>CM060171.1:3922500-4625000 GCA_030549775.1 Tamarix chinensis | reverse complement strand
TTAGTCCCACTTAGCAATGTGAGCACTAGGGATGAAATGAAATGCCTCTTAAACTCCTTAAATGCTTCACTACATTTATCATCCCACTGAAATCATGTACCCTTCCTCAAAAGTTGGGTTAATGATTGTGTAATCTTGGAAAAGTCTGTTACAAATCAACTATAGTAACTAGCTAACCCTAGAAAGTTGTGCACTTCCTTCACATAAGTGGGTACTGACCTTTCAAAAACAACATAAATCTTGGTAGGATCTACTACCACACCTTCCTTAAAGATCACATGACTAAGGAAGGTCACTTGGTCTAACTACAAATCACACTCCGAGAGCTTGGCATATAGTTAGTGTGATCTGAGCTAGGCCAATGTCTTCCTTAGATACTGATCATGCATCTCTTAGTCATTGGAGTAGATGAGAATATCATAGATAAACACCACGACAAACTGGTCTAAGAAGGGATGAAAGATGTGGTTCATCAAGGACATGAAAGCTACAGGCACATTAGTGAGTCTGAAGGGCATTACTATGAATTCACAATGGTTATTATTTCATTAGTTGAAATTATATTCTGAGACACCATATAATAAATTTATTTTTGCAATAAAGGTGAAATTAGTTGATATATTTTAATGAATATTTAAAAGGTATGTTCAACTCAAAAAACTAAAAAAATTAGGTCTTGAATATATTTCTCATCTATCTTATTTCTAATTCCTATTAAACTTCGCACACTTTTTTTTTTGTAATGTACAAAATTTGTAAACATATATAATAGAGTTGTTTATACTTAAAAACATAAATACTAATACTAATACTAATAATAATAATAGAAAAATAATGCTGCTCAAACCTACTTTCTATATTTTTTTTTTGTCTCTCTACAACTTTGCACCCAATTTTTTTTTGGGGCCTATATTGCACCATATGCCCCCATATTTTGGTAAAATTAATTACACTATGTACCTTCTTTTTCTTTTTTCTTTTTGTTGTAGTCATATGTCCTTTACTTACAAGCATTAGCATTTTATACGCTAACAAAATAGAATTAAGATATCTTGAATAATTTTACTAAAATATAGGGTAAATTATGAAGTATGCATATATACACATACCTATTACCCAAAAGTTTGTGAAGTCTGACCATAAAATCAACCTCGTCCGTGCTGAATCGTCCTCTCTTGATATTCGGCCTCAAATAGTTCAACCACCTTAGCCTACAGCTTTTCCGGCACCGGTTTAGACCTATCAAGATTAATTCAAGGGAAAAACATCAATCAGGAACAGAGCTAGTGTTCTGCATACGTGTATACGTCACTAAGCACGTGTGATAATGGAGGTATAGATATATGCCTGCTCTCTTAGGAACTTGGTGCCAGTTCCCTTCACCATATACGGCAATGCATCTTCTGAGGAGAGCGTCTTCTTCCCCTGTCCAAGAGCCTTTCCTTACTCCAAACGTTGGCGCAGCTCCAGCCTGGTGGTGCATCCGCGGGTACATAGGAAAAGTAATTTCTTTTTCTTTTGTTTATGCGACTGCAGCACAATAATTTCTACGTACCTGGAAACTAAGCAGTTTTTATAAATCTATAGATAATGTACGTAAATGGATAGTAGTTAGCTCCGATAATCAACTTGAGATGTACATTTATAGGTCGAGGGAGCAGCGGCCGCGCGCTGATACAGGATCTCAACATCAAATGACATCGTTCCTACAATAAGTTTCATCACTCATTCATGAAGCGGCCATTAATTTTACACCTGACGTTGCTTGGTTTTAGGCCACAATTCCATTACTTACCACTTGTCATCATGTATAACAAAACAACTTTTCTTCTTGGGTCACAACTACTGGTCATTTAAGATATACATGCATCAACTACTCGTCATGTTAACAACAGCATAGTTATTTTCGACGTCTCTTTACCGCTTGCATGGAAAATACAAGGCTATGTGTGGATTGGAGTGAATCGGAACGACGATATATATTACTAATTAACTAAGGAGAAAGAAATAAAGGTGAATCAGAATGAATATTTTAAAATTTTGTTTGGATGACATTAACCTAACATAAATAAATTGGAGTGAATGTTTTAAAATTTTTGTTTGGATTGAAGTAAATGCATAAAATTTACTTATATTTTTTAATTCATCTCCGTTATGTCCAAAATCAAAGGTTAACAAAAATAAAGTTAACCAGGGTAAACTAAGGTAAAACTTTAACCTCCATTCACCTAGTTGAGATTAACAAAACTCGTTTTCAAATGGGATAAATCTATTAATTCACATCCATTAACTCCCATTCACCCCAAACCAAACACACCATTAAAGAGGAAATTTTCTTCGAAGGGCTTGTTCGGTCTATAGGATTAATAGAAAAGGCATAAATAAATAATTATGTCATCTTTTAGGTGTCTTATAAAACATATTTGAAAATCAAATAAAGCTTTCTCAAAGATGAGTTTCTATTTAAAAATATTTTTATCATTTACATATACAGTATTTAAAAAGATATAAAATTGGGAAGCATTTTTTGTCCACCCTTGTTACCTAACACTAATAAAGATCTAAGAAATAATTCATTAGTTTATTAGCCTAACATGACTTTTATCAATTTCACTCAAAACCTCTCTTCTAGAACGCCGCATCCCATGCGAACGAAGTGCCGACAAAGTTCAGAAATGGAAAAGGGCATCTTATAATATCTCGACTTAGAATATCTTATTGTTCATCGGATATCCAGTGTTTAAAAATCTTAATCACGGGCAGTGGTAGTAATTAGTAAGCAACATGAACCACGAAACTAATATTTTCCTTGACGGATTCTTCGATGCTCCTGGTTGCTTGCTGAAGCATAAAGCGTGCTTAAATGGCCTTCAGTTCATGTGGCTGATAACGGCATATCTCATTTGTTTCTGTAAACGGAAGGACTCCACGCCCAATTATGAAAAGACGCACCGCTCCCGCCCTCCAAAGTAAATCGTTGGCAAACTCTTACATAAGACTTAAACTCAAACAAAAGACTAATAGTATCTTCGATAAAACTAGTTAATTGAAAATATTATAAGTTTTTTAATGTATTTTTTCAAAAACCAATTAATAACCCCGTAAAAAACTACTGACCAACTTTATATTTTTTTTAAATAAGTTGATATATGAGCTAAATTTAATCCCGCCAAACACATATTAATAGTAAATGGATCCCACACTTGAATTTCATGCATGTGATGCCCGTATTTTATACTAGAGTAGTAAAAAAAAGTATCATTTTACGAAATGATAACATAGCGTGCGTGCATAGATATATGTATATACACACTCTTAAATGTATTGACTAAAAAGGCAAAAGCCTTAGCATACAACTTACAATATATAAATGTGTAAAATGGAGGCCAACTCTAGGAGTTTTGTAACATATTGTTCGGAATATATAAATGTATAAAAAAAGTGGGAGAAAAGACCAAAAGATGGAGGCCAGCTCGAGCATTTCCGTGATCATTCACATGCTGAAATGCTAAGTTGGAATGAAAAATTCAATTTCGACCTGACGAATCAATCCTTGCCCCCACTGAGTTTCAATTAATTCATTGCATACAACTTGTGAACCTGAGGAGGTCCTTGCTCACATTCATGTATAAATGTATACAGCATATACTTTGGGCCCACAGATATTTCGAGGCCCTAGGCACTTATTTTCTAATTTAAAATATATTTACATTTTCTAAACCTGTCATCCCCAAACCTAATGAAAATTCCCCCAATGGCCCTCAAACCTATGGGTAATAATGCCATCCCTATATTCATTGTAAATCCTTCAGACCACCCTCCATGAAAGATTAAAATGTCACCATGGAGTCTGCACTGCTACGGAAAGAGAAAATAATAACGGCACATTAATAACAGTGATTTTGAAACCGTTGCCAAACACATGAAAATTGATTAGCGGTATAGTTGAGAAAGTTTTGATAACGATTATAGTTTAAAACCATTATTAAAACCTCCACCGTAAAATTATACACAGTAGTTTTAATAACGATACATGTAAAAATCGTTATTAAAAGTTGTTTTAATAATGGTTCTTGAGAGAACCGTTATTAAAAGGATCACCGTATGAAAATAAGAGAGGGGGGTTTTAATAACGGTTCCTATAAAAATCATTATTAAAACCCCAATCACCCGCCTCTTATTTAGTTCAGTTATTATTTCGTGCCAAAAATTTCAGATTCTATTATTCTGCACCTTCCCTCTCTTACTCTCATTCTCTTGCGAACCCTTGCACCACCACTCCTCCTCCTCCTCTTAAATCCGGGCAACCACCACTCGGTCTCTTTTGCACCACCACACCGTTGTCATTCTTGGCGTTGCATGTTCTGCCATTCTTGCACACCTTACCTACATTTGGTCCTTCTTGCTCCACCTTGTTTGAATGTGGCTATTGTTGTCCTCTTGCTCGTCACAGGTTCTCTTGCTCACCGCCACTTCTATTGCTACCTCTGCTCCTCTTACGTATGGTTTTGTTCTTCCGTAGCTTATTTTCTGTGCCTATTATATATAAAAATGCATGCTTGTTGATGCAGATTTCAGTGTGTGTTATTGAAGAATTGCAGTTTGTTGTTAAAAAATGTGTTGGTGTTTGTTGTTGAATGTGTTGGTAAAAATTGTTAATGTTCGTTGTTGAATTTGTCGGTGTTATATATCAACATTCATGAGTGTGTTGGCCAACCTTACATATATATATACCATTGTAGTGCTTAATTATCAAGAGAAATAAAATACTTAAAAATATTAGTAATGTCACTCGTAAAAACTATATATATATACACATTTTTGTTAATAAATATAGGACACTAGGATGTTAGGAAATGAAATATAATTAAATGAAATTATATTTTACATATGTACATCATTAAATGAAAATTTCAATTAGAGTTGCATGTTAATAATTTTTATTTGATGAGCATTAAATGGACATAGAAAATAAAGAAGATATAAAAGTGAATAGTTAAATAGAGAGGAATAACTGTGTATAACAACAACAACAACAACAACAACAACAACAACAATAATAATAATAATAATAATAATAATAACATATAGGATTTATTAGAGTTTAATTATAGTTAGCTAGGTTTAGGATTAGGGTTTATTGGGTTTAGGGTTGGTTTTTATTATAATTTATTAGGGTTAGGGTTAGGGTTTACCATTTATTATACTAAATATGATAATTAATATGTTCTCTTATAACAAACTATTATATACATTATTCTCAACTCTACTTTTAATAATATCATATTATTATACTTAACCTATATATATTATCTTATTAATATCTACTTAATTTTACTATACAGAGCTTTAACAATTAGATGATAGTTTGATGTTTAGCCGGTTGGTTAAATATATAAGTTAAGATTATGTCATTATTTTAAGCATGTCGAGTATAATAAGAGGAAGTTTGATTCGACTTAACTCATTGACAAATCTAGTGGGAGTAAATGAAAGGACGTGTTTGGTAATTTATCTTTTTCTTGATATTTAATGACACATTTATATCAATAGATAAATAAATAAAAATCAATTCAATATTATATGTTTTATCATAGGTATCTTATGTGGGTATGTTGTTGGCTTTTCATAGTTGGTTAAGATATGATAGAATATATTTATGATTTGTCTAGGTAGTTGAAGAATTTACATATTCTGTAACTTAGATCCTTTCAAGAACAACCTTGATGATAAGATTTAGTGGTTGTTCTCATTCGTAGGTAGTGAGATGTCGCTTATTGCTATGACATACCCTCCACCATTCTATGCATGGCATCAGATGCTGATCTACAGACTCATGTCATATGGTTATACAACGAGCTAGGTCAATTGTCTGTGAATAGTGCATCGTATGACCCATTCCATTTTAGATTGTATCACCCACTCTTGACCCTACCTCAGACGGAGCCATGATCGTTGGCTACATCTACTTTTTTGTATTGGTTTATCCACCACGTTGATGCACCACACCTGAGATTTATTGAGGGTGAGGTATTTTTCAGAGAGTATGATTGGATACCTAGAGAGCTTATGGTGATTGATGACGAGTGGCGGTTTCATCATAGCTTGCCTCCGAGTATCCACCCTGGTTACCCTAGAGTATTCGTGACTAGACTCTATGTTGATGATGTAAGGAAGCAGATGACATATCGAGATGAGTGGACTTTGAGAGTGATAGTTATTAGGATTATGCAGAGGGGGTAGACCAATATAACATTGTGTCCCAGGCTACAGGAATTGTAGAACACCCTGAAAGACACAAGTGTCTTGGATTAGGTGTTACGAGAACGAGCGTGTGCGGTCGATCTCGTGGTTCTTGTAGCACTAATGAGCAAGTGGTCATCCTCACCCAGAAACTAAATATGGCATTTGAACGGATGGCAACAATGGAACAAGAGTTGTCATTTATCAAATCTCAAAGGAGTTGACCATGATCAGCTTCACATACCCAAAGTAAATAGCATTAGAGATAGTTGCGAAGTTGATGCACGTCTTTATTCTCTTCCCAAGGTAAGCATTACAAACTATGAATTATTATTTAATTTATTCGGTGTCATAAATAATTAAGAATTTATAATATTTTGTTTCAGGGTTTGCATAAATGTGACTTGTTAGCGAATGACATTTCAACTCTTTTGGCAAAATGAAGGGTACGCACCAGCTATAGTACCCAAATGCAAATAGTCCATGGATATAACTTGGCCCTAAATACAAGGCTAGTGAATATTGACACTCCAATCATTGGCATTGCGCTTTTGCCTTGTTATACAGAAGGCAATGAGGTAGCCACAGTGCTAGAAGCTCATGGAAGCTTTGTGCCTTGGCCTACGGATCAGATACATCTCACTACTGAAGAAGTAATGACATTTGACATCATTATTAGACCTTATTTTTTATTTACATTGTTTATACCTTTTTCATATATATATATGCTTAATACATATTTCGTTTATTATTATGAATTAAGGAATCAAAAAAGAAGAATGCTCCTAAGAGTAAAACGAAGAGAGGTACTAGCAGAATGAGCAACACAAAAGAGGGCGTTGCTAAAGGAAAAAGAGCTAAATCAGAAAAATTAGTTGCCCCACAAAAGATTCTATCTTCAAAGAAGAGCCAACATCCACCAGGACTGGCTTTATTATATTTTTATGTCCAAAACTGCCTCAACGACAATTATATTTTCATTGATTGTCGACCTGAGTATGTTGGGAGGGATGACGCTATTTCTATGGTTTAGCGGTTGACATAAGTGACATTTATAATCATGAATGGATTTCAACCACGAGTGTTGTCGTCTATGTCATGTAAGTATTATTTCATATTTTAGATTTTAGTACTTCTTGTTCCATTAGAATTTTTATGACATGTTATATGAGTTATTAATTATTAACAAATATGCATTGTTATTATCGTCCCTAGGTTGGTACCTAGTCTTGCTACGAGGGAGGGAATATTATCCTCTATTGTGTTTGTGTGCCCATACTACATAGTTGACGGTACTACAATAAGAGAGGGTAGGCACATAAACTATTTAGCGAATCGCATTTTGATTGAGGGATACAACAAGCTTTATCTCATTCCTCACCTGGAAAATAAACATTGGGTTTTGTACGCCATCTGACCTAATCTTAATAAAGTCTATTTGTTTGATTCCCTTCTAACATATGATGTACCTTTTAACGTCGTTCATCGTTGTGGGAAAGAATTTATTGACATGTTAGTATAATTTTTACTTCTTACTTTATTAACTTATTTATGCATATATTCTACTTTAATTATTTTAGGTATATATACTTACAGTATTGTGTATCTAACTCTATTTATTAGGGCACTATGGACGACGTATCAGAGGAGATGTGGGAATGGTATCCCAGACCCAAAGGGTCTTAAATATAAGCCTGTAATGGTAAGTAGGAAGATAACTATTTTATATTTTATTTTAAATCGAATTAATATCTAACAGTCAGAGAGCTAACTGAATTCATTTGACAGTGTCCACAACAGCAGAATGATGATGATTGTGGATACTATGTATGTAGAGCAATGTATATGATAGTCCAAAACAAATCGATCAACATAGATCCAAGCCATGTATATTTGTTTTTTCATATTTTTCCATTAACGAATCATGACATATATATTTGGTACTTAACCTAAGTACTAATTTAATAATCAAAACTTGTGAATCTGTAGTTTTTCACCAATGGTTATGCACGATGCCAGAAATACAATGATGATGAAATTGATGAAGTTAGAGAACAATGGGCTAAGCATGTGCACTTATACATTTGGTATTAGGGATCTACATTCTACATGCATGATCAGGTTTGTATTTCATCTACGTCTTTTGGTCATCTAGGTTATGATCTATGAACTTTTGACTTTGAAGTGTAGACCTACCAAGTTGTGGTATGCCTACTAATTTTGATTCCTAAGTATGCCCAATGTATTGAGACATACCAATTAGAGATTGATTGAAAATATGTAGTGTCATTTGGGAGGAAGACATGCATGTATATATGAATTGATGTTGTTTTACACTGCAGATTTGGTAAATATTTGAACATACAACTGTGTATGTGGATTGGAACAAAACAATAAGAATATAAAAAAAACAAATAAGTTTTAATAATGGTTCTTACTTACTTAAACCGTTATTATAGATATTTTAATGACGATTTTTAAGTAAGAACCATTATCAAAACCCCTTTTTAATAATGATTATACTTAAAAATCAATATTAAAAGTAGGCATTTAATCTCAATTAGGGTTTAATAAATGCATAATAAATGATTAAAACCCTAAATCGACCGTGTTTTAACAACAGTTTTAACTCAAAATTGTTATTTAAAAATCCATTTTATGCTTATTTAATACGTATTAGGGTTTAATAAATGCATAATCAATGATTAAAACCCTGATTGGTTGACATTTTAACAACTGTTTTTAGATTAACCGTTTTTAAAACATTGTTTTTAACAACAATTGTGAATTACAAACTGTTATTAAATACCAAGTTTACCCCAATATTCGCGGTTTTTTGTATATTTTTTATGACGATTATGAACCATTATTAAATCTTTAATAACGGATTTAATAACGGTTCAAAACCATTACTAAAATTATAAGATAACTGTTATTAAGATCCCTTTTTGAATTAGTGCTAGAGAGGAATTTGATTAACACAAGATTGGGGGAAAAATTCTCTTTTTTATTTAAATTGTGGACTACATATGTCCAAGTAAAACATGGAGGGAAAAAATTAAATGACATGGAGTTCTTATGAATCCAAATCATGATAATTTATATATCTATTGGTAACATGCAATGTAGCATCTATATATAATGTTAGCATATCTCGCGTCTAACAAACGCTTGAATGTCACATTGAATGTGTAATAATAATATAAAAAAATTAACTAATCATAACATGTTGTTGCTTTGTAAAGGAAAATATCCATCTATTGAGTTGGTTACAATAAAAAAAAAAACTTATGAAGTTTGCATAGATGGTCTTGGTTAAGGTTCTAGTTTCCAACCCATTTTCATCTTTCTTGCTACCAAAAAATTATTGGAAAATAAAATATGATCACAGGAGACTATACAAAATAGCAAAAACATATTGCCAAACTTATAACTTTATTACTATCATCCCAAGTAATTACAAAGAATCAAAAACTCTCAAACTCATATTTCTGTCCTCACCAAGATTATCGAGAACAAACCTGAGATTAATCCACTCAATTAAAGAGTATCCATTCCCAACTAAGATTTTTCTAGATCAAACTTCTAGATCTATAATCCTCAGAATTTTTCCTTAATTCTTATTCTTCACACCCCATTATGTGAATCTTGTGATGACCCTATACAATTGTAACCGTAACACCCTATCCTAACATCCTTCAAATTGCATTTAAAATTATATTGATATAAAATAAATTAATTTTGGTGTTGGAAAAGGATTGAAATTTAAACAAAAATATGAATGTTAGGCGCACCAATTGATTGGTTTCCCTAACTGATCAACTGATACGCTCAGGAACTAACAATTTTATTTCCTAATGAACCAATAGACTTATTTGCTCAAATCGATCAACTATTTGTCCTATGATTTCATATCCTTCTCTGATTTTGATTCGAATCTCTTTCTAATATTTATGAAAACTTTGAATTAGAATATCTTATCACTAGGCATTTGGATACTCTACTGCGGAGTAGTTTTTCTACTCTACTATTTGCTTGTTGAACCCTCTAGGTTAGCTACATATGGACCATTATATGTTGCGAACGCATCAATTTTTGCTGGATACTGTCTTTGGTAATCCAACATTCAAACTAGTGATCCCTAACTTATCACATCTATGACACTGGACCAATTAACCAATTCAATGGGTTTCCTAGTGATTCTTTCCATACCTATGACATAAAAAATATCTCCCTATCAATAGACTTGACTACCCTTCATATCGAGGCACTAATCATGATCGGTAGCTAACTGTGGTTTGTAACCCCTTCTCTCCACCCTAGTGTTGTCCACCCTCAAACCCTCGCTTAACAATTGACTAAGCACTATGGGCTTGCACAATCAACAATGCCCCCAAGGCATAATCATACATAGCCTACAAGTCTTACATACGAGTCCTTACTAAAATCTCCTAAATTATTATATTCAACTCCAACTAAAATCGGTGAACCTGCATCCTCTCACCAATGTTGACCTCTAGAGAAATATGGACTAGATCAAGGTAGCAATTGTAGTACCCCTCCACTGTATATATATCCTAATGTAAAGCTATGAACTCGACATACTTCACCATCCTCATGCATGTATGGTAGAAACGATATCCAAGTATCATCACAAAAGGCTCCCACTAGTTTGTAGTAGCTCCTCTTAGTTGTTAACCTCTCCACCACCTGTTAGCACATCCCCACAAATGGAACACTCCTATGTCCCTATGCTTATCCTTTGTGAAACCATTAGCCACAAATATCTTCTCAAAGTCCCTCATTCAGCATTCCAAAACTTCCGGGTCTTCCTGACCGTAAAAGATCAGCAGACGATGATGATCAACCCGATTCTATTATACTTGGTCTCCTAGGCTAAAGGGAACAAAAGATAACCAAACACTAAGTATGCATGTTGGGAATACCTCTAAGATTCCATTATTTGATTACAAAGATAAAATCAATTAGGTGTTTTCAATGTTGACACCAAACACCAACCAAGTACACAATCCACCAAATCGGGTGTTTAAGATAACACCAACTTAACCACTCAAGTCACTATAAAATTAACATTTTGATCGACATTAAATTTAGGTTATGAATGGTTGAAATAATTATTATAAGGAAAATTTAAGATAGAAATCCCAAAATAAGGATCATAAAATTGTTAGTAATCAAGGCAAACTTAGGTGGACTAATCAATCAGTCGCTAGGATCTGTCGACTTATCTAGTGGCACCAAACCTGAGATAAAAATAATACACACACAAAAAGTTAACAGGTTGGTCTAACCGATCGACTATTCATAGAAGCTAATAAATGGGTTTGGCCAAACTGGTCGATGTGTGTAAGTATAAGACCATTCTATTTAAAAAAGAACTGATTAATGGGTTGGGTAAATGGATTGACTGCTCACAAGAACTAATCGAATGGTTCATAACACCAATCGGCTATTCAAGAAACCACTTGATTGTAACCACCAACCCATGAAACTTTTCACGCAACCAGTTGATCGGTTATAGCAACCGATGGACTGGTCTAGGTGAAACAACATTCAGACCCACGAACCACACATAATCAAAATTACCAATCTTTTTCTAAATTAATACTACCATAATATGATGTTGTAGAAAATGTAAAAAGACATACTCTATATATTAATTCACATAAATTATGGTGGAAATTGATTATCAACAAGATCATGCTTGAATTTCACTAAACTCGTGCGTAATATCAAAATACTTAAGCATACTCCAAAACTTTAGAAATTAAAACATGGCAATATGCTTGAATCTAAGAACTTAACATGATACAAACACATCAAAGAATATACCAAGCACTCGAAACCACAACAAATAACACAAAACCTTTTTCAAATTAATAATGATGCCTTATGCCTAAGTAAAACTTTTTATCACATAATTACTCCAAAATTGATGGTATCTAATAAGATCTCGATCTCATAAGAGAAACAAGAATCAAAGCTCTTAAAACTCATTTTGAAAACTTAATATAATGAAATTAGAAGAAGTAGAAGAAGAAATGGTAATACACAACCTTTTCTCATAACTAAAATTAAAGAGAGACAAACCAAGATCTTGAACCTTTTTAAAAACCTTAATCAATCCTTACTTTAGAAAATTAAGGTAGAGATAAAGTTAATATTAGGAGATGAAATAAGAGATAACAATCAACTCAAGGATTAGGAGAAAAGAGGCAAGCCTTTGTTTTTCCCGGCCAAGAAGAATATAGGGGGAAAGTGAATGATATCTCAAAACTTAACAAAATTTACCAAGGGAAAGGAGAATAAAGAAAATGTAGAAGGTAAGATGTGAAAATGAATCAAGAATGGAATGTAATAAAGGAATGTTGACATCCTTAAGGAGAATAGATTGAATTGGTTGGGTGTGAGCAACCAAGTGTAAAAGAAATGCATGATGAAATAAGGTGAGGGTGGTATAATGTAGTTAGGGAAAAACATGGCTGAGTTTTGGTAAGTTAGGAAAAAAGGTGTAAGAAGTCAACCACACAACCATGGCTACCAGAAAAGAGAGGAAATTTGGGAAAAGAGAGAATGTGAGAAATACCATAAAAGCACTTTTAGGGAATTTTTAGCTAAATAAAATATCATAAGATGATCTAAATAGTGTAAAAATAATCCTACAGTAGCAAAATATGTTTATTAGCAAAAATAGATCTTGATTAGAAGTTTTCACAATCATTGGAAAGAGATTCAAAACTAAAATTAGAAAAGGATCTAAATTCATAGGATAACTTGCTAATTAGTTCGAGTAAACAACCGAATGGTTTATTGTGTATTAAAAATGGTAGTTCCTGAGTATACCTGTCAATTGATTAGGAAAATAATCGATTGGTGCACCTGAAATTTATATTTTTATGAGAATTCCAAGCCCTTTTCAAAATCAAAACCAAAACCAATTTATTTTATATTAACATAATTTTAAACACAATTTGAATAATTTTGGATGGGGTATTACAACAGAAGAACCCTTGATATTGGCAAAGTAATATCTAAGGACCAACTAAAATATGGAAGTTTTAGGATGCGCCGACCTTGCAATAAACAAAAACTAGCTGAAAAGATCACATTGTGTGGAATCGAAACCTTTAACATGGATGTGTCAAACTGCATTGTAATACTCCATCCTAAAATCTAGAAAAATGTATTAAAAATTATGTTGGCATAAAATATAATGGTTTTGAATTTTTTTTAAAGGGATTGAAAATAGGTAAAAATATGAGTTTGAGGTCTACCAATTGACTATTCATGACCTAAATTAGTAGAACGGTTCATCATAGAACCCAATTTATAACCTTAGAAGAACTAGTCAATTGGTCTGTGAACACTAGTCAACTTGTTATACTAGTTAGCTAGTATTCTGGAACCAACAAACTAGTTTTACAGAAATTTTCAAGCATTTTTTAGCTTGAATTTGATTCTTCTACAAATATTTGTGAAAACCTTATTATTATGATATTATTGTACTAATAAGCATATTTGGGTGCCTTTGGACTATTTTCACTTTATTTGGATCATTATTTGATTTTATTTAGATAAAAAACTCTTAAAAGTATTTTTGAGGTATTTTCCTCACCTACCATCTTCATTCTCTCTTCACCGTTCTCCTCTACCTTAGGCTTGCATGTGTAAGGCCTAATTTTGGGGCTTCCACTTTCCCTTAGTCAGTTATGGCCAAATTTTCTTCCATATCTACTTCACTCATATCATACCAACCCATTACATTCATGTCTCACATTTTACCTCATCCTTACTGTTTTACTCCCCTATCACTTTCTTTTTGTTGGCAACCTAGGTCTTCACAAGCTCTCATCAAATTTGTTTTCTCCCTCGCACATTCAACTCTCTTCGCCTTTCTTTCTTTTATTTCCCATAGAATTTTCTAAATGTCAGAACCTTGCCTTCTAATTCTTTTTGTCATCAATTATTCCCCTTCTTATTTCTTCTGCTTGATCCTCATTTTAACATATCTTTATTTTCCTTAAACAAATAAGGGTTAAGGTAGGGAAAAGGGTTAAAGAATCTTGAAGTCCTCTTCTTGGAGTTCTTAAATTTTGGGTTAAGGTTTAAGATTTTAACCTCCATTCGTTTCTTCTCATTTTGAGTGTTTTCATTGAAAATTTGAGATCTTTAGCTTATTTTAGCTCCCTTAATTTTACCTAGGAAATCAAAAAAAGGTTTTTTAGGGTTTTCATCAAGCTAGGTCTACTTTGCTAGAAGGTTTGATCACTTGCGAATAAATCAAACTTACCTTAATATGTGATTGGATAATTTGTATGATAATGTGCTATCCAATTACCTATGCATGTTTCTATGTAAATTCCAGCACAAAGCATGATTTATGTGTTTCTAAATATTATATGCTCTAGCATGAGATTATGGAAGCATGGCTTGGTGATATGTATGATATATTGGAAAATGCGCCTTATATATATATATACCTAAGAAAAGGGATCCGATCTCTAAGTATGCTTATCCTATCCTACCTCCTTCAAAACTTTCGGTAAATCAACTAAGAAACAATTACCAAAACACATTAGCACATAATGATATAGTTATGGAAAATATAAGGTAAATGGAGGTGAAATAAAGGGGGGAATTAAACCAAGGCTCAAAGGAAGTCTCGGCCAAGACTTATGCAACAAGGAGGGGATTGGTTGGGATTACCGTGCAAGGGGGCTAACAACGGCACAATCTACCATTGGTAGGGGTGGTGGAATAGCAAGGGAGGCCGAATCAAGGGAGGTGGCTGATGAGTACATATTTTGACATATTTAATACCCTTTTAATCTTAGTTTTTAATATTTTATTTAAGTAACATATATGAATAATTATAATTTTATGTTTAAGTGATAATAATTGTATAAATATTATTATTTGAGCTAAAATGACATAAATTTAATAAATTTAAAATATAAGATTATTTATTAATTTTTTTAAATTTTATTTTGTAGGTAAAGTAATAAAAAAAATGAGTGCCCTTTGGACCGACGGCCCAACGACCGAAGGCCCAAAGGTCAAGAAACACAAAAACAAAGAAAAAAAGACGCTAGTCGCACAAAAAAGTAAGGAAGAAAAAAAAAGGAGAAGTACGGAGAGATAGGCACACAACAAAAAATGAAGAAAAGAAAAAAAGATACGGGTGAAGGAGTCAGTCGAGAAAAAGTGAAGCAGCATAAGAAAGTAGGAGTCAACGGCGCACAGGTGGAGTAGCTTAAAAGGCAGCACAAGAAACCAAAAAAAAAACGGCACAAGAGGAAGCTGGTGTAGACGAGAAAAAAAGAAAAAAAAAAAAGGGAACATAGGCACAAGAAAGTACGAGCAGCAGAGAAGGGTGAATAAAAAAAAGAGAAAAGGAGCCATCAGAATTGGAGAAAAGTAAGCAGTCGTAGAAGCACAGGAAAGCAGAGGAGAAACAGCATGGAAGGCTATAAAAGTGCACTTTTTGCTGCACTGTTTTAGTGAGTGAATGGTAGTATATATAAAATACTACAGAGATAATAGAATAATTTTGTTAAATAGATTGTAATATATATATATATAAGAGGGTTTTTTTTTTGAAAAGTCATGATTGTTGAATTGATGCATTTTTATTTGAATTAATTTGAAAAGTCATGTTTATTGACTTGGTGTCTTTTCATTTGAATTAATTTGAAAAGTCATGATTGTTGACTTGGTGTCTTTTCATTTGAATTAATTTGAAGAGTTATGATTGTTGATTTGGTGTCTTTTCAAAGAGACTTCATTAACTCTATAAATAGCCCCCACCATCAACCGAAAAGATCAATTTTGGAAATTCAGATTTTTTCAGAAATTCCAATAGTTCTCTCTCTCTCTACTTTTTCGATTCATATATTCCTAGTTGAGTACAAGCATAACGTTACGTTCGTTGGAATCCTATTAGATTAAAGTGCTACATCTGATAGGAACGAAAATCCGTTCTATCCTAGAAGACGATTGTTCACAACCTTGAGCACCGTGTGAGGGAGCAAAATCGTCTTAAGGACACATCGTGAATTCGGTGGGCTCGGACAAAATTTTTCTGGTATTTTTATTATATTTCTATACTATACACCCAACAATCTTAAGACGATTTTCTTTTTATTTCCTTTATTTGTTATAGTATAGAAAGTGGTATTTATTTGATAAATAATTCTACTAGTTTTCTTCTACTCCTTTGTTATTTGTCGAACTTCTGTTTTTGTAACAGAAATGGCTTCATCTGCAAATATTGTTGCAAGTTCTACAAATCCTGTGGGTGTTGGTGAAAAGCCACCAAAGTTCAATGGGTCAGATTTTAAGCGTTGGCAACAAAAGATGCTTTTCTATCTGACTACATTAAATTTGGCAAAGTATCTCAATGAGAGTCCTCCAAAGGTTGATGAAAAAGAGACTGATGTAGTCAAAGTGGCTGCAATAGATGCATGGAATCATTCCGACTTTCTTTGCAAGAATTATATTCTAAATGGTTTGGATGACACATTATATAATGTGTATTCTGGTACTAAAACGGCAAAGGAACTGTGGGATTCTTTAGATACCAAGTATAAGACAGAGGACGCCGGAATAAAGAAATTTATTGTTGGTCGTTTTCTCGATTATAAAATGGTGGATAACAAGTCAGTAATATCCCAAGTGGAAGAGATTCAGGTTATTATTCATGACATTCATGCTGAGGGTATGTCCCTAAGTGAGTCTTTTCAGGTAGCAGCGGTAATTGAAAAATTACCACCATATTGGAAAGATTTTAAGAACTACCTCAAGCATAAGCGTAAGGAAATGAAACTTGAGGATCTCATAGTCCGTCTAAGAATTGAGGAAGACAACCGCAAGTCCGGAGGCTCAAATCTAATGGCATCAAGAGCCAATGTGGTGGAAAACGGATCAAAGAAGAGCAAGAAAAGGAAGCACAATGGAGATAGTTATAATACAGGATCTAATGTCTCCAAGAAATTCAAGGGAAAGTGCTATGAATGTGGTAAGCAAGGGCACCGTGCAAAGGATTGTCGCAATCCGAAAAAGTCTAAGAAAATTAATGCTCAAGCGAATGTCACAGAGATAGACAACTTATCTGAAGATCTTGATGTTATCAATCTATCCGCAGTAGTGTCACAATGCAACCTTATAGGCAATGCTAAGGAATGATGGGTAGACACCGGAGTCACTCGTCACATATGTGGTAACAAGTGGATGTTTTTTGAGTATCAACCTATAGAAGATGATGAAGAACAACTCTTCATGGGAAATGCTTCATCTTCTAAGGTCATTGGTCGTGGAAAGGTGATACTGAAGTTGACAAGCGGAAAAAACCTTACTTTGAATGATGTGCTCCATGTACCGGATATCCGGAAGAATTTAATTTCAGGATCCCTACTAAGTAGGAATGGTTTTAAGTTGATCTTTGTATCCGATCAATTTATACTTATTAAGAATGAGATGTTTGTAGGAAAGGGCTATCTCAGTGATGGGCTCTTTAAGATGAATATAATGACTATTGTACCCAAAGTTAATAATAATAAGAGTGTTTCTTCTTCTTACATGACTGAGTCATTTAATATTTGGCATGAACGATTAGGACATGTTAATTATGATACCATTCGAAGGTTAATTAATTTAGAGTGTTTGCCTAAATGTGAGTTTAATCCTAATCATAAATGTGAAATATGTGTTGAGGCCAAGATGGCAAGGAAACCCTTTCATTCTATTGAAAGGAACACCGAACCTCTAGATTTAATTCACACTGATGTGTGTGATTTAAAATTTGTGCAAACTAGAGGTGGTAAAAAGTATTTTATTACTTTCATAGATGATAGCACCCGTTATTGCTATGTGTATTTGCTACGAAGCAAAGATGAAGCAATTGATATGCTTAAACACTTCAAAGCAGAAGTTGAGAATCAACTTGGTAGAAAGATTAAGGCTATAAGAAGCGACAGAGGAGGTGAATACGAATACCCTTTTGAACAAGTTTGTTTAGAAAATGGTATTATTCACCAAACTACTGCTCCTTATACGCCTCAATCTAATGGAATTGCAGAACGCAAGAATAGAACTTTGAAGGACATGATGAATGCCATGTTGATTAGTTCTGGTTTACCGCAAAACTTGTGGGGGGAAGCCTTATTAACTGCAAATTATATTCTGAATAAGATGCCTCATAAGAAAACCCACAATATTCCATATGAGTTATGGAAAGGTCACAAGCCTAACTATAAATACTTAAAGGTGTGGGGGTGCTTAGCAAAAGTAGCAATTCCCAAACCTAAAAGGACTAAGTTAGGACCGAAAACCATTGATTGTGTATTTATTGGTTATGCACATAACAGTAGTGCATATCGTTTCCTTGTCCACAAATCAGAGGTTCCTGATATTGATGCCAACACTATTATAGAATCAAGGGATGCTATATTCTTTGAAAATATTTTTCCCTACAAAATGAATAATGAATCAGTTTCACTAAAGAGGCTAAGAGAGTCTATTGGTGATGAGAATAAAGAAGTAAATTCAGATAAACCTAGACGAAGTAAGAGAGCTAGGATCTCTAAATCATTTGGACCTGATTATCTAACATATTTGTTAGAAAATGAGCCTCAAACATTTAAAGAAGCTATATCCTCTCCTGAATCTTCTTATTGGAAAGAAGCAATAAATAGTGAAATTGAATCCATCATGAATCACACATGGGAAGTAGTGGACTTGCCTCCTGGGAATAAACCCCTAGGATGTAAGTGGATCTTTAAGAAGAAATTAAAGGCCGATGGTTCAATTGACAAATACAAGGCAAGGCTTGTAGTTAAAGGATACAAGCAAAAGGAAGATGTTGATTTTTTCGACACATATTCACCAGTTACAAGAATTACGTCTATACGTATGCTATTGGCAATAGCAGCTGTAAAGGGTCTTGAAGTACATCAAATGGATGTAAAAACAGCATTCTTGAATGGTGAATTAGAGGAAGAGATCTATATGGAACAACCCGAGGGGTTCATTGCTCCCGGTCAAGAGAAAAAGGTTTGTCGGCTTATTAAATCTCTCTATGGATTAAAATAGGCACCTAAGCAATGGCATGAGAAATTTGACAGTGTAATGTTGTCAAATCGATTCAGGATAAATGAGTCTGACAAATGTGTTTATGTCAAAGACACTCATAAAGGCTACGTTATAGTGTGTCTATACGTAGATGATATGCTCATAATGGGTAATAATAATGATATTATTAACTCTACCAAATGGATGCTCACCCGAAGTTTTGATATGAAAGACATGGGTCTTGCAGATGTTATATTAGGAATTAAGATTTCTAGAACATCTGATGGATTAATATTGTCTCAATCTCATTATGTTGAAAAATACTTGATCGATTCAAGGAGTACAATATTAACCCAGCTAAGACACCATTGGAGGTGAATATTCATTTGATGAAAAATACGGGTGCCAGTTTTTCACAATTAGAATATTCACGTATAATAGGCAGTATTATGTATCTCATGAACTGCACGAGACCGGATATTGCTAATGCAGTTAACAGGCTTAGTCGCTATACCAGTAACCCTAATAGGGAACATTGGAAAGCGATCATTCGAGTTCTAGGATATCTAAAGCACACCAAGAACTTTGGATTACACTACAAGAGATATCCAGCAGTGGTAGAAGGCTACACTGATGCGAATTGGATATCGGATTCTAGGAACTCTAAGTCTACTAGTGGATATGTGTTCACTCTTGGAAGTGGTGCAATATCTTGGAAATCATCTAAACAAACATGTATCGCGAGGTCAACAATGGAGTCTGAATTTATTGCTTTAGATAAAGTCGGGGAAGAAGCTGAATGGCTTAGAGACTTACTAGAAGATATCCCATGTTGGGAAAAACCTATGCCACCCATACGTATCCATTGTGATAGCCAGTCTGCAATTAGTAGGGCACGGAGTAAGATGTATAATGGTAAGTCTAGACATATTCGTCGTAGACATAATACCATTAGAAGGTTTCTTTCTAGTGGAATTATCTCAATTGATTATGTGAGGTCAAAGGATAATATTGCGGATCCGCTTACTAAGGCATTAACTAGAAAGCAAGTAGAAATTTCATCAAGGGGAATGGGCCTAAAGCCTATGGATATATAGAGTCGTCATGGTGGCAACCCAACCTAGTTGACTGGAGATCCCAAGATCTAGGTTCAATGGGAAAACTGAACTATGGATGACTCGGTGTTGCACTGAGGAATCTAATTTTTATCTACCCATTCCTATGATGAAACAGTGCAAAGAAAGGATAAGGTTAAGCTATGCTTTTAATGATCCCTATAACTTAACATGTTTAAGTAAAATATCTAAAGGATATAATAATTAGGAGATCACCTATGTGAGTGGGAAGGGGCCGCTTCTGTGAGAATTTTGAAGGCTGAATTCTCTAACACACTCACAGAACCAGGAGGTGTTCATGGTCGAAACGAACACAAACGTGAGAACCAACTATGCTTGAAGGAAACTGTGTGTTTTCTATTGTCTCGGTTTACACTAGACGGCTGACTGTTCAAGGCAGATCTGTCCACTGATTGGCCAGTAAATCCGATAGAAATTCACTATGGAAAGTTCAAAGTATCAAACTACTTATCCAGATGCAGTTTTCTTCACTTGTGCTCAGTTAGAGTAATTATGGAATGAAAGTTAATTTTATCTTTCATACAGGGAATGGACGCATTCCACGAAAAGATATTATTACTTTGTGGTAGGGTAATGTGAGAGATACTAATTTAAGCATAATTTGTTCATGCTTGTGATATATTACAATCTAGTGGGGGATTGTTAAATAGATTGTAATATATATATATATATATAAATATATAAATATATATATATATATAAGAGGTTTTTTTTTTTTGAAAAGTCATGATTGTTGAATTGGTGCATTTTCATTTGAATTAATTTGAAAAGTCATGTTTGTTGACTTGGTGCCTTTTCATTTGAATTAATTTGAAAAGTCATGATTGTTGACTTGGTGTCTTTTCATTTGAATTAATTTGAAGAGTCATGATTGTTGATTTGGTGTCTTTTCAAAGAGACTTCATTAACTCTATAAATAGCCCCCACCATCAACCGAAAAGATCAATTTTGGAAATTCAGATTTTTTCAGAAATTCCAATAGTTCTCTCTCTCTCTACTTTTTCGATTCATATATTCCTAGTTGAGTACAAGCATAACGTTGCGTTCGTTGGAATCCTATTAGATTAAAGTGCTACATCTGATAGGAACGAAAATCCGTTCTATCCTGGAAGACGATTGTTCACAACCTTGAGCACCGTGTGAGGGAGCAAAATCGTCTTAAGGACACATCGTGAATTCGGTGGGCTCGGACAAAATTTTTCTGGTATTTTTATTATATTTCTATACTATACACCCAACAAATTCAACAATTGACTAGGTATTTGATCTTATCCTTATATCCCCCCGCAAACTCTACTGAGAGAGAGACACAGTGAGTTTGGACTGGAGTAGCTTGAAGCGTGTTGAGCTGAGCGATTTGGTGAAGATATCGATAGTTTGATCACCCGAACACAAATAACGAACAGTGAGATCACCACGATGAACCTTTTCACGGACAAAGTGGTAGTCAATTTGAATATGCTTCGATCGTTGATGGAACACAAGATTCTGGGTCATATATCCGACACTAAGGTTGTCACATAATAGGACTGGAGAGGACGAGAGTGAGATGCCAAGTTCACGAAGCATTTGTTGGATCCAAATAAGTTTAGTTGTGGCAAATGCAAGACCCCGATATTCTGCTTCAGTACTGGAATGCGCAACGACAGATTGTTTTCGAGAAGACCAACTAATGAGGTTACCACCATAAAGCACAGCATACACATGAGTAGAGCGGCGATCAATTAGGTTGCCAGCCCAATCAGTATCAGAGAAGGCCGTGAGAGTGGAGGAGCCAACAGCCCGTAGGGAGAGACCATGAGTGATGGTGTCTTGAAGATATCTGAAGATGCTCTTGACAGCTTTCCAATGGGATAGCCGTGGACTATGCATGAATTGACATACCCGATTAACAGCAAAGGATATCTCTAGCCGAGTAATAGTTGCATATTGCAGAGCACCGACAGCACTACGAAATAGAGTAGGATCAGACATGAGTTCTCCTTGATCAAGGAGATGAGTGATGGTGTCTGCAAGAGAAGGAACTGGTTTGGAGTTATGCATGTGAAGTTTTTTCAGAAGATCGTGGATGTACTTGCGCTAACAAGATGCAAACCAGTGGAAGTATGGGACACCTCAAGACCCAAGAAGTAGGATGGAAAACCAAGGTCCTTGATGGAGAAAAGTCTGTCAAGAGCCTATACAAATGTGTCAATAAAGTGTTGGTCATTACCAGTGACAATAATGTCATCAACATAGACCAGAACATACACAGTAGAGGAACCGTAAAGTTGGACAAACAGAGATGAGTCAGTGTATCATGAAGAGAATCCGAGTTGCCTGAAGGTGTCATGAAGTTTATCAAATCAAGCTCGCGGTGCCTGTTTAAGCCTATATAGTGCCTTATTCAGGCGGCATACATAGTCCGGGTGAGAAGAGTCAATATAGCCCGAAGGTTGCTTCATATAGACCGACTTTTGTAAATCACCATTTAAGAAAGCATTGTTGACATTTAGCTGGCGTAAAGACCAACCATGAGTGACGGCCAGAGACAGTATTAGGCGAACAGTAGTGGGTTTAACAACAGGACTAAAAGTCTGGAAGACATCAACACCAGGTTGCTGACTAAATCCCTGCGCAACAAGATGAGCCTTGTACCTAGCAATAGAACCATAGGCATTGTATTTAACACGAAATAACCACTTGTTACCTACTATGTTAGTGTGCAAGGGTTTAGGGACAAGGGTCCATGTGTTATTACGTTGAAGAGTAGAGTACTTCTCATTCATAGCTGCATGCCAAGCGGGATCTTTGTGAGCTTGGGCAGCAGTGCGAGGAATAGAGGGAGTGGATGTAGCAGATGCATGAAAGACCCGAGGCTTTAGGTTTCCCGTACGAGAACGAGTAACCATGGGGTGTGTGGAGTGAGAGGAAGAACGTAAGAGAGGGGAAGAGTGAGGGTGGTCAAGGAGGAGAGTGGAGGTGGGGACTGAAGAAGGGACATTTTCAGAAGTGGGATCATGAGAGGAGGCAGATCCAGTTGTGGGGAATGGGCCATGGGAAGGTGAGCGAGGTAAAGCAGGGGGAGTAAGACTAGGAGGGACAGCAGTAGGAGTGCCCATCGAAGCCTGATGCAAAAGACGAAGGGAGGTGGAAGGGAGTTGTGGGTGTGGAGTGGACGTAGGTGACTTGATGAGAGTATGATAAGGGAAGCTAGTTTCATCAAAGATGACATGACGAGAGATGTAGATACGGGAAGTGGTCGGTTGAAGACAGAGGTAGCCTCGATGTTTAGAACTATAGCTAATAAAGATGCATGGAGTGGAGCGAAAAGCCATTTTATTAGAGTTGTAGGGATGGGTGTACGGATAACATAAGCATCCAAAAGTACGAAGAGAGGCATAGCTAGGGGTTTTTGGAAAAGGAGTTGGTGTGGTGAGGAATAATTGAGAAGTGGAGTAAGGGTATAGTTAATGAGGAAGATGGCGGTATGAAAAGCATGTTCCCAGAGAGTGAATGGAATATTAGCATGAGCAAGAAGGGCTAGGCCTTTATTGATAATGTCACGATTTCGTCGTTCGATGGCCCCATTTTGTTCCTGTGTGTGAGGGCAGGATATGCGATGCCCAATTCCAAGATTGTGAAGGAATGTTGAGATGTTACGATATTCCCCACCCCAGTTAGTTTAGACAAATTTAATAGTAGCTTGAAATTGGGTTTGCACCATGGCATGAAAGCGGCAAAAAATATCAAAGACTTGAGACTTATTTGGCATAAAGTAAATCCATAGATATTTGGAGTAGTCATCAAGAAAGGAAACATAATAATGGTTGCCATTAAGTGAAGAAACTGGGGTAGGCCCCCAAACATCAGAGTAAATAAGGTGGAAGGGAATAAGGGAACACTTATGTGACACACATAGTGGACTACGATGGGCCTTGCCAAGCTGACATGAGCCACAAACACTAGGAAAAATATGTGATGAAACTGGTAACGAAAAACTAGAAATGAGTTTTC
The DNA here is from genome assembly GCA_030549775.1 of Tamarix chinensis. NCBI lineage: Eukaryota > Viridiplantae > Streptophyta > Magnoliopsida > Caryophyllales > Tamaricaceae > Tamarix > Tamarix chinensis. Next base: position 4,600,536 of record CM060171.1, on the reverse strand, counting down.
GGGTTATTCTTTCATTTGGATGACCAAGGCGAGCATGCCAACCGTGAACATTTGTTTTGACTCCAAGGAAGGCACTTGGTGAGGACATAATAGTGGGAAGTTTGTAGAGGCCATGCTCAAGACGTCCCTGGAGAAGCGGAAGACCCTGAGAATTTTTTATAACACAAGAGTTAGAAAAGAATTCAATAGATACATCATTGTCTTTGGTTAATTGGGATACACTCAGAAGGTTTTTAGATATACGGGGCACACATAACATATTAGATAGAACAAATGGAGATTTACGAGTTACAAAAGAAGATGATCCAACATGAGTAATAGGTAAGGTCATACCATTACCAACTACTACTTTCTCATTACCGGTATACTCTCCATGAATGGATAGGTTGTTAAGATTGGCAGTTACATGATTAGATGCCCCAGAATCAAAATACCAATCAGTGTCAATGGGGCGATCAGGTTCAGCCAATAGTGTTGAAATATTAGACACATTATCCACAACATATGCATGATTAAAGCAATTGTAGCATTGAATAGCTGAGTGACCAAGTTTGGTGCAAATCTGACATTGAATACGAGGCCTATGATGACCTTGAGGATGACTGGTGGTAAATGAGCCTATATGCTGGCCATTGGAACGTTGTTGTTGATGATGCGCACCACGTCCGCAGCCTCGGTTGCCTCTGCCACGTCCACGATAAGTGTTGTGTGGTGCAGCTTCATAAGTCTGAGAGCGGCCATAGTTGACAGTAGCCACATTGGCTTGGAGAAGTTGATTGCGGGATCTGTCAAGATGTTCTTCTTCTTGAAGAAGCATGCCCAAAAGGTCATCAATCGATATGGATTCAGTTCTGGTGAGGATGGAGGTATAAAAGGTCGAGTATTTGTCTCTGAGGCCCATTAAAATGTATCCAACCATGTCGTCAGAGGAAATGGGTTGAAGATTGGCCACTAGGGTACCTGTAAGTCGCTGCTTCTGCTCTACATATTCCACTATAGATTTAGACCCCTTGGTGAGAGTTTGTAGTTGCATTCGAATTTGCATAACACGAGCTCTGGATTGAGATTGAAAGATGCGCTCAAGGATAAGCTAGGCTTCATGAGTAGTTTTAGCAGAATTGATGTTGCTAAGTAGACGATCGGTAATGGTAGAGCGGAGCCACAATAGAACTAGCTTGTCGCGACGAGGCCATGACAGAGTTGAAGGAGATGGGGATACGGCGGTGCCACTTGTAGTGGAATCAGAATACACTGCTGTAGTGGAGATGGGTGGATCATTAAGAATAAAATATTCAAGCTCAAAAGCTTCTAATGCAGCGTTAATGGTGGTTCGCCAGAGATAATAATTGTCATGATCCAATTTAATGGAGATGGAAGGGAAGGAAAGGTTTAGAGAGTGAGCAGGGGAGGCGGCAGTGAGTGTAGAGATATTTTCAGACTGAGAGGTCGTGATTCTGTTAAGTATAATTTATATAGTACAGGCCTTATTCTAGTTTTCTTATAGTGACAATATGTAGGATTATTTACCTACTAAGTGGTCCTATAAATATGCTAGAATTTATATGTATAAATTGCAGCTAGGTTAGATAACAATTTATCTGATAGTTTTGTGATTCTAACCTAAGTAGTGGAAAATTTAGATATGTGTGGGTCAAATTAGATAAATACAACTAGACATACTTATTGTACTAGTTTGGTTACTTAGATTGACATTTTTCCAATTATATTTAATGCATTAAATATAGTTAAATATAGGAGCTACTTGTTGCTACTATACTACTAGTATTTAATATGATTAATATTGGCGCTTTGTCGTATTAATTATTTTAGGGAAGTAACATAAGGTGTGTAGACTTGCTTTTGGCTTACAACTTGGTCAATATCTTTATCATGATTAAAAGATGACTTAGAAATTATTATTATATTTTGACCTACTCTAGTGGTGGATTTCGATTTCCCTAGCATATTTATCTTATTTGCAATTATCCATTATTTTTATTATTTATTTATTACTTTTATTATTTTCTATTTTTCATTTTGTGTGATTTAGATTTTTAATTTAATTTATTTATTTTTATTATTTTTGAACTAATTAAATAGAGGCGAGCCTTCTCAATCCCTGGCATAGAACGATACCCTTATTTACCAATTGGCTACGGTCAACAAGAGGATTTAAATTGCGTGTTGGCTATGAAGATTTTTTTTTTGTTAATTTCGATATAGGAAACACGTATGTATATGTCTAGATATCAATGAAGAAATAATATATATGATTTTTAAACCATCTATATGGTATGTTGAGATTCATCACATTCCTCAGTGAGCTTTTGAACCATATGTACCTTTTTTTTTCTGAGTGAATTTACATGAAAGTATATACTTATCTTGGCTTCAAATTTTCTTTGCAAAACTCATATATGTTTAATTTCTTTGATCAAATTACTTGTCATAGCTCTTGTAATAGACTTTAGAGACTACCAGAACTTACTCGTGTGCAAGTTGAAGTTTATAGTCAAAACATGCTCTAATTGAGAAAATGATAAAGGCAACTTAGGATTTTCCACCACATGACCAAATAGCATGATCTTAAATTATGTATACATGATATACACCCCATGGAAGCCCTTTGAGCATATATATTGAGCATATATTTTTCTTCATTACCCACATTAAATAACCTTTAGGCCTTATCCTTACCCTTGCTTAAAGCTAGTGAAATGGGATCAAATCGTTATGGATATAGAGTGGTTGTGTATGTGAGTGTATGTGTAAGAAATATATGTATTTATGCTAAGAAAAAGGAATTGGTTATATTTGGTGGTAGAGATGGTATTTAAATATTCTTGGTATTGTCATCATTCTTTTTATAAAAAATTAAAAATTGAAAAAAAAATGAATGAAAAAAAAAAGATAGAAAAAAATAAAGAAAATGATATGATATAAGGAAGAGGGGGAGATATGGAGATGATGTTGAAAAAGTTTTATTCATGTTCTATTTTTTTTATCTCATTGTTCTAGTTTGGTGTTAAGGTTGAGGTGTGTATTATTTATTATTGATGTGGAGTTAATGCTTATATTTCATCTAATTATTATAGTTCCACTAGCTCTTTACCCTTTTACACCACAATCCTAAAAAACTCTGTACACTTCTATACCTTAAGCCCATTACAACCAATAAGTAAGTCTTATTTGATTATTGAGATGAGAAGCCTTTGATCTGATGGAGATTAGTCACAAGAGTTAAGCATATAGTTCGGTCCATTTGGCAGGTATTTGATATCTTTCATGAGGTGGTATCTATAAGAATATGAGTCTTCTTTGTTTATATATGTGAGTCACTTGTTATCTTTATCATCTTACCTCACATGCCTGAGTGTTTTTATACCTCTGTAGCCATGAATCTAAGAGAGAGAGAAAAATAGAAGGTATCCAAAGTGGGGATGAATCTTGATGTGACTAAGTCATGGTAGATCTTCATCCATATTATTAATCTGTCCATACCTTTCATGTTTATGTATGAACCATATATTGAAATTGATCCCTTAAATCTCTCAATGTTGAATCTTGGTTGAACACCAATCTTGTTGTTATGAGAGTAAAAGATTCTGAGACAACATTGATTAAAGGTGTTGGGTGTGTTTTCATTATTATTATTATTTGTTTATGATTTTGTAGGTATATCATCTGTGAAACCCTCATGAAACCTTACTCGTCCTCTAAGGGTGACCTAGGAGTTTAAAGGACTTGTTGCATATGTTAAGTGCAATCGTGAGACCTATAAAAGTGGTTAGTTAGTTTATTTTTATTCTGTTTGAATCATAACTTGCTTGAGGACAAGCAAGAAGCTAAGTGTGGGGGTATTGATGAGTACATATTTTGGCATGTTTTATACCCTTTTAATCTTAGTTTTGGTATTTTATTTGAGTAATATATGTGAATAATTATAATTTTATGCTTAAGTGATAATAATTGTATAAATTTTATTATTTGAGCTAAAATGACATAAATTAGATAAATTTAAAGTATAAGATTATTTATTATTTTTTTAATTTTATTTGTTAAGTAAAATAATAATAATAATAAATGAGTGGCATTTGGACAAATAGCCTAAGGAACGAAGGCCCTAAGGCCTGGAAACACAAAAACAAAGAAAAAAAAGACATCAGCTGCACAAAAAAGGAAGGAAGAAAAAAAGAGAAGCACGGAGAGCGAGGCACACAACAAAAAACCAAGAAAAGAAAAAAAATGGCCCTGATGAAGGAGTCAGCCGAGAAAAAGTGAGGCGGCACAAGAAAGTAGGAGTTAGCAGCGTACAGGTGGAGCAGCATAAAAGGCAGCACAAGAAATGGAAAAAAAACGGCGCAAGAGGAAGTTGTTACAGATGAGGAAAAAAAGAAGGAACATAGGCACAAGAAAGTACGAGCAGTTGAGAAGGGAAAAAAAGAGAGAAAAGGATCCATCAGAGCTAGAGAAAGGAGAGCAGCCACAGAAGCACAGTGAAACAGAGGAGAAGCAGCACGGAAGGCACAAAAAGAAAGAAACAAAATGATGCAGGAAAGCCGAGCACGACAGAGGAAATAGAGTGAAAAATTAGTGTGCCGGGAAAGGAGGGAGAAAATAGAAAGAAAAAAAAGGGAACCAGAAAGTGGCACCAGTAGAAATGGATGAAAGGGGGAAGCGTGTTTTGGTGGGTGTGGCCAAAGATGGAGGGTGTGTTCGGTTGGTTTGGGTGAATGATGGGGGTGGTGTTCGATTGTTTTGTCCAAAGCTTGGGGGTAAGTTATGGCGAGTTTGGCTAGTGGATGGGGGTAGGAATGACTGGTTTAGCCGGTGTTAGGGGTAAGGGGATGGCAAAGGTTACCAAAGGTGGTGGAGATGCTTCAGTTGGGCTCACCGGTGGTGGGTTTTTGTGGTTGTTTTGGCAATGTCAAGGAGGAGGGAAGGGAAGGGAGTAAGGTTGTGTTTGGGGTGGTTTTCTAGAAATAAAAGTTGGAGGGAGAAGGAGGTAGGTTCAAGGCATTAAATGTGCCTTATATATATACATACATGCATGCAGAAAAGGGGGACGATCTACTAAAATTTCAATCCTAACCCGCGAACATAGGAGCTGGGAGTTGATGAGGTAGGGATAGGCTTGGGATGGGAGAAAGTTAGTGCACATAAGGGAAAGAAGAAGGGTAAAAAGAACCGGAAAGGGAAAAGTAGTAGGAGAAGGAGATGAAAAAGAAAGAACAAGTATGGGTTTAGAATTAGGTTTAGGTTAAGATAATTTAGGTTAGGGCATTAGGATAAATTAATTAAAGATCACCGGGGGTTAGGTTTTGATTAGAAAATATATTAATAACCTAGAATAGAAATTAAGGTTAGACTAAGATTTAGGATTTAGGATTTAGGATATGATAGGAATGTTAATTTCCCTATATTAAAATCGGGTTACGATATTAATTGCTTGGGATTAGGTTTAACTAAAAATTTAGGGTATTATAAATGTTTAAGAGTGAGTTTGAGATGAAGGATCTTGGAGTTTTGAATAGGATACTTGGGAAAGAGATCTTATGAGTTAGCGAGGGGAAGATTTTATACTTGTCACATAAGTCGTTTGTGAACAAGGTGATGGACAGGTTTCATATGATGGAAGTCAAGTTGGTGAGCACTCTATTAGTTACTCACTTCAGATTTTTACCTGTGGATTACTCTATATCCAAAGAGGAAGAGGAATTCATGGTTATTGTTCCCTATTTTAATATTATTTGATGTTTCATGAGCATTATGGTGTGTACACGGCCTGATATTTCTCATACTATTAGTGTTGTGAGTCAATATATGACAAATCTGAGAAAGGCTCATCAAAAATTAGTGAAATGGATCCTAAGGTAGTTGAAGGACATGACATCAAATTGTTTAGAGTATGGGAGATATATTGATCCGCTAGTTGGGTTTGTAGAATTTGATTATGGTGGAGTCCTTGATAATAGGAGGTCCACAAGTGAATACTTTTTCTTTCTTTTCTTTATCTTGGTGATATAATTATTAGCTACAGGTCTTCCATGCAAGAGGAGACAGCCTTACCCACTATCGATGTAGAGTATATGGCTATGATTAAGGGTGTGCAAAACTGGATATTCGTATCCGTTCGGATATTTTTTTTGGATATCCGCTCCGCATTTTTTATACCGGATATCCGAGATGCGGATATTCAAAAAATACTGACCGGATTTGGACCGGATTCAGATATATCCAATATCCATATGAAAATACTATTTTATCAATTTTAATAACTTTTGCTAGAATATTTTTAAAAATAAAGATCGTATATCAATTAATATTCATATCTATATTCATGTAAATACCTTATTTTATCTAAAAGAAGTATTAAAATAGTATTATAAATATTTAAAATATAAAAATAAATAAAATTTTAAAACTTAAAACTATAAAAACACAATAATATGATGTATTGTTGAAATAATCAACAAAATATTGTATATTTTTTCGGATCGGATAATCTAGAAAAAAATCAGATATCCGAATGTCGGATATCCTTTTGGACTAAAATCGGTTCGGATATCTAAAATATCGGATCGGATTTTCGGATCCTCGATTTTTTGCACAACCCTAGCTATGATTGAGGATTTGAAGGAAGTCGTGTGGCTTGGTGGTTTAGTATCATGATATTATAGTCGTTCGAAGTGATATGATATTTTACCTTATTGGGTTTTTGTAACACTCCCAAATTTACTACTTAAAAATTTTATTTTGTAGAAGCGTTAATTATTAAAATAATAGGTGTTACCGCCACACTCAGTATAAGCCTAGCATCTTCTGCCATCCTTATACTAAGTGCTAAGGCTAAAACATCACTTTACTTAAACAATATTTATAACGTCAAAACCAAATAGAAAATACAAATTTATTTTGTCTTGATAAATACAAAAATATTAGGCAAAGAAGTTACAATATAACAAAAGGAGAAATAATAAGGGATAGAAGAGTCCATGAAATATCCGGATCAAAAGATGCCAGAGCAAACACCGGATAGTCCTAACTCTCAACCCTCTACTGGAAGCCATAAAGTTGAACCCTAAAAGTAATCCTGCACAGTCATCACTGCCCATTAAATAGGTAGGGGACCGAGAAATGGAACCCATCAGTACTACGGTACTAAGAAAACCATTACACTAACACCAACATATAAAGCCACATGAGGCACAAAAAGAACATAACATAGGTATATCAGGGAATCATACGATTATAAAATGAGTACAAAAAGAAACCTAAATACCAAGGTAGGGCACTAAGGTAACTACCAACACAACCATCTATAAAAAAATCAGATACCAAAGTCGGGCGCAAAGGCAACTACTAAACCTTATATCACAACATGTAGCACGCAACGACAGCTATCAAAAACATTAAATCCAGAACAACCCATTAAAATCTTCACACAATGATTATTTCAAATTTTAGTTACTTGAGGAGGATACAATAATAACCCGGAGACATAAAAGTACACCGGTCACACCAACGCACAAGGCAACACGGTACCCTACAACCATCCAACCCAGAGGCATAGCAACACTCTGGTCATACTGGTGCACAAGGTAACACAATACCCTCCACACCTAGGTCACCTAATCCTTAAGTATTGATACCCCTTATAGGGCTCGTAGGTCACCTATAGAGTAGACTAAGGCCTTACTGGGACACAATTGGCACACCAAAAAACCAAATAAATCAAGGACTCCTGCCTCATCTCTAAGGTAGCTATCCCTAGAGAGAAACCATTCCCAAACTCTAGGTCTTTCACTTTATGTATTAGTATTTTATGGGGGTGACCACATATATTACACATTGCACAGAAATTCCCTTTTTATACTTAGCCATTTCCCTTTATTTCTAATTATTTAAGGTAAACCCTAAGGTTATATCCATTTATTCACAAAAGATGTATTGAGTCAAAATGACCAAAATGCACACAAACCCCAAATTTTACCATTTTATCCAAATTCGTATCAAGCAACATTATTACGAGCCATTTGTCATGAAAATGCTAAAGGATAATTATTCATGTGAATAATCTTTACGTCTTAGTGACTGACTATATTATCCACTTTTTATGCATTTAGTAAATTATGGCTACAATCCAAATCATACATTTCTAGGGTGACATATATTCCATATAAGACATACGTATAAATCTATAGCATATTATGTCATTCAATAGGGTAATTAACATCACGGTGTAGGAAAGAAAATAACTCAACTCTAGAACATGCGATTAACATTTATTGCATACTAACCCTAATCATGCGTGCATGCTTTATAATATTTAATTCAACCCTAGTTATTAAGCAAAGATAATCGTAGTACACTTATCATGGTAAATTACATTATAAGGTTGCAGGGTTTCAAACTCTAACAAACCCTAGTCATGCATATATAATTTATTCAACAAAACACACATGCGTATATTATCGATCAATCAATACATTGAAATATGCTAAATGATTAGAATTATGCCATTTACATTCATGCTTAATCATAACATTTGCAATTTAGTTCTAAAAATTCCGAAGTAAAATACATACATATATTTCTCTAAAAATGAGGCATAAATAATACCCTAAGCACAACCAAATTGTATGTGTTACCACATGATCTCACATCTTAGTATAAGGGTATGGTTTACCTCTTATCCAAGCAAAAGGAATAATCAAGATTCACCCAATTAGTCTCCACTCAATTTATTCAAACTCCCCATATTATCACAACCAACACACATATTAGCATATAACATAATATAAAAAAATAATCCAAAGTTAACTAAAATTAAATGGGAAAGAGGTTAGAGGATTACCGGAGTCAAATGGAAGCTTTAATTGTATGGAAGTGTAGAGTAATGTGTGGTGAAGCTATGGTGAAAGTTTGGTGGTGTTTGGACAAGGTTTGGAGGTGAAAATAGGGGTGCACGGCCAAAAATAAGAAGTTGCACGGCTGTGTAGTAGGCGGTGCAACTTCTGGTTTAGAGAAAATAAGGTGCACGGCCAGGTGGTGCAAAAGTTGCACGACTGTGCAGCACCAGGGCGAGAGGAGTTATGACGCACGACCAGGCAGTGCAAAAATTGCACGACTATGCAACACTGGTGCACAATAGGTCGAGAGAAAAAAAAGACACATGACCAGGTGGTGCAAAAGTTGCATGGCTGTGCAGTAGGATATTTTAAGTGTTGCAAAGCCATGCAGCAGGCAGTGCACAGGCCATGCACTCTGCAACACTACAACGAACAAGGGGAAGAAGAAGGAAAAGGAGGTGGTGGTCGGCAGCGATAGCCAACGATGGTGAGGAGGAAGGTTGGGGTTACCTTGGTGGTCTGTCCACCGGCCAAAGGGTGGAAAGTGGTGGCCGAGGAGGTGCTCAGTGGTGGAATGGATAATGAAAAGGCCAAAAATAGGGAAAGAAGGAGGAAAAAGAATAAGAAAAGAGAAGGAAGAAATGAGAGGGAAGAGGGAGCTTGGCTAAAGGATTTTTTTACACAGAAAGGATAGAGTGGAGGCCAAACAAAGAGAAAAAGAGGAGAGTATGGTGTATATATACATATATGGTCATGTGTGTGTGTGTGTATGGTGTGAATCATGAAAAGAAAATAGAGGGGGAGAGGCGTGCGAAGGTTGTAGGGTCACTATGGTGATAGTGGAGGTGATGGTTGAGTGTTGTGATGAAAAATGCAGGTGATGGTAATGGTTATGAATATAGGTTGCGTAAGGATAGGAGAAATAAGAAGAAGAATGATAGGGGAGGTGATGGTGGTGTGTGGGGTGTGTAGGGTGTGCAAGGATAAGGGAGTAGAAGGAGAAGAAGAAAAAGATAAGAAAGGAAGGTTGATGGATGATGGAAGGCTACAGAGGACAAGATAGGAGATGGTACAAGTGGAGGGCAAGTTGCAACAAAAATCAAACCTTGTGGCTAAGGTTGAAAGAATACAGAGAAGAAAGAAAGAAAAGAAAAGAAAAGAAAAGGAGAAAGAAAATAAAAAATAGAAGAAGATTTAGGGGATTAGTTTAGGGGTATTTTTAGATTTATCATAAGTAATTAAGATTAGTGTAAATTTTAGTGGATTTTTATTTTGGTTTACGAATTACGATTTATCCGAGTCAAGGTTTCAGATTGGTTTAAAGTTTCAGGATTAAAAAATTGGGTTAAAGCTAAAATAAAATTTCGTATAGGATTAGAATCGGATTAAGATATAATTTATACGGTATTAGGTTAGCTAAATTTGGGATATTATAGTTTTATCTTGTATATAATACATGTGATGAAACCCCAGCTTCTACGTTGAATGTGTGATTAACACTTTTCCTCTATTGTGTTCCCTTTATTTTAGAAAATTATTGATTTTTTTATTTGTTGAGTGATTTTTTTAATCCTCTTATAATTATAAATTTACATGTATAAAGATCTTTAAATTTTCCTCTATTATTATATTTTGTGATTGAATTCTCATTTGATTCAATTGTCTTATTAGTTCTGATAATTGTTTATATTCAATCTTATTAAACTGTAATCGGCATTATTCAACAAAAAATTGAAATGAGAAAATAAATATGGGTGAAAGTGAATATGATGACTGCCCTATGCCACCTATTAGTCACAAGAAAGAGATTGACAAAGTTTCAAGCCAGAAGTATGTCTATATACTTTGTATTACTTCTCTAATTCAATTTAATATGATAAAGCTTCAATATTAAATCCTATTTAATTCTAGAAATATATTTACAACAAGTGGCTTTTATATTTAACTATATTCAATACATTATGAATAAGTAGAAAGATGCCAATCTAAGTGCTTAAACTAGTAACTTAAGCGTGTCTATTTATATTCCCTACCTTTGATCCGCACGTATCTAAATATTCCACTACTCCAGTTAGAATCACAAAACGATTGGGTGAATTATTATCTAAATGATAAATGAATTTATTAATTGGTTTATTTAGCTTATACCAGTGTTAGTTTGCATCCATTTATATATTTTTTATATTAGAATTAACACCTTTGTGTTTGCAATATAAATTTTTATTTGATTTTCCTTAAAGGTACATCATATTAGAGGAAAAAGATGTAGAATGGATATCACCTGTGTGCAAATGAATCTGAAAATTAAATGGGTACAACCATGATAAGAAGGAGGAATTGAAGTTTGTTAAGCCCCATGTCATTAAAAATCACACCCATGCTTTTTCTCGATTGAAAAGTAATGCATTGGTAAGTTTTGTTTAAAAGCACAACAATACTTTTTAGTAATAGAGCCTGCAACTGTTATCAATAAGGGAAATAAAAATATGACACACTTGTGTTTAGTGGTTTCATTAATTTTAGAATTGAATTTTTTTGCTCTCTCTCCTTCGTCTTCATTCTCAAAGCTTTGTATCCGATGAGAAAAACATGTATTCACCATTAGATTTAAATTTGAAGTTATGTAATCATTCAAATATGGTGATCGACTTTTCATATCTTCAACACATTAGTTCTATCTTCTAATCTATCACCCTATTTATTTCATTCGTGTATAATTCATCTTTTATGTATATTGATTCAACTATGTGTGAGTACTTTCTAGATATAAGATTGAATTAAGTCTACTTTGGTTGTGAATTTATGAATTAATTTGATTATGTATGTGAATTGCTAAATTTCATTATTCAATTGCTAGAGATTTAATTTATATTCAATCCATTGATCACCAATTTAATTAGATGTAGTAAATCAATCGAAGAATCAAAAGGGGAAGATTGATACCTATAATTAGAAATTAAATAAGAAATCTCTAATCATGAAAGTATACTATAATTTCTTAGGAAATCCATCAAATTAGTGTAACACCCCTAAATTCATTATTGAAAAAATTCATTTTAAGCGGAAGCATATTATCAAATAATTGGGTGTTAATACTGTAATTGACATAAGTTTGGCTTACCATACTATCCTTACATCAACCACAAGGCAAAACAATTAGAAAGTAAAACATGCTAAATAGAAAATGATAGAAACTTTCATAAACACGAGATAAGAGTCTGGAGGTTTACTCTGAGTATAATAATCCAAAATACAAAAAGGAATATCATGGATCTAAGAGTCCAAAAAGGTATCCGGTTAGAACTATCATTCGGATAACATGACTATACTCCCAAAACCCTGATACAAAAATCACCCATCCACATATAATGCATCAAAGGTTGCAAACTCATCCTCTAGGTCATCATCTACCTACACAAAGACATTTGGGTCGTCTACTCGTGGGAATGAGCAGCACCCATGAAATGGATAATCAGTACGATAAGTACTGAGTAAGGTAATGGTATAATCGAAGTAAGATCACACATAATACATGAGTTCACATTAGAGAATAAGCATACGTGAGTTAATATAAAGCAGTGCTAAGTAAAAACTGATTTCAGGTCTCATTATATAGATGTAGTATATTCCTGTAATACCTTAAAAATCCTAATTTAGAAATTATGGCAAAATAATGATTTATTAGGGAAAATTAAGAAAATAAATTACTTTATTAAATAAAGAGGAAATTAATTGAGAAAAATAAAGAGAAGTAATAAATAAATTATTTAGAAATTTTGGACATTTTACTAATTAAAATAAAAGTGGAGGAAAATTTCCCAAAATAGCCAAAATTAATCTAAAAAGGGAACTAAATTATTATTATAATAATTTTTAAACATTCAAGAAAATAAATAAATATATATAAAAATGTATAATAACCCAAAAATACTACAATTTCTCCATAAGTTATTTTATTTATTTCCCCCTTCTATTTCTTTTGTCATTTTCCCTTTTCTTTCTTTTTCTCCCTCCTTCTCCTTTCTTCTTTCTTTCCCTCCGACTGGGCCAGCCCACCGGCCCAGATCCCTTTCTCCCCCCCCATCTCGCGTGTCAAGCCTGCCCAGCTCCTCTCGTCGCCTGAACCGTCCAGCCAGTTCCCCTTTCCTTTTCTTTTCCTTCCCCTGGACCGACCAGTCCACCCTCTTTCCTTTTCCTTCGTCTTCCCCGCGCATCTGCCTATTCTGCACCGTCGAAGCCTGCAACCTCTGCGCATGTTGACCAATCCTGCACCGCTGGTCGTCCTTCCCTACCCCTCTCCCTATCGTTTTCTTTCCTCTTTTCGACCCCAACAATCCCTGCAGCTCCCTCCCCGCGTGCCCATCTTCTTTCCTCCTTCTCCCCCCTCCTCGACCTAGCCTGCCATGGCAGGACCTGCACCGCCTGCCACTGTCGGCTGGTGGTCCTGCCTCACCTGCCTCGCGCGTCCTCTCCCTTCTTCGTCGTTTTCCCCTCCCAATTACCTATAAATACCCCCCATTGGCAGCCATAATTAGCCCCCTTTTTTATTTTTGCCCCGAAACCCTGCCTCTCCACCGCCTCAAAAAGTCAAGCTTTCCGCCGCCACCGATGACTGCCGCCGCCACCGCTGCCCATCGGGATCTTCCCTGCACCTCCCTCGAAAAAACCAAGCTGCCACCACCCTACGCCTTGCCCTGCACGTGTCGCCCTTGCCGTGAAAAGTCCCTATCCCGAAACCACCACCTTCAGCCATCGCCGCCCCTTGCACCGCCTTCCGCCGCCAATTCCGCCTCTGCCAACACCTCCGCCACCCTCTAAAAAGTCCAGCAGACCCTCCCCTACCTCCCCACAACTTCATCTCCCCCTTCCTCCCTCTCCTTCTACCTCCCTATTTTCCACCTTTCTCCACCACCCTCGGCCGCCGAGCCAACCACCGCGCGCCGCCATCCCTGCCACGCCACCACCCTCATTCCACTCCCCTTCACCTGCTGCTTCTTCCCCTACCTCAAACTTCTCTTTTCCTCCTTCCATCCAGCCTCTACCTTGATCTTTTCCCTTCTCTTCCTCCTCCACCGCCGCCGCCACGCGCCGCCGCCAGACCACCACCGACCTTAGGTGGTTTCCAACTTACCCAAACCCTAATATCTCTTTTCTATAACTGTTATTAATTTTAAATGATATTAATGTTATTATACTTATCATTATCATTATTATTATTTCTTTTATTATTATTATTAGTATTACTTTTATTATTATTACTAATATTATTATCTCTATCATTAAAGTTATTACTCTTACCAATACTATCATTCCTTCGATTTTATCTTCTATTATACTTAACATTAGTATCATTATTATTATTATTACTATTATCATTATTATTATTATTACTTAACCTAACCTTACTAGGTTGTTATTATTATTATTGTTATTATTATTATTATTATTATTATTATTATTATTATTATTATTATTATTATCATTATCATTATTATTATACTTAACACCTTTATCATTATTGTTAATAGTAATACTACTTTTATTATTATCAATGTTATTTAACTCAAAGTTGATGTGTTATCATTTTGTTGTTAAATAAGAAGAATACTTAAACCTTAGTACCTTACCATTTAATATTATTCCTAATGCCTTTAACACTAACATCATTACTATGGTATCATTATTAGTTATTACTATTATTACTATTATCATTATTTTGTTTCTATTATTGTGACAAAAACATTTGAACCCTTCTATTATTATTATTCAAAATATAACTTTTATCATTATTATCTTTATGAATATTTTTTACTTGTTGGTGTTGTAATTATTATATTATTATTTTAACCCTAACACTATTATTGGACTTAGCCTTAAAAACGCTAGGGTTTCTATCACTATAAACCTTAGTGTCACTATTATTAGTTTTATTATTATTATTATCACTATTTTCCTATAGTTAGCATGAACACTATTACTATAAGAATAGAGCTAACGGGTCTAATAATATAAGGGTAACACTAAGTATCAAAAATAACTACATTTTGACTAATAATATTTAGTATACTAAATTTAAGATGAAAACCCTAGTTTTTGTATAATACCCTCTTTAGTAATAAGAACCCTAATCCTAAACTAGAATAAGGGTTGATGGTACTTTCAAGGGAAACTAATACTTAGTATTTTCCCCCTTTTATAGGTAATCCTAACCAAAGCCCTAAGGAGTTAGAGGAGCGTGCTCCAAGTCCGGCGTCGCCTTAGGTAAGAACGAAGCTATGGCCTTGTGTGATGTGTGACATGTATGTGTTGAATGTTGTGTATGCTATGCTATGTCGTGTATTATATGATGTGTGGATAACTTGTCTTATGTGTAGCGCAGCTTGGAGATTGAGGTATGTTGTGTGTGCTTTCTATGACATGAGCAGGACATGTATATGTATGATGTTTATGATGTGTTATGATATGCCCCTCTAGGACATGCATGTTAGGATAAATGGTAATATGAGTTGGGAATATAAGGATGACCGGAAATAAATGGGAAGTGAGTTCACTAAGGGGGATATGAGGTTGACCTAAGTACCTCATGATCCATGAGAGAAGATTTAAGTGGGAGGAATGTACAAAATAAATGAGAGTTGGGAACCATGCATGGGAGTCTTAAAGTTTGCATGGTGACTTGGGGTGTTGCATGGGGTGACTAAATCTTGCATGGGGGTGAATCTTACGTGAGAAGAGTTGAATTAGGGTGTAAATAAGAGAATGGGAGAGTTGTGGGGTGATTGGAGACTTGGGATGAAAAATAGTACGTAGGTTGGTGCAAGGGTGTATAAGGGATCCGATTAGGGTTTTTGGGGAGAGAGTGAAAATTTGGGAAGTGTAAAAGTAAGAATGATTAAGGAAGGGTGGAGTATGGGTTAAGAGTGAGAATTCTATTATATAAAAGATGAGTATGGGTTTCCATGTGAAAGAAGAGACTTGGGGATGAAAAGATAGAGGTTACTTGTGGAAGAAGTAAGGTGCTAGGGTTTGATGTGGCCAACTAGGGTTTTGCCGGTCACATGCGAGATCGAGGAGTAAAGTGATATGCCTTGAGGTTTGACCTAATAAGGGTGAGATGTAGGGTGAAGAATAAGTAATGGTAAGGTAAGTGAGAAGAGGTTGGGCCACATAGGTCCAACTAGGGTTTCCAAGGGGAAAACCCTAGAGGTTGAAAATAGGCGAGACCGATGTCATAGGGTGTTGGGCTTAACCTACACTTTCAGGAGTTGGTCTTTCATTATGTGTGAGCATAAGGGGGAATGGATGTCGGGTCGTGATTAGGGGTGCAAGAGTCTCAACATATGGGACGGGCCCTCTTGAAAGGAAAGCAGTAGAACATTGTTGACATGCATGTCAAGGGTGGAATGTGTTTTAATAAGACACGGATAAGACATTAATCACGTAAAGCGAAAGATTGTTGAACCGAGCCCAGTCCGGTCCACCGGCAAATAATAGTGGTCAGAGGCGTTCTGCCCTCTGTGTTTCGTTCCGGTCCACCGGTAATAATAGTGGTCAGAGGCGTTCTGCCCTGTGTGTTTCGTTCCGGTCCACCGGTAATAATAGTGGTCAGAGGCGTTCTACCCTGTGCGTTTCGTTCCGGTCCACCGGCAATAATAGTGGTCAGAGGCGTTCTGCCCTGTGTGTTTATCTTCTGGTCCATCGGCTATAATAGTGGGGGATTTTGTGCTCGACAAACCAAAGTAAATAAGTTAATCCATGGGAAAATACTAAATACTTACAGTGAAACACCATGTGAGTCGGGGCCAGTCCGGTCCACCGGTAAGAATAGTGGTCAGAGGCGTTCTGTTCTGTGTGTTTACTTCCGGTCCACCGGCTATAATAGTGGTCAGAGGCGTTTTGTCCTGTGTGTATACTTCCAGTCCACCGGCTATAATAGTGGGGTTCCCGCACTCACATGCACTATTAAAGAATATGTGTGGAATGAACATATTATTAATAAGAATGAAGAATAAGTCACCGGAAGTATTCAGGCCTTATCTTGTGTGTTATCACACGTTGCCTATGTGATTGTGCTATGTGTATTATGTTGTATGATTGTATGCTTGGCCTTAGCACACCGGCGCCCTTACTCAGTATTGGACCCGTACTGATACTACCTTGGTTGAATGAGTCCTGTGATGATCCACTAATGGTGGGGAGCAGACCTCTTGTGCAGGTTTATGATCGGGTACTATTTTAGGGTAGAAGGCTTGACTTGAGTGAGTAGGCAATCCGGATATTGATCCTTCGGGACTTGTTTTATTTAGCCGTATTTTGTACTACGCTTCATGTTTGAAATTGTATTCTTAAGTTGTAATCCGAAATCGTATTCTAATTACTGTTTGACTTGTGTTTCGTTAATGATTTATGTCAAATGTCGACACATGTTTTAATGTTTCGCACTTGATGTTGTTTGGTTTTAGCCTTAGCACTTAGTACTAGAACGGTAGAAGTGTACCGGTCTGGTACTAAGTGTGGCGATAACGCCCCCGAGTTTACAGTTTTATCTTTCGCTTCCGCTAAACCTTTTTGATTTAAACGAAATTTTTCAGTAGTAAATTTGGGGGTGTTACAATTCCAATATTAATTTACGTTGAGTTCGGAGACCCCCACTATTCTTAAATTGGTGGAAAAGTGATGGTGGTATGTTGCAGATGGTAAGGAAAACACATTCAAGGAAGGAGAAGGAGAAGAAGAAATCGGCGCAAGAAGGAGGAAGGAAATGAAAAAAGGAGAAAAAAAAGGGAAAAGCTGAAAAGCTTAAGGTGAGGATTAGGACTGTGTTAGCTTTTGATTAGCTAATTTTGGTAAGATCAATGATATAAATCAACCGGGATTAAAGTTAGGTTAAGAAATATAAATTTCTTGGGTCAAAGATTAAGATTAGGTTAAGGTTTTGGGATAAAAGAATTAGGGTAAGGATGAAATAAAAGTATCTCAAGATAATAATTGGATTAAAGTATTAATTATAAGGGATTATATTTAGCTAAATTTTAGGCTATTAAAATTAACTTGAACCTTATGAATTCCATCTGACTTAATACCATGAAAATAGGTTATTAGGCTATACTAAATTAAACTTTTAGGCCTCAAAAGGGGTTACTAGTTAATTGTAGCTAGTTATTCTGTATGGATAGAGTAATCCATTTAAAAAGTGAATGATTCACTTGTTCACCTCTTAATTGTGTATGAAATTCAAGCCTAGGCTTTATTTATTTTATTGGAATCCTTTTATTATTGCTTATTATTCTTGATATTTTTTACAAGTATCACTCAATCTTAGATGCACTTGGTCTAAATAGTATTAGTTTGGTGAAATTTTAGTGTTTAATAAGTCTATGTGGAGACAAATGTGACATGAGACAACGAGTCCATCCACTTGCGAATTTGGCTCATCAAGTTTTTGGCATTATTGCTACAGACTTAGGCATTTTTAATATTGACTCTTTTCATTCTTTGACTAGAATATATTTTTATTTTATTTTATTTGTTTTCTTATGTAGGAACCATTGTATGCCTTAATCCCAATGACTTGGAGAAATTGTTGAGTATAATCTCGAGATCAAAAGGTCCTTACAGGATATTAGGAAATAGGTACAAGAAACAAAGGAAAGTTTAAATAGCAATACCACTATGGGGGACCAAGAAAACCCAGGCTACCAAGATTGATCTTTGAAAGAGTTTGATTTACCAACATCTCATGGCATGCAATTGAGCATGCCTAGGCCTTATATAGGTTCTAACAATTCTAAGCTCAAGCCTTTGCTTCTTTCCATGATCCAACTGAAGTAATTTTGTGGCACTCTAATGAAAGATCCTAATTTACACTTTTCAAACAGTATTGAGTATTTTGATACATTAAAGATGAATGGAGTATCAGATGATGTTATCAAACTAATGTTGTTCCCTTTTTTATTACAGGGACAAGGCAATCCCACTACATGGGACCAAATCTTACAGAAATTTCCTGCCAAGTACTTCCATTTGACTAATTTATCTCAACTAAGGAATCAAATAACAACATTCACATAGAAAGATGGGGAATAATTATAGGACATTTAGGAGAGGTACACAACCCACTTGAGGATGTGCCAACACAATAGATTGAAAAGTTGGTTGATCAGCCACACCTTATAAACTGTTATTCTCTGAAAAACTAGTATGACTATTGATGTTGCAGCTAGTGGGGCAATAATGATCAAGATTGTGCGACAGGCAAGAAAACTCATGGAAGATATGGCCCAAAATCTTTTACAGTAGTCGAGTGAGTGCTATTTACCCAAAAAGAACATGAGGTATAATGGTGATGCACTAGATCATCTTGCATAATGGAAGATTCTCTTTTTCAAAAATTTGACATATTAAGTGTTAATGCCGTAGCATATCATACTAATCAAACATCATGTGAAATGTGTGGCATCATAGGTCATATTGCATTAGATTTTCAAGTTGGAACATCTTTTTCCCCCGATTTGAGTGTCAATGAGCATGCTGATTATGTGAACAATTTTAATCAAAAAAGGGATATTTTTTCAAACAAATATAACCCCGAGTGTAGGAATCATCTAAATTTATCTTATAGAAATCCTCCCCTAGATCCTATGCCTCATTCTAGTTATATTCTACCTAAATTTTAGAGTTATAGGCCTCCTGTAATACCCCGTATTTTTAAAATCCAGATTTATTAAGTTTAATGATTTTATTAGCGTAATTTGATGTAAATAATTAATTATTTTAATTTCGATTTGTTTTACGGATTTATCGATGATTTTGAATTCATAATTGAATGTAATTAATCATTGTCGTTGCGAACCATTCTAGACAAATTCGTTCACGACAATGATTTTATTATATTCTTATGATTTCGATCTTCGGTTAAAAATATATATTCCCGTTCTTTCTCGTATTTTGGGTTTTAATATTTTTAATTCGTTTTCGATTATATCTTCGTTATGTGACTACGACTTTGTTTTGAAGTTATATTTCGTTAACGAAATATATTATTTGAATTATAGGATTTCTATTTAAATAGTTAAATTTATTTTAATAATTTTATCCGTAGAAAACATTTCCGACTTTAAATTTATTCGTTTTCGGTAATCGTCAATATTTTTGGGAAGTTTTAAATTAAAAAGATTTTCGGAGTTTATTTATGAATTTCTTTCTAGAATTCATTCCCTTTCGTTTTATGCTTTTTGGGTTGTGACAAACGGGTTTTGGAAATTATCTAAATTAATCTCGATTTATTAGAATTTGACTTAAATATTTAATTATATGTTTTTAAATATTATTTTGGGGTCTTCTAATGTATTTCCGCAAATAATATAAATTCTTACGTTCGTTGTTAAATCTTTCCGAAAATGTTTTCAAAATTCTTTATATAGCCTTTTTACTAATTTTAAGCCTCCTGATTCGTTCGAAATAAATTTTTGACTAGATAAAAATTCAGATAAAATCTTCTAATAATATTTTGACTTTTTTTGGTATTTTATCTAATGTGTATTTGTAAAAAAAAAAAAAAAAAAAAAAAAAACCCGCACCAACCGGCCCGACCGAACCCCCCCATCTTCTTTTTCTTTCTCTCTTCCCCACCCCGACCCCTCTCCTGTGCGCCCCTGTTCTGCACTCGAAGCCCTACCGCCCCCTCTCTCCAGCTCCTCCCTTCTCCTTCGCTGGCCGCCGGCTACCGCCACCGCCAGCCACGACTGCCACCGACCACCGCAGCAGGCAACAACCACAACAGCTGCAACCGATGCAGCACAACAACCACGCAGGAGCAGCGGCGGTAGCAGACCGCAACAACGACGAGCCACGCAGCTCGTGCCACCGTCCGTCACCGGCGAGCTCGGCCGACCACCGGCGACCAGTCCTTGGCCTTCGACGAAGCTTCCCCGGCCTTCCCTTGCTCCGATCTTTGCTGATTTTTGTTGGTATAAATTTCCGAAAACCCTAACCCTTGTTTTGATTTATTGGGTATGAATTAGCTTATGAAAAGCTAAATTGATTGTTTGATTATGTATATATATGTTGTATGATTGATTTAGAGTGGTTAATTGTGGTGTATTTGGTTGATTTGTGAAAATTGAATTTTAGGCCGGGTTATGCCCAAATTTTTCGGATCCGTTCGATTTGGCGATTTTGGATAAATTGATTATACAATATGTTTTTAAATGTATCTAATTTCATGTCGGAACCGTCAATTTGAGAAATTTATACATAATTTATCGGAATTCGATTCCTAGGTCAAAATTCTTGTGTAATGAAATTGGGTTGCGTAATTGAGCCGTTCCGCTCAATTGATTTTATAATATCGTTTAAAATGTATTTAATTTTATATTTGAAGTGTTGATTTGTAAAAATTATGCGTAATTTATCGGAATTGAATTTTTAGGTCAAAACTCCCGCGGATTTAAATTGGATTTTGTAATCAGGTTATTTTATTCAATTGACTATATAAATTATATTAGAATATGTTTAATTACATTTCCGAACCGTCAATTGGTATGTTTTGGCAATAATTGATCGGGTTTGCGTTCCGGGTTCAAAAACCCTAATTGTGCTCAATTGGATATTTCTGCTATCGGTTTTGATCAATTGATTAATTGATATATTATAAAATGTTTTTAATTATATTTCTAAACATTCAATTTGATTAAATTTATAGAATTTTACTGAATCGTATTTTCGGGCTTTAAAACCCTAATTTTGAAAATGGATTGTCTGAAATTGGTTAATCGGAATATTGTTTTGTTGAAATTGATTATCTGGATTTATCTAGAATTAGTTTAATTATGTTTTAAAACTATTAATTTGAGGTAGTCAGATTGATTTGGCCGATTTGTGGTTTAGGTATTAAAAACCCTAATTTTCGGGGATGATTTTATAAAATTGATTTTTGCTATGTGTATTTCATCTAATCGAATTCTATCTTTGGGTTTTAAACCATTTAAATTCTGTTTTAATCTAATCGGTTTGGATTTGGTTCTATGTAAATGGTTAGATTACCGATTTAGTTGCAAAACCTAATAAATAAGTTATTTCCGATAAATTAACTTATGTTCGATTATTCTTTCTCGGGCTTTCCAAATTAAGTTGAAATGTCCCAAGGGATATTTGTATTAATCCGTTTTTATTCAGTTTTAACCTTAAATCTTAATAAAACTATACTTTTAAGTTCTAAGTTTTATACACGTTTTCTAAGAAGGATCATTTGTGTAGTTTGGGTTTATTTAATTAGGGTATGTGAATTATTAATTGATAGAATAGTTTCTAATTTAGTTTTCGATTTCTATCGGGTTTAGGAAAGCTTTCTCGTGGACCCACGAACTAGGGATCCCTCTCCCTCTCATTTCGCTTAGCTAGCTTCGGATCCAGGTAAGTTCTCTACTTACCTCTACTTATGAGTGTTTAGTAAGGACGAAGCTATGGCCTTGTGCTATGTGTGATGTAATGTGTGGGTGAATGATGAACATGCCCTGTTGATGTGTATTATGCATGCGTTATGAATAACCTGTTTTGTGTAGCGCAGCGTGGATCATGAGGTATGTTGTGTGTGCCTTGTACTATACGTGTATGACATGTTCCATGTTTGAGGTTGATGTTGATGATGTGACTTGTTATGGCCCTCTAGGACATGCATGCTAGGGTTTAGGGTAGCATGAAATGATAATTAAAAGAACAATGGGGAAGTGGAAGTTCGGGGAGTTTGCATGGGGAACTAGACCTTGCATGGGCATGGTCCCTACGAGGGAAAAGTTGACTTGAGTTGTAAGTAAGAGCTTGGGAGAGTCTTGGAATGATTGGTGACTTGGTATGAGAAATAGTACGTAAGTTGTTGCGTAAGAGACCTTATTAGGGTTTTGTGTGTAAGTGGGCGTTGGGGAGTCTGCATGGTTTATGTGAATTACGCATGGGGATGAATCTTACGGGAGGAAAGTTGATTTAGGGCGTAAATGAGATAATGTCAAAGTTATGGGTCTATTGGAGACTTTGATGTAAAATAGTACGTAGGCAGATGTAAGGGTATCTAAGGGACCCAATTAGGATTTTGGGAGGAAATGAGCAATTTGAAGGGTACCAGGGTAAGAATGGTCAAGGAGGGTTGGAGTATGGGGTTGAGAGTGGGAGTCCACTTGTATGAAGGATGAGTGTGGGATTATAAATCAGAGAAGAGGTTTTGGGGCAAAGAGGGAGGTTACTTGAGGAGGAAGTAAAGTGCTAGGATTTGGTGTGGCCAACTAGGGTTTGGCGGTCACATGCGGAGTTGGGGAATAAAGGGATATATATATTTGGGAACTTCTTAGTAGAGACGGGGTGCAAGACAAGGAACAAAGTAAAGTTAGGATGAGTAAGGAAGAGTTGGGCCATATAGGCCCACATTAGGGTTTTCCAAGGAGGAGCCCTAGAGGGGTGAAGACATGCGGGACCGATATCGTTGTGTTAGGGTTAGTCCACATTCTCGGGAGAGTGTGCCCTTACTACGTTTCCTTATGTATAAGAGTAAGAGGGGATGGACATCGGGCATGAGAAGGGGAGAACAGTCTCAAGATATGGGACGGGCCTCCTCGAAAGGAAGAAGCAGAGAGTAGTAGACATGCATGTCAAGGGTGGAATCCTATTTAATAATACATGAATAAGACATTAACTACTTAAAGAGTAAGATTGTTGAGCCGGGCCCAGACCGATCCACCGGCATAATAGTGGCCAGGTGCCGGGGTGCCCTGGAGACCGATCCACCGGCGTATAATAGTGGTTAGGTGCGTTCTGCCCTATACGTGACCGATCCACCGGCTATAATAGTGGGGGATCCCGAGCTCAACAAACCAAACAGTATGTTGTAATTAAATCACGGGAAAGATACTATATACTTACAGTGGAACACCATGAGAGTCGGGGCCAGATCGATCCACCGGCATAATAGTGGCCAGGAGCGTTGTGCCCTGGAGACCGATCCACCGGCATATAATAGTGGTTAGGTGCGTTCTGCCCTATAAGTGACCGATCCACCGGCTATAATAGTGGGGTTCCCGTACTCGAATGGATTAACAAAGATTATGGTGTGAAATGACTTATAAACAAATAATGGAAAGATACGTTACAATCACAGTGAAACACCATGAGAGTTGGGACCAGACCGATCCACCGGCATAATAGTGGCCAGGAGCGTTCTGCCCTGGAGACCGATCCACCGGCATATAATAGTGGTTAGGTGCGTTCTGCCCTATAAGTGACCGATCCACCGGCTATAATAGTGGGGTTCCCGCTCTCTCATGGATTCATAACGATTATGACGTGAATCTACTATATTTACCAGAGATCTAAAGAATGAGTCTATCCGGACCATAACCGGCTTTTATTATCTGTATTACCCCATGCTGCTTATGTGCATAATGAGTTACTTTACATTTTGGTCATAACACCCTTATATATTTCAATACAATGTTACACATGTTTCATATGTTACTATATGGGTATGGTAGGATTTGTGATGTGGGTTTTGAGTATGCGTAATAATGTATCAACGTATTGTATCATGATTTAATACGCACTTGATGTATAGTTACGTCTCTCCCATAAAATAGGGTAGTAGAACTTACTCAGTATTGGACCCGTACTGATACTACACTGGTTGAATGGGTCCTGTGATGATCCACCGATGGTGGGGAGCAGACCTTTGATGCAGGTTTTGATCGGTTACTAAGTTGGGGGTGGAAGGCTTGGCTTGAGTGAGTAGGCGATCCGGATATTTATTCCCCGGGATTTGTTTGTTTAATTGTTTCCATCTTTCGAAATTACAAGGGTTGTATTTAAATTTTCAAGGATTGTGTAATTGACTTTTAAATTTCTCGCAACACTATTGTGCTTTTAGAATTCGGATTTAATGGTTGACAGGTTTTAGCCTTGCATCTAACATGAGATAGATGGTGGACATTTATCTTGTGTTAGATGTGGCGGTAACACTTCCTAAATTCGCTCCTAGCTTCCGCTCTATTCTTTCAAAAAAATTTTTTTCAGGAGTGAAATTTGGGGGTGTTACAAGTTGGTATCAGAGCTTTTGGTTGTTGAGAACCGGGTTTCGGTTAGAGATTCGGTTTTCACGATCCTAAATGTTTTAAACGAAAATGTATTTCACCTCTTTCAA
Organism: Tamarix chinensis; assembly: GCA_030549775.1. Lineage (NCBI taxonomy): Eukaryota > Viridiplantae > Streptophyta > Magnoliopsida > Caryophyllales > Tamaricaceae > Tamarix > Tamarix chinensis. Next base: position 4,575,504 of record CM060171.1, on the reverse strand, counting down.
GTGATTTTTTTTTTATCCGGATTAGCTTGTGAGGATAGTGTGATTGGGTAGTGTAAGTAGCCTTATGGTTTGCTGTTGTAATTATCTTTTTGTATATGATTATTTGTGATTGTACATGCTTGATTGGTGTTAACTCTGTATTTTGTGTTGTGAATTACTATAGTTTTGTAATTAGTTTGCTCTTAAGGGGGTAGTGACCCCACTAGTTTAACCCTAGTCTCGCAGGTTTAGTGGATTAAAAACCTTAAGGTATACCTTACCGGATATAGGGTGATTTGACATAAATAATAATCCATTTTGATTGGGTAATTTCACTTTTTGGAGTTGTAAGAAATTTAGGTTTGGAACCCTGATAGTGATGTTTAAATAGATGTATCATTTTCTATTGGAATAAACCTAGCATTGTGATCATGATAATGATAATGTTGAGGTTTATATTGAGGTGTTTGTGTTCATAAATAGAGTGTAGGTTGCCTAATTTACCCTAGTGATCTTACTGGTGCAGTATAACTTTCATTATGGATTTATATTTAGTTTCCACTGATTATCATTCTATCCCAAGTTGTTTCCGTTTTGTGTTTTGTATTAGTAGTTTTAGCATTAACGTATGAAGATCCTTCCTCGTAAAGTAGGTATATTTTCTTTTCGGTTGTTGGTGGATGATAAGGTATTAAGTTTTGTTTTGTATGAGGAGGACTATTAACGAATATGAGATAAATAAACATTGTGGACTCGAATGTTGTAGTTGCTATATTAGTAGCATTTTCGAAAATTAAGTGTTTAGACTAGCATGGTTATAGCGTGGATTAGAGAATTTGTTAGTAAAGTGTTTTGGGGGTAAGAATCTTCCTTGATTTAGAGGTATGTGGTTGGTATGTATGAGAATCTTTTATGAGTCGTTGAGGGAGTGTTAACCTTGTTTTTATTGTATAATGTTATAGAGATAACTCATTGTATAAAGTTTTATGTGCATATTATGTATTAGTGGTGTTATTAGGGTTGTGTAATCTTTAGAGTTTTCGTTCCTTTATTCTATTTGAACTTCATGTTATACTTTTGATATTCTTTTGTAAGGCCTTATTTTGAAGGATAATATTTTTGTAAATTATTTTGACTTTAAGTCTGTAATTCTTGTGTATTAGAATCCCATTGTATTTAATCTACTAAATATCAATTCTCCTTCTTTTATTTTGTTTCCTATGCCTTGTTTTGATTCAACCTTGTTGGTTTGGTTTCGTAAACGTCGTTTTACTTTTCTTCGGATTTACTCTTAGCTTATTTATTACGGTAAATGTTTTATTCAATCGTGTTGTCAAGTTTCCGCTACCTAGGTTTTCCCGAACTTCGGGGACGAAGTTCCTTTTTAAGGGGGTAGTGATGTAATACCCCGTATTTTTAAAATCCAGATTTATTAAGTTTAATGATTTTATTAGCGTAATTTGATGTAAATAATTAATTATTTTAATTTCGATTTGTTTTACGGATTTATCGATGATTTTGAATTCATAATTGAATGTAATTAATCATTGTCGTTGCGAACCATTCTAGACAAATTCGTTCACGACAATGATTTTATTATATTCTTATGATTTCGATCTTCGGTTAAAAATATATATTCCCGTTCTTTCTCGTATTTTGGGTTTTAATATTTTTAATTCGTTTTCGATTATATCTTCGTTATGTGACTACGACTTTGTTTTGAAGTTATATTTCGTTAACGAAATATATTATTTGAATTATAGGATTTCTATTTAAATAGTTAAATTTATTTTAATAATTTTATCCGTAGAAAACATTTCCGACTTTAAATTTATTCGTTTTCGGTAATCGTCAATATTTTTGGGAAGTTTTAAATTAAAAAGATTTTCGGAGTTTATTTATGAATTTCTTTCTAGAATTCATTCCCTTTCGTTTTATGCTTTTTGGGTTGTGACAAACGGGTTTTGGAAATTATCTAAATTAATCTCGATTTATTAGAATTTGACTTAAATATTTAATTATATGTTTTTAAATATTATTTTGGGGTCTTCTAATGTATTTCCGCAAATAATATAAATTCTTACGTTCGTTGTTAAATCTTTCCGAAAATGTTTTCAAAATTCTTTATATAGCCTTTTTACTAATTTTAAGCCTCCTGATTCGTTCGAAATAAATTTTTGACTAGATAAAAATTCAGATAAAATCTTCTAATAATATTTTGACTTTTTTTGGTATTTTATCTAATGTGTATTTGTAAAAAAAAAAAAAAAAAAAAAAAAAAAAACCCGCACCAACCGGCCCGACCGAACCCCCCCCCCATCTTCTTTTTCTTTCTCTCTTCCCCACCCCGACCCCTCTCCTGTGCGCCCCTGTTCTGCACTCGAAGCCCTACCGCCCCCTCTCTCCAGCTCCTCCCTTCTCCTTCGCTGGCCGCCGGCTACCGCCACCGCCAGCCACGACTGCCACCGACCACCGCAGCAGGCAACAACCACAACAGCTGCAACCGATGCAGCACAACAACCACGCAGGAGCAGCGGCGGTAGCAGACCGCAACAACGACGAGCCACGCAGCTCGTGCCACCGTCCGTCACCGGCGAGCTCGGCCGACCACCGGCGACCAGTCCTTGGCCTTCGACGAAGCTTCCCCGGCCTTCCCTTGCTCCGATCTTTGCTGATTTTTGTTGGTATAAATTTCCGAAAACCCTAACCCTTGTTTTGATTTATTGGGTATGAATTAGCTTATGAAAAGCTAAATTGATTGTTTGATTATGTATATATATGTTGTATGATTGATTTAGAGTGGTTAATTGTGGTGTATTTGGTTGATTTGTGAAAATTGAATTTTAGGCCGGGTTATGCCCAAATTTTTCGGATCCGTTCGATTTGGCGATTTTGGATAAATTGATTATACAATATGTTTTTAAATGTATCTAATTTCATGTCGGAACCGTCAATTTGAGAAATTTATACATAATTTATCGGAATTCGATTCCTAGGTCAAAATTCTTGTGTAATGAAATTGGGTTGCGTAATTGAGCCGTTCCGCTCAATTGATTTTATAATATCGTTTAAAATGTATTTAATTTTATATTTGAAGTGTTGATTTGTAAAAATTATGCGTAATTTATCGGAATTGAATTTTTAGGTCAAAACTCCCGCGGATTTAAATTGGATTTTGTAATCAGGTTATTTTATTCAATTGACTATATAAATTATATTAGAATATGTTTAATTACATTTCCGAACCGTCAATTGGTATGTTTTGGCAATAATTGATCGGGTTTGCGTTCCGGGTTCAAAAACCCTAATTGTGCTAAATTGGATATTTCTGCTATCGGTTTTGATCAATTGATTAATTGATATATTATAAAATGTTTTTAATTATATTTCTAAACATTCAATTTGATTAAATTTATAGAATTTTACTGAATCGTATTTTCGGGCTTTAAAACCCTAATTTTGAAAATGGATTGTCTGAAATTGGTTAATCGGAATATTGTTTTGTTGAAATTGATTATCTGGATTTATCTAGAATTAGTTTAATTATGTTTTAAAACTATTAATTTGAGGTAGTCAGATTGATTTGGCCGATTTGTGGTTTAGGTATTAAAAACCCTAATTTTCGGGGATGATTTTATAAAATTGATTTTTGCTATGTGTATTTCATCTAATCGAATTCTATCTTTGGGTTTTAAACCATTTAAATTCTGTTTTAATCTAATCGGTTTGGATTTGGTTCTATGTAAATGGTTAGATTACCGATTTAGTTGCAAAACCTAATAAATAAGTTATTTCCGATAAATTAACTTATGTTCGATTATTCTTTCTCGGGCTTTCCAAATTAAGTTGAAATGTCCCAAGGGATATTTGTATTAATCCGTTTTTATTCAGTTTTAACCTTAAATCTTAATAAAACTATACTTTTAAGTTCTAAGTTTTATACACGTTTTCTAAGAAGGATCATTTGTGTAGTTTGGGTTTATTTAATTAGGGTATGTGAATTATTAATTGATAGAATAGTTTCTAATTTAGTTTTCGATTTCTATCGGGTTTAGGAAAGCTTTCTCGTGGACCCACGAACTAGGGATCCCTCTCCCTCTCATTTCGCTTAGCTAGCTTCGGATCCAGGTAAGTTCTCTACTTACCTCTACTTATGAGTGTTTAGTAAGGACGAAGCTATGGCCTTGTGCTATGTGTGATGTAATGTGTGGGTGAATGATGAACATGCCCTGTTGATGTGTATTATGCATGCGTTATGAATAACCTGTTTTGTGTAGCGCAGCGTGGATCATGAGGTATGTTGTGTGTGCCTTGTACTATACGTGTATGACATGTTCCATGTTTGAGGTTGATGTTGATGATGTGACTTGTTATGGCCCTCTAGGACATGCATGCTAGGGTTTAGGGTAGCATGAAATGATAATTAAAAGAACAATGGGGAAGTGGAAGTTCGGGGAGTTTGCATGGGGAACTAGACCTTGCATGGGCATGGTCCCTACGAGGGAAAAGTTGACTTGAGTTGTAAGTAAGAGCTTGGGAGAGTCTTGGAATGATTGGTGACTTGGTATGAGAAATAGTACGTAAGTTGTTGCGTAAGAGACCTTATTAGGGTTTTGTGTGTAAGTGGGCGTTGGGGAGTCTGCATGGTTTATGTGAATTACGCATGGGGATGAATCTTACGGGAGGAAAGTTGATTTAGGGCGTAAATGAGATAATGTCAAAGTTATGGGTCTATTGGAGACTTTGATGTAAAATAGTACGTAGGCAGATGTAAGGGTATCTAAGGGACCCAATTAGGATTTTGGGAGGAAATGAGCAATTTGAAGGGTACCAGGGTAAGAATGGTCAAGGAGGGTTGGAGTATGGGGTTGAGAGTGGGAGTCCACTTGTATGAAGGATGAGTGTGGGATTATAAATCAGAGAAGAGGTTTTGGGGCAAAGAGGGAGGTTACTTGAGGAGGAAGTAAAGTGCTAGGATTTGGTGTGGCCAACTAGGGTTTGGCGGTCACATGCGGAGTTGGGGAATAAAGGGATATATATATTTGGGAACTTCTTAGTAGAGACGGGGTGCAAGACAAGGAACAAAGTAAAGTTAGGATGAGTAAGGAAGAGTTGGGCCATATAGGCCCACATTAGGGTTTTCCAAGGAGGAGCCCTAGAGGGGTGAAGACATGCGGGACCGATATCGTTGTGTTAGGGTTAGTCCACATTCTCGGGAGAGTGTGCCCTTACTACGTTTCCTTATGTATAAGAGTAAGAGGGGATGGACATCGGGCATGAGAAGGGGAGAACAGTCTCAAGATATGGGACGGGCCTCCTCGAAAGGAAGAAGCAGAGAGTAGTAGACATGCATGTCAAGGGTGGAATCCTATTTAATAATACATGAATAAGACATTAACTACTTAAAGAGTAAGATTGTTGAGCCGGGCCCAGACCGATCCACCGGCATAATAGTGGCCAGGTGCCGGGGTGCCCTGGAGACCGATCCACCGGCGTATAATAGTGGTTAGGTGCGTTCTGCCCTATACGTGACCGATCCACCGGCTATAATAGTGGGGGATCCCGAGCTCAACAAACCAAACAGTATGTTGTAATTAAATCACGGGAAAGATACTATATACTTACAGTGGAACACCATGAGAGTCGGGGCCAGATCGATCCACCGGCATAATAGTGGCCAGGAGCGTTGTGCCCTGGAGACCGATCCACCGGCATATAATAGTGGTTAGGTGCGTTCTGCCCTATAAGTGACCGATCCACCGGCTATAATAGTGGGGTTCCCGTACTCGAATGGATTAACAAAGATTATGGTGTGAAATGACTTATAAACAAATAATGGAAAGATACGTTACAATCACAGTGAAACACCATGAGAGTTGGGACCAGACCGATCCACCGGCATAATAGTGGCCAGGAGCGTTCTGCCCTGGAGACCGATCCACCGGCATATAATAATGGTTAGGTGCGTTCTGCCCTATAAGTGACCGATCCACCGGCTATAATAGTGGGGTTCCCGCTCTCTCATGGATTCATAACGATTATGACGTGAATCTACTATATTTACCAGAGATCTAAAGAATGAGTCTATCCGGACCATAACCGGCTTTTATTATCTGTATTACCCCATGCTGCTTATGTGCATAATGAGTTACTTTACATTTTGGTCATAACACCCTTATATATTTCAATACAATGTTACACATGTTTCATATGTTACTATATGGGTATGGTAGGATTTGTGATGTGGGTTTTGAGTATGCGTAATAATGTATCAACGTATTGTATCATGATTTAATACGCACTTGATGTATAGTTACGTCTCTCCCATAAAATAGGGTAGTAGAACTTACTCAGTATTGGACCCGTACTGATACTACACTGGTTGAATGGGTCCTGTGATGATCCACCGATGGTGGGGAGCAGACCTTTGATGCAGGTTTTGATCGGTTACTAAGTTGGGGGTGGAAGGCTTGGCTTGAGTGAGTAGGCGATCCGGATATTTATTCCCCGGGATTTGTTTGTTTAATTGTTTCCATCTTTCGAAATTACAAGGGTTGTATTTAAATTTTCAAGGATTGTGTAATTGACTTTTAAATTTCTCGCAACACTATTGTGCTTTTAGAATTCGGATTTAATGGTTGACAGGTTTTAGCCTTGCATCTAACATGAGATAGATGGTGGACATTTATCTTGTGTTAGATGTGGCGGTAACACTTCCTAAATTCGCTCCTAGCTTCCGCTCTATTCTTTCAAAAAAATTTTTTTCAGGAGTGAAATTTGGGGGTGTTACACCTCCTTATCCTCATACCCAAAAGTCCAATATATAATCATTCATAAAGAATTTTGTGATGAATCATAAAAACAAAATGAGGAGTTTAAGAAACAAACTGATGAGTTTAGATACTAGAACTGAACCATGAGTGATGCTATTAATTTAGCTTCTAAGGTTGATTCACTAGTTACACATAACAAGATGCTATAAAACCAAATCACTCAGGTAACACAACAAGCTAGCTCATTTTCTAGAACATCTAGGATGTTTTTAGGGTAACTAAAAACAAGTCCTAAAAATCAAGTTAATGTCGTCATATTAAAAGAGCGGGAAAGAGATAGAAGGACCTAAGATGATGGATGGAGATAAGCGTTTAGGTATATATCGAGGATCCCATAATTGTTGAGGATAAATCTAGTAATTAAGAGGGGAAAGTTGAGAAATATGTTTCACATACACCTTATAAGCTTCCCCTACCCTTTCCTCAAAGGTTATCTAAGGCTTAACTTGAAAATAAATTTGTGAAGTTTATAGAAATATTGAAAAAGTTTCATATTAACATTCCCTTTATTGAAGAAATTTATCACATTCCCTCGCACGCAAAGTTTTTAAAGGATATTTTGTCAAACAAGATAAATTTTAAATAGTATGAAATAGTTGCTCTTACAGAGGAGTGTAGTGTTATTATTCCAAATAAGTTGCTTCTTAAGTCAAAGGATTGCAATTCATTTTTGATTCCTTGCATTATTGGTAAAGTTTCTATTAATCATGCCAAATGTGATTTGGGTACAGGTGTGAGTCTAATGCCATTGTTAGTGTGTGAAAAGCTACAAATGAGAGTTTTAAAGCCTAACACCATCTCCCTACATTGGAAGATCGATTGGTTAAACGTTTGGCAAGTACATTAGAGGATGTACCTATCCGGGTTGGTAAGTTTTTCATACCGAATGATTTTGCTATCTTAGAATTGAGGAAGATCCTCGCATTCCTATCTTTCTAGGTACACCCTTCCTAGCTATGGGTGAAGGTATCACTGATGTTAAAAGGGAAGGCTTTCTTTGAATATTTGGGATGAGAAAGTTAAATTTGATTTATATAAACCTATAAAAATTTCTCTGATTGATGATGCTTGTTATATTGTTGATCAATTTACAGGGTGGTGAAGGAATACCTCATTGAACGTTTCTCAAGTGACCCTATTAAAGAGTGTTTAATGAGACATGGAATGTCTAGTGATGAAAATCTTAAAATTACTAGTATTGTTAAGGTGTCATAGGTAAATCCTTTTTTTCCCTCAAGGAAAGGAAATGATAAAAGTTTGTGAAGTATCATAGAGCAACCTTACCTTAAAAAAGGAGTGATACCTCTAGTAGAATTGAAACCCTCCTTTCTTCATTAAGGTATGAATTTCTTGACTCTAACTCTAATTACCCTATCATTGTGAATGCTAGCCTAAGTAAGGTGGAAATTGAAAAACTTCTTAGAATTCTTAGGTTGCATAGAGAGGTCATTGCTTATACTATAGATGATATTAAAGGTATAAATCATTCCATATGTATACACCATATTCTTTTAGAAGAAGGATAAAATCCCTCCATTAAACATCAAAGGATATTGAACTCTGACATAAAAGAAGTTGTAAGAAAAGAGGTACTCAAGCTTCGTGACATGGGAGCCATCTACTATATGTCAAATAGTGAATGTGTGAGCCCAGTGCATTTATTACCTAAAAATGATGGAGTGACCATCATTAAGAATGATAAAAATGAATCGATTCCAATAAGGACAGTCATGGGTTGGTGAATGTGCATAGATTATAGAAAATTGAATAAGGTCACTCGGAATGATCATTTTCCCCAACCATTTATCAACCAAACGTTAGAGAGGTTTGATTGATGTTCTTATTTCTATTACTTAGATGGGTATTCAGGACTTATTCAAATCTCCATTCACCTTTTTGACCAATATAAGACTACATTTATATGTCAGTATGACACCTTTGTCTACCCAAGGATGTCATTTGGCTTATGTAATGCCCTACCAGCTTTTAACAATGCATAATATCCATTTTTTCTGATTTTATTAAATATATTATGAGAGCTTTTATGGATGATTTTTTTGGTCTATGATACTTTCTTTAATCATTGTTTGAGCAATATTTTTAGAGTTTTAGGAAGGTGTATGGAGGCGAATCTCATTTTCAATTGGAATAAATGTCGTTTGATGTTATAAGAAGGAATTATTATTGGTACCTTAGCCTCTAATCCAAGCATTGAGTTAGATAAAGCAAATATTTATATTATTGAAAAGATGTCACCTCAACTTCTATTAGAGGTGTTCGATGTTTCTTGGGTCACGTTGGTTTCTATTAGAGATTCATTAAATATTTTTTAAAAATTGTTAAAATGTTAACTCAATTTCATATCAAAGATTGAACTTAACTAATCTTGTTTAGATGCTTTCAATAGGTTGAAATAGGTATTAACAACTAACCTATTGATGCAACCTCCTTATTGGTGTATTATGTTCAAGGTGATGAGCAATGCAAGTGATTATGCAATGGGAGCGGTCCTTTGAAAGAGAAAATTTGGAAAGGTTTATGCAATTTGCTATGTAAGTTTAAATATTGATGACACTCAAGTAAAATATGTTGTAACCGAGAAAGATCTATTGGCAATGGTGTTTGCACTAGATAAATTTCTATCGTACTAAGTAGGATCGAAGATTATAGTTTTCACTAATCGTGTAGCCCTTAATTATTTGATAACCAAGAAGGACGCAAAGCCACACCTGATTAGATGAATCTTTTTGCTCCAAGAGTTTGACCTTGAAATATGGAAAAAAGTAGTGGCTTATCATCGTTCCAAGTTAATGTAAGACATGGATAGAAGTGAAGAGGATGACACTCCATTCGATGATTTATTTTCATACTACCATATTTTAGAAATCAAAAGCTTGTATGCCCCATGGTTTGTAGATTTTCTAAACTATAAAACATGTAGGGTAATGCCACAAGACTTGTCTTTTCAAAAAAATTTATTCTCATATCTTAAGCACTATTATTGGGATAAGCCTTATCTCTACAAGAAATGTGCAAATGAATTTTAAAGAAGATGGCAATCAAAAAAAGAAATTGAAAGTGTCATATCTCATTAACATTCTTCACCTTATAGGGGTCATGCCGAAACTTCTAAGATAGCATCAGAAATTCTCCGATCTAGTTTCTATTGTCCTAACCTCTTCAAGCATGTTAAATAATTTTTTATATCTTGTGATCGATGTTAAAGGATGATTAACATATCAATAAGAAATGAAATGCCTTTACATAACATTTTTTAGGTGGAATTATTTGATACTTGGGGCATTAACTTCATGGGACCCTTTCCATCATTATACAACAACAAATATATTCTAGTTACAGTAGATTATGTCTCCAAATAGGTAGAGGCACTAGCTTCTTCCTCCAATGATGCACAAGTTGTAGTTCAACTTTTGTAAAAGTTTATATATCTAAGGTTAGGTATTCCAAAATCAGTTATTAGTGATGGTGGTTCTTACTTCACTAATAGATTTTTTGGTACACTTTTAAAGAAATACGATGATTGCCACATTATACCATACCCAAATGAGTGGACATGTAGAAATTAATAATTGTGAGATAAAGGGGCTAATTTGAAAAATAGTAGCACACACACGAAAAGATTAGTTGATGAAGTTTGATGATGCTTTATCATCTAACCGAATTGCTTATAAGATGCCAATAGGAATGACTTCTTTCCAATTGGTACATGGAAAGGCTTGTCATTTGCTTTTTGAAGTTGAACATAAGGAATTTTGGGCGATAAGGGCCATTAATTATGACTTGAAGGTTGTTGGAGAATGTAGAAAGCTCCAACTTAATGAGCTCGATAAGTTGATATTAGATGCCTAAGAGAACGCGTGGATATATAAGGAGACAACTAAGATATGGTTTAATAAACATATTACCCAAAGAGACTTTTGATAAGGAGATTTGGTGTTTTTTTTCAACTCTCATATTAAGCTCTTTTTGAGTAAGCTTTAACCATTATATGTTCGTAAAGTCTTTCAATTTGGAGTTGTTGATATTTAGAGCAAAGCCACAAGAGAATTCAAGGTTAATGGCAAAGTCTCAAGCATTATGTTGCTAGTGCTTTAATAGTGAAATTGGGTGCCCTTGCCCTTTCTGATCTATCTTTCAAATTGAACTTCAAGGAGTTGAGCTCATGACCTTTAAGCACGCACTTCTTGGGAGGCAACCCAATTTGTGCTTATGTTGCTTTCTTTATTTTTATTTTTCATTATTGATAAATTAAAAAAAGGTGCTATGGATTTGGGATTTTTGTGAGCATTTTGATGATGATGGGTGTTTTAATGATGAACTATAGTTATTTTGTAGGTGTCTTGAAGGTAAGAGTTGGTAGAGGTCATGGAATAAGAGCTATTTCCTTGGAAGGATTTATATGAAGTTGTAGAAAAACCACACCAATCTATGCTTATTTATATGGCTATGCTTTTGAAATTTACATTTCTGCTAGAAAAGGACACCACAGGTGCACTTTTTTCCACACATATTCTTTTATTTAATATAATTTGTTGGGAATAAATCAAGCCTAGGCCAAGATCGTTTATAAAGAACCCATGAACATATCTATATACAAGCCCAAGTGAGGTTCCATCCTAAAATAAATTGGTAACAAGAGTATCCCACTAGACTTATATATTGGTTTAATTCCCTTTCATTTATCAATCTAGGACTTTCTTCTACCCTAAAATCCTCCCTTCAAACAAAGTAACACACAACATCCCCTCACTAGGAAGACAATAATCCATCAAGTCAACTACTTACCTTCCCTACATTAATGGACACTAATGCTATACCGGCCTACAACAGTATAATCCTATACTTCAAAGATATGCTTATAGCCCCTACCGACCGCAACCCGATAGAGAAGGAAATAGGAACTGAGTGAAAATATAAACCACAAGGATACCCGCTCTTTAACTCTCGATCACCTACCTGAGAGTCAGAGAAAAAGGCTCAAACAAAAACTTATTCCATTATTATTAATTTTTAAGTGATATCACAAATCATAGATTAACTCCATAAATAACCAATTTGGTGTTTTCAAGTGATAACACCAACACAAAGGCATAAAAGCCACCAATTAGGTGTTTAGAGATAACACCAAACTTAGCCAATTGAAGTCCTAAAAATTACCATTATGATTCTTATTAAATCCGGGGCAAACATGGTTAATATCATAATTTAAATGTTGTGATTACATGGAGCTATTAACATAAAAGTTCCAAAAGAAGAACAATAATTAAAAAATGAAACATGCGGCATACAGCCAGACTAGTCGATCGATAACGAAGACTAGTTAAGTGGTCTAATCGTACCAGACTTGAACAAAAAATAACTCTAGCAGACCATGACTTGTTGGTCTCACCAATCAACTATTCATAGGAAACCAATCGGTAAGGTTGGTCGAATCGGTCGATGGGTCTAAGCAGAGACTAGATTACTTTAGTCACAGGGTCACCATTCGATGGGTTTGCTGAACCGATCGATTATTCATAGAAAGCAATCGGCTAGGTAATCAAACCAATCGAATGATTTCACAATCAACTGATCAAAATTTCCAAATTGTTCGACTGTTCACACGACCAGTGAATGGATTCAATAAACCGATCGACTAGTTTGGGTAAAACAACACCTAGACTTGCAATACACACACCAAAATTTACTATATTAATCCTATCATGCTTCTATGTCATAAGATAAATAAAGAGACATATTACACACATAAAATCATATGGATACATGGTAATGTAGGTATTTAAACGAAATCAAACTCAAACTACCAAATCAAGCGTAAAATCAGAGAAACCAACAATTCTTAATTTTAGAAAGAAACTCTATCACATGCTCAAATTCCAGGATACAATTAGCCCATGCTCAACACAAAAAACACCAAGAATATGGAACATCAATAAGCAACAAAAAACCTCATTTATATTAAAGATAAGAATGTCTTACCTTGAAGAAATTCTTCTAGCACAAAACTCCTACTTAATGGCTATCTAGAAAGACCTTGATTCCTAAGAGAATCAAAAGTGAAAACCATTAAAAATCCTTTTTAAAACTCCATTAAAATCAAACAAGATCAAAAGAAGAACAAAACACAACTCAACCTTTTTCTAAAAAACAGAGTTCTAAGGAAAATAAAGCTAGAATCTTCAACCTTTCTCAAACATTAATATTTCCTTATTTAAGAAAAATAAGGTAGAACTAAAGTCAAGATTAGAAGAAGAAAGAAGGGATAATAAATAGACCAAGGAAGGGAAGAAAACAAGGGTAACCTCTATTTTTTTCTCAGCATAGGGGAAAAGGGGAACGAATGAAGGAATGATCAATACTTAGGAAATTTTTCCTAAGGAAAAGGAAGAAGAGATCAAAATTAATAGGTAAGAAGTGAAAATGAATCAGGAATAGAGGTTATAGAAAGAAGAGATAATCGACATCTATAAGAGAGAGAGAGAGAGAGAGAGAGAGAGAAGACTGGTATGGTTAAGTGTGGGCAACCAAGTGTAAGTGAACACTTTATGGGGTGAAGGAGGTTGAGTGTATTCAAGAAGAGACATGAAAGAAGGTTGGTGAATTAGGGAATGGGTGCACAAAGTCAAACAAGTATCCTAAGTTCTAGAAAAGAGAGAGGAAGGTAAGGGATAAGATAGAAGGTGAGGTATGTCTCAAAAAGTACCTTTTGGGGAATTTTAACTAAATAGAATCATAAAACGATCTAAATAATGTAAAATAATCCCAAAGCACTAAAATATTCCCATTAGCATAAATAGATCCTAATTATAAGTATTCATAAACATTAGAAAGAGATCCAAATCAAAATTATAAAAAGTTCTAAAATTGTAGGATAATCAGTTGATCGGTTTGAGCAAACCAGTTAACTAGTTCATTAGGAATAATATTGTCAATCTTTGAGTGCACCAATTGATCGGTGAGGGAAACCAGTCAATTGGAACACATGCAATTCACATTTTTATTAGAATTTCAAGCCCTTTCCAAAATCAAAACTAATGTATTTTATATCAACATAAATTTAAACACATTTTTAAGGATGTTAGGACAGGGTATTATAGCACTACCCCTTAAAAGAGACTTCATCCCTGAAGTCCACACAAGAAACGTATTTCCGCAAGCTCAAAACATAATAAAACCCTAAGCTTTCAACCAAAAGGAAAATAACAACAAAAGATTAGTACACAATAGAAGGGTACTACCTCCTTAAAAGAGATGTTGTTACCCACGCAACGCACTTACACGAACAACTATGGATACTTCATCTTGATCTCCTCCTCGGAATCCCAAGTGGTCTCTTCTGTTCCATTGCGTGACCACATAACCTTTACTAGCAGAACGACCTCCGAACGCGTCTCCTGAGTCTTGGTATCAAGATTCCTTAGTTGTCGCTCCTCATAAGACAACACCTCATCAAGCTCAGTCGACTCTGAATGAATGATGTATGATGGATCTGTCACATACCTCCTCAACTGAGAGATGTGGAAAAATTTATGCTCACGTTAAAGCTCAACAGGTAAGGCGAGATGGTAAGTAACCACTCCAACCTAATCTAAAATCTAATATGGCCCAATATACCTTAGGCTAAGTTTTTTGTTCCGACCAAAACACTTCACTCCCTTGGTGGGTAAAACCTTATAGTTATGTTGGGGCCAGCTCCACCCACCTCAAACCCATCTGCTCTCCTATGCAAATCTGTATAACTCTTCTATCTATTCTATGTAGCCTTTATCCAATCTTGAATAAGCTTGATCTATTTGGCAGTGTCCTCTACCATCTCTGGCCCCAACACAACTATCTCATTTGAGTCACTACAGCATAAGGGACTACGACACCTACATCCATAGCGTGCCTCGAAAGGTGTCATCCTTATGCTCATATGATGATTGTTATTATAGGAGAACTCTACCAAGTCCAAACAATCCTCCCAACTACCCTAAAACTCAAGTATGCATGCTTGTAGCATATCCTTCAAAGTCTAAATAGTACACTTAATCTGATTGTCTGTAGCCAGATGGAAAGCAGTACTCATATTCAAATATGTCCCAAAAGTTGCTTGCAACTTCTGCTAAAAGTGTGATAAAAATTTGGAATATAGGTCTAACAAAATGTATTCGGGAACCCTATGGTACCACACTATATGCTTCATGTAAGCACTAGTCATCTGCTCCATACTCCAGGTCAACTTCATTCGTATGAATATCGCCGACTTAGTCAACTGATCAACGACCACCTAGATCGAATCTAAACCACTACAAATCTTTGGTAATCTAACCATAAAGTCTATTGACATGCTATCCCATTTCCACTCAAGGACCTCCAAAGGCTAAACTAACCTCGTTATACGCTTGTGTTCAATCTATACCTTCTGACACATCAAGCACCAGGCTACAAAGTTTGCAACCTCCCATTTCATACGAGGCCAGTAATATATTCACTTCAAATCCTTGTACAACGTATCCCTTCCATGATGGATGGAATAAGGTGCACGATGAGCCTCCTCCAGAATCCTCATCTTAAGCTCCCCAAAAATCTATGAAATGCACCATCTCCATCATAAACGGATACTACCATCCTTCAAAACCTGAAACCCCACTACTCTGCCCTTTGATATATCCCGTTTCATTTGCTCAAACCTTGACATCTCCTGGCTGAATATCTTAAATCTCATCAAAGATAGTTGGTGTGATCAAGATAACACTCAAACTTGCTTCAAGATCCTCAAACTCAATGATCTCCTTACTCAACTCTTAAAGATCTTGCCAAATCCAATCCAACATAACCAATGAACCCAAGGAGTGTGAAGCCTTTTAACTAAGAGAATCCGCTATGACATTGTCCTTAACCTCATACTAGGTTAACTCCAAACCACAGTCCTTAGCCAACTCTAGGCATCTTCTCTATCTCAAATTTAGATCACACTGAGTGAAGATGTACTCTTATGGTTCGCGTAGAAGTTACACTGCACGCTATACAAGTAATGTCTCCATATCTTTAAGGCAAAATTATCACAGCTAGCTCAAGGTTGTGTGTTAGATAGTTTTTCTCGTGCTCCTTCAATTGTCAAGAAGCATATGTCATTACCCTCTTATATTGCATCAACACACACCCAAGACCAAACATTGATGCATCACTATACACCTTAAATATCTTCATATCTGACGACAATGTAAGAGCTAGAGCTGAAGTCAACCTCCTCTTGAGTTCCTCGAAAGCCTCGGTGCACTTCTCATCCTAATGAAAGTGCGACGTCTTCTTCAAAAAGGTAGTCAATACACTAGCAATTTTTGAAAAAATATTGGACAAAACTTCTATAGTATCCTGGCAATCCTAAAAAATATGTATCTCCCTGACATTCGTCGGTGTTGACCACTCTGATACGGCTTGGATCTTCAAACAATCCGCTAACATGCCTTCCTTTGAGATGACATGCCTAAGGAAAGCTACTTTGTCCAGGCAAAAGTCACACTTCAAGAGCTTGGCATACATCTCATGGATCCTCAATAATGTCAAAACCTACCTGAGGTGTTGCTTGTGTTCCTCGCGAGTCATAGAGTAAATTAAGATATCGTCGATGAAGACCACAACAAAATTATCAAAGTACTACTAGAAGATGCGGTTAATGAGATCCATGAAAAGCGCTGGCACATTAGTGAGTCCAAAGGACATCACAGTGAACTCATAATGGTTCTACCTCATCTTGAAATTTGTCTTTGGCATGTCCTTCTTATAAATCCTCAATTGATGATACCCTGATCTAATATCTATCTTTGAAAACACTGTGGCCCATGTAATTAATCAAAGAGATCATCGATTTCGAGGTAAAGGATAATAGTTCTTCACTGTAACTTGGTTCAATCCTTGGTAATCAATGTAGAGTCTCAGCCCACCTTCTTTCTTCCTCACAAAAAAGGACTAGTGCTCCCTAAGGCAATACACTCGGTTGAATATACACCTTCTCTAATAACTCCTCCAACTGAGTGTGCAACTTTGTTATCTCAATCAGTGCCTAGCGATAGGGCGTCTTTGACACAGACTATGTCCCTAGTAGAAAGTCTATCGTGAAATCTATCTTACACACTGATAGCATACCCGAGATCTCATCTGGAAACTCTCATAACATTAGGATATCCTTGATCAAAGGCTCCTCAACGTCAGATCCTAAACACTGCATAAGTAAAGAGGGTAACTTTTTCATACCAACGTTCTAAGCATAACCACAAACACCATTCTCACCGAGGGTATAAGCTTGCATCTTTAGTAAAAGACCCTACCCCCCTTTAGTCACTCAATTAATGGAAGAGAATCATGAATTAGGGGTAGATGATGATTGAATTCAATCAATTGTGGATGAATTGGATGAATGGAATATCAATTTGATGGATTTTGATAAAGAATAATGGAGTTAGAGGTTAAAGATGAAGTTGAAATGCCAATTATAAATCTCAAGATTTGAGGCTCTAAATTTATTCTTTTTCATGGGATTTAAGTTAGATATGTGTGTGTGTGTGTGTGTGTGTGTAAAAAGAATAAAATATTGTGTGTTAGGTTGATGGAAATATAAGATATAAGTTAGAGAATATTTAAAAATTTCCTGTGTCATGGTTGAGACCTCCGTGGTTGTTCCAATAGCTTTAAATGACCTCCAGACGATGGGTGGTCGATTACCCCTTTGGTAACATTCATCATTTTTTTTATTGATAAATTCAACTTCCAATCTACTTTTTACCATTATCCAATCCTATTAAAAAAATTGGAACCCTATAAGTTTAGCTATTAACCTTATATTTCCAATGAATCTTAAATCAGTGCAATCAGAGCTCAAATGAAAAAGTTATGCTCAAGTTACTTAAGGTTATTTTTTGTTATTTCATATGAAAGTACGGTTGACCTTTTTACTTACAAAAATCTTCAAAACACCTCAATTTTGCTTAGTTTCTTCTAGGTTGATCCCAAATGAGTACCTGCGATTAAATAAATGTTAAGTTGGCCATTTCAAAGGAAAATTAATGCAAAGTATGATAATTAATACTATAAAATAGGGTATAAAATGCACTTATTAGTACTCAATTTAGTGAATGAAGGTTATGCACCATTAGTTTTTCTTCTCTCTTCTATTTGTCTCTTTGTTAATGATGATTTTTTAGTTGAATATTCTCAATGATGTTGATAAAAAAATATCTACATTTGATCTTTGTGTATAAATTCGGTTGGGAAAGGTTTATAGTGGAGGATGTTTGTATGAATTATCCCCAACTCTTCAATATTCTTCTCAACTCACTTTGGTAGTAAATTGAACTTGATGAATATTTTCCATATTCATGAGTTTTCCTTTGGGTATCATCATCATCACAGGCACATTGGTAATACTTATATCATACACATATCATTATAAATATGTCCTTATACTTGATAAAATGGTTTATGCTATTGCCTTTACCAATTAGTTATTGTATTCATAAAAACTTCACATTCCCAAGTTGAATAGATGATAAGAAGATATCACTTTATTTGTTGATCTTGTTTATTTCATCCATGTTTGATAAGAAGATACATGGCATTGTATTTAGTCAAAACCACTAGTTATAATGAGAATTGAGAACCACTAGTTTCATAAAACTATCATTGTAGTTTCCTTAGTAACTTTAAGTGGTTTAATTATCTAAGATGAGTAGTTTCATTAGGAATTTAGTGTAGCTTCATAAGGTATAACTACTAGGGCCATATATGAAGTAGTGTCATTACAACCTTAGAGTAGTTCCATTAAAATTTAAAGTAGTTCCACTATAATATTAGAGTCTACTAGAATCGGTTTAGTTGCATAGTTTTTGTTTTGTTAGTAGAGCTACCAATATGTGGTAAGCCTACAATATTATTGTAGGAAGATAAAAATGTGGTTATCCAACTACTTTTTGATCTTCTAGGAAGATAAAATTTTGATTGTTTAGTATTTTGATAGTAAAGCTACAAACTTGTGGTAAACCCGAGTTTTTGATTATTTTAGGTATGTCCTGTAAAATAAGTGTTGGATGTGTACCATTTGAGGATTTTTAAATATTTATACAATGCCTTTTAAGGCTTGTATTTTTGTGTCTTGAGTTACATTTGTTAGATGTATTTACATTGTTATTATCTTATGGTGCCTTATGAGACTTGCATATTTGTGTCTCGGGTTATAGGTGTTAAAAGTGCTTATATGGTACCTTTTGAGGCTTGTATATGTGTCTTAGCAACAAATATTGAAAATGTATGTTGAGGTTTTTTAAGTACTTATATGATGCATTTTGATGCTTGCACATTTGTATCTTGAGTTAAAGGTATTTGACACATTTGCATTGTTATTATCTTATGATAATAGATGGAAGTGAACTAATATTTAGATAGTGTAATAGAGTTTCATTTTTTTTTTGATTTTATTCACAATTAACCAAAAAAATATACTTGAAACCAACTCAAAATGCCTTAATAGACCAAATAGTCTGCTTCAAGACGATAAAAGGCTAAACTAATAGTCAAGATGATGTGTATCTCAATAATTTGTATTTAAATAATTCTATTGATTCTTGTAAATTGCATTGTACATATAATTACTTTTCTTATTCTGTGAATAATTAGGGAAAATCAAATTATTGGAAATGGACCATAATGTGGCTGCTATGAGTAGATGTTGCTGGTTGCTGCTGCTATCCAGAAATTGCTGCATAATTTGATCTTTCTTTGTTGATTATATCAAAGGGAAAATTATTAATCCCATATGATGCATTCGCCGACACATCTTGGCTAGTGGAATTAAGTTGGCCGCATAATCAGCCACCCGGCCCATATTTTCTAGGTTAGAAGGATTGTAAATTATGCAAACCTTAATATCCATAATTAGCTACATAAATTAGATGATGGGAATTAAGTTGTAATTCAATTATATGGGAATGTTGTAATCTTGTATTTTGTAGTTGGGCTGAATTATTATTATCAGCACCAATGGCCTTGTATTTTTTTTTGTATTGTTCGACTGATATGTATTGGGCTAATATGTTGGGTTATTGTATTTGAGCCCATCGAACCGTATATGTCTTGTATTGTCTTGTATTGTATACGCGCATATATAAGGCGTATACAAGGAAGGTTGTACGATACTTTTTGGCAGATTATACAGATACTCGATCGTTCTTTTTCTCTGGAATTTTCTCTCTCTCGACTTTTCTCTCTCTCTTGCGAAAACCTCGCTCACTCGATCTTCTTCTCGATTCTATTTTCTATGAATCCAATCTCAGTTGCCGTTGATTACAACGGTGCCCTGAATTTTCTTGATCTTCCTTTGGTTTAATTCCTTAGGCTGATCGATCTTTTGTGGTCGAACCCATCACTCGACTCACAATTTGGCGAAATTTCTTTGAAACCTATCCAAGCTTCATCACGAGAAACCACTTAGAATGCCAAAAGCAATTCAAATAAGAGTTAATTTTTAGAAAAAATACTATTCATAGGGGAAAGGGTCAAAATCAAACTTTAGTTAATATTTTTTAAACTAACCACTTTTAATCCCAAAAGATAATGTACAAGCCAAGTAGATCAAAATATCAAGCATGCTTAAGTATGAATTACAAAATAAGGTTGCACGCCATTTTTAGAAAAATATACTTGATGCAAAAGCATGCTCTGCAACTATAAGATACCCTACAAAGTTTCCAATGAAAGGCATTATGGAGTACCCTAAGAGAGGTATAGATGACCCTATAGGGGGAACACATGACCCTACATAAGGGATATCGTGCCCTACAAGTGAAAAGATGATATACCTTAAGGAAGGGATAGTATGTACCACGAGAGGTTAGTATACCTTAGGTTGGGGTGTTATCAATGAAGATTTAGTAGTTAATTATTATTTGTTGATACCAATTTGATACATAGCAGAATGGTTGATCCGGTGAATGATCGGTTTTATAGATGATCTAAATATGAATGTGAAGATTTAAACTCATAAAATACTCTTGATTAAGCTCATATAGACAATAATCAAGAGGTTTTTAAATTATCACTTGCAAAAACAAAATAATTTAGAGACATATGTAGTTTACGACTCACACAGATAATATAAATGTAGGAAAATGAAAGTCACACAAGATTTCAATAAGAGAAAACTCGATTAAATAACTCAACTCAATTATATTAGCAACATTGATTACATAGAGTGAGGAAGATGCCCTGATATTCAAAAGTAGGTAGCTCATGCATTGATTGCTGCCACCATATATCATTTATGGTTAGAGATAAATAGAAGAATATTTCCAAATGAATACAAAAAATTGATACTCTTATAGAGGCAAATTAAATCTGATTTGCCAGGGAGGATTTCAAATTTTAATTGATGTAAATCTTACAATAAGCTTATGGGACATATAGATAAGTTAGCCTAGTATCCATAATTTTTTTTTCGTATTAGACTTATTGTTTTGTTGATTTTTGATATATTGAGATGTAATACAAATGCTTACTTAGAACTAATAATAATTCACATTACTTATGGGGGGAAAACATTTATTACACATAAATTATATAGCTATATTATACCACCTCCTAATAACCTCCTCAATATAAGATAAGCTAAATCTAAAAAAAATAAAACTTCTAAAATATATAAGATAAAATACATTATAACTAACTAATATCTTAACTAAAACTAATTAATATCATAAATAATTAATTAATAAGTCCATAATATCTAAGTACTATGCATGACACTATTCATATGAATAGTAATAGGTGAATAATGACCACAAAAAATCCTATCACACTTTATCTTATATTAACAATCTATGATAATATAAGTCATACCTTGAGATAAATTATCTTAATAACTAAGAAAATAATAATTAAGTGCTAAATCTTCATTGATAAGGCTTGACCCTAAGGTATAATATCCTCCTATACAACACATTATCCCTTGATTAAGGTATATCATCCTTTTACTTATAGGGAACAATGTCCCTCTTATAGGGTCACCTATTATTTTTGTGAGGCCATATGTCCCTCCTATAGGGTTACCTATCCCTCTTATACTACACTTGGTAAGACCATCGGTAGGGTACCTTTTAGTTGTGGCCTATACTTATGCATTAACACAATTTAAGGTCAAAGGTAAATTGTCAAAGTCAAAGTCAAGGTCAAAGTTCAAGTCTAAGTCAACGATCCATGGTCAAGGTTTGATTATCAAAGGTCATATGTCTAAGTCCAAGGCTAAATTGGTCATTTTATGCTTAATCAATTTTAATCTTCCATTAATCATACTTATGTCATTATTGAGGTGATTATTACATGATTAAAATTTTATTAGGATTAGCATGAAGAAAATCAGGAACACTAAGAACACCCATACATATCTTTAAGGAATAGTGTCACCAAGGTTGAAGATATTCATAGTTTATGCTCAAACTTTAAGCACCTATAACTTTGATTATATTAGGCTAAGTGACACCATATGTTATATCATTTTGATCCTAAAAATACCAATAAACACATTGGAAATCTTGTATCACACAAAACACAACTCTAACACAAAAATAAAAACCCAAACACGAGCCCAAGCTATTCAAACTAGGTAGAACTGGTTTGTGCACTCGTGGCATTTTGATAATAACATTTTACATACAACTTCAAATCACGATCCAAAATTTGTTGGAAATTAGAATCACAGGAATTTAATTTTATATCAAATAGGTCACACAAATATTAGCCAATTGAGATATATTTAGCTTCACATCTTATCTAACTTGACAAGTCCCAAATATAAAAAATTATTGATTTCCTCAATCACCAATGTATCAAATCTTTCAAGATCCAACTTAAAATAATTTTAATAATTACTAAAAATTATGACAATTACATACATAGATTTTCAACAAAAATTAACATCATGTAACTAAAGTTAAAAAGAATAACAATATTAACATGCAACACAAATATTATGTTGCATAAGACCCTACTTAAAGTTTAGTAAGAATGATCTTAATTGGGCTTATGAAATCAAAATTAAATAATAGGTAATCAGATTATTAATTATATCTCGACTAAATCAAACCCTCCTAACCAAAATCAATAATAAAACATGAGATACAATCCATAGAATCACAAGAGGGAGAAAGAACTGAAGAGAGTAGGATAAAAAAATCTTATCCAGATTTATGAATGGAAGCTCAAGATTCATTAATGGTGGAAAGGCCAAGGAGGCCACGAAATGAGGGACTAAGATGATGAATATGGTATTGTGATTTGGCTTGGAGAGGATGAAATGAAAATGAAGACTTACATTGGATAAGCCTTAGCATAGAAGGAAGGGAGTAAGGGATGAACTTGGCATTTGATGATTATTTTCAATCACGAGGTAGACACGTTGGGGGTAAGGTATAAAGGGGATACATTCTTATTAGGGCAGCACATTGGAGCCAAATAGGATGTATGGAAAAGGGATATGAACTTGTGGCTGAGGATGATGTGGAAGATAATATAACAATTATCCTTCACAATGTATGATCTTGATTTGAATTTTGGAGGAGAATCGATGCTTGAAAAATGTTGTAATTATTGGATGAGGAAGTGATCTTCAATTATGATCCACGAATTTAAGATGGATCTTAACCAAGATCAACTCAATTCTAAAGAGAAATCACAAAGTTTTATCTAGAGAATAATATCCAAGCTCTCAAGAATACTCACTTGAAGATGAAGGAAGAATTTCAAAAATTATTGAAATTGATTTCACTTGATTCATTAATGATATACAAGTCGATATTACATGTACATATATACTCATGTAGGCCTTAGTTCCTCCTTGCTAACCAAGCCCAACCCAACCGCCCTAGCTAGATTACTTAATTAAAATAAAGAGCTAAACTAATGCACTACATGCCTCTATTATACAAATAATGTTCTATAATTATAATTTACAAGACATTGCAAAGTTTACATAAAATATCAATGCTAAACAAAACCCTAACCATACAATACATGTAATAATCATGTAATCAAGATTCATGTGTTGTAGCTTTATCTTCAATACAACTCTGTAACCCTTGTATTGTCATTTTCAGGTACACTAGATGTCCTTGGTGAATTCCTCTTCTTGAAAACATATATAATACATGCAATAATCACTTAATAAAATATTAGTAAAATTTGATTTATCATGGTGTTTAAGATTTTCAAGAACAAATGGTACAATCTCCAAGTATGTTAACTCTTGACCTTCAATAATAGAATAATGAGATGGAGATGCTCCTGCATCATTCTCCTCTTGTAAAAGAAAACTTATCCTCAAATTAACATCACTATAATAAGAAGATAAATCACCAATATTGAAAGTACTCAAAACTCCCCCATAATATTCAGGCAATTATAATTCATAAGCACTATTTCCAAATTTCCTTACAATTTTAAAAGGGCCATAAGCTCTTTTAATTAGTTTATTTTTTCTTAAGTTTGGAAATCTTTCTTTTCTTAAGTGTAACCAAGCTAATTATTATGGTTAAAACACTTGTTTACTTCTTTCTTTTTATTTTTGCTTGTGTTTGGTATTTAGCATTAGATTTCTTAATATTTTTCTTAATTTTCTAATAAAGTTTCTTATACAATTGAAACCTTTCTTTAGCATCATAGTTCTTAATATCACATTTTCTTTGATGACAACATATCAATAGGCAATTAAGTATTAACTCCATAGACAACTTCAATTGGACTTGAATGAGTTTAACTAGAATGACTCCTATTATATGCAAATTCAGCATTTACAAGTTTTATATCCCAATCATTTGTACTTTTGTCAACTAATCCTCGTAGTAAATTTTCTAAAGTTCTATTAGTCACTTCGGTTTGACCATCCATTTGTGGATGATGAAATGTACTAAACAATAACTTAATACCTAACATATGCGAGAGTATCTTCCAAAATTAACTCAAAGTTTTTACATCTCCATCTGACACTATAATTTTGGGAATACCTTGTAACATTACTAATTATTTGGAATATAAATCTGCCACATGAGTCGTATCATCTATTTTATTACAAGTAATAAAATGTTTAATTTTAGAAAATATATCTACCACAACCATTATAGAATCTTTTTCCCTTTGTGTCCTTGGTAACCCTAGGATAAAGTCTATACTAACCCCCTCCCATGGTTGACTAGGAACTTGTAAAGGAGTATACAAGCCTTTATGGAAGAAACTCTCACCCTCTACAGCACATAACAAGCATTGCCCTCATCCTCGAATTCACTTGAAATCACTTCACTTGGCTCAAACTCAAGGTCTTCATCACAAGTCTCTATAGCTTCAATTTATTGTATGGATAAAACTCTTTGGTTGGGACATTCGCTAGCGAAGTGTCCATATACTTGACATTTAAAGCATTGATTTGTAGCAACCTCATTGAACTTGGGCTTACCTTAATACTCTAGTTTAGGGCCTTGATTCTTATCAAAATTTATATTATGTGAGGCACCCAGTCCATACTTTGTAGCTTGTGCATTCGAGTATTAATTTTTACAAGAAGTACTTTGTGTGGTACGAGGCTTATTGGACTTGATTTGATTTTCAAATCTCTAAGATAGCATAATCATATCATCAAGAGAATCATATAAACAAGTCTCAAATTTATCTCGAATCATCATGTTAAGGCAACCTAGAAATCTAGCACATATTTGTTCTTTTTTCTCATGAATGTCACATATAAGTGTTAATCTTTCAAATTATCTAACATATTTTTCAATACTTAAAAGTCCTTGCCTAAGAGTAGTTAATTTAATATAATTATCTTACTCATACTCCTTAGGTACAAACTTATTTCTTAAATGTTTATTAAGCTTATCACAAGACTTGATTTTAGATTTACCCTCTATTTCTCTAGTTCTTTTCAAGTTATCATACTATATTCTCGCAAACTTCTCAAGCTTAATAGTAGTTAGTTTACATTTTTTATCATTATGAAAATCCTTGAATTCAAATATAGTCTCTACCTTATTTAACCACTCAAGGAATAATTCAACATCAAGTTTGCCATCAAAATCGAAAAGATCAAGTTTAATTCCTTTATCTTCTCTATGGTGGTGTCTCATTTTATAGTCATAGAATGTTTGATTGCTTCCACTTCCTTGTGACTCTTCTTCATAGTCTACACTTGATTTTGGATATCTTCCTCTCATTGGATTAGTTTGTTTTGTTGCACTCCCCATTCGATCTCCATGAAAATCCCTTTTCTCTTGAACATTTTGGTCTGAATCTTACTCGGCAAATTGGGACTCTATCCTTTACAATTGAGTTTGCATTTGGTTGCATCTATATCGGTTGAAAGCTTATAAATTGTCTCATAAATGGCTTGAAAATATGGTTCCTTCTCCATTGTGGTTAACTTACAAACACGTTGTAACACACGATTAGTATTGCTAAGGTTTCGATTAGGAAACCCGAATAAGAAATGCTAACCCTCGGCCTTTGGTTAGTTCTTGTAGAAAATTTTGACTCTAATGAATCAAACACACACCAACAATCAAATTTATCACACAAAAAATTTTATTATCACCCTTTACATGTTTCTTACTAAGTTATTGATATAAAATTCAACAAAATAAAATACCCTAAGTACTCAATTATACTCAATGGTCATGCGTGAGTAAGCTACTACTGTGTAGTGTGTCAAAAATAAGATTGTCACATTAATTTTCATGAAATGAACAAAGAGAACTCTAAGAATAATTCATCTAATATTGGTATTACACACTGTATAAGGCACAAAAAGTTAAGACATGCAACAACACACATTCCTATATCTCAATAAAAATCATCGCTCAATTATCATGAGATGTATAACTGACATTAACTCTTCCAATTTAATTACTATTAGCAAGTAATTATCATGCAAGACTTAGGTTCGACCACGTGCAAGATCATGTAGAATAAGTTTCACTAAATAAGGAATATAAGTAATAAACACATACGATTTATCTTCTTAAATCATTCAGGAAAAAGTTAGTATGAATTCGTTTATATTTACTCAATTATTTCATGTAAACATTCTAGGATTATTTCAAGATTATCATGACTAATTAGACACCCTAACACATGTTCAATTTAAGCTTAATTATGCATGTAAGATTTTAAGAATGACAAACAAGATTCAAATATTTGTATTAAGAAAATTCAAAAACCTCCATTTAGGGCCAAAGATGGCGTGCTTGTTGGTTTTTATGTTGATGAAGGACTTTCCTTCAAGGATTTTTTATTCAAAAAACTTTCTTTGATACTAAGATTGATGTTGAAGGTAATAGAAGAATTATCCTTCATAATGCAAGATCTTTGATTTGAATTTTGGAGGAGAATCAATGCTTGGAAAATGTTGTAATGCTCGGTTGAGGAAGCGATCTTCAACTATGATCCACGATTTAGAGATGGATCTTCACCAAGATCAACTCAATTCTAAAGAGAAATCACAAAGTTTTCTCCATATAACAATACCCAAACTCTCAAGAAAACTCACGTGAAGAGGAAATAAATTTTCAAAAATTATTGAAATTTATTTCACTTGATTCATTAATGATGTATAAGTCGACATTACATGTATATATATATACTCATATAGATCTTAGTTCCTCCTTACTAATCAAGCACAACCCAAACACCCTAGCTAGATTACTTAGTTAAAATAAAAGGCTAAAATAATGCACTACATGCCTATATTATACATATATTGATCTACAATTATAAGTTACAAGATATTATAAAGTTTACATAAAATATCAAAGCTAACAAAAACCCTAATCATGCAATACATGTAACAATCATATAATCAAGCTTTGTGTCTTGTGGCTTTGCCTTTTATGCAACTTTGAAACTCTTTTATTATTATTGTCATGTAAAATAGATGTCTTTGGTATATTCTTCTTCTTGCAAACATATATAATATACCTAAAATAATCACTTAATGAAATACTAGTAGCATTAGGTTTATCATGAAGGTGTTTAAGATTTTCAAGAATAATTGGCACCATATCCAATTATGCTAAATATTGACCTTCAATAGTATAATAATGAGATGGAGATGCTCTTACATCAAAGGATGAGGGTAAGACGGGGTGAATGGTTTAAGGCCCTATAGGGAGTATCGATACTTAAGGATTAGATGTCCGAGGTGAGGAGGATATTGTGTGTCTTGTGCATCAGTGTAACCAGAGTGTTGTTATGCCTCTGGGTTGGATGGTTGGAGGGTACCGTGTTGCCTTGTGTGCCGGTATGACTGGTGTACTATTATGTCTCCGGGTTATTATTGTATCCCTCTCGAGTAAATAAAAATGAAAATGATTTGATTTGATTGGAACGATTATTATTGGATATTGGATTGGTTTGGTAGTAGCCGTTGTACCTACCTGTGGTTTTGGGTAGTAGCCGTTGTGTCTACCTGTGGTTTCGATAGCAGCCGTTGTGCCTACCTATGGTTTCGGTAGTAGTCGTTGTGCCTACCTATGGTTTTGGGGTAGCAGCCTTTGTGCCTACCTGTGTTAGTATTATGTCTGTGAACATACCTATGATGTGATGGATTTCATTATACCGTACCTGTAATATACCAGTGGCGTTATGCATTTTATTATACTATACCTGTAAGTATACCTGTGAGGTTATGTATTTTAACATACCGTACCTATAAGTACACTTGTGATGTTAAGTACATTGTTATATTGTACCGGTATATATACCTGTAAGATTATAGACTTTATTTTACTATACCTGTAAGTATACCTGTGAGGTTATGGATGTTATTATACTATACCTGTGACGTTATGTATATTGTTATCTTGTACCTGTAAGTATACCTATGATGTTATGGATGTTAGTATACTATACCTGTAAGTATACCTGTACCTGTAAGTATAATATGTATTTGGTTATTTTACGGTACTTGTAGTATACCCGTGACGTTATGTATGTTGGTTATTATACCTATAAAGTTATGGATTTTATTTTACTGTATCTGTAAGTATACATGTGACGTTCTGTAATTGGTTATTATACTGTACCTATAAGTATATCTGTGATGCTATGTATTTTATTACATTGTACCTATAAGTATACCTGCAATGTTGGGGATCTGAGTATATTTTATCTGTGAACATACCTGTGATGTTATGTAATTGGTTGGAGTTAATGCTGGGATGTGAATTATGCTGTAAAGATTATAATTGTGGTGTAGAGTAGGTTTTGATTATCGCCTCAGAAAGCATCTAGGGATGCTTAGTTCATAAGTGTATTGTACTCTAAATAAGAATGCATGAACAGTATATAGCTAGTGACTATTGCTTACTTGTTATGATTATTATGTTGGACCAATTCATGTATATCCTAATGTTTATACCACGTATTGTCATGATACCTTACGGATATTGTATTAGGGTTTTCTTCTAATCATACTTCAGATAGTATCTTTAGGTTGTCCATTTGGTAAGTTCGGCTATTTCAAAAGAGTGAATATGAGTAGTTTGTGACCAAGATGGAATTTGATTATCTGAATAACTGTTGTATCTCAATCCTCGTATGTGTATGTATATGTCTTATATAATTTTAACGGTATGCCTTGCATGTGTTCCATGTTGTCTATCATATTAGTTTGGTATAAAGGGTTACTCAGTACCGTAGTACTGAAGAATTCATATTCGTGGGCCTCTGCCTATTCAATGGACACTGGACTTTGCAGGTCAGTTTTTGAGTCAAGTTGAAAGCTGACAGTCAACTTTGAGAGCATAGGAATATCTGGTGCCTCTTCTATGATTTGGTCTCCAATTGTTTTGGATTTTTATGTCCTCTTGTAATTTCTCTCCTGAGTTTTGATAGACTGCTGACGTTGCTTTTAACTAGTACTATACTCGTCTATTACTCTCTGTATCTTGACTTTTGTCATCATGTTATTTGAGTAAAGAAATGTATTAGCCTTAGCACTTAGTATAAGAAAAGTAGAGGATGCCAGACTTATACTGAGTGTGGCGGTAACACCTGGTATTTTTGTAATTAACGCTTCCACAAAATGAAAATTTTTAGTAGTAAAAATAGGGGTGTTACATGTTTGGTGTAAGCACTTGAAAAAACTTGAACGAACATGAGTCGAAAGACAAGAAATTAGACATATATAGTCATGATATGTGGAAGAGTAATAGTTGGAATTGAATTCCTAGATATGTCTTGGGCTTTGCATTATTGCTTACATGTTTTTATACCTAGATGTTAGCAGGCAATTCTATGTTATTATACTATGTCATTAGAAATTTATGCTATTATATGATTTGATAAAATTGTTTTCATGAATTGTGATTATGTGTGATAATTAGGCCTTACTTAGTATGTTTGTCGTATAGATACTACACTATTTTAGTTATTGTATAGGTTTCTCATGCTTTGCTTATTTAGGTTGAGTGTTAACTCCTTGGTTAGTTCGATAAGTGTATTGGTTGGATACTAAGGACTGTTCATTTTATTTCTTTCAGCACTTGTTGAGCTTTGTTAGATCTTTTGATCATGTATTTATTTTTTTGTATTACTTTGTAAGTCTTGTATCAAATTCTGGTTCGGTGATCATCACACCTGATTCTTTGGATATGAGTTTACTTTTTATCCTTGTACCTAGCATATGTTATATAACAATTGTACATATCTTATGTTAGATGCAATGGTAGCACCTTACATTTCTTATTTAGCTTCCACAAAATATTTATATAAAAAAACTATCTATGAAAATGTGGGTGATAAAGTTGTGGACTCTTTGTGTGCTATGGTTTACAACATGTTCATTTTACTATTTTTGTTGTTTGATTTTGGTTATTTTTTTCTCCTAATTTAAATCTGGACACTCACATTGCTACACCCTAATGTATGGGTACCAATTAATTAAATAAGTGGCAACTAAATTATTATGTGTAGATGCAATTCACCTAGCCATAGTAACTTTAGAATCGTGTTCTCTACCTAATGCTCCCCTATCCAGATTGAAGAAGCTTACATCTATTGTATATTAATTTCTCCATATGTTGCTTAGCTGCATTTATCCTCTCAATTTGAACTTCAACATTTATTCCCCTATGTTCAATCTCTACCAATAGCATTATAAGTTTAAAAAACACGCCAACCCAAAGTATTGATCAAGAAAAAAAATGACAAATTTAAGTCTCAAGAATAGTAATGATAAGTCTAACAACCATGGAATAATAAACAAATCAACTAACATTTTTCTTAGTAGATGGTTATGTTGACAAAATAAAAGGAGAGGAATTATATAGTGAGGTAGGCCTTTTTCCTATATTTTCAATGAGGTTAGGAGGTCTTCAGGTACTCAAATTCTAGAAGATATACTCCTCACTTATTAATAATCACGTATTCTATTGTTTCCTCTCATATTTCTCTTGATTTTCTCCATTTTTGTGTTTTATTATTTTGGGTTGTGTGGTAGTGGCAAATATTCAGGATCATATCGCCTTCATTTCAAACTTTGTTTAGCTAATTATTTGCAAACGGATTATGGGGAATGTTGGAAGCATTAGCACCAGCAACTTTCAATGTGAGTAAAGAGAGACATCATGGTGCCCACCTCCGTTCGTTAATCACCACTTGTTTTTGTTTATTCTTAATGTAATTAGATAATTTGGTCATTATAATAGATATTAGAAATTGTCGTAGTTTGTTGTTGGATCCTAGTGTTGAATATAAGGTACCCTATATTAAATTCATTTCTTTATAAAAATATTAATTAGTTGAATCAAGACAATTTATGTAAAGTTGAGCATTCTTGCATTAGTTTCTCATTCAAACTTGAACTAGGAAATCATAACTTTTGGAAGTCTTATATCATGTTGAGTTTGAGCTCAAAGGTCATCCACTTGAGAATGTCATTTTATACAAGTCATGCTTATTTGTATCTCTTTATGTCTTTGTGTTATGATATTTCAAAAATAGATCTAATGTATGTTATTTTTTCTTCTTTATTTTTCTCATATTTTCTATAAGTAATGTTTTCTAGATTTTTGTTTTTTATTTCTTTATAAATTTGGCTCATCTCATATTTGATTGATTCAATATGTGAATGTTATGTTTTTAGGTTCCTAGTCACTGTGTTTCTTGAACTGGTGTGTATTTAGATGATTTATAATAAACTTCATATCGTATATTTGAATTAATTTTTATATACATTTTTCTATACTTATATGTTTTTTTTCATAATTCATAGACATTGTTATATGTCTTGGAGATATTATGCTTTGTTATTCTTCACTTCGGAGTAAACAAGTGCACAACGATGTCTCAATTAGGTGGCAATAATTTTCTTGAATATGACATGCTTTGCGACATTAACCAAGGATAGGATAATGTTTATCAAGATGATGCTGAAGCAGATGAAGGTGATGATTTTATGGAGCAAGATGATGCTAATGTGAAATATCTTTGTGAATAGATACATATTATAGATACTCTTACTAATCTTGTAAATGTTATTTTAATTGTTTCCACCCTTAATTTTATTAATTTGTTTAAATGAATCTAGCTTCATATATGTATGTGTGTGTGTGTGTATTCACATGAGGTTTTAAGCATGTAAGCTTGTGTATCTCGTTGGTTATGATAACTTATATACATGTGGATTAGTAGCTCATTTATTTTCTAGCTAAGGTAAAATACATTCTCTAGAATAAAAATATTTTTTGATTAGTTCTTCATGATATTTAGTATGTTATGTAGTAATTGTTTTATTTTTTTTTCAAATGTAGAGGAATAAGGTAATGCTCAAATCAAAAGAGGGAGAATTCTTGCAATGTTTGTGCACTCTATGCTACTTGGGCAAAGAATAATTCTACACTTGCATGGTAATCAACTAATCAAGAAACCTAGGGTTGTATTCCCCAGGTAATTTGGGGAACTTATAAGGAAAGAATCACTTGTCTCAGTAGATAAATGTACTTAGAAGTCTTGGGTCATAAAATGATAAGATTAGTATTATAAAAACTACTTGGGTATGTTTTACTAATATTTTGTTTATTATGTTTCTGGTAATGGTTATACATTTTAAAAATTATTACTAAAGTATATTTATTATTGTCTGTAGTTAAAAATTTTATTTTTGACAATATTGGGATGAAAAAGACAACTTTACATTAGTGCACAAAAAGTGGAAAGAGTACAAGAATGGATTGAGAAAAATGCACGTGGATTATAAAAAAAACATAGGAAAGAGGCTATTTATGGTTATCACCTTGTATATGTACATAAAAATGTCTTGAAGAGATTAATAGAGTTTTGGTATTCAAGTAAGTTGAAAATAAGTATGCCTATGAATACATTACTTTTCATTAAGGTGTAATTTTTTTAGTTACATAGAAATTTTCAAAAAATGGTAAGAAAGGAGCTGCTCATTCAAGAAGTCATCTTCATACAATCGAATCTAAGAATTTTACAAGATTGAGTGATAAAATTGTAAGAACCAAATGAATGCTTTTTTTAATAAAAATGTTCTAGTAAAAAATAACCATCTCTAAAACTATTTATAACACCCCAAAATTCACTACTTTTTTTTAAAAAAAAGTGGAAGAATTTAAAATTTAAAACTCGTGAATTATGGGGATGTTACCGCCACACTTAGTACCAAACCGGTTCACTCCGACCGTTCTAGTACCAAGTGCTAAGGCTAAAAAGATGATTTTCAAAATTAAACTGAGAGTTCATAAAAAGAATTAAAAAGATCATAACATAGAAATTAGAGTATGCATAAAAGTTTATAATAAATAATAAGATAGAAATCAGAGTGCGAAATCAAAATTCCTCAGAGAGAATAACGTCTACAACCATTAATATTTAATTCAAGAAAATCCAATACAGGAAAGAAATATTATAAAGAAATAGAATGACTTAAGAGGGGATCCGGCCATGTCACTCCGATCATCGAACCAAGCCTATAATCAACACTCAGCCTCGCCTGATGCCTCATGGCCATCGAAGGCATCAAAATACGCATTGCACACCTGCACAATGTCAGAAAGGGCCTACTACTCGTGGGAATGAGCAGCACTAATAAAAAGGGTGATTAGTGCGCTACGTACTGAGTAAGGTAACCGTGCACTAAGACCAACACATATTAGCACATAATTCAAACCGGATAATAATAAAACCAATATACAGTCATTTCGGAGAAATAACAATCAAAGGCCATTTATAGTCCGGATTAATTACTTAATTAATCTCTTATCGGAAATCATTTCACACCATACTTTTTATCAAATCCATGCGAGTACAGGAACCTCCCACTATTTTAGTTGGTGGCTCAGTCACTTATAGGGTATCATGCCCTAACCACTATTATAGCCGTTGGATTGATCACTTATAGGGTAAAACCCTAACCATTATTTCTTACCGGTGGATCGGTTTAGTTTCTGCTCGCATAGCGTTTCACTGTATGTAATTAGTATATTTTATGTGCCGTAGCAAAACTCTGGTTGGTGTTTATTGAGCTCAGGATCCCCCACTATTATAGCTGGTGGGCCGGTCACATATAGGGCATCCTGCCCTAACTACTATTATTCGCTGGAGGATCGATCACTTATAGGGTAACACCCTAAACATTATTTCTTACCGGTGGAGCGACTGACCCCGGCTCAATAATCTTCCACTTTACGTAATTAATGTCTTAAGTGTCTTATTCAGAAGCTTTACCCTAGACATGCATGACTCACTCTCTCCACACCTATCCTCCAATGGACTCGTTCCATATCATCAGACTCATGCACCTCTCAACTTGCCCCAACATCCTTTCCTCCATATCTTATCTCACATTAGAAGTCCAATTCTTAAGTACATGGGTCAAGGTCCACTACCTTATGCTTCCAAGTCCACTCCACATCTCACTCTAGGGTTTTATCCCGAAACCCTAATTTAAACCTATGTGGTCCATCCCACTCCACTTCACACGACCCAAATCATTTTTAACACTCAACACATCACAACCTTTAGATTTAACTCTCATCATTACGCCTTACTCCTCAAACACACATGTGGTCACAAAACCCTAGGTAACCACACCAAACCCCAATTGGCCACAACAAACCCTAGCTTCCTCGTGTCCACATGTCACCCTTCCATTTCTCACATTCCACTTATTATTTTTCCATGTCAATCATGTTCATCCTTACTTAATCATTTTCATCATTATCTCATACTCCACTCACCTTTAGTTATTTTTCCTTTTTACCACCTCCTCAACTTAGGGTTTTTACCCTAAACCCTAGCTCAGCCTACTCTGTACCCTTATACTGTCTTACGTACTATTTTTCACCCAAAACTTCCAAACACTCAAGTAACTCTTCTATTACCTTCCTTACATCCCAAGTCAACTTTTCATACGTAAACTTTACTCCCATGTAGACGCTAACCTTCCCATGCAAACCTTCGAACTTTCTCACGCAAACCCTAGACTCCCATGCAAACACTAGATCCATCCATACAAAACCCTAGATTCCTCCATGCAAAACCCTAGATTCCTTCATGCAAGCCCTAGATTCCTCCATGCAAAACCCTAGATTCATCCATGCAAAACCCTAGATTCATCCCTACAAAACCCTAGATTCCTCCATACAAAACCCTAGATTCATCCAAATGTACTTAGATTCTCCCATATGAAACCATAGATTTGATTTTCCCATGCAACACCATATATAGATTAAATTCTCCCATACAAAACCATATATTAGATTCTCTCATGTTACACCATAGACTAGATTCTCCTATACAAAACTATAGATTAGATTTTCCCATGTAACACCATAGATTAGATTCTCCCATACAAAACCATAGATTAGATTCTCACATATAACACCATAGATTAGATTCTCCCACACAAATCCATAGATTAGATTCTCCCACACGAAACCCTAAAATTCCCCATTTTATTCTTCCACTCATGGATCATTAAAATAATTAGGTCAACTCACATCCCTTGGTCAACTTATTCCCCTTTGGTCAACTTACTCCCCTTGGTCAACTTCTTTCCCTTTTTGTCAACTTACTCTCCTTGGTCAACTTCTTTCCCCATTCTCCTTTTTCATCCTTTTTTCTCCACACAATACCACATTAAACATCCTCACATGCATGTCTTAAAGGGTCACAACACATTACATCACATTCCATATCATTTCATCACATACACATAGTACACATGTCATATAATACCACAGAAACATACTTCAACTCCACGTCATACCACATACGAAATAATTATAATGATAAGCATAAGATACAACATATACAAAGCATATAATGCACATCAACACACATAAGGCCTTAGTTACACCCTTACCTAAAACGACACCGGTCTTGGAGCTCGTACCTACACCTCCTTAGGGCTTTGACTGGTCTCCCCTATATGAGGGAAAAACTAAAAATTAGATTCCCTCCTACCAAAATACTGTTACTTATTAATTTATTCTAAGACTAGGTTTTTGATAAAATAATAACATATTAATAATAATGACATTAACTAATTACTAATTTTGCTAAAGATATAGGAAATAATAGTAATGTTATAAAAAATTGATAATATAAGGTTGAAGACTTTACCCTAATAATAATAATAATGATACTAAAAATAATAATAACAAAGATACTAAAAATAATAACAATGATAATAATAATAATAATAATAATAATAACAATAATCATACTAAAAATACTACTACTGTAATACCCCGTATTTTTAAAATCCAGATTTATTAAGTTTAATGATTCTATTAGCGTAATTTGATGTAAATAATTAATTATTTTAATTTCGATTGTTTTACGGATTTATCGATGATTTTGAATTCATAATTGAATGTAATTAATCATTGTCGTTGCGAACCATTCTAGACAAATTCGTTCACGACAATGATTTTATTATATTCTTATGATTTCGATCTTCGGTTAAAAATATATATTTCCGTTCTTTCTCGTATTTTGGGTTTTAATATTTTTTAATTCGTTTTCGATTATATCTTCGTTATGTGATTACGACTTTGTTTTGAAGTTATATTTCGTTAACGAAATATATTATTTGAATTATAGAATTTCTATTTAAATAGTTAAATTTATTTTAATAATTTTATCCGTAGAAAATATTTCTGACTTTAAATTTATTCGTTTTCGGTAATCGCTAATATTTTCGGAAAGTTTTAAATTGAAAAGATTTTTGGAGTTTATTATGAAATTCTTTCGGGAATTAATTCCCTTTCGTTTTATTCTTTTGATTTAAAAAAAAAAACCGATTTCGGAAATTATTTAAATTAGCCTTGGGTTATTTGAATTTGACTTAAATATTTTAGTATATGTTTTTAAATAATTTTTCGGGGTCTTATAACGTATTTTCGTAGATAATACAATTTTTATGTTCGTTGGTAAATTCTGCCAATAATGTTTCCGATATTTTGTATATAGTTGTTTTATTTATTTTAAGCTTTCGAAAACTTACGAAATAGTTTCCGATATTTTGTATATAGTTGTTTTATTTATTTTAAGCTTTCGAAAACTTACGAAATAATTTTCGTTTGATAAATTTTAGATAAAATCTTCCAATATTAATTTTTAAGCTTTTAATGTTTTATTTGATACTTGTTTTTTTTTAAAAAAAAAAAAAAAAAAAAAAAAAAAAAAAAAAAAACCGGTCGGGACCCCGACCCTGCCCCCTCTCTTTTTCTTTCTCTCTTCCCTACCCCGACCCCTCCTGCGCACCCTGTCCCCTGCACCCCGA
The DNA here is from genome assembly GCA_030549775.1 of Tamarix chinensis. NCBI lineage: Eukaryota > Viridiplantae > Streptophyta > Magnoliopsida > Caryophyllales > Tamaricaceae > Tamarix > Tamarix chinensis. The sequence continues at coordinate 4,537,848 of CM060171.1, read as the reverse complement.
AACCCTAGCCTCCCTCGCCCCTCTCCATCTCCCCAGCTCCTCCTCTCTGCTCCTCCGTCGTCGACCATCGACTTCCAACCGCCGACCACCGCCGTCAGCCGCTGTAGCAGCAGCTGCAACCGATGCAGCACCACAGCCACACAGGAGCAGCGGCGGTAGCAGGCCGCAACAGCGACGAGCCACGCAGCTCGTGCCACCATCCGGCTCCGGCGAGCGCCGTTGACCACCGGCGAGCAACCCCCGGGCCCCAACGAAGCTTCCCCGGCCTTCCTTTGCCCCGATTCGTCGGTTTTTCGTTTGGTATAATTTCCGAAAAAACCCTAACCTTATTTTGATTAATTGGGTATGGATTGGCTTGTAAAAAGCCAAATTGATTGTTTGTTTATGTATGTATATGCTGTAAGATTGATTTGGATAGGTTAATTGTATGGTTGTGTCGGAATTTTGGAAAATTGGATTTTTAGCCGGGTTATGCCCAAATTTTTCGGATCCGCCCGTTTTTGCGATTTCGGATAAATTGATTATACAATATGTTTTTAAATGTATCTAATTTCATGTCGGAACCGTCAATTTGAGAAATTTATGCATAATTTATCGGAATTCGATTCCTAGGTCAAAATTCTTGTGTAATGAAATTGGGTTGCGTAATTGAGCCGTTCCGCTCAATTGATTTTATAATATCGTTTAAAATGTATTTAATTTTATATTGGAAGTGTTGATTTGTAAAAATTATGCGTAATTTATCGGAATTGAATTTTTAGGTCAAAACCCCCGCGGGTTTAAATTGGATTTGGTGATTGGGTTATTTTATTCAATTGACTATATAAATCACATTAGAATATGTTTAATTACATTTTCGAACCGTCAATTGATATGTTTTAGCAAGAATTAATCGGATTTGTGTTCCGGGCTCAAAAACCCTAATTGTGCTAAATTGGGTATTTCCTTTATTGATTTTGATCAATTGATTATTTGATATGTTATAAAATGTGTTTAATTGTATTTCTAAACATTTAATTTGATTAAATTTATAGAATTTTACCGAATTGCATTTTCGGGCCTAAAACCCTAGATTTAAGTAAGATTACGAGATTGAGTATTTGTATAATTGTTTTTCTAAAGTTAGATTTATAGAAGTAGTTGAAATGATCCTAATTACCTTCTAATACCTTTAAATTGTAATTAATTGATTTGAATTACTTGAGTTGTATCATGGGCTTTAAAACCCTAATTTTAAAAATGGATTGTTTGGAATTGGTTAATCGGAAGATTGTTTTGTTGAAATTGATTATCTGGATTTATCTAAAATTAGTTTAATTGTATTTTAAAACTATCAATTTGAGGTAATCAAAGTAATTTGGTTGATTCGTAATTAGGCATTTAAAACCCTAATCTTTGGGGATGATTTTGTAGAATTAATTTTGCTATGTGTAGTTTATCTAATCGATTTCTATCGGGTCTAGGAAAGCTTTCTCGTGGACCCACGAACTAGGGATCCCTCTCCCTCTCATTTCGCTTAGCTAACTTCGGATCCAGGTAAGTCTCTACTTACCCCTACCTGTGGGTGTTTAGTAAGGACGTAACTAAGGCCGTCTGTGTGTATTACATGTTTTTTTTTTACTTGCCATGGATGCCTCGTATGGTTATATGTTGTATCATGTGTATGTTATATGTTCTACTGTGTAGTGCAGCATGGAACCAAGGTACGTTCCCGTGCTCTTGTCTGTATGTACTAATATGGTATGGTATAAAGATGAGGTGGTGTGATGTGACATGCATGCTAGGTGTTTTGATGGGGAATTGTGGAGTGGGGGATTTGAAAGAGAAAGATAAACAACTAAGATAACCAAAGGGAAGTATGTTGGTTAACATAAGTATGGATGATCTAAGGAATTCATAATTGAGAGATGATGAGGAAAAGGGGGAATTGAATAAAAGGGGAGAGTGGGAGAAACTAATGTTGCATGGGAAAATTAGGGTTTGCATGAGAATGATAGGGTTGGCATGGTGGAAATGATAGGGTTTGCATGGGGAGATTAAGGTCCGCATGGGGGCGGACCATACGTATAAAAAGTTACCTTGGGACGTGGGGAGACTAATGGAAAGTTGTTTGGGAGTTTGGAGGCTCGAGGTGAGAAATAGTACGTGGGATAAATTAATGGTACATAGGGACCAACTAGGGTTTGGGAAGGAAACCCTAACTTAAGAAGGTGGAAAAAAAAAAAGAAAGAAAATAATAAGAATAAACGAGGAGGAGTGAGGCATGAGGGAGAGTCGAGTCTGTGAGTCATGATTTGGGTTTTTAACAGTTTTGGACGGAGAATAGTACGTGGAGTATTATAAAGGTATGGAGGAGACAAAATTAAGGTTTGGAGTGATCAACTCTGGGTCGTTGTGATTAAGTAGGGTTGGAGTAGCTAATTGTGATTTGTCGAGGATAATTAAGGTTTGGGATGGCTAAGTATGGTTGTTATGGTAAAATAGGGTTAAAAGTGGTCAACCACGGTTTGGTGTGGACAATTAGGGTTGGTTATGATTGCTTAGAGTTGTTTGGTGTTATCATGTGTATTGATGGACTAAAGTGTAGTTATGAATGTGTGATTTTATTTGTTGTGACGTGTATAGTATAAAGAGAATGATTTATGCATGTCAATGGTGTGATGTAATTTAATAAGACATTGATAAGACATTAATTACGTAAAGTGAAAGATGTCGAGCCGAGCCTGCGATCCGGTCCACCGGCTATAATAGTGGATCAGAGGCGTTCTGCCCTGTGCGATATTTCCGGTCCACCGGCTATAATAGTGGATCAGAGGCGTTCTGCCCTGTGCGATATTTCCGGTCCACCGGCTATAATAGTGGGGGTTTTCGCGCTCGACAAATCAAACTTATAAGTTAATCCATGGGAAAGATACTAAGTACTTAAAGCGAAACACCATGTGAGTCGGGGGCTGCGATCCGGTCCACCGGCTATAATAGTGGATCAGAGGCGTTTTGCCCTGTGCGTATATTTCCGGTCCACCGGCTATAATAGTGGATCAGAGGCGTTCTGCCCTGTGCGATATTTTCCGGTCCACCGGCTATAATAGTGGGGCTCCCGCACTCACATGGGTTAATGAAGAAATGTGTGGAATGGACTTATTACTATTTATGAGAATAAAAGGACAAAGTACCGAGGAAACATTCACCGCTTTCTTGCATGTTATTGTATGTGGTCTATGTGCTGAACTTGTAATATATGTCCTAAGTGCTGGCCTTAGCTCGTCTGTCACACTATGAGTGTATGGCGAGACTCATGCTGTGGGTTGTGAGTATGTATGTTATTGTATTAACGTATTGTACTATAATTTAATATGCGCTTGATGAGATCTTTCTTATAAGATAAGGTAGCGAGACTTACTCAGTACTGGACCCGTACTGATACTACACTGATTGAATGGGTCCTGTGATGATCCACTAATGGTGGGGAGCAGACCTCTTGTGCAGGTTGATACTGAGTTGGGGTGGAAGACTTGCCTTGAGTGAGTAGGCGATCCGGATTTTTATTTTCGGGATTTGTTTTGTTTAATTGTATTTACCCTTGAAAGTTTGCAAGTATTGTATTTAGATTTCTAAAGGTTTTGTAATTGACTTTAAATTTCTCGGACTCTGTTAAGCGGTTACTATTCGGATTTAATTGTTTGATTGGATTTAAAATTCAGATTTAATTGTTTGACAGGTTTTAGCCTTGCATCTAACATGAGATAGATGGTGGACATTTATCTTGTGTTAGATGTGGCGGTAACATTTCCCAAATTCGCTCCTAGCTTCCGCTTTAATCTTTCAAAAATTTTTTTTTCAGGAGTGAAATTTGGGGGTGTTACAAGTTGGTATCAAAGCTTTTGGTTGTTGAGAACCGGGTTTCGGTTAGAGATTCGGTTCTCACGATCCTAAATGTTTTAAGCGAAAATGTATTTCATCTCTTTCTAGGGATTTTTTTTATTATTATCCGGATTAGCTTGTGAGGATAGTGTGATTGGGTAGTGTAAGTGGCCTTGTGATTTGCTGTTATAATTATTATTTTATATGTGATCATTTGTGATTGTACATGCTTGATTTGTGTCAACTCTGTATTTTGTGTGTTGTGAATTACTATAGTTTTGTAATTAGTTTGCTCTTAAGGGGGTAGTGACCCCACTAGGTTAACCCTAGTCTTGCAGGTTTAGCGGATTAAAAGCCTTAATGTATACCTTGACGGATATAGTGTGATGTGATATAAATTGTAACTTATTGTGGTGAAGTTGTTTCACGTTTTGGAGTTGTAAGAAGTTTAGGTTTGGAACCCTGATAGTGATGTTTAAGTAGATTTATCATTTCAATTGTGAGAAATCTAGAATTGTGATAATGTTAAGGTTGAGGCTTAGATAGAAGTGTTTGTTGTATAATCAGGGTGTAGAGCGCCTAATTTACCCTAGTGATTTTAATGATGCACTATAACTTTCATTATGGGTCTATATCTAGTTTCCATTGATTATCATTCAATCACAGGTTGTTTCCATTTTGTATTTTGTGTTAGTAATTTTAGCGTTAATGTATGAAGATCCTTCCTCGTAAGGTAGGTATATTTTCTTTTCCGATTGTTGGTGGATGATAAGGTATTAAGTTTTGTTTCGTATGATGATAACTATTAACAAATACTAGATAAATACAAGGAAAAAAAAAATATTGTGGGCTCGAATGTTGTAGTTGCTATATTAGTAGCATTTTCGAAAGTAAGTGTTTAAACTATCATGGTTATGGCGTGGATTAGAGAGCTTGTTAGTAAAGTGTTTTGGGTTTAAGAATTTCCTTGACCTAGGTATATGTGGTTGGTGCGTAAGAGGACCTTTTATGAGTCGTTGAGCCGAGTGTTAGCCTTATTTTCTTGAACGATGTTATAGAGATAACTCAGTGTGTAAGGCTTTATGTGCATGTTATGTATTAGTTGTATTATTAGAGTTGTGTAATCCTTATAGTTTTCGTTCCTATATTCTCTTTGAACTCCACGTGATACTTTTGTTATTCTCATGTAAGACTTTATTTTAACGACAGTATTTTTGTAACTTGTTTTGACTTTAAGTCTGTATTTCCTCCTTATTCGAATTCCATCGCATTTGAATTGCTGAGCAACGATTTTCCTCCTTCCTAAGCCTTGTTCCTTTTAACTTTTCTTGGTTTAGCCTCGTTAACATCGTTTTATTTTTCTTCGGATTTACTTGTAAATTACTCACTGCGATCAATGTTTTATTCAATCGTTTTGTCAAGTTTCTGCTACCTAGGTTTTCCCGAACTTCGGGGACGAAGTTCCTTTTTAAGGGGGTAGTGATGTAATACCCCGTATTTTTAAAATCCAGATTTATTAAGTTTAATGATTCTATTAGCGTAATTTGATGTAAATAATTAATTATTTTAATTTCGATTGTTTTACGGATTTATCGATGATTTTGAATTCATAATTGAATGTAATTAATCATTGTCGTTGCGAACCATTCTAGACAAATTCGTTCACGACAATGATTTTATTATATTCTTATGATTTCGATCTTCGGTTAAAAATATATATTTCCGTTCTTTCTCGTATTTTGGGTTTTAATATTTTTTAATTCGTTTTCGATTATATCTTCGTTATGTGATTACGACTTTGTTTTGAAGTTATATTTCGTTAACGAAATATATTATTTGAATTATAGAATTTCTATTTAAATAGTTAAATTTATTTTAATAATTTTATCCGTAGAAAATATTTCTGACTTTAAATTTATTCGTTTTCGGTAATCGCTAATATTTTCGGAAAGTTTTAAATTGAAAAGATTTTTGGAGTTTATTATGAAATTCTTTCGGGAATTAATTCCTTTCGTTTTATTCTTTTGATTTAAAAAAAAAAAACCGATTTCGGAAATTATTTAAATTAGCCTTGGGTTATTTGAATTTGACTTAAATATTTTAGTATATGTTTTTAAATAATTTTTCGGGGTCTTATAACGTATTTTCGTAGATAATACAATTTTTATGTTCGTTGGTAAATTCTGCCAATAATGTTTCCGATATTTTGTATATAGTTGTTTTATTTATTTTAAGCTTTCGAAAACTTACGAAATAGTTTCCGATATTTTGTATATAGTTGTTTTATTTATTTTAAGCTTTCGAAAACTTACGAAATAATTTTCGTTTGATAAATTTTAGATAAAATCTTCCAATATTAATTTTTAAGCTTTTAATGTTTTATTTGATACTTGTTTTTTTAAAAAAAAAAAAAAAAAAAAAAAAAAAAAAAAAAAAACCGGTCGGGACCCCGACCCTGCCCCCTCTCTTTTTCTTTCTCTCTTCCCTACCCCGACCCCTCCTGCGCACCCTGTCCCCTGCACCCCGAAACCCTAGCCTCCCTCGCCCCTCTCCATCTCCCCAGCTCCTCCTCTCTGCTCCTCCGTCGTCGACCATCGACTTCCAACCGCCGACCACCGCCGTCAGCCGCTGTAGCAGCAGCTGCAACCGATGCAGCACCACAGCCACACAGGAGCAGCGGCGGTAGCAGGCCGCAACAGCGACGAGCCACGCAGCTCGTGCCACCATCCGGCTCCGGCGAGCGCCGTTGACCACCGGCGAGCAACCCCCGGGCCCCAACGAAGCTTCCCCGGCCTTCCTTTGCCCCGATTCGTCGGTTTTTCGTTTGGTATAATTTCCGAAAAAACCCTAACCTTATTTTGATTAATTGGGTATGGATTGGCTTGTAAAAAGCCAAATTGATTGTTTGTTTATGTATGTATATGCTGTAAGATTGATTTGGATAGGTTAATTGTATGGTTGTGTCGGAATTTTGGAAAATTGGATTTTTAGCCGGGTTATGCCCAAATTTTTCGGATCCGCCCGTTTTTGCGATTTCGGATAAATTGATTATACAATATGTTTTTAAATGTATCTAATTTCATGTCGGAACCGTCAATTTGAGAAATTTATGCATAATTTATCGGAATTCGATTCCTAGGTCAAAATTCTTGTGTAATGAAATTGGGTTGCGTAATTGAGCCGTTCCGCTCAATTGATTTTATAATATCGTTTAAAATGTATTTAATTTTATATTGGAAGTGTTGATTTGTAAAAATTATGCGTAATTTATCGGAATTGAATTTTTAGGTCAAAACCCCCGCGGGTTTAAATTGGATTTTGTGATTGGGTTATTTTATTCAATTGACTATATAAATCACATTAGAATATGTTTAATTACATTTCCGAACCGTCAATTGATATGTTTTAGCAAGAATTAATCGGATTTGTGTTCCGGGCTCAAAAACCCTAATTGTGCTAAATTGGGTATTTCCTTTATTGATTTTGATCAATTGATTATTTGATATGTTATAAAATGTGTTTAATTGTATTTCTAAACATTTAATTTGATTAAATTTATAGAATTTTACCGAATTGCATTTTCGGGCCTAAAACCCTAGATTTAAGTAAGATTACGAGATTGAGTATTTGTATAATTGTTTTTCTAAAGTTAGATTTATAGAAGTAGTTGAAATGATCCTAATTACCTTCTAATACCTTTAAATTGTAATTAATTGATTTGAATTACTTGAGTTGTATCATGGGCTTTAAAACCCTAATTTTAAAAATGGATTGTTTGGAATTGGTTAATCGGAAGATTGTTTTGTTGAAATTGATTATCTGGATTTATCTAAAATTAGTTTAATTGTATTTTAAAACTATCAATTTGAGGTAATCAAAGTAATTTGGTTGATTCGTAATTAGGCATTTAAAACCCTAATCTTTGGGGATGATTTTGTAGAATTAATTTTGCTATGTGTAGTTTATCTAATCGATTTCTATCGGGTCTAGGAAAGCTTTCTCGTGGACCCACGAACTAGGGATCCCTCTCCCTCTCATTTCGCTTAGCTAACTTCGGATCCAGGTAAGTCTCTACTTACCCCTACCTGTGGGTGTTTAGTAAGGACGTAACTAAGGCCGTCTGTGTGTATTACATGTTTTTTTTTACTTGCCATGGATGCCTCGTATGGTTATATGTTGTATCATGTGTATGTTATATGTTCTACTGTGTAGTGCAGCATGGAACCAAGGTACGTTCCCGTGCTCTTGTCTGTATGTACTAATATGGTATGGTATAAAGATGAGGTGGTGTGATGTGACATGCATGCTAGGTGTTTTGATGGGGAATTGTGGAGTGGGGGATTTGAAAGAGAAAGATAAACAACTAAGATAACCAAAGGGAAGTATGTTGGTTAACATAAGTATGGATGATCTAAGGAATTCATAATTGAGAGATGATGAGGAAAAGGGGGAATTGAATAAAAGGGGAGAGTGGGAGAAACTAATGTTGCATGGGAAAATTAGGGTTTGCATGAGAATGATAGGGTTGGCATGGTGGAAATGATAGGGTTTGCATGGGGAGATTAAGGTCCGCATGGGGGCGGACCATACGTATAAAAAGTTACCTTGGGACGTGGGGAGACTAATGGAAAGTTGTTTGGGAGTTTGGAGGCTCGAGGTGAGAAATAGTACGTGGGATAAATTAATGGTACATAGGGACCAACTAGGGTTTGGGAAGGAAACCCTAACTTAAGAAGGTGGAAAAAAAAAAGAAAGAAAATAATAAGAATAAACGAGGAGGAGTGAGGCATGAGGGAGAGTCGAGTCTGTGAGTCATGATTTGGGTTTTTAACAGTTTTGGACGGAGAATAGTACGTGGAGTATTATAAAGGTATGGAGGAGACAAAATTAAGGTTTGGAGTGATCAACTCTGGGTCGTTGTGATTAAGTAGGGTTGGAGTAGCTAATTGTGATTTGTCGAGGATAATTAAGGTTTGGGATGGCTAAGTATGGTTGTTATGGTAAAATAGGGTTAAAAGTGGTCAACCACGGTTTGGTGTGGACAATTAGGGTTGGTTATGATTGCTTAGAGTTGTTTGGTGTTATCATGTGTATTGATGGACTAAAGTGTAGTTATGAATGTGTGATTTTATTTGTTGTGACGTGTATAGTATAAAGAGAATGATTTATGCATGTCAATGGTGTGATGTAATTTAATAAGACATTGATAAGACATTAATTACGTAAAGTGAAAGATGTCGAGCCGAGCCTGCGATCCGGTCCACCGGCTATAATAGTGGATCAGAGGCGTTCTGCCCTGTGCGATATTTCCGGTCCACCGGCTATAATAGTGGATCAGAGGCGTTCTGCCCTGTGCGATATTTCCGGTCCACCGGCTATAATAGTGGGGGTTTTCGCGCTCGACAAATCAAACTTATAAGTTAATCCATGGGAAAGATACTAAGTACTTAAAGCGAAACACCATGTGAGTCGGGGGCTGCGATCCGGTCCACCGGCTATAATAGTGGATCAGAGGCGTTTTGCCCTGTGCGTATATTTCCGGTCCACCGGCTATAATAGTGGATCAGAGGCGTTCTGCCCTGTGCGATATTTTCCGGTCCACCGGCTATAATAGTGGGGCTCCCGCACTCACATGGGTTAATGAAGAAATGTGTGGAATGGACTTATTACTATTTATGAGAATAAAAGGACAAAGTACCGAGGAAACATTCACCGCTTTCTTGCATGTTATTGTATGTGGTCTATGTGCTGAACTTGTAATATATGTCCTAAGTGCTGGCCTTAGCTCGTCTGTCACACTATGAGTGTATGGCGAGACTCATGCTGTGGGTTGTGAGTATGTATGTTATTGTATTAACGTATTGTACTATAATTTAATATGCGCTTGATGAGATCTTTCTTATAAGATAAGGTAGCGAGACTTACTCAGTACTGGACCCGTACTGATACTACACTGATTGAATGGGTCCTGTGATGATCCACTAATGGTGGGGAGCAGACCTCTTGTGCAGGTTGATACTGAGTTGGGGTGGAAGACTTGCCTTGAGTGAGTAGGCGATCCGGATTTTTATTTTCGGGATTTGTTTTGTTTAATTGTATTTACCCTTGAAAGTTTGCAAGTATTGTATTTAGATTTCTAAAGGTTTTGTAATTGACTTTAAATTTCTCGGACTCTGTTAAGCGGTTACTATTCGGATTTAATTGTTTGATTGGATTTAAAATTCAGATTTAATTGTTTGACAGGTTTTAGCCTTGCATCTAACATGAGATAGATGGTGGACATTTATCTTGTGTTAGATGTGGCGGTAACATTTCCCAAATTCGCTCCTAGCTTCCGCTTTAATCTTTCAAAAATTTTTTTTTCAGGAGTGAAATTTGGGGGTGTTACAACTACTAATAATAATATGATTCAAAATAAATGGTGGAATAAGGGCTTCGACCCCTCACCAAAATAATACTAATAATATCATTAGGACATTATTAATAATAATAGTAATGAAATAATAATCGAAATTACAAAATAATAATAATAATAATAGTAATAATAAAATAACCTAAACCGAGAGTAACATAAAGTAGGGTTTTTGACCCTACTCCAAAATAGTAAAAGTACCATTTGTAGTAGTAATAGTAGTAATAATAATAATAATAATAATAATGATAATGATAATAATAATAATAATAATAATAATAATAATAGTAAAGTAGTAGTAATCGAATTACACAAATAAGGTAGGGCTTTGGCCCTCTAAATAAATAATAATAATAATAATAATAATAATAATACTAAAACTAATAATCTAAATAAGTCAAATAGGGTCTCGGCCCTAATAAGAAATAATAATAATAATATTAAACTTAATAATAATAATATACATATTCGAATAAATGAAATAAAATAAATTAAAGCTTGTATAAATAGTGAAAAAGGGTTGAGAGGGTCTAGGGTTCAACCTTAGAATAGTGGTGACAGGCGGCACCGACAGTGGTGCACGGCGACAGCAGCGGTGGTCGGAAAAAGAAAAGAAAAGGGGAAAAGTTGAGGGCTGGGAAAAAGAGAAAGAGAAAGAGGGTGAAAGTAAAGGTGGTTATGGTTGTCTAGAAGGAGAGGAACATAATGAGGGTGGCGACGCACGGCGGCGGCAGCGGTGGCCGAATGGAGAAGAAGAAGAGAAAGGGAGGAAGAGGAAAAGAAAGGTAGGGGAAGGTAGATGAGGGTCTGCAGAACAGATTGGGAGGTGTAAGGGGCAGCGGTAGCTGCGGAAGTGGTGGCAGACAATGGCGCGAAGGGTGGCAGGGGCAGAGAATAGGTTGATTGAGAAGAGAACTTTGCATGGCCGGGGTGGTTCATGTAGAAAGAATCGAGGGAGGGGGAAGGTACAATTGGGTAGAAGACGATGTAGGGGAGGCTTAGGCGGGCGGATTGGGTGGCGTGGTGGGCCGAAGGCGGCGGGGATGGCGTCTGAAAGGGCAGCAGCAAAAAGGGATGATTTCTAGGTTTCGGGGAAAAAAGACTTGAGCTCGGGCTAGTTTGGGGATGTTTATAGGCTAAGGCAGGGGATAAGGTCGAAGGGAAGACGGGAGGATAAGGTAGGTGGGTGAGGTGCACCGGCCGGCACACGATCAATCGTGGCAGGGGAGGTGATTGGCCGGGATGAGGAAAATCGTGTGAGAAAAGGGGAGGGTTGGTTGGGTCCAATTGGTTGTGAGTCAGCAGGGGAGAGGGAGAAGAGTAACGACCGATCAAAAGGCGTGGCCGGCGGCAAAAAACCAGGGGCGGTATGGCAGAGTCACAGGTGGATGGCGGGAAGGAGAGGAAGAAGGAGATGGGGCGCGGACCGAGCGACCGGGAAGAAAAGAAAAGAAGAGGAAAAATCGGACCGATCGGGCTGTGAGGGAGCGTTTAAATCAAACGCTGCATTTTGGTGGAAAAAGGAAGAAAGGACGTCGTGTCCTCCTAGGCCGCCGAAGGAAGAAGGAAAAGGGGCGAGGGGTCTGGGCCGTTGGGCTGGCCCAGATCGGGGGAAAGGGTAAGAAAAAGAAAAGGAGAAGAAAGAAAAAGAGAGGAAAAAGGAAAGAAAAAAGGAATAAAGAAAAGGAAAAGGAAAAAGGGAAAAAGAAAAATAATGGGTTAGGTTAATTAAATTAATTAGGATTTTTTGGGATATTTAAAAATAATAATATTTAAATAAAATAATATTTAATTCCCTTTTTAGGCTAATTTAGGGTTTTTTGAAAGGTTTTTCATAAATTTCATTTTAATTAGCAAATCACTCTAATTTTCTCCAATTAAATTATTTATAACATTCCTATTAACTTGGCCCTATTTATTCCCTCTTATTTAAATAAAATAACTTATTTAATTAATTTCTAAAATAAAATCCTTAGTTAGTTAAAATACCCAAATTTCTTCCTAATTAAAATATTTGTAAATTTCTTTCTTGATTTGCCCTAATTAATTCCCTTTTATTTTAATAAAAATAATTTATTTAATTAATTTTTCTAATAAAACCCTATTTAACTATAATTCTTAAAATTAGGATTTTCGGAGCATTTCGCTATTAGTTTAATATGACAACATTAGAGGAAGAAAAAGAGAAAAGAAAGATAGGTGAAATTGATGATATCCAACATTTTCATCAGCGTCGTGATGGGACTCATATAACTCTAGAGTCTAAAAAATCAACGGTGAGTTATCAAAAACTTCTATTACATCATCTAGTTTTATAGAACATTATTTTAGTACTAATTTTTAATTTTTTTAATATTATTTATTGAATGATGCTATAACCATGATACAACTTAGCATAGATACCATTCAATTAGTGAGACACCCATTGATATACAAGCGTAACTTCATTCAATGAGCATACAAGATGAAATATTTGTAAGGGTTAGATATTATGGACTTCGAGGAATAGAAATTATGATATTGACACCTCAACTAATAATGAATCATACCTCAAAGTTTCTCTTAGCAAGATGAATAAAGTTGTTGAAGTATTGCAAGCACAAAGGCAACAACAAGAAGAAATAATTCATGCACTACAACACAAATAACTTTTATGGTAGAAAGAATTAAGGAACTTGAAGAATAAGAGATTGAGATTACATCTCACCACAACAATACAACATGTATGTACATGGTAATTTATTGTGTCTCATTTTCCTAATATAATTAAAAGTTGGTTTGGTGATGAAACTGATACCTCTAGCTTATTTTCTTAGTTATTTTGATTTTGTTGCATTTTGTTAAAACAATCATGTTTCTCTCTTGAAACTTTGAATTGAAGGGCCTACATTTTCCCTAGGTAAATATTTGATTTGAAATTGTAAGAGGTTAAAGTAAGAGAATGTTGTTTTATGTGTTGACTTGTTATCCCCCTTTTTAATTTTTTTTAGAATAATTTATTTAATAAAATTAAATGTTCGATTAGTGTCGCCAATCATATCCTAAACATAAAACATGTACATAAAGTGGAAGCCTCGAATTCATAGATAATCAATCAAAGCAAAAGCTAAATCCGATGCAGTCTGACAGAGTAAACCCGGTTAGGTTTCCACTTCACAACCACAAGTCATAAGCCCACTTCATTTGCTACATAGTACCCTAAAGAATAGGAGCATGTTTAGTTTTGCTTAGGAAGAATAGTTTTTTATACAAGTAATTATAAAAAGTTATTTTAGATTAATTATTACTATTTGGTTTTCCTTTTTAAAAGTTATTTTTAAAATTAATTACTTAAACTACTTTTTATAAGCCAAAATTAACAAGTAGATTTCACCTACTTTTACTACTGAACAAAATTACTTTTTATGGTACCCGATACGGTACCATATTTAAGTAAAATCTCATTTAAAAGAATGACACACGGTATCTTGGCACAGTAAGATAAAAAGAGAGGGCTAGCACACCAGACCTTCTACGTTCGACTATCATCGCCATACTTCGCCCATTCAAATAACCAAACACGGTTGAACTAACTATGCCTGTTTGACTCTTCCCATTCGAGCCTCTTCCTTGTTTGAATCTTCCCATAGCCACAATTCACCACTCAGCAACGACTTTGCTTCCATCACTTCAGCTTCTTAATCTTTTGATGCGTTTGAGCCTTCTACATTCGTTATTGCAACAATCGAAGGAGATATAAGAGTTTTCATAGTTTTGTTCTACAAGATTTGTTTTAAGTATGCAATCTCTCTTGTTTTTATTTCATACACCCTATTTAATTCGTCCCTGATTTATTATTTTTGCATTCGTTTGGTCCTTGAATTGTTGTATTAGGTTATAATGTATTAGGGGATGACGATAGTGGCAAGAGTGAACGAGTTTTAAAAACTCGATCCATAAGTTATATTTTAGACAATCTTTAGTTATTTGGAAAAGTGGGTCGAAGTTGATTATTCATTTGGTCTAACGAATCAACAATAATATTTAGACCAAATTTCAACTAATTTCAATAAGAATAGTTGCCATCGGTTTCCCTTAGAAATTCATTGTGCATGTTGAAGATTATTGTTGCTATGCACTCTACATTTATATAAACATGTGTTTTTCTTTGGTTTATAGTGTTTGAATGATCACCAAATAGCTCTTGTAATTATCTCCTATTTTTCACTATTGTTTTCCTGCCAAAGCTTTTACAGTATATACTAGCATAATTATATGCTGTTGAGTTGTGTTGTCAACTATGCTACTATGGAGACTCTATCTTACTACTAAATTATTATACAGTGTTTTGTTGTTAGCACTTTGAATATCAAATGGTTCTGGCTTATTATTTCATTAACAATAGTGTTTGAGCATGGTTTGTTGATGTATGTTGCCTTTACTCTTGTAAATACTAAAAGATTAGGCGTTCATTCATTTTGTATTGTTATAATATCCAAAAAACCATGCTACTCTCAGTCATGATTTCATGAGAACATATCTTCATGATAAGAGTGCATAAAGATTGGGAGTTTGAGATTTATTATAAAGAATGGATTAAATTTCTATTTGTCTACTTTGGTTAAATTTCAGGTTTTATCTATCAATTTTATTTTATTTATTTTTATTCTTTATGATGGGTTGTTTGTGTTCTAGTATTTGTTATTTTAGCATGTAAGGGATACAGTGGTGGAGGTTCTAATGATATAGGATTTTGATAATAATAATAATAATAACCTGAAAGAAAATCGACTACTGTGATAGAGAGAAAATGCAGTCGAAGAGAATGACATAGGATCTTCAAGAGAGAGAGAGAGAGAGAGATCTTGATGTGCATGGTCTTACTGTCATGGTTTGTAAATTTGAGAAAATTGGAGATCTCGATGGAGCTTTGTAGCTTAGCCTAGTTATTGTGGCTTAAAGTCTTGTGTTTTTCCTACCTCTTTGTTTTTGTTTGTTGGTTTGAGGGAAGTTTTCTACTCACCAATTCTCACTAGGGTTAGGGACTTAGGGTAGGGATATTGAAAAATATTTTAAGTTGAGAAGGGAGTGCATTACGGCTACCGAATTTTTGACACTTCATTTTTCTAATCCAACAACTTTCTACCGGATTTTTGACACTTCATTTTTCTAATCCAACAATTTTCACTTTAAATCCAATCTTCAATATTAGTTCCTCTCATTCTTGAGGCGTGTATGTTTGAAATTTTGGTTTTCTAACTCAACCGTTTACATTAAATCTAAGTCCCAATATTTGTTCCTCTCGTGCTTGAACAATGAACTTAACTTGGTGAGCTTATAGGATACTAATTTTGATAAAGAGTTGTTTGGCGGGTCATACTTTTCCACATTATATCCTCAATGGTTGCCTATTTTTGTTGTTACCATTTTGTTCCTTGTTCAATTGATTCCTTTTCTATCTCCTGCTGCTTTTCACAAAAATAAAAGAGAGGGTAAAGGAGGATAACGTTGCTGATAGTGGTTGATGGTGAAGTATTTTTTGGACTAAGGCTAGAGTATCTTGTTGACCATTATTGCCCTGTACAAATGAGCTCCATCTATTTAAGTTACCACAATCCTGCCTCCTGGCATAGTGTTTTGGGAACATTTTATAATTACATAAATAATGCGACTAATTTTTTATAATATGATATAAACCAGGCTTGTAGGTTGGGTTAAGGTCTAGAGCCTAGGAAATACGCACGCGCGCGCGCACATACACATATTTGTATTTAGGTTTTACCTAAATTTAAAAGTTTCCATATTTGTAGCATCTATGACATCTTCATTCGATACTACATATTAGACCGAATCAAGGCATCAAACCTTTGTTCAATTATGTGTTGAGGAGGTTAAGAAAGGCAATATAACTAGTTCAAGTTTCAAAAATATTAGATGATCCAATATTGTTGATGGTCTTAATAGGCTCAAGAACGTGTGATACCAAAAAATTCAAGTGCAAAATTATTTTACCTCAACAAAAAAAGATTACTTAGCATGGGTGAAACTTGAAAGTGAAACCGGACTTGGGAGAGGTCCAATAATAGGTGCAATCACTTGTGGGGTGGATAGATGGAATACATTTATTCAGGTTAATTACAATTATAACTTTTTTCACTTATTTATTATTATTATTATTTATAGTGTGTAATAATTTAAAATTTTTATCCTAGCAAAACCCAAGTTGTAAACACTTTCACACCCAGCCAATTGCTCGTTTAGATGAGCTTCAGTTAATCTTTGTTGGTACTCATGCAACTAGAGAACATTCATGAGATCTATCTCAAGGGGCTCATCCAAGTTTCAATAAGGACGATGAAGAACTAAGAACAAGTAATGCAAATCCTTCTAAATACCAACAAGTCAACGAGATTGAGGGTTGTGACTCTAGTGATTCAGATGGTGGGAAAAGCCAAAAGGAAAAGTCAAGAAACAAGGATTTAAAAGTCAACAATCTAGTTCTCATAAGATAAAGGAGTCAGCTAGTGAAAAACTTGATAATAAGTTGCTACAATTGTGTGAATCCGCATTTAAGAGTAACAATGGTCCTCCTTTGCCAACACCTCAAGCCTCAACAATCTCCACCATAAAAAAATGTTTAGCTATTCCAAATGCCATGGCTGATGAAATTTCTGATGAGTTATTTATCCTTGGTACTAATGCTTTCAAATATCCTCATAATAGAGACATATGGATGTATATGACTTCCCAAAAACATAATGTTTGGTTGAAATCTTTAAGAGATTCATCTAAGAATTGATCAAGGATGTTAGGTTATTATGGTATTTTGTAAAAGACTAAGCTGCTTTGAGGGGTTTTTTTTTTATTGTGTTTGTAAAACCATGAAGTATAAATTCTCTTGTTTATGTTGAACTTATGTAATTTTCTGGACTTGCGACTTTTAGTATTTTAGAATGGATAATATTATATGTCAAATTACTAAGTTTAGTCGTTCATTCTTGAAAGTGTAATACATATATTGTTATCTTATTTAGCTATATCATCCATTCCTTAAATGATCTACATTTGATAGACTTTGGCCAATCAATCAAATGCATATCCTATTTGCTTGAATTAGCTTTGAAATATTCATGTTTTTCGATGAAAAATATAAATGTTGTTGGTTGTATATAATTTGAATTAGCTTTTAGTGGGATACAATATTATATTTTATGCATTCTTATTAATTCAATATATATCGAGTGTATGTATAATACAAGTGTTGCCTTGATTTTGAATAGAGGGATGATTGAAAAAAAAACTACTACTACTTTTACTTGTGCTACAACATTTGCGAAAGAGAATGAAGACATCTATTGAGAAGCAAGTTTGTTTGGATTCTTCTTAAACATGTCACCAGTTTGTCCAACGTATATTAAATGACCATGACTAGCTATGTCATGATTTATTTAGAATGAAGAAGGATGCTTTTCTTAGGTTTTTAAGTTTTTTAAGATCAAGGAGGTTGTTAAGTTATACTTATGATGTGATTGTTGAAGAATAATCGACAATTTTTAAAATATATAATTGGTCACAATGAAAGTAATAGAGTTGTGCAAGATCAATTTCAGCACTCTAGAGAGATCATTAGTAGATATCTCAATAATGTTTTAATTGCTATATCAAAGATCGCTGGTGAGATTATAAGGCCTCATCGTAGCCTTGACGTGGTACCTACTGAGATCACAAATGATTCGAGACTTTGACCTTATTTTAAAGATTGTGTAAGAGCGATAGATGAGACATATATTGATGCTTGTGTTTCAAAGAATGAACAAATGCTCTATTGCAATCATAAATGAATTTGTTCCCAAAATATTATGGCATTTTATTCTTTTGATATGTTCTTCACATTTGTGGAAGCTGGATGGGAGGGGTCGACTCACGATTCTTGAATATCCCAACACTGTATTCGAGATTCTAATAAAAAAAATTCTCATCCTCCTTGAAGTAAACAGAACATTAATTTATATATTAAGTATAAAATATTATAGTTGAATAATATGAACTTACATTTATGTGGTTGATTTAGGTTATCCCAATACATCCGACTATCTTGCTCCATTCAAGGATATAATGTATCATCTATCCGATTTTCAAATAGTTGGCGATCCACAAGGAAAATAGGAGTTATTCAATCATCTACACCCGTCAGTGCGAAATGTGATCGACCGTTGTTTTGGTATTTTGAATGCTCGTTTTTTCATTTTAAAGTAGATGCCGAATTATGGTTTGGAACAACAAATGCTCATTGTCATTGCAACAATGATAATCCACAATTTTATTAGATTGAATGGAATGAATGATATATTATTTGATGATTTTTGTAGTAGAGAAATACATGAAGAAAATAATAGGAATAGGGACGTTGGACAACGTGTAGAGGGTAGAGTTGTTAGAGAAATAAAAATATTACGGTGTAGGATTGCAAATGATATTTACCATACACGTCATTAAACTATTTGATTTTATGATGTTTATTATGAATGTAAGAATGTTCACTGCATAATATAAAATTTGATCATTATCACTATTTGAATTTTAGATGTTAGTGGATTTTATAAAATTTGCTTAATAATTGTTTATAATTTTTAGTACTTTATAATATCTTTATTATTTTTAATATTTTATATAATTTTTAATGTTTAATATTAAATGATATATATAATTATTATCACCAAAAGATATAGATATAAGAAGATAAAAGTTAAAAATAAAAAATAAAAAATAAATTTATAAAAAAATAAAAATTAAACACCAATAAAATATAATAAAATATTTTTTAATATTAATTATTTATATAATAAAAATAAAAATAAAAATATATATTTTTTTATCAAAATACTTTAAAAATAATTATTAAAAATAAGTAATACTGGCTTTAAATGTTGAAATATTTTCGCTTCTTCCGCGAGTCCTTGCCTTTTCTCGCATAACATTCAGTCACATCCTCGCAAACCAGCTTTCTCTGTTTGCGACAACTCAGTTGCAGGAGAAGTAGTCGTCTCGTCTGTGAGAGAGAGAGAGATGAGCAGCGAACGGAAACACGGACCACCAAAGCACCAGAACAAATACGCCTGGAAGCCTAATGGGGGTCGTAAAATCAACGAAACGGTAAAGCAAACGAAAGAAAACTGCTACTAAATAATTTGTCTCGGAAATCATTTTCTTTGTGCTTCGTATTCGATTTGGTTTTCATCCAACCTTAATTTGAGCAGGAACTTGGAGGAAGATACAAACCCTTGTCTGAAATAACTGGGGTATGCCAACGTTGCAAGGAGCAAATTGACTGGAAACGCAAGTATGGCAAATACAAACCCCTTACCGAGCCTGCTAAATGGTATGTACTCTCTACTATCAATTCAATCCCCCAATTGGCAGTTTTCAGCTTAGATTTTTAATTGCTTAGTTAGTCTATGAAATTTGAGCACACGGACTGCTAAATGGGTGGAATTTTGTTTAATTATTATTTTGGGTGGGATTTGTCGTGTAGTCAGCGGTGCTCGAAGCGAGCTGTTCGTCAAGCTTACCATAATTTATGCCAAGGTTATTCTATTATTATTTATTACTTATTTATGTTTTCTTTGAGTAAATTCTGACTTTTACGTTTGAGGGTATTCGTTCTTTAGATAGAAAAAGAGGAAAAGAAAATTTCAAGTAGTTGATATAATTGTTCATATTTTTGCAATTGGTTGATGCAGGTTGTGCTAAGGATCAAAAAATTTGTGCCAAATGTTGTTGTCGTGTTGATCAAATTGTTGGAAGGTTTTTCCTTTTATCTACTAAAATGCTTCATTGGGTGATTGGTTCTTGGAATTTGGATTGTTGAGTTGGCTCTTTCTATGTGAAAATTTTGTAGTGACGCAGAAAAACAAGAAGTAGAGCAGAAGATGCTTCAGGAGGTTTGTAGCAACTATAATTGACATTATTGTTCGTAGAAGATTATGAAAGCAATTGTTTATTGAATTTGTTTGTTCTGAAGACTAAATCCCTTGCCTTTTTGTAACTTCAGGCTATTAAGAATGCTCGGGAGAGAGATAAGAGGGCTCTTTTACGTGCAGTAAGTTGTTAGATTAATTTGCATTTGTGTAGCAACTAGCTTGATAAGACTTGAAGCTAGTTTGATTTTTGTTTTCATGTTCGTGAGGTTTTCTCATAGAAATCAAGTATGTTGATAATCATGATTTTTTGGGAAAACATGTTGTCTTCATTGGGGTTTGTGAAGGCAAACTGCACTCTGATGTTAGTGAAACTAAAAGGGTATAAAACAAAAGTTGTTTTAGGCATCCTTTTTGCCTAGCCTTTAGCTAGCCTACAAGCTAGTAGAGGTAACGCTGTGGACTTCTAGATCTTTAAAGACTTTTTCAATGAAGGATTCATACCAGAATGTTACTTTAGACAATAATCTTTAGACAGCTAAACTGATACCATGATGGCATTTGCTTAATATCAATGCAATAAGCATTTATTTTCATATACTTGCATACTGCTGCAAGTTATGTCCAATCACCTATGAAAGATGCAAATTAATAGTTCTTGTTTTATATATTTTGCCTATGTCCCAATGAAAAGATGATCTTAGTACCTTAAGGATTGAGTGTTAACACTTGGGAACTTAGCATAGCAATGGAATTGTGGGAAGGAACTAATATCAGCTGGTTCCATAACATGGAGGATTTTTGATATCATTAAAGAATGAAAAATTGATTATTTTCTAATTTTGATTCATAGGAAGTTTGTAAAAGAAACATATATAAGTGTTTACAAAAAACTAGAGGGGGAATTCGAAGTCGGGATCTCTGGACCTTTAGTACAAGGACCACATTTTTAATCATTAGGCTATGACCGCATCGGTGAGAAATCAATTCTTCTCTATCTTATCTAGCTTCTTTGACCTCATTGGTGAGAAATCAATTCTTCTCTATCTTATCTAGCTATCTGCCTTACTTCAACAGGTTGCCCTTGTTAATTTTATATTGTTTGGTTGTTATTTATGGCTTGTTCTTCTCACCTTTATCAAGTAAGAAAAATTTGGTAATAATAAAAATAATATAAAATTAATGATTATAAAAATAGTAATGATAACAATAGTAATACTTTTTTTAATTATGACAATTATAATGGTAAAATAATGATAATATCAACACATTAATTTTTAAATTCAGTTTTGATCTAGAGATCTACAAAATTTAGATGTAGGGTCACTACCCAAAAGAGCCAAACCCAACCAAAACCCCACAAAAACAATTGGAAACTACACAAAAGAGAAAAAAAAAAAAAAAAAAAAATGAAACAGGTGCTCCACTGCCATTGCCATTGCGTTCCACATCCATCTTAACACCAACTTACTGCCAACCCCAGGGAAGCACAGAAATGCCCTGATGACCTCATACCTCATCCTAGAAACATTTTGGAGACCGGAAACACAGCTGAAACGCTGATATAACGCTTCAGCATATTTTTTTTTTAAAAAAGAACTTTTGTATGTCAGGGAAAACTGATGTACGAGGATGACTTATTTGTGTCGTCACGCGTCTCGGGGACATCCCCGTGTATTGATGCATACCAGCACACTTAATAATAAGAAGCTATGTCAGTACTAGAAATACATTAATTAACTGAATATATATATGTGAGCCAATAATATATATATATATATATAATTTTTATGCTGTTTTCTCCCATCCTCGCTTCCTAATTGTTCAAAGATTGATATTTTCGCGTTAAGTCCCGTCCCCATTTCTCTATCCTCGTCCCCATGCATCACACTGCCTATTGCTGCCATCAACACCAGCTTCGAAACACAACCACCAAGCCACTACATAGACCACTACAAGCCTTCCAAAATTAATCACGAATTAGGTTAAACATAATACAATAGAAGCCCTAAAACTTCAATTTGAGTCTCCAACACTTTAATAACATTAATCACATGCTTAATTGACTGAAACATGCCAGAACCCCAACCCTAGATATTCAATCACAAAATAAAAAAATGAGGAAGAAATTAAATAATTTGAAGGTGTGATTACTTTTGGAAAACAATGGGTGTTTTTCAGAAACATTGTTCAGGTTTGAAAATAATTTCAAAACATATTTAAAATTTTTGTTTTTTTTAATTTAGAAAATTTGAACTCATAGTTGTCCAATTTTTTCAAGAAAACTAAAAAACAACTATTTTTCTGAGTTTCTATATAAATAGAAGACCAAATCTCTACATTTGTAAGATTAAACCCCAAACCCTAACCCATACAATTAAATGTTGGCCTCAATACGCAATATCGACCGATATTTATTGGATTTTGGTTCGGCTAACACGCAAAACAGGCGATACACGATGGTTTTAGAATTTCATATTTTTATCGGCGATATATCGGTTATTAACCGATATTTTACTGATATTTACCAATATTTGCTAATAATTGTTGTGAAAAAAACAAATCAAGTCATGACAACCATGACATATAAAATACTGTTTGCAACACCCCAATATCACAACACAACAATCAAGACCGCGACTGCGGTTTTATTGTTTGCCCTAAACTTTGGGGTTTGAGCCATGTTCCATCGTTGTCAATTACATTTAGACAAAAACTAAAAATGAAAATAATGGCATCAACATTGCAATCCTTAGGCTAGTTGCCCTTGATCAAAGTTTGGTAGTTCCTTGATCAAAGTTTGGTAGTTCCTTGATCAAAGTTTGGTAGTTCTTGAAGATTAGCAGCACATCAAGTTTATGTTATTTCTAGAATTACTTGAGTAATATATTAATGATGCCTTTTAAAATGAGTAAGTTGAATTGTTTAGATTTGACAAACCTCCCTTGCCAAAGAGAAACCAAAAATACAATCCATGGATACACCCTTACCTGCAAATTCGGTAAAAACTTAAGTCATGTATTATATTCAGAAGAAAAAGCATGAATTTTGTTGTAGACCTTTTAATTAGTGTAGGTCTAGAATAACAAAAATAATTTTATACAATGGAAAACTGTATAAATAATTTTTTTGAAATCAATAATATTAAAATAAATCTATTTAAAGATCTAGAAAAGAAATTAAAGTTCATGCTTGCGTCATCGCTAGCGTTTTGCTTGTATCAGAGCACAATTGTTATTTGTGACATCATTACTTTTGTCATTGTTGGCGTCATTATTTTTATTCTCAGTTTTTGTCTATATGTAACCGTCAACCTTGAAACATGGTTCAAATCTTAGGGTTTACGGTTTGGGGTTTAATCTTACAAACGTAGAGATTAAATCCACTACGCTTGGCTCGTAACTCAGTGAGTCATGATTCCATCATATTCTTGAAGTTGTGTCTGGGGGGTGAGAATGAATCATAGTCGGAGTTTGTTACTTGTCCAATGTCTTTGTACATCAGAAGGTTTCATGTTATCAATCCAATTCTTTAGTTTTTCTAGATCAATGTTTTCTGCTCCCGCCTCTAGTGGTCCTATAAGCAGAGACTTTTGAGTGTATATGTTATTGGATATTATTGTTGAATATTATTTCTGCCAATGTTGGTCACCAATATCTTGAGTTTATTTTCCATTTGGCTACAAGGTAATATCTTCAATTTCTTATTGTTTCGTCAAAGCGTGTTGTTGTAGGGTTCTATTGATCTATTGAATATACGTATATGATGTTTTGTCGGGATTATCCTATTTTTCCAACATGGAGGGTAAGAATCTATTCTTACCACAAGCTGTAGCCCATCTTATAGGATCTTTGAGACATTATCCTAAGTTGGTTAGATAAAGTTCTTTCTTTTTAATGGTGATGGGATCTACCAATCTGAAGTCCATCACCTTCTACGTTGTTCTTTTGATTTCTGTGATTCAAATTTGGCTAGCTTAATTATTACCTTATGTACATATACTATAATTTGGTAGGTACAAACGCCTTGTTCGCAACTAGTTGCTTCTTCATGATAAATTTGGATCATATATGGCCTTTATTGATTTTTGAATTTCTTTAGAGGTTCTATTTCCGAGCCATGCTTGTCTGCAAAAGAACTAGAGTTACTTGAATTTGTCAAGAAAAATTTTCTCTGCCTTTTTGTTTATAATTTCTCGGATTTGTCTAGGTATTTGGTTGAACTTTTGAGGCAGAAACATTGTCAACCTTGGTTGTATTAGTTCATGTGGTCTCCCATGTTAAGTTACAAAGTTTTTTGTTACTTTATTAAGCCTCTAGTTAAGTGTTCACACTGTCCTTTCTAATGCCTGGCATTGCCTATAAAATTTAATTTTTGTAAGAGACATATTTTTGAACTGATGCTGCATAGTTCATTCCCTCTCACGTGGGTTATTTTAAAAGTATTTTGGTCTTTTTAGACCTTTTACCTTTTTTTTTTCTTTTCTTCTCAAGCCATAATGGAGCTCTTGATGTAGATAGGAGTAGGGTGGAATAAGTCCATTTTCACTTGGACCGAATCGACTACATTATTAAGGTTCTTAACATTTATTATATCCTATTACTGCCTTTGTGACACCTTCTATAATGATAGAAAGTCTTGAGTGTTTCCTCTTATAACAAGGAAATGCTACTTAGGTTTTTTACCAAAGAAAAAGGCAAGACTATTGAAAGCTATGAAGAATAAAGTTTGATGATTTATTTTCCAGGATTTGTATAGGTTATTCAATGCTTGTTGGACTTTTCCAAATTTTGAAGAAATCTCTTGACATCCAAAAGATTTGGTGTTAGGACTAAGTTTTATGACACCAGATAATGGTTCAATGCTAATAAGCAAAAACTCTGTATCAATTTTTAAAAAGACTGCTACTATTGTCACTGACAAATTAGAGTATACATGATGTTAAGCGTGGTGGGTGTTATAATTTTTCGCCCTATCTGATTTATTAATATGCTTTCCTCTTTGAGGCTGTTTATTTTTTATTTTTCTTAGGTTATTCCTAAGCTTGAGTTGTCATAACATTTATGTAAAAGGCCTAACTTTGTTGTGCATATTCTGTGCATTTTTGTTGGAGGTAATCAAAAGACAAACAATTCTTGGTCCCGTTCCTAATCCCTCGAGATAATTTTTATTATGCCAAGATTCTTCGATTTTCTTTCCTAACCGATAGGGAGTCTAGTCAGGTGTCTATTTGCTATACCCTCATTCATGAGAACTGCTTTTTTGGTTAGGCTAAAATAATCATTGTTAAATTTTACTATATATGCCCGGTCTTTAATTGTTGTTTGTTCTAGAATTCTCAAAGTTTGATTTTGAAAACTTACATTTTTCTTACTAGGTTCTATTCCTAGGATTATTTCTCTAATTAAACATAGGTATTTAATGCCTCCACTCTTGCCAGATCTTCCTTTTTTACTATATTATAGGTATTTAATGCTGAATCACCTAATCATGTTTCTAGATAAATAAACATATCCATTCCTTGCTGGTAGTTATTTACCCAAGCTCTTACACAGTCTTTCTCCCATCTATCTATGGCTTCAAGCCATTGTTGTGGGTGTTGGTTAGTTAATGTTAATATAGTTCCATTTTTGTGTGCTTGCGGTAAGATGACATTATTAGGTACATATATTTTTCCTTTGCCTTTCCAATCTCCCTGTGGGATATAGTTATTAGCTTGTTCTCTAGGGGGTCTTCTTAGATTATATGGATCAGGTTCTGCTGTTGTTTTTCCATACATTGGCGTATCTTGATGGGTTGTTGATGATTATCTCTTTGTTTGTATTAGTTGTGAAGATATCATTCTTGCTTAAAGTGTTCCCCTATAAATTTCTTTTCATTCATAGAGTGATAATTCTTGAAATGTAGTTTATATTTTTCCTCAATTTTATTAAAAGTTGTTTCTAATTCATCCCAATGGATTTAGTTAAGCTTTCAAATTTGTTATCTATTTTTTTCATAGGTTTTTTTACGTCAATATCTTTAATTTCTTTAACAGTGATATCCCTATTCATTTTTAAAATTTCTTTCTCATATGGTAATAAAAGAGGCGGTCCCTTTATTTAATACCTTTTCTATACCATAATGGGGTTTAGAGATATGCTATCGGGTTTTCTCCTATATAAACTTTATTGAATCTTTGTATGTCTAAGAGATATGCTTTATTTAATTTTTCCTTAGCCTCGTACTTGGTGAGTCAAGGTATTCTTTAACAAAAGATTTATATATCTTTAACTTTTGTTCATAAACTTTTTATGGTTTGAAGATTATTGGTAAAATTTTTATTGACATTTGTATCATTTTTATTCTAGCGTACCCATTATTATGTAACTAGGATTTCTTAAGAAACTTGTTATGTTTCAGTTTAACCTTACGTCTACCTTATGATCATATTTTATTCTTGGACTAGCTTTTATTACCTTGATAGTAAGGATTTGACCAAACTCTTTTGAGTTGATCTTCTAATTTGTTTTTTTTTTTTTTTTTTGAATAGAACTTTCCTATAAAGCAATTTGTTTGGTTTTTTGAACATAACTTTCCAATAAAGCATGTTCTTATCATTAATTTTTTTACTTCCTCTTAGAGTCTATATCCCTTTGCTTTTATCCTGATCTTAATATATTTCGCAAATATTTTTTGGATCCATCATAAAATTTGGGAAAAAAAGTAATATTATTGCTCCATTAGTTGGATTCATGTCAATCTTGAAGTTTCATAAGACCGAATATCCTAAATTTATATGTCCTTGGTCATATAACATGACAAGTGTTTTTGTCCCTAAGATCAGGACTATGGCGGCCTTTAACAACTATCATTATTGCTCCTAGGTGCATATACTGATATCCTTTTTGGATGATCTTTTGAGTGGATTCTTTTTCTATTAGGTTAATCGAGAGTTGTTGGTTTTCTTCGGTATAAGATTTTTTTCTTTCACAATGGTGTTTATAGATTTTTTCCTACTAAAAATTGATTTCTTTTCATACAACCATTCCTCATCTATTTGGCCAAGGCCTCTATTTCTGAAAATTTCAAATTGTTGGTCACTTGGTCTATATCTATTAGATCTTCTAATCTCTCAACCATCTTTCTGTTATTTTTTCAGAACCTAAGTGAGTCTAAAAATCTTCCACTTAGCTCTGAATTGTTGCTAGGCCTACCTAATTCCATTTAATATCTAGGTTTATTTCGAACTTTAAGGGTATCTTTCCGTTTTTCCAAATTCGTTTTTTGCATTTGTTTGATCAAATCGACTATTTGATTTATCATTTTTGATTCTTTCTTCCAAGGTTTATAGGTTGTCTGCTATTCTTGTTTCTATAAATATTACTAATTTTTCTAATTTTTTGCCAATGTTTAGTAACAAGTTCATTTGAATGTTTGAGATTTTTGGGTACTGTTATTTATTTATTTATTTTATTTTTATAATTTACTTTTTTTTTTAAGATTTTGATATACCTACATATTTCGCTTAAGCAATCCTTTAGTTTTCGTTGGATAGTTTCTAATTCTTCATACTTTTTTCCTAAATTTCTTTGATTCGGTCAAGGTTGCTTGACTTAATTGCTCCTTTATCATGAGAGGATAATTTTTTTAAAACTTTTCTATATACTTTAGTAACCCTATATCTGGTTACTTTATTTTTTAGGAACTCTAATTTCTTTTCTAGATCTTTAAATTAATTTATCTTAGTATTATTGTATAAAATTGTTTTTGTTGGTTTAGACCTAGACTAATTTAAAGGTCTACAACATAACCTACAAAGGTTAAAATCGGAGAAATTACCCTAGAAAAGATTGAGGTTATTTTAAAAGATTTATTAAAAAATTGGATAAGTCCAACATGTGTTGAATAACCTACATAAATCCCGGAGAATGAAATATCAAACTTTATTCTTCGGGGCTTGCAATAGTCTTGAATCTATCTTTGTTAAAAGACCTGAGCACTATTTCAAGGAAACACTCAAGGACTTTTTACCTCTATAAAAGTTGCCACAAAGGTAGTAATAGGATATAATAAATAGTAAGAACCTTTGATAATGCATACGATTCTGTCCAAGTAAAAATGAACTTATTCCACCCTAATTTTATCTACATCAAGAGCTCCACTAAGGTTCAAGTAGAAAAGATAGAAAAACGTGAAGGGTCTTTTTAGAACAACCCATAGGAGAGGGATTGAACTATACAACAACAGTTTAGAAAGATGTCTCTTGTAAAAATTAAATTTTGCAGGCATTGCCAAACATCGGAAAGGACAATCCGGACACTGAATTGGAAGTTTAATGAAGTAAAGAAAAACTTTGCAACTCAACAAGGGAGACCATATGAACTAGTACAACCAAGGTTGGTGATGTTTCCACATCAAAAGCTCAACCAAATCCAAATGCCTTGACAAGTTCGTGAATTATTAACAAAAAGGTAGAAGATAATTTTCTTCAAGAATTCAAGCAACTCTAGTTTGTTTGCAGACACGCATGGCTTGGAAATGTAATCTTCAAAGGAATTCAAAAATCAATAAAGGCCATATATGATCTGAATTCCTTGTGAAGGAGTAAGTAGC
The DNA here is from genome assembly GCA_030549775.1 of Tamarix chinensis. Lineage (NCBI taxonomy): Eukaryota > Viridiplantae > Streptophyta > Magnoliopsida > Caryophyllales > Tamaricaceae > Tamarix > Tamarix chinensis. The sequence continues at coordinate 4,509,084 of CM060171.1, read as the reverse complement.
TGCAAACAAGGCCTTTGTAACTGCTAAAGTGGTATGTGTACGTAAGGTAATAATTGACTGCCAAATTTAAATCAGAGTAATCAAAATAACAATGTAAAAGTTGATGGACTAAAGATTGGTAGATCCCATCACCATTAAAAAGGAAGAACTTCATCCAACAAACTCAGGATTAGGGAAAATTTAGTATATGGTTATTCAGAATGTCTAAAAGACACTAGAAGATGGGCTATAATTTGTGATAAGAATAGATTCCTACCCTCCATGTTGGAAAATTGGGATAATTCTGACAAAATATCATATACTTGTATTTGATAGATAAATAGAAACCTCCAACAACACACCCTTGAAGATATTACATTGTATCCAAATGAGAAATAAACTCAAGATATTGGTGCCCAACATAAATAATATATATCAATAATATCTAGATAATATATACGTTCAACAGTCTCTGCTAATAGGACCATTAGATGCGGGAGCATAATACTTTGATCTTGAAAAATTAAAGGAGTGGATAGATAAAATCAGACCTTGCAACCTACAAAGACATTGGAGAAATAACAAACTCTGACTATGATTCATTCTCACCCACTAGACACAACATCGAGAATATGATGGAACCGTGACTCATTAGAGTTGTGAACTAATTCTCTATGTTTGTAAGATTAAGCCCCAAACCGTAAACCCTAAGATTTGAACCATGTTCTAGGGGTGACAGTTATATTTAGACAAAAACTAAGAATAAAAATAACGATGCCATCATACCGCCAGCAATGATGAAAGAATTGGCGTCACAAATAACAATTTTGATGATGAGAGCAATAACGCTAGGAATGATGTAAGCAAGAACTGTAATTTCTTTTCTAAATCTTTAAATCAATTTATTTTAAAAAAGTTTATTTATGTAATTTTCCATTGTATAAAATTATTTTTATTGTACTAGACCTACACTAATTAAAAGGTTAAAACTTGAATTCATTTGTTTTCTTTTGAACATAATACATGAATAAAGTTTTTACCTAAGTTATCCGGTAAGTGTATATTTTTAGTTTTTCTTTGGTGATGGAGGTTTGCCAAATCTAAATAATTTAACTTACTCATTTTAAACAACAACATGAATATGTTTAATTCTAGAAACTTGATGTGTTGGTAATCTTCAAGAACTATCAAACTTTGATCAAGGGCGGCTAGCCTAAGGATAGTGTACTATATTTTTCCTTTTCTAAAAAAGGATATTAAAATTAGCCGGTTTTTATCCCAAAAAAGGATATTAAAATTAGTTGGTTTTTATTCCAAAAAGGGATATTAAAAAGAAAACCACAAAGATCGTGAGTATTCATATTTAACTATATTTTTCCTTTCTCCTTGGGTACTTGAATAGTAGAAGGTAAAATAATTAAGAGAATTCCTACACCTCTACAATTGCTTTTCCTTTTCTAATTCTGGCATCATGAGGTGCCATCCCAAGTTTTCGCTTGATCCTTTGGGATTTCTACAAAGCTTTAATCTTTAGCCAAAACTCCCTTTTGAAAACAATCGAATGGGAGACCAACTGCCTATTCTCCTCTCCTTAGTATTTCCACAGATCTCCTAATTTTCCTGGAATGTTTTCCAAATCTGGAAAAGGTGCTACAGTACTGCTACAATGCATTAGGTTTATGCTTCTCCTTTTACTTTCTACTCTCTTTCCCATTAGATCAGAGGCATGACTCTCATAGATTATATAATAAGATGGGGAATACAGAGAGGATGAGATAGATAGATAATTGTTTTATATATATAAAAGATCTTCTTAAAGATCACTTGTTCTGGTACCAAACGGGATGTGGAGGTTATGTTAAATAAAATGATTTCTTATGCAAAGTTGTTTTTATTTATATAAGGGGTTTTGCACTTTGAGCGACTCCGATACAAATGAGCTAGAAATCCTCTATTTATAGGCAAGGAATTCATACAAACTGGATTCTTTCTGCCACGTGTCGTTATCCTATTAGACCTATATTATATTACAATAGATAAAACTCTTACTTTGATTGGTTTATTTAGATTACAATAAGATGAACTTATCGGTATAATTATTACGGTATAGATAAAAGTAAAAATATTTCTACTTTTATGGAAATCTTATAATCTATTTTTTATCTTGTATTCAACACTTTTTTTTTCTGTCTTTTACTCTTCTCCACACATGTCTGCATGTGTTATCGGCAGAGTACAACTACTACTTTTGATGTCATTGCATGCATTATTGCCTGCATCAGTGCACCACTGTTATTGGTGACATCATTGTTGGCGTTAGTGCTTGCATGACATGCCGAAATTATTATTTTCATTTTTTATTTTTGTCTAAATGTAATTGCCAACTGTGGAATATGGTTAAGGTTCGCGGTTTAATCTTACAAATGTAGATATTTAATTTACCACTCTTAGTTCTCAACTCTAATGGGTTACGGTTAGAAAATATTTTAATATGATTATATAGTTTGCAATCTATAGAATATGAATATATTTTTGAACTTTTTAAGTTGAAATTTAATTTTATAATATGATTAAATGAACACATTCTCTCAGCTTTTGGTGGGGAAAATATTGGAATACCCTAACTTTACTACCCTTTTTTTTACGGAAGCATAATTATAAAATAAAGGGTGTTACTGTCGCATAATAATAATGAAATAAGGTACTGTTTATACACAATTTATGCTGGGTGCAAGACTAAAAAAAGTAACTCACAATTAGAGATAATGGGAAACATTTGATGTCAAGTTATAAGATTATAAAATAGAGGAGAAATTGAAGGATAACCTTTATACAATGAGAGAAATAAGAGGAGTTTGGATGCTACAAGACTATGCCCCAAATCTTAAAAAACTACCATAGACAACACGTTAAAGCACCAGTATCAAGTAATCCTGCGAAAATTAGGTGGCATTGTTCGTGGGAATGATCATCTATCCATAAAATGGATAGTTAGTATTTACATATGTATGGAGTAATATGATTAATTCGAAAGACATAATATAATGCACTCAACATACGTACGGTGTGGTGATCACATAAGAATACACGTATGATAATGATAACGACAATATGCGATACCAAGTAATATGATTATTCTAGAGACCTAGCAGGACATGCATAGATGATGGTACACTTAAATAAAGTAATAAAGTATGTTATAACACATGTTGCGATCACTTTCATAACACAGGGTGGAACGTGGAGTATAAACCATATAATTTTCTTTACTTAGTTGTCATATAACTGAATGGTTAATGGCATGAAGCTCGTTTGAGCTTGGGGACCACAATTTTCTATCCAATGAAATGGATTTACAACATAAAGCTCTATTTGGGGCAATATACTCCCGAGAAGCACAAAACTAGACATCTAATCCTTAAATACATGTATCCTATACAGACTGGCGGAACAAATTGGTATAGAGTAGATATGGGGTCACTCTGGTTCCTATAGAGCAAGATAAACGACATATAGCTTCTTTTGGGTCTTGATGCTCTTGGGGACTACTATTATCACCAATCGAATGGATAAACTTTCTCAATCCTGATTCATGTGTTCTTTCGCTTCGATATTAATATATTATTTAATAGAGATCCACACGCTTAACACAAAGGGCTTACAAATGCTTAACACTTATCATTATTACTATCCATTTAACATTTATATGAACTCATACTAATAATTGTGTATTATTCATGTAGTAAAGATTAAACTAAGGTTGGTTAAGTGAAAATTTTACATGAAATAACAAATGGTAGATCTTAAGAACATTGAAGCAAAATTTAACGATAATCGAAATAAATCAAACAAGTCACTTATCTCAAGGGTTTTACCTAGAAAAGCCTTTAAGGTTATCCTGAAGCCAATCATGGCCTAAGAAGATTATAATAGAGGTGAAAAGGCCAAAAAGCCCTTATTAACCTTAATTTTTTATTTAACCATAAAGGAAACTCATTAATTTACCAAATTTAGGATAACATCTAGACACTTCATATTATTCAGGATTAAACCAAAAATAGAAGTTAAACTCAAAATTAAGTATATAAAATAACAACTTTACCTTTAATGTGTTCTATGCTCATTTTAGTCATTTAACCATAAACCCCTAACTTATACTAATTATTATAATTCCAATTAATTCCTTAATATACTTAACTCATTTTTTATTTATCATAATGCTCATTTTATTCCCAAGTTTTCAGAATTAATGTTTAATGGCCAAAATACCCTTACCTACACTAATTTCCTTCAAACTTAAATAAATTCATAAAAAAATCAATTTTACTCCATTGACTCCCAAATTACACCCAAGTCTTCTATATTTAAAAATACACATGAAATCATACTAATACAAAATTAAAACAGCTTAAATCCACATAAAATAATGAGGCCAAGAGCCGTTCTTCACAAGTTAGGGCATATTCATCAGGATTTCACTGCTTTTTCATCCATGATCAACAAAATATTCATCACACATCAATAGTATATTCATCAAGTTTTTAGGAGATAAAATCATGTTAAATCATGCAACTCATTTTCTTATCCATTTCTCATGCTTAAATATTAATACTGCCGAAATTAAACCATCATACCAACACTTAAATATATTCTCAATCGTTATTTCCATATAAAGATAATCATGCATACAAGGTATTTAACTTTATACAACAATAATAGCATATGTTCTGTATCTAGAAAACTAATCATATTACCTATTAGCTAAATCTTCAAGCAATAAAGAAAATACTCCTAGAATTCACCAATTCTTCTCCTAGACTTTGCCACCTTCAAGCAAATAATAACAAGAAGTTAGGAAATAATAAGAGTTTACAAGGAAAAGTTGACGCAAGAATATAATCTATTTCTAGCAAGAATAGAATTTGACGTAAAATTAGTAAGTTATCCTCCACTATCCCCTGAAGTTTCATCCCCCAACACTTGGTAAAAAATGTTAAGGAGCTACACTAAAGTATATGAGGAGGTTAAGGGAAGCTAAAAAGAGGAGGAAGTGAAGCAAAGATTGCCTCAGCCTGCAGCAGCAAGGTGCCACGAATGACACAAAAAAGCAGGGAAGAGAGGGGGGCAACAGCCAAGAAACTAAGAGAAAATGAGGGGTAAGGTATGGTAGTATGTAAGGGGTTAACCCAAATCAAAATAAGCACAAAAGAGTAAGAAAACAGAAGGGCAAACAGTTCTGCAAGCAGCATCCTGTGAGGAAAGAAGAGGGCGACAGATGAGGGAAAAGAAGGCGGCGAAGGGAAAGGAACAAAGGGTAGATAGAGTGCTAATTTAGGTGAGTATAAGTAGGATGAAATCCAAGCAAGAGAAGCCGAGAAAAGCTGAGAAGAGTCGAAGAAAGAAAATACCACGAATTCAGCAACAGCAACATGAGCAGCGACCAGGTCAAGTGGCAGCATCCCAAAACAGCTTCCAAACAACACAAAATTGAGGGTAAAGGATGATATATGAAGTGGGTGTTGCAAGGAACAATACCCAACAAAAATCCAGAAGAATTGAAGCAAGAGGAGGTGGTGGCATCTGGTCGAAAATGGCTAAAAGCCGGCCCAACCAAAACAGTAGCAACAAACAAAGTTGATTGTAGGGGGGGAAGAAGGGGAAAAATAAAGATGATGGAGTTTGATTTCTGGGATAAAAGGAGTGGTTAATTAGAGTATGCATTGCAATGATTAAGACTAAACAAAAACTAGAGGGAGATGATGAATAAACAAGAACAATGAAAGGCTCAAAATCACAAAGAAATCAGCTGTAAAGACTGATGGAAAATCGTGATTGTGTTTTATGGCAAATGAGGCACGATTTAACATTATGGAGGTCGAGTGGCATGTGAATCTCAAGAGGAGTGTGGGGGTGAGTTTAAATATGCTCACACTTGAATGAAGGCTCGAATGATAGGTGTGTAAGGCGTGGTTATGCCATAAAAATCATAATTATTGTAATTTTAACCAAACATTTGCTTGAATGAAAGTGACTGGATTGGGGAATCTGATTTGGTTTACTTAGGAAGATAGTTAGGATCAAAAGAGATAGTTTGATGATTAGTTTCAATTAATTTAATAAATTAATGTAAATAAGGTCTAAAAATAGGTATTTTCAGAGAAAAATAGCAAATGAACTTCGAAAATTACAAAAGCTTGTGGAAAAGTGCAAAATAATTTTAGAAACCCAAATATATTAAAAAAAATATTGGGTATTAGGGTTGGCTTGAAGCTTAATGGATGGAAAACAAGTGAAAATAACAAAATCGAAAAATTCTCGCAAATGTGTTTTTCCGCAAGTGGGCAAAATAAATAACGAAGGGTCTAAATGGGTATGGGTTGATGTGGAAATATTTTAGAAAATCAAATATGTACAAGTATTTGATCTTATAAAACGAATAAAATTGTCTAATTGCGTAAGCTGAATTTTTCGTGATTGAATGATTTGGAAGAAACAGGTGAATAATAATGAAATGGAACGAGTTGGTAAAATTAGATTTTTTTTTTCAGAATGAGTTGCGAATTTTAGACGAGTTGAACTATGTAAAAACGACCAAATTGAAAGAATTGCTGAAAATGCGACTTTTCATATATGATTAAAAAATTGCGGAATGCTTGAATTTAATACGAATGGCTTGAAAACTAATATTAAAAATCTTATAAATGGATTACAAGTTTAATTACATAGTTATTAAGGTTGGAAAAAAACAGAATGCTACAAATATGTTCTCATTCATTGTAAAAAAAACAGAGATGAAAAATGGAGAATTATTTTATAATAGTAAACAGTTTGAGTGTTTAAGCAAACACAAAAAATACGTGACTTACGATAGATAAATAAAATCAAAGAAGAATTTCCTTCCAATTTTGTGTGCTTTGGTGTTTGTATCAGCGCGAGTGCCATCATCAATGTTCAGAATTTTAAATGTTAAGGGAAAGAAAGATAGTTCAACCAATAAAAATAATAGACATAATTTTAAATGTTAAGGGAAAGAAAGATCACTTTGATTAGCTACTTTGTCACTTCACTTTGCCTGGGTGCATAGCGCCTTTGCCTTGTGTATAGCACCTAAGCTCTAGGACTCCTAACTTCAGCCCTGTTCAAACACTAAATCTAACTAGCAACCATATTCAACATCTACATGCATTCTTCACCGCAAAACAAACAAAATAAGAAGAAGAAGAAGAGTGTTAGTTGAGGGTTAAGATTGATCCCATTTGTTTTTAGAACATTGATGAGAGTAATAAATTGCTAGCTGATGAAGAGGTGTGCTCTTGTTTTTTTTTGGGTGATGATTTGAACCGGGGGACTCTTGTTGCTGCTGTTGGGGTTGATGAAGAGAGGTTTGATTTAAGATCTAGAGGCAATAGGCCTATTGCAAGTGGTATCAGCAATAACTCACAAAGACAAGTGGTAACTAGTAACTCACAAAGATATATTGTCTAGAAGAGGAGGAGGAAGTATAAGATGCATTGGAGGATGAAGATGCACTTTTAGGGGATGATGATTTTTAATTATCTTGCAGTAGTAATAGGATAGTAGGTTGCTATCTTTGAAGGATTTTTTTTCCTGAAGATATTTTTTTTTATAGAAAGCTTAAGTCATTCTGTAGCTTTTTAAAGCAATCGTGGTTTCTCACTTTACCTAGCGCCTAGGTGTGTGCCTTCCCCTTATGCTTAGCAACTAGGCTCTTGGACCACTATCATCTAGTTGTGCCTCAAGTCTTTTCAATCACTGGATTGATTGTGCAGTGTTAGATCAACTACTTGATGCGGGAACTAAATTATTAGGTCAGGAGGCAATATTAGAATTAGTTTAAGATGTAGGAATGAAAGCTTCTTCACATTTAACAGCTAACTTCAAAGCTTCATCTATACATTTGGGTCATGAAGTTTTACATCTTTCCTAAAAGACTCCCTTGGACCATTGGTGTACCTAAAGACGGCTGTCTCACCTTATAAAATAATTTTTAGATTTCTGGGCTCACTTACAATACTAGATGAAGACTATTTAAGGTTATTTTTTTCTAGCTGTTGGTTTCTATGGAAGGTCGGGCGATACTTTTCTCTGAGTTGGCCCTTCATAATGGTAGGGGACTCCTCTTAATGCTCTATTTTAGTTTGGACCATTTTTTTGATACCACATGGCAGCACTAGAGAGCTACGTTTTAATAAAGAGAACTCTCTCAATGCCACTCATGTTATAGAACTCGAAGTAATCTTCGAATCAGTTAATAAAAATATTCAGATCTAGAGTTCCACTTTCTAGTAATATCTTCCTCATACCTGGAATGCGATTGTCTAAGACAATTCCTATAGTAAATTGGGTAGGGATGGCAGCAGGACAGGTACAGTGACAGGGACCCCATCCCTAGACCTGAAATTAGTATTAATCTCCAAACCTGCCGCAAATCCCAAAATTTTCTTAGCAGGATTCCCCATGGGGAGTTGATCTCCATACATGTCCCAATCCTTACCAAAATCCCCATCCTAGAATTCATCCCTGAACCTGAAACTGTGCTGTCAAACCCCATTTTCAAAACCCAAAACCCAAAACTACGTTGGGGTTTCTCTCCGAGTAAATATTTAAATAAATTAACTGGTCTCAGTTTCTGACAATAATCACCAATCTGATGGATACAAACAAACAAAATGCAAGTAAACATATACCCACCAATGAGATTTTGTTTGCAGCCAAGGACCACAACAAGCAACAACACTGTTTTTCAAGCACTAAAGAAAAGAAGCACAACAACTAACACTTGGTAGAATAGATCATAGAGCAATCAATCTGTTACTACAAGTAGCAAGCTAACAAGTTTTTTTTAAACCAAAACCTAGCAATTAAGCATAATTATTCATAAAACTTACACTAATATTCTAAAACTAGTAGTTAAAAATTCAAAATAGTATAAATTGAAAAGAGAACCGAAATAGGTCAAATCCAAAATAAAATTTATAGAATACTCAAATTAATTGAAAATGGTGTATCTAACATTACCTGTCCTAAATCGTGAATCTGGTGGCGATGAGCAGTGGGGAAGGAAGAAATCGAAGCAATCGGAGAACGTGCAGGACTCCTTTAGAGACTGGAGTTGGACGACAAAGAACGAGCAAGTGAGGTGCTCTGGTGCCTAGCTGTGCTCTGGGTGGAACGTGTTCTGTGTCTCACCGCTGGAGCTGGATTTTGCCGATATCAAAGGGAGTTGAGGGTTGGAAATGATAGGTCATGGGCTAGGTAACATTTGAAGTGAAACTCTGAAAGTGAGAGGGAGTGGGTGGGGATTGGGGAGCGTCAATTACAAATTTACAATTTGTTTGTATGTTTAATTTATAAAAATAAAATTATATAATACATGGCGGGCTCAAGGATGGGGACTCCAAACCCATCCTTGCTCCGTTGCCAAAAAATCCCCGAATCCGATCTCCAAAATCTCCCTCAAACCTGAACCTATAAAAAAATTTGCCATTCCTAGAATTGGGCATATTTTGTCTTTATGGGGTTCCTCATCCGGGCCATCAAAATTATGTGGTTCAGCCGTTTAGGGTTCTACTTATGTGGAGGAAAATAAATTTAACTTTGTTTTTGGAAATCATGGACTCGTGAACACCACAGTTCAAGGATTGCTTAATTAATTGAGGCTAGGGTTTGTCTATGGGATGTTCCATATGTTTGGCTAACTTAGGTACCAATTGTTCTAACTAGTCCAAAAGGGAATAGTCGAATTGTTTAACTCACATGGGACTCCTGAAAGAAGATTTAAAAAAATAATAATAAATAAAAGAAAACTCTAAATGACTTTAATATAACTAAGGAATAGTTTGTTTTGTGGCATTAAAGGCTTGGGAATGGGAATTTGAAATTGGTTTTTATAATTGTCATGTTTGTGTGGTGGGATGGGGAATAAAAAGGGGAATGAGAATGGGAAATAGAGGCCTCTAATTCTAATTATTCATTCCCATGGGGATTATGGTAATGAACATTAGGAATTGACTAAAAAGTTAAGGAGATTAAAATACTCTTCAAACATGTATTTAATTAGACATAATAAATAAGGGTATTTTAGTAAATTTGTTAATTTATTCTCATTCCCTTTTCCATATACCAAAAATGAAATACTTTTATTCCTAATTTATTCTCAATCCCTTATTCCCAATCCTATTTTCACCTCTTAATTCCCAAACTCTCATTCCTATTTACCAAAATCCCTACACGTGGACGACAACATTTGTGTAGGTCCCCTAAGATTCCTTATTCCTCACCTTTTAATTTCTAATATTTGTGTGGTTGTAGCTTTATTGCTTGCTCATAAGCCATGGATTTTAGAGGTCGTGATTTGATTCTTATCGTGGTTGATAGATTATTCAAGATGATCCATTTCATAACATGTGGTATAACCCTGTTTGGCAATTATGAGTTAGCTGATAGTGGATTGTATTATATTAAATGTTTTTATAGAGTTGTATGGTATTATTAGCTTATATTGATGGCTATTAGCAAATAGAAGGTGTTAAATGATATTAAGAAAGGTTAATTTTGTATAAGCTAATACAAAATGCTCTTATTTTGGGCTTTTTCTAAAAGGGTTTTTTCGTGGAACAACTAATACAAAAAGCTCCTCATCATACACTCAGATTAGAAGTGTGATGTGGTCGAACTTTTAATCTACCTTAAAAATGCTAAAAGCTTCCCAAACCGATGTTTATCAAGCAAACCTCAAAACTTCAGATGTCGTTCATGTCTATAGATTGGTTTATCATGAGTCATTTGAGCTACACCTTCTCCCGTAGTGTTCAATAGGGATCTTGGATTTGTCTGTTGGTTTTAGAGGACACTTTGGTCCCTTTGTCACCGGCTAAAGTTCTATACAGCTCATAATTCTCAGACTGATGGTCCAACTCAGATCTGATTGAGGTGAGGTCTGACTGAGGTGGTAAATAGAGGTTTAGGTAATTTTCTTAGTTGACTTGTTGGTGATAGACTTCATACCTGGGACTTCGTAATCTCCCCCCCCCCTAGTGAATTTGCTTATAAATATGCTTGTACCATGTCCATGAGAAATAGGGTTTTTGAGATAGTTAATGATTCTCCTTGTGATCTTGCTAATTATAGTCCATAGCCTCTCATATACGCGATTTTGCTTATGTTGATTCTAATGTTTAATATATTTATACTTTGCATGATGAGATTAGACACAAATTTGCTGAATAATGATTATAGATTTAATGTGAATGTGAATCATAGAGATAAGGTATTAATTGAAGGTGACTTTTTCATGAAATGATACACGTGTTTATGCCTTTTCCAATTGGAAGTTTTAGAAAGTTACACATCATTAGGCCATTTGAGATTTTAGAAAAAAGACCAATTGTTTATGCGTTAGATATACCCGATGATTTGGGTACTAGTCCTACTGTTGCTGTGAGTGATTTGTCACCTTTGGCAGCAAGTGAGCCTTTTGTGCCTGTTAGTGCATCTGTGGGCTAGAATGAGACTATGTTGCCATTTGTTCAGCTTCCCAAGGATGAGATTCCATCCATTTTAAGATGTTGAGTATGTTGTTTCTTCTTGAGAAGGGTTTCATTGTATTTGGGTTGTTCTGATTGTGATTCTAGTTAGATTTATGATAATGATTTTCGAGACAGAGTGTCTCAAATCTGCTTGCATTTTCTTTGATCTCACTCATTGGAGTCAAGTTTTTAGGAATAAGTACTCTTCTTTTGTATCAAATCTCAGTCCTACTTGGACTGGATAATCTTACTTTGGTATGGTTATCGCCTTTTGGATTAATGTCTGTCGTAGACCCCTTACCCCATCTATTTAGTTGGTTTAATGTTATGGTTACGGTTAGGGTCAAAGGTAAAGGTAGAGGTGGGGTTGAGGGTTAGGGTTTGGGTTTAGGGGTAGGGTGAGGGTCATGTTCAAGGTTAGGGTTAGGGGTAGGAGTAGGGTTTAAGGTCTAAGGTTAGTGTTTAGGGTTGAGAGTTTATCTTATTTTTAGGGTTATCTTATTTCAAGCCAAATATTTGTAAGTTTAAGATTTAAGGTTTAGTTATGCTTAGAATAATAATATTTACTTATATATATATATAAAGGCCTTAGGCTTGTATTTTTTCTTACATTAAATGACTGGTTATTACAATATGGCAATTTCAGTATTTTTTTTTTCGATAAGTAAGAAATTTTATTACTTCCGAAAGAAGGATGATTACAACCATGAATATCAACACACCATACAATCAACTAGACTAGCCCACTTTTGGAATTTAGCCTTATAATGTGGGTGCACTAAACGTCTAGCTATAGCTAAGATAATAGCTCGACTGATACTAGCAACATCCCCACTACGGTTTTCAAAAACTCTCAAGTTCCTCTCATACCATACATTTGCAATGTAAGATGAAAAAAGAGCTCCTAGGATCTATTTTTTCTGACCATTTTGTCTGGACCTTTTCAACAAAGACTGCACCTCCTGTTGCCACCCTTAGATAATGTCCCTTCTGCCAGCAATTCTTCGAATTTTCCTCCATATTGCAGTTGTAATGGGGCAGTGGATAAACAAATGGTCCCGAGTTTCTAGACTCTCACCCTTGGATAAACAAATGCCAGCAATTTCAGTATTATTCCTTCAATTTGTCTAACTCTCAACCTCACATCGATTATGTCGCAGTTAATTACCTTTTGGGTTGGTACATTCAGATTTGAGTCACTGTGGTGATCTGCTTCTTTCTGTTTATGTGCAGTCCATTGCTGAGGGTTGTTTTTTTTAATGAGTAATAATATGGTTTCAAGTGAAATGTTTACAATTTGAATCCACATTTATGAGATGGTTGTAACTAAGTTAGAAATATTTTAGTTGTAAAGTTGGTATATTTTCCTGCTATATATAACTTAGTGCTTATACTAGTTGGCTCCCTATTAATGGGATTAGAGAGAGTAAATTTCCGTACTTTTAGGCTAAAGCTGGCAAAAGCTTACCTGAACCGATTAACCCAAAACCTAACTCAATTTAACATGCAAAATCATACACCTGTAGGCTGTAACCCTATGTACCCAAAACCGATTTCATCTGTACCTGATGTTTAATCCAAACCCTATTATATTTGACCCAATTCTAACCTGAGCCTGATTTAATCTGAATCTGATGCCAATCTAAACTCAATTAACCATAATGGCCTTTATCCAAAAAGACCCAATTAGATGCTAGCCCAAATCTGATATTGACACGAACGTGGTATAAACTCATTCCTGATAAGTCTTGATCCAATTTTGACCCTAACTCAATGAGATCAAACTTCGTCAACCATTGCTTAAACTTCTTCCTTTGTTGTTACACATCTACGATTATATATATTTTATACATGTTATATTTATTCATGCCGTGGAAAATAGGATAGTTGTTTTTGATAGAAACTATACCGACACCCATTACTAATTATATTCTGACAATTTAAAACTAAATTTGGATGTAGCATACATAATTAGTTAATAATGAATGAATTTCACATTGTATAGAGTGCGTCCATATGAAGTTAGTTAAACTCAACTGGACATGCAAATGTAATCTTATCTGAATCATCGAACGATTATATATGGCCCGACATGAACCTTAAGTAAAAATAATTCAACATGATCTGATTAAACTGGATCTAACATAAACTCTATGTAAAAATTACCCAAACACAATTGAATATGAATCTATAATCACCTGAATTGAAACCACTCAATTTCGAAGTTGTTTAAAACCAATCCAACCACAACCCAAAACGAGTATACACCGATGCACAAAAACTCCTTTTGACTCAGCATCTCTCTTCCGAAAACCTTTTTTCGTTTCCATTTTTGCATCTTCATTTCTCCAAAATGTACTTGAATGCACTTCATATTTTAAAAAATTACGTATTTTTTTTGTTTTTTCTTGTCCTCATTTGCCATCCCTATCGCGGAACCCACGCAACACTGCCATTATTAACTGAACTTGAAGCCAACCTGAACCCATTTGAACCTGACGGAAGCCACCTGATAACTGAGGCAGTTCAAAACCGAGTGTAGTCCGGCCCTGAGCTCAAAATACGAAATGACCCGAAAGGATTCAGTCTGGAAAGTCATCCGACACAATTTTACCCGACCCGCCTGATTACCACCTATACTCTTAGATTTCTTCTAATGGCACGCTTGTTCTGGCTATTTAATGCAGCATGATAACTATACTTGATGCAAATATGAGCAGGTTCCATGATAATTTGTGTTCTACTTCCGCATTATTTGAGTACTTGTATGTGTGCCAACCTACTTCGTTGCTTTCGTTTCATTCTTCCTGGCTTCCCGCTGTTCTCTTCTATATGCACCTGATAAGGCTTTTGATTAGTTTGAGGTTGTGTATTAGACTGCTGCATCTTTCTGGTTGTACTTTTTGTTTAACTAATAGTTTGTACGCGGCAACAGATGGACAAAACTAAACCTAAAGGTTCAACAAAGATTCAAGCTTGTGCAGAGGTTACTAGGGATGAGGATGAGGATGAGGATGAGGGTGAGGGTGATGATACCAAGATCTGTAACTGAGTTGATATTCAGATGTCAAATTTTGAAGCTGCCCAGGTTTTGCTGCTGCTACACACATTACAGGCTTAAGTTTTTCATTTTTTGTTGTTTCTTCTATAATTATTATTCAATATCAAACGTTCTTTTGGAAAATTTTGAAATATGATAACCTGAAATGCAAGATTTGATATCTATTTTCAGAATGCTCAGTTTTGAAGATGCCTAGGTTTTGATTGAAGTAAGCAACGCCTCTAATCTAAACTTCAGAGCTAAAGGGGAATTTTGGAAATATGATCTGCGCATCATGTTCCTGGCGTTTGTATTTTATATCAAAACCTTATAAATATAGAACTTATACACCCCTATTTTCATGAGCTGTATTTATTGAAGCAGAGGACGTATAACCACAACACCGAACACTCAAATCGAGCACCGAAGAGGTGTTACGTTTGAATTTTTTTTCTTTCTCGTGAAATATTTACCTGAAGTTGTTCGGAAACAGATTGTAGTTCGCAGGAGTACGAGTCGGTGCCTTTTAATTAATGTACTAATTCTGAATCATATTAAGTATTATTTTTATAATTTTATTTTTATCTAAAATACGTGTTTTATTATTTTAATGTAAAGCATTAATTACTTCTTTCTAGGTAACCTTCTAAGATCATTAAAAATTTCACTCTATATTTTCCTATCTCCAAAATAGCATCTTGTTTTCGAAGCCTGTGTATGAATTAGTTTTCCGCACTTTATTGGTGGGAAAAAAAAATATTCGACGTTGATATATAGATAATGTTGCTGCATTACTGCCATTAGTATTAGTAGTAGTAGTAGTATAAACTTTATCATTAATTTTATATCATCATCATCATTATTAATAAAATTTTACTTATTTAATATGATTTAAACTAATCTAATTATTAAGTTGAGGAGAACGTATCTTTACTGTTGCTTCCCCACTTTCACACTCCTTGTAAATAACAATAATATATAATGCCATTAAATGTTGACCAACACATTTCCTATAATCACCGTTTTAGGTGGGCAGAGCTGCTAAAATTATATCCATGTATTGAATGATATCTCACTCTCTCTGTTCTATAATAATGGACTTGGTTTTTATTTTAATTTGTCCCAAAATATATTTTGTTTATTCTCTACGATATCCTCAATTAATTGGCTGTGCAAACATAAATTTTTTACATAACTCATTATGATAATTCCCAAATTTAGGGTAAATATGGAAAAGCCATAATAAACTATATTATAAATATGTCATTAATTGTGATTTTTTAATACATGTGTATATTGAAACAAATATATTTTTATGGGATGGATGGAGTATATATTTAGAATATAGATCCTACATATTCAAAATGTTTATATCTTTACTTGAAATATAAGAACTTTTATTTTTTTTAATAAGTATAAATTTTAAATGTTTGATCCTTATACGGCATTTATTTCATAATGTCCAATCAAAACCACTACATCGAAGAAAATTTGATTACAATTTTATAGAAACATGGGATCTATTAGTTGAAGCAAAGTCTAAATCGCAAATGATAAGATTTTTTCTTTTCTTTGTGCGCGCGAACGTGATTGGACTTTGCGTCGCATTGCCAAACCAAACCGATAAGTTGAGAAATGAATTTGAAAAAGCTTTGTTGTTGGACGTTAGATTGGATGTACGAAAAAAACTGTTTAATCAAAATTGAGTTTGTCTATCGAACCTTCTTCTATTTGGGCGTAGCTCCCTTTATTTTGCTGAATTTATAATATCAATTCTATTGGTAAGCCCTTTCTTATTTCAGTTAATAATTATCTTCCTCCCTCCAATTTTATTTATTTACTCTTTTGGGGAAATCAACGTAGCAAACCAATTTCATAGAAGTATAGAGTTTACGGAGCGACATCGTCAACGACAGTGGGAAAATTAGTCTCCAAATCATGGCTGATCAGATGCTAAGCTAGCATAAAATCATAAATAAAAGTAACACATTTCATAAAAAGAGGGAACGAAAGAGAAGCTCAGTGGAGGGAGTAGAAGGGAACGGCTGGCGAATGCAGAAAAAAGAAAAGAGAGCAATAAAGTGATAAATAATAATAATAATAATAATAATAATAATAATAATAATAATAATAATAATAATATTTTGAATCAAATATTATAATACACTCTACATGAAAAAAGTTGTATTCATAAAAATACTTGATAATTTTTTAAAAAAATCTTTCTATATTTGCATTTACACGTATAAATAATTAGATTTAATTTTCTATTTGTAATTTTATTTTTTATAATATAATTTGTAAAGTCGAATATTTGTAGATTGAAAGGGTGCAAATCTAACATCCTTAACTTAGAATGCACCCTAAGACCATGGAAACGAGAATCAAACATCAGCATGCATTTTACAAATAAGAGTTGAGGTTGGGTCAATTTGGATATAGTCAAAATTGGATTGTTATGAAATCAGGTCGAATTTAGATGTCTTTTGGGTTAGGGCTTAATTTGGGTCGAGTTTTTATTAAGTAGGGTCATTTTGGGTTAAAAAAAAGTAGGTAGAATTTAAGTCTTACACACCTAATTTTTTTAGGATTGGATTCGATTCGCGTTTATAAATTTCAAACCTGGTTGGATTTGAATCAAGTGGATTGGATTCTACATACTTCAAATCATATCAAATTTTGGTTTCAATTTAAAAATTATTTTGACATCGATATCAATTTAATATAATTTATAAAATAAATTTTATGATTTATTATTATTGTTATGTTTATCATAGTAACTTTCATAATAATATATGTAATGATATAACAAAATGTTTTCAGAAAATATGTAATAATAATAATAATAACAGGTTATTATCATTATTAGTATTATTATTATTATAGTTATTTTTATAAAAAAAATTATAAATGTTATTATATATTTAAGCATAATGATTGTTATAATAGTTATGATTAGCAAGTTACTTATAATAATTATTGTCATTTATAATAATAATAATTGTTGTTGTTTGAGTACGGGTAGGGTTTAGGTTAAATTCTTTTTAATTTGAGTTATTTCAGATATGAATCAATATCAAAGTAATTACTTTCGCATAAAATTTAAATTAATTTGACTTATTTAAAATTTTCAAATTGAAATTAAATTTGATTTTTAGGGTTCGAATTAAATTTCGATACCAGACCAAGTTTGTTAAGTGTAACACTCTTAGAGCATCCACATCTATATGTCAAATTTGAGATACCTAATTTTACTATTTAATTATTTTCTTTCTCATCTCTTCTACTTTTATTAATTTACCTTAAATTCAATTTCCTATTCTACATCTCACTACCTCAAATTTATACCACCTAATTACTTTTATCAATCACATCATCAATAATTTATATTTTATAATATTTAACTTTTAATTTATATTAATCTATAAATAATAAATAATAATATTTATAATCAAATTTTATTAAATATAATTTTACAAATAATTTAATTAATAATAACTAAGTTTTTTTTTATAAAAAATATCTTATATATATTTTAAAAGTAAAAATTAATTTAAAAAATATTTAAATATGACTCAATTTCCGCACTTTGACACCTTACATTTGAAGTATTTTTCTAGGCTTACGTCCTTTTTCTCAAATTTGAGATTATAAGTCTTTTTTTCTCCTCGAAGAAAAATCAACCGACCAGGCAACCACTACATTCTTGGCACGTGGAAACAAAGTGGAGGTTCAAACTCCGATCTGCGTGCCCAAAACTTGCAGGACTTTAGCTGTACTACACTTGGGGTTTTGAGTCTTCTAACTCCTGCCTAAACTTCTAGAATAAAACATTGTAGAAACTGACGGCTTTCCTATGTGCCCATTAGGGCTGTGTACAAAATTTGGATCCGAAAATCCGATCCGATATTTAAAAATTCGATCCGACATTTCGGATATTCGAACCAGTTTTATTCTAAAAGGATATCCGACATTCGGATATCCATTTTTTTTTTGGATTATCCGATCCGAAAAATATCCGATATTTTGTTGATTATTTCAATAATACACCATATTATTGTGTTTTTACAGTTTTAAGTTTTAAAATTTTATATATTTTTATATTTTAAATATTTATAATAATATTTTAATACTTCTTTTAGATAAAATAAGATATTTATATGAATATAGATATGAATATTAATTGATATACGATCCTTATTTTTAAAACTATTATAGTAAAAGTTATTAAAATTGATAAAATAGTATTTTCATACGGATATTGGATATATCCGAATCCGGTCTATATCCGGTCTATATTTTTCGGATATCCGCATCCCGGATATCCGGTCTAAAAAATGCGGAGCGGATATCCGAAAAAAATATCCGAATGGATACGGATATCCGGTTTTGCACACCCCTAGTGCCCATGCCCGCTCGAGTAAAACCCTGACTCCACTTTGAATTAGGGCTTTGTAAAAAAATTAAAATTTATAAATTTCATTAGGTATTTAAAGTGTTTAAAATGATATGTAATTTATAGAATATTTTATTTAAAAAAAATATTCATTCTAGAAAAATATCTAATATTTTATAGATTATTGTAATAATATTTAATTATATTGTAATTTTATAATGTTAATCTTGAAAATTTTATTTATTTTTATAATTTAAATATTAATAATAATATTTTAATATTCTTTAGATAATATGATATATTTATATTAATATGGATATCAATATTAACTTAAAAAAATTATTTAATTTATAAAAAATTATAAAAATTGTTAAAATAATATTTTTATATGGTTATCGGACGTATCTAATATCGGATCCATATATTTAGATATCCAAAAATTTAAATATCCAATTTAAAGAATGCTGAGTAGATATCTAAAAATATATAATACAAGAGCCAAAAATAAATACCCTCAAATATATGTATTTGTCAAAAATATACAAAAATCTTTAATACTTTATTTATTTATTTTTGATAAGAATATTTATAATCAAATATATATAACCATCGAATCGGATATCTAAGAGGTAGAATAAGAAATAAATTTTATTTTAATATTATTTAGTGTATTGAAAAATGTGATAAAGTAAAATGAAGAGCAAAGATTAGGGTGGTCTTAAAGTAACTTTAGTGGTGGTATACATATTACATACATACGTACGTATGTTTTTTTTTTGGAGCAATTGGTGGTAGTAATTTTGATGAATAGATTTTTTCTACTTTGTATATCACATCTTTTTACCCTCAGACTTTTTAACATTTTATCCAACAAAGCTCTTCTACGATACAATGGAAGGTTAATACCTTTGAGTCTTCCGGTAAATTTTAAAATAATAAACAGATAATTTGATTAAAAAAATACTATTTACCTTTATCATTCAACCTAGTCATATTTTAAGTCTCAAAAAAATCTATTTAGCTATCCAAATGTTACAAAACTCTGATTTTTTATTTTATTTTATATTTTGGTGTTATTAAGCATTAAATAAATTAAAAATGCTCCCTAGTTTTTTTTAATATTTTTGACTATGTTTTACTATTTTCATGCACATCTGGATATTAAAACTCATTCTCTCCTCTTCAAATCTCATCAAACTTTACCAACTAAATCCTAACCTTTCATTTAATTTTAATAAAGCAAAATAAGAGGCTATGATCAGCCCCAAATGCGCCGGTCCTCACCCCTTTATTTCCTTTCATGTTTTTATCGTTAAATTAACCCTTATACACTTAACTAAGTTAGCAAAATATCTAAAAACCTTTGCCGCTTCATTCTCATCCCCAAACCAAGCCTTAGAAGCCTATTTTCTATCCTCCACCGCCAGCCCTCCTCTTCTTCTTTCGTCTTTCTTTGATTTCCAATCATTAATCCTTTGCTTCTTGTTAGTTTTTTGTGTTTAAGTAAACAAAAGTCGTTTAAAACTTAAACGTATCTTAAAACAATGTTCCAAGCATTTGAAAACACCTAACAAGGTACTCTTAAATACACAACACCACGAGTGGTGAATAGCTAGTACTATAACATATAATGTGCGTATCAACATTGAAATGATACTCCATCTATTTACAATCACGGATCATTTTAACAATTTAACGTTGTTAAAAAAATGTGTTATTCTACATTTATGAAGTAAATATGGAATATTTTTTGCACTTTACCCCCTTAGTTTTGGTTATTTTATAATCATACATTATCATCCATCTATTGATCTATCTATCTATATTTCGCTATCAAAGGTACTTGAAATAGGAATGATTTAGTCATTTGAATTAGTCTCTTAATTCTCGTACTAAATGTTAAAACAATTTATTCCTAAAAAAAAGTTAAAATGATTTATTCATAAATGGAGGAAATATATGTTCTCTTTACATTCATGACATAACACACAGAGAGGGTTTTTCGTTGAACCAAGTCAATGCATACATAGGAGGGATATACTTTTTTGGGATAATGCACCAAACAACCATAAGGTTAGATTTAATATACTTCTTTCCAAAAACAAGTCATTATGTATTTCGATGATAAAATATGCTTATTAATTTCCCTTAAAATATAATAAATTATGATATAAAAATATACTTGTTATATTTGTATTGAAAAATACATGCATTTTATTATTTTTCAATTTATGTATTTATATATATTAAAAATATTAATGGTCAAAGATTTTCATCGAAATGAACAATGAATTCCTTTTCGTAACAAGGGAAGTATGATATATTTCTTTGTTTTTTTAAAGAAGTATTATATAACCCTAAATTTATATTGTTTCATACCAAATAACCCTACGTCTAAAAACTTATAGTTAAATGGTACTTAACCCTTACAATAGATTGAGGGTTAGCTTGTGCGCAAAAGTTTAAATTTAAGATTATATAATGCGTTTTAAATAAAAATTTGGATATATTATATATTAAATTTAAGATCAATGTTGTTCGGTACATTTACTCAATTTTTTTTTTTTTTTACGATCTCTTTTCCTCGATAGAGAAGCTAGTGTATGATATTATGGCTTTTGTAGGATCTTATTATTTGATTTACGATCCAATCTTGAGCCTCTAAATCGATTATAAATAGAATTTCAATTCTAACAACCCTACAGGACCACAATTAAAAGATGTATTTTTTTTTAATAATAGATAGAACATGTGGCAACACACTCACTAAACATGGTCATAACCATACTTGCTCATACTTCATATCATGCTATACAATCTCCTTGTCAGCATATCAACACACATACATTATAGAAATTAGATAAAATAGAGAAAAACATTGTTGCTAAGCACTCAACCTCAAAAACCAAAATTCAGTTTCTAATTCTCACTAAAATTCTTAATATGAAAATGATTCAAATACATTTTAACGATAAGGATCTTATTACATGTGAAATAACCAACATTAACAAATCAAAACTCTACCATCTAAGAATTGAAAACCCCATGCAACTAAGTAATGATTACAAAAACAATATAATGAAAATGAAAGGGAGATGGTGTACCCAACACAAGATGGTAGCCCATGGTGATCAAGGATGACCATGAGTAATGGGTGTGGTAATTGATGATCACTGAAAGTGTCATTATCTAAGAGTCGAAGTTGGCGGCGACAAGTATCTAAGCAAGAGACCAAGGATGATTGGGATTCTTGGTGCTCAAAGTGTGTTGCGCATTTGTAAGGAAAGGCTCACATTCTAGACAATAAAGACAACGAATCATGTGTAGATAGATTAAGTAGTGAGTGGAGTCATTAACAATAGATATTCCACTATTATAAGTAACAGGGTAACTTACTGTGTCTCTTTACTTTTAACAACCATGAGTTCACCAATGTAAATAATATAAAAATCTATTGTCTTTTATAACTTTTAACATCGGTGCACACAATCGGTGTTGTTTAATTTTTTTAATTGTTGCTATATGTAAACTATATTTTCGCACACCAATTTGGTTGTTTTTCATAACGATTCTCATTTTAACAATTGTTATAGTAGCCTATAAAAAGGATAATCGAAACCGTTTTTACTTCACCGTCCAAATTTATAGTAGTGGTATAATATATTGTTAAAATAATTAATAAAATATCAGATATTTTTTTAATATTATATAACTTTGTCAAAAACTATCCGCTCCTACATTTTTTTGGATGAAAATTGGATTGAATTATTCTGATACCTAATTAGATTTTTAGAGTTTAAATTTTTTGTACAATACTACTCAGCATAGGTAATATGCACTACAATTTGTGTCCTCATATGCAAGTGGTAAAGTAAAAGTATAACCCGGCGATAGGTTAAGTGTTGTAGATGTTAATCGGACTTCTTGTAAGGCCCTACTAGCATAGCCGCAGCCAGCAAGTTGCATGTAAGGTTAAACACTCGAAGTTTTCTTTCCGGGGCATAAACTATAGCCACAGGAACAGGCTCCATCTGGTGAAAGGCAAGGCTCCTAGTCCGACCGTGCATCATATGAAATAATGGCATGAGAGCTTGACAATCAGGCACCAACTCAATTGTTTATTCAAAAATACGAAATCAATGGTCTAAAGGCAACTTGTTGCGTCTTGAAACAACACAAAAATGCCACCTTTAAATTATAGTCCGATATCGGCCTTACCCGGTTTGTTACCCAACATATTTGATAGCTTTTTTAAAGTTCCGTCGAAGGGAAATGCAGTCAATGAGTGATGCTATCATTACAACATATATTATTACTATTATGAATCCTACGTGTATAACTTCATCTACACGATTTATATTTGATAAAAGAGTTGTTGGAAAATACACTAATTTGAATCCATAATATTAGAGATCTACAAGCAATTTCAGAATATAAAAATAAGTTAAAAAACCACACAACCAAAATTAAATTCAAAAAAGATCGATGATCTTTATTACTTACAGGTACAGCGATAATGAGTTAAATATTTTCTTAAAATCACTTAGAATATACAATTCTCTTTAAAATAATAAGAAAAAGAGCGGT
Organism: Tamarix chinensis; assembly: GCA_030549775.1. Lineage (NCBI taxonomy): Eukaryota > Viridiplantae > Streptophyta > Magnoliopsida > Caryophyllales > Tamaricaceae > Tamarix > Tamarix chinensis. The sequence goes on along the minus strand of CM060171.1, from coordinate 4,485,533 downwards.
TTCATTATGTCAAATACAAGTCACGGGGTCATCAATAGGCTGCAAGCATTTTGATTTTAAAAGTAGAAATTGTGTGCAATTAATATAAGTAAAACGACCTTAAAAAGGCAGATTTTTTTTTGAGAGGAATAAGTAAAAAGTTTCTACGGATTATATTCTATGGGAATCTGACCACGGAACACGTGTATCCGCATCGCATTCATTGAATACTACTAAGACTTAATCGGTCATAATACTCGTTAACCACATTTAATTACTTTAGCTAATCCTTTTTTAACTATACTTGTTAAATTCGTAAAGTGCTAACCAGTAGTTTATATTTTCTTTAATCATAAAAAAAAAAAGAAAAGAAAAAAGAACAGCTCTCTGCTCTCCTCTCTCTTCGTCCGAATCCTGAACTTTACTTCCCTTCAGAGACAGACAACATAAACAAAGATAAAAAGGCTCTGTTAGCACTTATTAGTTACCAAACCTCATAAATGGAAAAGGAAAATAACTCTAGTTAGCACTAACCAGAGCATGCAGCACCGCGTCATTCTTCTCATTTCTTTAAGGTCTCTCGCTGTACCCCTTCTCTATATATCCGTCTCTTTCCCGAAAAGCAAGAAACAAAAATTTGTTTTCTCCAGCAAGAAGCTCTAGAATATTCGGCTCGTCGGAAATACAGAAGTGGAAATTCGGTTCGCACCCATGTCTCGACCGTCTTCGAAATTGATCGTCTGTGCTGTCGGCCTTGTGTTTCTGATGTCCTGCTCCAGCTTCACATCCACAGGTTCAGCTGATTCCTCGCTTATGTTCCGTTTCCCCTGTTTTGGTTCGCTAAATTTGTTGCCTTACATGGATGTTGTGCTGTTTAATTTTTTGATTTTGTGGCGTTAACTGTTGTCATTTTTGTTGGGTAGTTGCTAGTGTAATTTATTTGGGCTGGTCTGCTGATTAAATGAGGAACGTTCTGGGCGTGTAATTTAATGGTTCTTTTCTTTTTCATTTGGGTAACTGGGTTAATATTTATTTTTTTCGTATTTTATTTCCTGATTCTTTCTTTTGCGGGTCTCTGGTTTATGGTGTTATGATTTCTGGACTTCAATTCTGAGTATCTATTTACATCTTTCTTCTTTTACCTGGAAAATTACTGAAATATGTGGGGGTGTGGGAAGCTGATGAAGATTCGTTGATCGTTGACTGTTGTTAAAAGCCCACTGTTTTATTCAAGTGAGATTATCAAATCCAACTGAAAGATGGTTTGCGGAATAATTAAATTCCATAAACTCTGCAAGGTAGCCTGATAGAAGATATAAGAAATGGATACCTGGGTCTGCATGTCTAGTTTGTATGATCAGAAAGCTTTTTTTTTTGTGGAACAAAAGGCTTGATCACCATTCCCCCCTTCATATTATTATTCAGTTGTTTATGGAACTGGAGGCTGGACGAAGATGTCAGGTCATTCAAGCCATATATGTTGTCAATCGTTAAGCTGTGATTTTGTGTGTGCCTAACGACGTAGTACATTTGTTCCTAAGTGCTAGTGCTTGTATGTATTAAAGCTTCCATTTGAGCTTCAAGTTCTTATGTTCTCCCCGTCTTTAAATCATTTGCAGAAGCCTATGATCCGCTTGATCCATTTGGTAATATCACCATCAAATGGGATGTCATGCAGTGGAATCCGGATGGCTATGTTGTAAGTGTGTGAATGTGTTTTTGTGGTTATATTCATAATGAATCCTTTGTTACAGCTGGACTTCGCTCTTATATGTCCGTCAAAGTATTGGTGTTTACCGCATCATTGTGACTTTTTCTTCTGGTTTATATTAGATAGAGTTTTGCTCTATAGGTGTTGCATGGTTTGCACATTGGTTGATTGGTGCTCTGGTTCTTGTTTACTCCGGAATTTTAAATTTAGTGTAGGCGAATTAAAGTACTTTGAGAACGAGGGGACATATGTGGGGCGATTTACTGATTTTCGGCCTTGAAGTGAAATTTCAAGCCAGATTTTTACCCCAATGGAAAAAAATAAAAGAAAATATGCGTCACATTTAATGTGCTCAGCAAGTTGTTTACATTATTGCAGAACAATATTGGACGTAGCTGCTTTCTTGATCACAAGAATGACGGTTTCTCTCTATTATTTCCCAACAGTCTCTGGGCTTATCACTATTACAATATTATTTACCTTGCTGGCACTAACTGAAACCAACTAAAAAAATTCTGATATCGCTGGGTCTGGGATGCAGGCTGCTGTTACTATCAACAACTTTCAAAAGTATCGTCACATTCAAGCACCGGGGTGGCAATTAGGGTGGACGTGGGCAAAAAAAGAGGTCATATGGTCGATGGTCGGCGGCCAAGCGACTGAACAAGGAGATTGTTCGAAATTCAAGGGAAACATCCCACATTGCTGCAAGAAAGACCCAACTGTAGTGGACTTAATGCCTGGGACACCTTACAACCAACAGTTTTCGAATTGCTGCAGGGGTGGCGTTATTAGTTCGTGGGTTCAGGATCCTGCGACGGCGGTGAGCGCATTCCAACTCAGCGTAGGTCAGGCTGGTACTACTAACAAGACTGTTAGGCTACCAAAGAACTTCACCTTGAAGGCACCTGGACCTGGTTATACCTGCGGGCCTGCCAAGAAGGTTCCGCCTACTAAGTTCCTTGCTAAGGATGGGAGGAGAGCGACTCAAGCTATGAGTAAGTGGAGTTGCTATATTATCGGAAAGTTATATGTTGCTAAGAGGATGTATTTATGTTCGTTAGTTCTAGAATTGAGCTGCTTTTTTATTTTTTCTTCCTTATTTTAACTTCTCTGGTGATGAAACTCTGATGTTTTGTTCATCGTGTTAGTGACGTGGAATGTGACGTGCACATACTCGCAGTTCCTTTCTCAGAAGTCTCCCACATGCTGTGTCTCGCTCTCTTCTTTCTACAATGACACAATTGTGAGTTGTCCAACATGTGCTTGTGGCTGCCGAAGCAACATTAGTCAGCCAGGAAGTTGTGTAGAGTTGAGTTCTGGCTTCATTTCGGCTCTTTACGCCTTTTTATTTATTTATTTATATTTTCGGGCAGAACAGATCTTTTCCGGACTTGCTGATGATCTGTGTTTTTCCTCCTTTCATCAGGGCCAGTTCGCCGTATCTGCGGTCGGTGGTATCCTCCAGTTCTAGCCGTAACAGTAACAACATGGCACCTTTAGTGCAATGTACCAATCATATGTGCCCGATCCGAGTTCACTGGCATGTGAAGGTGAATTATAAAGAGTATTGGCGAGTAAAGGTCACAATCACGAATTTCAATTACAGAATGAACTACTCGGAGTGGAACTTAGTCGTACAACATCCAAACTTTGACAATCTTACCCAGACTTTCAGCTTCAATTACCAGCCAATAACTCCCTACTCCTATATAAGTATGTATAAGGTTTCTTGACCATTCATGCACGGTCGCTTATCTAGAACTGTTTTTCCTTCTTTTTTACTTTTTGGTCGTCTTGGATGATTTCATTTTACTGACGATGAATTGCGTTCTCAAAAATCTCCGTTCTCCCCAACAGACGACACCGCCATGCTCTATGGAATCAAGTTCTACAACGACCTACTGATGCAAGCCGGTCCGTACGGCAACGTGCAGTCGGAGCTGCTCTTCCGAAAGGATGCATCGACTTTCACGTTCGAGAAAGGCTGGGCTTTTCCGCGAAGGTTATATTTCAATGGCGATAGCTGTGTTATGCCATCTCCGGATGCGTATCCATGGTTGCCTAATGGGAGTCCTCGGTTAAGAGCCTCCCGCCTTGCCTCTCTATCCCTGAGTATGTTATCTGCCTTGATATTCTTGTTTGCTCTGGCATGAGCGCCTATTTAATACAATTGACTGGAGTACATATCATTCGAATGTCGTGAGTCCAAAATTTTGACCCGAGTAAAAACCTCCCGATGGCAAACAAGCCGGTCACAAAGTGTATTTGGCTTGAGGATTAATTTTCGAGGAATTTAACTGGAATCAGCAGATCCATCAGAACTGAAGGAAGCAATATATATATATATATATATGTATATTCCATATGTCGGTATTGTTGTTATCGATTCATGTTGGTATTGCATAACCAATTGTTGTACGCATCAGACCCCATCCGTAAAAATCTAATGTATCGCAGCACGTGTAATCGCCCCCCCTACCTGTGGACCGCGTGTAGACATTTCGATGCTGATTCTTATGTGGAATTAGAGTTCATTTTTTTGCGCTGATGATTTGTTAACTTATTCCATTGCCCTGTCTGATATTAGTGAAGAGAATTGTGCCCTGTTTAAGCATCACCCTGGCTCAGCAAATGTCATGAAATTCCTTTTTATACATGAAAGTTCACCCACCTTTCCTACGACAAAATTTTCATGCTTTTAACTGTTTTCTGTTATGTTCTCACTTCCTCCTCTTCATAGACAGGAACCCTCAACCCTGTTTTTTTTATCCATCACCATAGCATATCATCGTTTGCCCCCCCACCCCTTCCTACATACTAGAGCAAGTCCTCCCTTATGAGAACCAGTAAAGCCGAGAAGGCCAGCGTAACGATGGCGAAACCCGAGACGGAATGCATGCGACCAGAGTTTGGCAAGTAAGGGTAAGCTTCGGGCGGAGGCAGCTTGCATTCGTCGCCGTTGAAATAAACCTTCCTCGGAAACGCCCACCCTTGTTTGAATGTGAAAGTGTCCTTGTTCTTCTGAAGCAGGACTTCAGACTGTACATTTCCGTAAGGCCCCGCTTCCATGATCAAGTCATTGTAAAACTTCATTCCATAAAACATTCCCGTATCATCTGCACCCACCAAGAAGTAAGAACCACACAAACACACACCGCGGGGGGGGGGGAACTCGGTGCCAAAGATGTGAGGAAACAAAGAGAAGAAAGGTTTATGTAAAAAAGACTCACTTATCGATTCGTACGGCACGAGCGGCTTGTAGTTGAAGCTGAAGACTTGGGTGACGTTGTTGAGATTTGGATGCTGAGCAACCAACGTCCACTCCGTGTAGTTCATCCGGTAATTAAAGTTGGTTATGCTGATCTTGACACGCCAGTAGTCATGGTAATTCACCTTAACATGCCAGTGGATCCGAATCGGACACATATGGTGCGTGCAGTGAAGCAGCGGCGTGAGATCTTTCCTTGAATTGTGCGTTCGTGGCATGCTCAACACGTTCGAATCCGTACTGTCAAGTAATAAGGAAAAAAAATTGAAAACAAAAAAAACCCCATCATCCTTGTACTTTCGACAAATTCTTTTTATTTTGAATTAAAAAGAGGGATTTATTTTGCTTACCGGATACATTGCTTTTTGTTGTCGCAACCGCACGAACAGGTCGGGCATGGTGTGATGGTGTCGTTATAGAATGATGATAAAGAGACGCAGCAGCTAGGGTTCTTCCGTGCTAGGAATTGGGAGTACGTGCAGGTCACATTCCATGTCACTGCAGAAAAAATAAAATAAAAGGAACAAATCGCTTACTCGTAAGCAAAATCTGAACTCGATTCTCACACTCAGACATCAGTCAAGCGTAATTTAGTTCGAATGTCAATTGGGTATTTGACAGGGAAAGTCGGCCAGAAAGTCATGATTGGTTTCAGTTATGGGTAGTGCGGAATACCTTACACAGTTACACCAAGTTGAGTCATATACACGTGCCTTTTTGAGTTAGCAATTACCTAATAACGCTAGTGCTCTACGCACCCTTTTTGCGCGGCGCCAACTTATTTTCATATTACCTAATAACTTACAGTTCAGACCCTTTGTCTTATGTTATTATCATCTCCTCGTATCCTAATAATCTTTTTATCTATAAATTATTATTTTTATCTTATAAATAAGTTTTAGTATTTCTATCTAAATACTTAAAATATCTAATACGATTTATTTTTATTTCAAAAATATCGCTCATTAACTAACATCTATCGAATCATCTTACATGTCTATAATCATCGTTTTACGTCAATTCATTCCATCTCATAAGTTACCAAACGTTATTATTACTTCAGCCACATTGTTATACAGATAATTTATATTTATCAATCACTCTACGATATTACGACTTTATATTAAATTAAAATCATGTGTTACTTTATCCTTGTTCGTTTCAATTGAGGCAACTATATATTTTGTTAGCAAAACCCGTATGCGTGCATACAGTTTTATCCTAATTTTTAATGGATGTTATAGACAAAAAAAAGAAAAGAAAAGAAAAAAATAAGAGAAGAAGAAAAAATACATAAAAAGGAATATGTCCAAACAAGTCGACATGCCCAAAAATATAAAGCGGTCGAAACAAGCACAGATGATGAACCATGAATACTGGCTAAAGACTCAAGAGATCAACTTTTGTGTGTGCAACAACCGACAAACATTCCGTGCTCGTTTGGTATGGATAGAAATAAAAAAATTATTTTCATATTTTATATATTTTATATAATTTATTTAAAATTAAATATTTTTATTTTAATAAATACTTATTTTAATTCTTATTTTTATCTAAAATAAATATTTTATTAAAATATATTTATAATTATTAAATATTTAATATAAAAAATATAAAATAAAAAAAAAGTTTTTCAACTCCAATTATTCCCGTACCAAACAACCCCTCCGTCTTGAAAGAAAGAGAAATAAAAAGAACTTACTCAATGCCTGCGTTTTCCTTCTGCGATCGGGTGTCAGGAACAAAGTAGGCGGAACGATCTTGGCCGGACCACAAGTATAGCCAGGACCCGGTCCTAAAAACGTGAAGTTCCTCGGCAGCTTCACGGTTTTATTGGAAGTCCCGGCCTGTCCGACGCTGACCTGGAATTGGGCCACGGAGTCACCGGGATCCTGACCCCAGGAAGCTAAGACGCCGCCTCTGCAGCAGTTAGTGAACTGCTGGTTGTACGGCACGCCGGGCAGCAGGTCTACTACGGTCGGCGTTTTCTTACAGCAATGCGGGACCGTTCCGCCTTTGAATTTCGAGCAGTCTCCCTGTTCCGTCGTCTGTGCGCCGACCATGTTCCATATTACCTCCTTCTTGGCCCATGTCCAGCCGATTGTCCAACCTGGCTGTTCGATGTGCCGGAACAGTTGGAAGTTGTTTATCGTTACGGCTGCCTGCAGCAGTAGCAAACAACACTTTTGAGGATATATACCCTAGCTTCTTGGAGGTATGTTCAGACTGTGACCACGTCAATCAAGCTACTTGTACAAGTATTGTTTGGTAAAAGTAAAAAAGCTGAGCTGGGACGACACACGCATCACTTTCCAACTGTTGTTAGAAGTTGATCGATTCTTACAATTGGTACATGCATGTTTCTGTTGTTCATTTGAGTTGGTATCGATTTTATTTATCAAACTACCGAGCCTTAGCCACGTAACATGTTTTCTTTGTTTATTGTTGGGACAATAACAGAGGGTGCGGGATGTGGGATGTAGATGGGTGGAAGAAAGCAATAATTTATACCACATAGCCGTCAGGTGTCCAAGACATGATATCCCATTTGATCGTTACGTTTCCAGTTGGATCCAGTGGATCATATGCAGCTGCAAATTAAACAAATCACACTCGGATCAATTAAGACAGTTAGATTAACGCAAAAAGGGAAAAAAAGGAGAGGAAAAAGGAAATCATGGATGAAATTAATTGATATTCGAGCAAGATATGTATATAAGAGTTTTAATTTAGCAACCTGCATACGAGATTATGGCTAGAAAAACAAGAGCGAAAGCCTTGATGAATCTCATATTTTGTGTATAAACTCTACGATATGAAGCGCAGGATAGCTAGCAGCCACTGTGACTTTAACCGGATCACGAACGGCTGTGCTAATATATATTTTGTGAGGTTTCCGGCACGCCTCAGTTTGGCTGAGGATGATGATCTGAGGACTTGTGTGTCATCAAGTATTAGGCGACGCTGCAAAGGTCGTGGATTTTAAACACAAATGGCTTACCTACTGGTTGTTAAGCAATGAGCGCATAGACACACACACAAACACGCATATGCTGGCTGCTTCTCTTTTCTCTCAATGTTCTCTGGTATATATATATATATATATATATTTCTCAGATGTGAAGCTTCAACAGCGGGTTGTACTCTTGGTAGCGTTAGTTGTTGCCGTGTCTTCAAGAAATAGCCTTCTGATGTTTAAGTTTCACCGTCGTTTTTCTTTGTCATATGACTTGTTATCACTGTCAAGATTTACGGCCTGCATTTTTAACTAACACATTTTTGGGGGGGGGGGGGGGAGGTGGGGATTTCTTACTTAAAAAGGACCGTAGGTTATGTTCTGTCATGATATAATTAGGGGAGGAACATAAGTTGATAGGATTATTTAATAACAACTAGGGATGGCAATGGATCTCGGACTCGACCCAGACCCGTTAGACCCGTCTCATTTTTAGCAGGTCTGGGTCTATGATTTTTGAACCCGACAGGTCTGAATCGGGTCTGGGTCCACATATACCTTAAATGATCTGGGTCTGGGTCTAGAACAATATACATATGTGTGTGTGCGTATATATATATATATATATATATATATATATATATATATATATATATATATATATATATATATATATATATATATATATATATACTAATATTATGTTTGTCATTATTGTCTTAATCTTATATAAGCTCCTTATTCATTTTTTTAAATTTTATTTTTGTATACTTACTTTATAAACAATATGTATAACATTGTATTCTAAAAGTTAGGGATATAAACGGGGCGAATTTTACCCGAAATCCGACGGATTTTGTCCAACGGATATGGATAAACGAATATGGATACGGATATGGATGATGAAAAAAAAATACCCGTCGGATTCGAGTATGGATACGGGTATGGGATATCCATACCCTATCCATATTTGTACCCGTTTACTCGATATATAATTACCTTTTTGGCCTTAATTTTAAAATAAGTATAGTATAAATTAAATTTAGAATTATTATTTAACTTAACTCTAAATGGGTTTATCGGTCGGGTGATAGATTTATCCATCGGATAATATCCATTAATGGGTAAACAGATAATCCGTCGAGTAACGGATATCCAACAAATATGGATATGGATATGTTAGCGGATATGGATTCGGGTATGGGTATGGATTTTCTGATCTGATACAGATATGGGTATACCCGTCCCAAACCCGTCCCATTTACATCCCTACTAAAACCATTAAAACACCATTTGAAAAGTTAATATAACTATTTTAATATATTTATTTTTTCACTTAGATAATTTTTTTAACAAAAAAATACATATTGAGTTATATAAAACATAAATGTATTTGTATTAGCATAGATTATTAATTATTTTTTTAAAAAAATAACCGGACTCATTTAGGATCCGTTTACCCGCTAGACTCGATGGATCTAGATCTGGATCTGAACTTTTAAGACCCAATGGGTCTGGGTGGGGCTGGGTCTAGGTAATATAAACGGGTCCGGGTCTGGGTATGGTTAGACCCGGTCTAGACCCGACCCATTGCCATCCCTAATAACAACCATATATTTTTCATAGCTAGCTATATCAATATTTGTATGTTTGTCATGATATACATATATATTGGCAACCAAAAAAATTAGAGCTTCATATATTAGTTATAAAAATATTAGAAAATTAAAATATAGTTAACGTGAATTGAACATGCATTTTTTTTAATGTGACAATACATAAGTGAATATATATATATATATATATATATATATATATATATTGAGAATTACTATTTATGATAAGAATGAAAAATTGCCCTAATTTCTTGTGCTACTTATAATAGTTTCATCTACCTATCCTAACATAAAATATAAAAATCTAATATTTATTAAAATGGCACCATATTTTTTTTCTCTAATATTGAAATACTAAAATTTTCTGATGGTACTACAATAGTTTCTTCTACCTATTAGAGATAGTTTTTACCACTTACCATGGTTGACCTAATACATAAACACCTAATATTTGTAAAAATATCACCTCTTTTCTTGTTGGCATTTAAATTTTATAGTTATCTGAGAGATTTATAATAGTTTTATTCATTCACTTAGAGTAGTTTTGACCGCATACTATGAATGATTTCCAAACCATAAACATAAATACACAATATTTATAAAAATATCATTGCCTTTTTTTTCCTTTCCAATCACTCAAATATTATAGTTTCTTAAGCAAAACAAGTGTATTTAAAGTAGAGGTGACAAATGTGTAATATGGTTCAAGTTTGGGTTGGGTTAAAATTAGGTTGTTATGCAATCAGATTATATCTGAGTGTCTTTTGAGTTCCGATTTAATTTAGATAACGGTGATTCGAGTCAAGTCTGTATTAGGTCGTGGTATTTCGGGTCAAAATAATATTAGATCAGGTCCAGGTCAAACCCATATAATTTCTGTAGGTTTGGGTTCGATTTAGGTATACATAATTTGGGTCAAATCGAATTTGAGTTGGGTGAATTTGGATCAATAAACTCCAAATTTTATCGGATTTTAGCTAAGTTAATTTAATTTACAATTTGTATTGACATTGATTGTTATTAATTTAATATAATTTATAAATTAAATTTTTTGATTTGTTATTATTGTTATGATGATGATAGTATTTCTTTTATCATTATATATGTAATGATATAGAAAATTGTTATCATAAAATATATAATAATAAGAAAATATTATCATTATTAATATTATAATAATAATTATGGTTATAATTATCATTATAATAATTACTATATAATAATGATTGTCATAATAAATATGATTATTATGTTAATTATAATAGTTATTTTTATTATTATAATTAATTATTATTATTATTATAATTATCATCTTTAGAAATATAATAATCATTAATATTAGTAGAGATACAAATATAAATTTTACTATTGTTATTATAATAATACATATTATAATTATTATATTTTTTCTATTTATAATAATTAATACCCATAAATAATAATAATGTTAATAGTAATAATAAAAAAAATTACTGTTAGATTAGCTAAATTTGGGTTAGGTTTGTATTGTTTAGGGTTGTTTTGGATTTTTTTATTGACATAAGATTTAATTTTTTGGGTTCAGATCGAGTTTTAGGTCATGTTATTCAAGTCAAGTTGGTCTCATTGGGTCAACTTTGTGAAGTATACTTTAAAAGCATAAACGTCTTAGGTTTGTGTCCATAGAGGTACAAACATTTTTAAATTTTCCATAAATGCACAAACATTTAGACTTAATTTGTTTCGTTTAAGGCATAATATTTTAAAAACTTTTATTTTTTTGGTGATTCTAGTCATTTTCATTTATATTTTAATTGAACAAAGGTAAAACGTTTATGTGTTAATGAGAAAATTGTTAATAAATTTATGCTTTAATGGAAACATAGGCTAAACAATTATGCCTTAATAGAAATATAGTTTAAGCATTTGTGCTTTAACAAAAAATGAAATAAGTTTATATCTTTAAATACACTTTTGTCTTTCCTAAGCTACTTATAGTAGTTTTCTCCTCATAATTAGAGTAATTTCCACAACCTATTGTAAGTAGCTTCTTTAACTTAGAGTGTTAGTTATTAATTTTCATCGAATATCCCATATATATATATATATATATATATATATAAATTGGGAGCCTCTACTTTTTCCCCTCTTGTGAGCCCTAGGTATAGACCGACGTTTATTTATACTCAAGGTTCGTCTTGTTGTAGTAGAATATATTTCTTATTGGCATATTAACTCTTGGCGGATAATTTATGGCTTCCACGATATTTTGTATAAGATGGAAGAATATATTTTTATGGGCTTGCATTTTTCCTCTTGGGCTTATTTGTATTTGTTTCTTTTCATCCACAAAGTCTCTTCTTTTTTATATATTAAGGATGATATGAATTGTTGTGAGTGTGATAAATAAGGAATGAAGATATAGGAAGGGTATCCTTGAAGCGTGGAGGGACACGCCATGTGATGATATATCATGTATTGACTCTAAATTTCAAAGGATGAGGAGAAGTTAACTTCTTTTTACATGCTAATTAAAAAATACTACTCCATTCATATAAAAAAAATATTTTAAGCATAACTATTTATATAAAAAATTATTTATTTTAAAAATGCCTAACATACTTTTCAATTTTATTCTAGCTTATTTTCTTTTATTATTTATGAATTAAATATTTTATTTTTTTCACTAAAATGTATAAATACAATGTTAAGGTTAATTATATATATATATTGTTAATCTTAATTTCCTAAATGAGTAATATATTATCATGAATTTTTATTAAAAAAGGTTCCATTTGGATACCAATTAAAGTTGTACAATTATATTTCTATAAACTTTGAATTGATTTCATGCACATACATATGACTATATGAGCCAAGTATGTAGCACAATATCTACGGACAAGCAGACTGCAGAACCAGTGCCGATGGATCTTCTGCAATGATGAAGACTTCAACGTTCAAACTCCATTAGTCCAAAACACGTCATATGGAAGGAAGAAACTGCTATTTAATTCCACTTTGCACGTTTTTCTGTCACAGAAATGAGAACCGACTGAAGCACCGACTGAAGAGTGATCGATTATGATGAGAGCGGGATGAGTTTGACTCAAGGAAGCGCTGGTTGTAGTCCCTGGCCTGTAGGGACAGGTAGCACGTCCCCTTCTGATCTGAATATGATATCCCATCAACTCGCTAGTCTCAACCTCAAGGAAAGAGACCGGACCAGACTGCCTTGCCTTTGCCTCCTACCACTGCATTCATTTTTCAATGTCCATATACACCTCGGCCAAAGAAAATTATTTTAGTTGTGGCGGTGCACTCCGCAGACATTTAGATATTTATTTTATTAGTGCAAACTGCATATGTATGTAGGAGTATTTGCCAAGATTTAAGCTACCGAAAGGGAGTGGAGTAATTCCTTTCAATTTCGACTTTTGTTAAGTTATTTTGGGATAATTCACAAATACTTTTAAATTTAGACCAAATAAATAAAATAACTCTAAATTTTTAAAAATTTACCAAATAATTTTGATTTTTTAACATACACATTGAATAATCTGCCGTCTAAACAAACATGATTATATGGTGATGCACAAAGTCATAAATTCATGGGTGTCTAATGAATTTATTAAAAAACTTAGAGTTGCTTTGCATATTTTACATAAACTCAAGGTTATTTTTGTATTTATGTTATTATTTTCATCCATGTCTATCAAGAAAAAAATTATTTTTTAGCAAATGATTTGATAAAAAAAAATGAAATGAAATACTTAATAAATTCATCCCAATGACTCAACTTGCCGATAAAAAATAAAAATAAATAAATTAAAAACCTAATCAATCAATTATTAATCAAAACATACATAAAAAAAAAAACTAAATTCATGTTGCTATTTCTATTCAATCAACTAAAATCCAAGTAAGCATTTTTTAACCAATATATAGAATAATAACATAACAATAATTTGAGATAATAAATAATTTTCTCAAATTATTGTTAACCTTAAAATAAAGTATTATTAAGGTAATAAAAATTTAATATCATATAACTTATCTTGCTCTAAAATAATTCATTAAAAATATGTGGAATACTTCTAAACCCTAACTATAACCGTAAGCATTAAACCATAATAAATTACTAATATGGTAATCCATCACTATATGATTATTTGAAATAATAACATAAGCTTTTTAATGTAACTAATTTTTTCTTTTATAGGGTTAAGATGCATTGTTTACTTGACGAGGATCCACTGCACTATTATGTCTCCGAATGAGAATATTAGAAAACATATAAGTTGGGTACGAAATGTGCAATATTGCATGACGGAGAAGGGCTTATATTTGGGACCTGATTATCTTAGTGACTCCTATAAGGTGGGTGCACTCTCTTTTGAAGAAATTAAAATAACCAAGTGTTACTACCGTAATTGATGTGAGTTTGATTTACCGTACCATCATCACATCAATCACAAGGCAAAAAACCGTTAGGAGTAGAACATAGTAAATATAAATGAGAGAAGGTTTATAAATATAAATGCGAGTTTGAAGATTTACATTGGGGTACAATAACAAAATACAACAAAAGAGATACCATGGATCTAAGAGTCCAAAAAAAAATATTAGAGTAAAACCAACATCCTGATAACATAACTCTATGCTCAAATTCATAATACACAAAGTCACTCTACCCCATACAAAGCGTCAAAAGCTATAAACTCATTAATTGGGTCGTCACCGACCTACACATAAACATCCGAATCATCTGCTCGTGGGAATGAGTAGAAGCTATGAAAAGGATAATCAATATGCTATGTACTAAGTAAGGGAACAATACAGTTGAAACAGGGAAAACATATAATTACATGTATTCATAGAAGAAAGTAGCATACATGCGAGATACAATAATCAATACAAGGTAATTACTTATTTTAGATTCGTACCATTAGAATATAACACAGTCCATTCTCTTTTTTTTTACGTTGAGTTTAGGGACCCCACTATTTTCTATTGGTGGATCGGTTATTAATATATAAAATCCCAAGGTAAAACTCTCCCGACCATTATTCTCGTTCGGTGGAATGGATAGGTAAAATTGGTCCTCACTCACGTAGTATTTCACTATAAGAGTTTAGTATATTATCAATGATTATTATCGTTCTCAAAATTTATTTTACATTGAATTTAGGAACTCCACTATTTTCAACTGATGGAATGGTTATTCCACCCTAGGGCAAAACGTTCATGGCTATTATCCTTACCGGTGGAACAGTAATAACATACAACCTTGGAAAAAATGCATCCAACCACTATTCTCAACCGGCGGAACGATTATCAATATATAATCCAGAGGCAAAACGTGCTCGGCTAATATTTTCATTTAGTGGATCAGACATATTCAACTGGTCCTGAATCATGGGATCTTTCACTTAAAATAATTAATATCTTATTCATGATTGCTATGATAAGTAAAAAACATAATTAAGGTAGGCAAAACATCAATATACAAATAACAAGATTGTTCTCAAAAGTTAAGTTACTTCCTAAATTCACAATTTAAACATAACTTTTCTCCATATTGGTCATTTACTCACCAAAGTTATTATATCTTTCTAAAAGATTATTGTTATTAATATACCCAAAATTCAAGGTTTAACTCCCATATATGCAATAATAGCCATATCTCACAAGTTACTATTTACAAGGCTCTTAAAATCCTAATTTTACAGGTAAGTCATACTTTTTCCTATAAGGCTCATATAATTATCAAATTCAAAATAAATCCCTAAAATACCCATATTACCAACGTATCCGAATTAGTGGCCTAACTCTAATGTTTTACACATATGATAATAACATTACTATTTTAAGGTTACTATTCCCAAATTAGACCATTTTCTCATTTTAAGCAACTTATGACATTTATAATCACTTCAATCACCACAAATCATATTATTGGAATAATTTTAATCCACCTAACACATTAAAATACCAAAATTCTTATATTAACCTGTATTAACCAAAATTCCTTTAAAGATGACCGATAACCCTTATTTTACGAAAATTTTATACCTTCAATATCATTATTTCTAAATCCTCCATTTACCAACATACATATTAAATATACTTATTTTCCCATATATCAAACTTTATTAGGCCCATATTACTCTTTCACTTTTTGTTCACCCACAAAATACGACTTAACATAGTAATCTCGTATCAACACATCTTTCATTACTCTTACTTTTTTCCTATCATATAGTTCATATTAACATATCATATCATAAAAAACCAAATACAAAGGTTTTCTTATTTATAGAAATGTCACTACATGCATATTAATCTATATAGAAGAAACTCACAATATAGAGGTATTGGTCTTAAAATACTTTTGCAAATTTCCTTATAAATTAATTACCTTTTACATTTATCATATCTAAAACCACCTCAAAACTACTTATAATATCTTTTTAAACCCCCAAAATATTATAGCTAGCAAACCTCACACAAACAACTAACCTTGTCAGTGTCAGTAATCTAATTAATTGATTGCCTGCACTAGGGATGACAATGGATATAGGATCCAACTTAGTTCTGTTAGACCTACTTCATTTATAACATATTTGGGTTTAAATTTTGGATCTAATGGGCCTAGACCAAGTTGGGTCTAGATATATCTAAATAAGGTTAGGTTTAAGGCTAACAATTTCAAACCATGGCCCAACCTATACATGAGCTGCCAAACTCGTTTAATCTTTATATATGTGTGTGTGTGCAACACCCTAAAATTTAGAACCTTTTTTTTTAAGTGGAAGCATAAAAAAATATAAAATGGTATTACCATCATACTTGACATATGTCTGGCTTACCATGCCATTCTTACATCAAATATAAGGTAAAATAATTAAACACGTAATACATGATAAAACAAAAAATGAGGTATATTTTGTTAATTTAAACAAGTGTTCGGAGGATCACTCTAAGTACAAAAGACAAAATGCATAAAAAAGATATATTGGGAACTAAGAGTCCCAAGAGGTATCCAAGACAAAAGTATTAACCAAATAGCATGACTCTACGACCTAAGTCCCGAAGATAAAAATAACCAGTCTTCCCCAAGTAGTGTATCATATGCAGCATAGTCATCTAAGGGCTCCTCAAATACTTACACATATTCAATTGAGTCATCTCCTCAAAGGAATAAGCAACACCCATGAAAATAATTATTTGTATGCTACATAGTAATGTAACAATATAGTCGTAGTAAGGTTACAACAAAGGATAAACCTACATATAGATTAACATATGGTGGTACAAACTAATTTATTTATTCTAAGTCTCACAATGATAATGGGATAATCAATGCTCATAATATTATTTATGTTAAGTTTAAGGGCTATACTATTTTCAACCAGTGGAATTAATAATATACAACCCTAGGACATAAATATCTTACCCACTATTCTCATCCGATGGAATAAAAATGTATAACCAATCCTGACCTACGTGGTATTTCACTTGAAATGATTAATATTTTATCATTGATTACAATCATTCTAATGATTTATTTCAATTTGAGTTTAGGGATCCCAATATTCTCAATCAGTGAAACGGTATCGATAATATACAATCTCAGGGATAAAACTCTTAGGCCCTATTCTCGTCCGATGGAACAGACACAGACAATCAATCTTAACTCATATGATCTTTCACTTTAAATAACTAATATCTTATCTATGGTTATTTATCTCGAGGTCATCATGCAGAAACCCATGTAGATATTCAAGTCACATAATCCATATTAAAATAATCATTTGAACAAATAAAACACACCCACATGAAAATTGATATGTTTCCTTAAGGATAAAGGACATATTACCCCTAAATAACCCTAATGCAACAAAACAATCATAACTCCTCCCCTATTACTCATTTTATCACCAAGGTCAATAAAAATCATTAAAATATTATTATTAAAAACATATCAAAATCTTAAGGTGTAACTTCAACATCTTACACATATGATAATAGCCTACTCTTAGAGTTACTATTTATAAATCTCTATAGAACCCTAATTTCAAAAATTAGGTATAAATTTTCCCATAAGAGTCACATATACACCAAATATAATACAAATTCATAAAATTAAAATATGAACAACATATCTAAAAATCAAGGTCTATATCTAATGTTTTACATATGTGATAACGACTCCGCATTTAGGGTAACTATTCCCAATTTAAGTTATTTTATCATTTTAGTATACTTATGTAACACCCCCAAATTTCACTCCTGAATAAATTTTTTTTTGAAAGATTAAAGCGGAAGCTAGGAGCGAATTTGGGAAATGTTACCGCCACATCTAACACAAGATAATGTCAACCATCTATCTCATGTTAGATGCAAGGCTAAAACCTGTCAAACAATTAAATCTGAATTTCAAATTCCATCAAACAATTAAATCCGAATAGTAAACACTTATCAGAATACGAGAAATTTAAAGTCAATTACAAAACCCTTAGAAATCTGAGAACAATACTTGCAACTTCCAAAGGTGAATACAATTAAACAAAATAAATCCCGAAGGATAAATATCCGGATCGCCTACTCACTCAGGTCAAGCCTTCCACCCCAAAACAGTATCCGATCTTAACCTGCACAAGAGGTCTGCTCCCCACCATCGGTGGATCATCACAGGACCCATTCAACCAGTGTAGTATCAGTACGGGTCCAATACTGAGTAAGTCTCACTACCCTACCTTATAGGAGAGATATCATCAAGTGCATATTAAATTGTAGTACAATACGTTAATACAATATCATACATACTCACCACCCACCGCATGAATCTTGCCATACATTCATAGTAACATTTAAAACATATGCAACATCCCAGTTAACATATACGCGTGGTATAACCGAAATAATACGTGAGTCATTATGCACATAAACAGCATGTGGTGATACATATAATAAAAGCTGGCCAAGGTCCAACTAGACTTATTCTTTATTCTCATTAATAGTATATTCATTCCACACATATTCTTTAATAATCCATGTAAGTACGGGAGCCCCACTATTATAGCCGGTGGACCGGAAAGTAAACGCACAGGGCAGAACGCCTCTGATCCACTATTATAGCCGGTGGACCGGAAAATAAACGCACAGGGCAAAACGCCTCTGATCCACTATTATAGCCGGTGGACCGGATCACAGCCCCGACTTACATGGTGTTTCGCTGTAAGTACTTAGTATTTTCCCTGTGGATTACTTCATTCAGATTCATTCAACGCATTCTTTATTAGTCCATGTGAGCGCGGGAGCCCCACTATTATAGCCGGTGGACCGGAAGATATACGCACAGGGCAGAACGCCTCTGATCCACTATTATAGCCGGTGGACCGGAAAATAAACGCACAGGGCAAAACGCCTCTGATCCACTATTATAGCCGGTGGACCGGATCACAGCCCCGACTCACATGGTGTTTCGCTTTAAGTACTTAGTATCTTTCCCATGGATTAACTTATACGTTTGGTTTGTCGAGCACGAGATCCCCCACTATTATAGCCGGTGGACCGGAAGATAACGCACAGGGCAGAACGCCTCTGATCCACTATTATAGCCGGTGGACCGGAAAATAAATGCACAGGGCAAAACGCCTCTGATCTACTATTATAGCCGGTGGACCGGATCACAAGCTCGGCTCGACATCTTTCGCTTTACGTGATTAATGTCTTATCAGTGTCTTATTGAATTCACATCATGCCCTTGACATGCATAAATCATTCACTTCATACTTACACATCACAAACAATGAAATTCCACATTCATAACAACACTTTAGTCAATAAATACACATGATAACACCAAACAACTCTAAGCAACCATAACCAACCCTAATTGTCCACACCAAACCGTGGTTAACCACTCTTAACCCTATTTTACCATAACAACCATACTTAGCCATCCCAAACCTTAATTATCCTCGACAAATTACAATTAGCTACTCCAACCCTACTTAATCACAACGACCCAGAGTTAATCACTCCAAACCCTAATTCTGTCTCCTCCATACCCTTATGATACTCCACGTACTACTCTCCGTCCAAAATTGTTAAACACCCAAATCATACTTGCATTACCTTCCTTACATCCCAATCAACCTATCATATTAAATTTTGCTCCCACGCAAACGTTACACATCCCACACAACCTCTCGAACTTTTCATACAACCCTAAATCCCCTACAATCGTTAACTCCCATGCAAAACCCTAATTCCACCATGCAGACCCTAATACCATCATACAAACATTAATACCACCATACAACCATAACACCACCATGCAAACTCTAATACCACCATAAGCCATTAATACCACCATGCAATCATCAATACCACCATACACATCCTAATACCACCATGTAAACCCTAATACCACCATACCAACCATAATACCACCATGCAAACCCTAATTTCCCCCATGCAACCTTAATTTATTCCCACTCTTTTGTTTACTTAATTACACCTTCTCCTCATCGTCTCACAAATGGTGAACTCCTTAGGTCATCCACACCTATGTTAGCCGACGTACTTCCCTTTGGTTATTTTAACCGCTTATTTTTCTTTTTCAAGTCCCCACTTCACCACACTTCCTCACATAACCCAGCATGCATGTCGTAGGGTCACATCACATCACATCACATCATTCTTGTACCACAATATATTAGTACACAAAGACGAGAACACGGGGACGTACCTCGGTTCCATGCTGCGCTACACAAATACACAGATAATACACAGGATTATAGCATACAACCGCACAAAGCATACAAGACAGGTAAATTATGCGATGCACCCAAGTGGCCTTAGTTACGTCCTTACGAAATACCCATAAGTAGAGGTAAGTAGAGAACTTACTTGGATCCGAAGCTAGCTAAGCGAAATGAGAGGGAGAGGGATCCCTAGTTCGTGGGTCCACGAGAAAGCTTTCCTAGACCCGATAGAAATCGAAAACTAAATTAGAAACTATTCTATCAATCAATAATTCACATACCCTAATTAAATAAACCCAAACTACACAAATGATCTTTCTTAGAAAACGTGTATAAACTTAGAACTTAAAAGTATAGCTTTATTAAGATTTAAGGTTAAAACTGAATAAAAACGGATTAATACAAATATCCCTTGGGACATTTCAACTTAATTTGGAAAGCCCGAAAAGAATCATCGATCATAAGTTAATTTACCGAAAATAACTTATTTATTAGGTTTTATAACTAAATAGGTAACCCAACCGTTTACATAGAACCAAATCCAAACCGATTAGGTTAAAACAGAATTTAAATGGTTTAAAACCCAAAGGTAGAATTCGATTAGATAAATACACGTAGCAAAAATCAATTTTATAAAATCATCCCCGAAAATTAGGGTTTCAAAGCCCATAACACAAACTCAAGTAATTCCATTTAGTTAATTCAAATTAAAGGTATTAGAAAGCAATTAATGCCATTTCAACTATTTCTATACATTCAATTTTAGAAAAAACAACAATACAAGCAATCGACTTCATAATTTCACTTGAAATTTAGGGTTTTAGGCCCGAAAATACAACTCGTTAAAATTCTATAAATTTAATCAAATTGAGTGTTTAGAAATGCAATTAAACACATTTTCTAACATATCAAATAATCAATTGCTCAAAACTAGTAAAAGAAATACACAATTTAGCCCAATTAGGGTTTTTGAGCCCGAAACGCAAATCCGATTAATTCTTGCCAAAACATATCAATTGACGGTTCGGAAATGTAATTAAACATATTCTAATGTAATTTATATATTCAATTGAATAAAATAACCCGATTACCCAAACCAATTTAAACCCGCGGGAGTTTTGACCTAAAAATCCAATTCCGGTAAATTACGCATAAATTTCTCAAATTGACGGTTCCAAAATAAAATTGGATACATTTTAAAACATATTGTATAATTAATTTGTCCAAAACCGCAAAAACGAATGAATCCGAAAAATTTGGGCATAACCCGGCTAAAAATCCAATTTTTCCAAAATCTCAACATAACCATACAATTAACCTATCCAAATCAATCTTACAGCATATACATACATAAACAAACAATCAATTTAGCTTTTTATAAGCTAATTCACACTCAATTAATCAAATCAAGGGTTAGGGTTTCCGGAAATTTATACCCAACGAAACTCAACAAATCGGAGCACGGGAAGGCCGGAGAAGCTTCGTCGGGGCCCGGGGGTGGCTCGCCGGTCGTCACCCGAGCTCGCCGTGGCCGGACGGCGGCACGGCCGATGCTGCTGCTGTACGTGGTTGCTGGGATTTGCTGCTTCGGCCGCTGTTGCAGCAGTTGTTGCTGCGGTTGCTGGTGTGCGGCTTCGACCGTTGCTGCTGCGTCGCCGGCGGTCGTGTCGCCCGTAGTGGCTGGCGAGGTTGGCCGGAGCGGAGAGGAGGAGGCGGCTAGGGTTAGGGTTGCGGGACAGGGTGTCGGGGAACAGGGAGCCACGAGAAGCAGGGAAGAGAAGATAAAGGAGAGAAGAGAGAAAAGGAAAGAAGTGCGGGGGGGTCGGCCGGTTCGGGTGCCGTTGGGTTTTTTTTTTTTTTTTTTTTTTACAAACACAAGCACAATATAAAATAATAATTATTTAAAATTTATTATTGGAAGAATTTTATCTAAAATTTATTTAACGAGAATTTATTTCGAACGGATCCGAAAGCTTAAAATAAATAAAAGGACCATATACAGAATTTCAGAAACATTTTCGAAAGAATTAACCAACGAACATAAAAATTTATATTATTTATGAAAGTACATTATAAGACCCCGAAAATTATTTAAAAACATATACTAAAATATTTAAGTCAAATTCGAATAAACCAAGACTAATTTAAATAATTTCCGAAATCGGTTTTCCGTAAATCAAAAAGCATAAAACGAAAGGGAATTAATTCCAGAAAGAATTTCATAAATAAACTCCGAAATCTTTTTAATTTAAACTTTCCGAAAATATTAACGATTACCGAAACGAATAAATTTAAAGTCGGAAATATTTTCTACGGATAAAATTATTAAAATAAATTTAACTATTTAAAATGAAATTCTATAATTTAAATAATATATTTTGTCAACGAAATATAACCTCAAAATACACCGTTAACACATGACGAAGTTATAATCGAAAACAAATCTAAAATATTAAAAATAAAAATGACAGTATGAGAAACAACGAAAATACATATTTTTAACCGAGAATCAAATCCATAAGAATATAATAAAATCATTGTCGTGAACGAATTTGTCTAGAATGGTTCGCAACGACAATGATTAATTACATTCAATTATGGGTTCGAAATCGTCGATAAATCTATAAAAAGAATCGAAATTAAAATAATTAATTGTTGACCTCAAATTACGCTAATAAAATCATTAAACTTAATAAATCTGGATTTTAAAAATACGGGGTATTACAACTTAAGCCGTTGATAATCACTCTAAATATTTCATATAATATATTTATCATATTTTAAACCAATTAAAACATTAAAACACCAAGTATTTCATGTTTAACCCATATTGACCAAATTGCTCCAAAGATGGCTAAAAATGCCCATTTTCACAAAAACCTACGAGTCCTAATATGACCCACATTCCTGAACCACTTTACATAGTTATTCAAACCACATTAAAATACCATAGGTTATACTTCACATTTAAGGTTACAAAATGAGATTTATCACAACAACAACAACAACAACATATGAGCTCATGATCTTCACATATTCCTACTTTTCATAGATTTAATACAACATCATCGTAGCATAGCATTATAAACATAACATTATGATCATAATAATGACAACCATTAGCTTTCATACTCATAACACACATTGCACACAAAACTCTAGTTACAATGTGTATCTTTGTTGAAAGCGTCTTTGGTCTCTAAGCATGTATAACCTAATATTCCCCCTCAATGAACACTATAAAAAACCTAATAATCAATAATAATATATCATTAGAACTCATGAAATCAACCAAAGAAAATATAATGCAAAGGAGGGTGGAAATGGAGCAAAACTAAAGTAAACAAAGGTGCGCAAGGATAGAACTAGTTGTAGTAGAAGTTGATGCAGCAAAGGGTGGTGCAAAGTTAAGGCTTAATGCAAAAAGGGGGTAAAATCACTCCTTGATGCAAATAGGGTGATTTGTTATGTTTTCTTGACACTTAGGGATTGTGCAGCATGAGGTTGTAGCGTGGTGAAGGTGGTGCAGCGTGATGGAATGACGCTGGTAGGGGTGTTTTGGGAGATGTTAGAGCTTTTAGAGAAGAAAATTGGTGTATTTTTAAGGTTGCATGAGTAAATGACCCATCCAATGGGCACTTAGTGTGGGCTTTTGATGTGGCTAAGGGGTGAGTTGCATGAGGCATGGTAAGTTGTATAGGGATTTGAGGGGGAAAAATGGAGAATGAACTTCTACTAAAATGCAGAGAGGTTGAGGGAAGGAAGAGAAAGTCTAGGGAAATTATGTGAGAGATGTAAAGAATGAAGTAGGGGAGATAGGGTATCTATAGAAGGAAGAGGTGTGAGATGTGAGAAGTGTGGAATGACCAAATGGTGTAGGGTTGAGGAGTTCATGTTTGGCTTGGGATTGGTTTTGTGACATAGATCAGGGAAGAAAGGGACGGTCGTATCTTCTCGTGGTGCAAGACATAAATTTTACCTAATCTAAGGTTGAGACCAAAATCCATAAAAACCAACATAAACAACTCAGACACAAAGATTGGGTGTGGTCATATTATCTCTTAAAATTGATTTGAAAACATAAAAAAAAAATACAATGATACACATAAATTTCATAAAAAAACAACTGATTTATCCACAATATCCCTTAACCAATTCTAGCACATTTTCTCCCAAAATTAAATCTTCACCAAACTTTACCAAAATTTCACACTAACCTCCCAATAATATTAAATACCTAATTATGTAATCATTTCAAATCAAATCAATCTAAATAAACCAAACTGACCATAGGTCAAGACACTCTTAAAGCCCAACAAACCTAAATTTTCAACCGCACAAGGTATTTTCAACAATACTAAATAAAATGAGAATATACTTAACAATATGCACATTAAGAATGGAAAAATACACAAACATGCTTGAAAAGTTAATATAACACATCGTATGGCATAATATGTTAGTTTCACATAAACTTATAAAAACACATGCTACGCATAAAATCATAAGTTAATTACATGATTTTTCTTCCGCAAAAGCATTCTAGCATGTAATTACATAAAAATAACACATAGAAACAAAAATAAGCAATAAAATAGAGACATATATCCTTATCTAAGATTGCCATTCTCCTTGTAAAATTACTCCTAAATTGACTACTTCTTTCACCAACGGAAATAAAAAATAAGGCTCCACATTTTTCTAAACTTTAACTTCTTGTGCTTAAATCAAGTATTTTGGAGTTAATTTAAAGGAAAATTAGGAGGGTAAGAGGAAAAACAATGATGATATAAGAAAAGAGAGAGGATAGGTAACTATAGAAAAATGGAAAGAACTATGGACAACTTGATAACAAGATAACGTGTAAGAGGAGATAAGAGGGAGTGAAATGAAGAAAGTAGGAAATGTGCTATGTATGGAATAAAGGTTAAAGGCCTTAACCACGTTATATAGGAAGACCAAAATGATATATATGGGGGGGGGGGAGGTTTGATTTTTGGGTTTTTTTCAACACATGGAAATAAGTGGAGTATGGGATAAATAAATATGGTAGTGTTAGAGTAGGCGATAGTGAATGAAATAGTAAGGTAATTAGATTATGGAAAGAGTTATAGTTGAATGATAAAGGATAATGTAATATCTGATATAGGAAGTATGGGAGATGATTTTAATGTCAATAAAGTTAATGGTTGATCAAAAGTGATTTTTAGATAATTTATTTGAATAGAAAGTTAATTAAATAGGGATTCATCAGCAAAATAGAAAATAAAACCCAAAGATCATGAAAAATTGTAGAAATGTGTGTAATAATATGGGTAACCTAAATTTATAAAAATATTTGATTCAATAATTGAGTTGATGTCAAAAGGAATTAAAGTAAACAAGTTATGCACAATTGTATTGTGTCTGGTATACCAAAATGCTTAGCCAATCAACTATCAGACCCCCTATGCAATGGGTCATTATGTTTGTAGGGTGATGGGAAAATAGGTTTAGGTTTTTGAAGGATAAAAGGTAAAATTAGTGGTTTAGGGGTTTAGGTAAGGTGCTTAAGCAATAGTTAAGGTTAAGGAAGGGACTAGGATACTAATTAGCTAGGACTTCAGGTTAGTAAAATTTTGGGTATTACTCTTTTTTCATCCTACTTTATTTACATATTATTTATTTTTAATTTGTCTTAAAATATTTGTGATATTTCTATTTATGATACATGAAAATATTTATTTTTTATATGCTCTTATTAATTAAGAACTTTTATACAATTCAAGCAATTTGTATATCATGGAACTATTGCAAAGTGCACCTAATACAAGTTTTCAATAAAAAAATCAATGAGCGTGTTAAAAAAGAGACAAATCGATAACCAATGTGGCATACTAAGTGCAAAAAAAAAAAAACTCGATAAAAATTTCTATAGGCATAGAGACATTAACCGGAGAATTTTCAAAAATCTAGTGAAAATCTAGAGATTTCCATTCAAAGAACCAAAATATAACTAAGAATGCAAATTTGTTTTAAGTAATTTTAGATGGAGAAAAAAAATAACATGTTGTAGGCATCATAAGCAACATGGATGAAAGGTATTCCTAACTTTTTCTTCGTCATATAATTAGGGTTTAATATACTCATACACAATTGGTTACACTTAAATTATGATCATTTTAGTAAAATCTTAGTTGTAGTGAATCTATCATGTTCATATACATTTTGTTGCACTAAATCTCAAAAAAGAAATATCATGTTTCCTTTAAGTTTAGCATGTTCGACATATTTAACATGTTTTGTTCATTTATAAAGACCTCATTGCTTCATTATAGTCATTTATGCTTCATAAATAGTATTATAGTAAGGTATCATGGTCGATAGAAAATTTTATGTTATTTGATAACATGCTTAGTTTGTGTTCAATAAAGTTGTATTTTCGTGTTAAGTTATTGTTTTACTATACATTCATCACACATTCTTTGTATGTTTAGCTTGTTATTTGTTTATTTATTTATTGAGCTTATATATTTGGTTTGATGAACCTAAATAGTTTTAGGGTTGGACCTTAACATTTTATATAATGAGCTTAAAATTACATTTTCAATGCCAAACCTAAACAGGATTATATGATAAATCTAAGGATTTTTATGTAATGAACCTAAGCATTCTATGTAATAAACATAAGCTTTTTTATGTGATGAACCTATGTATTTTATGTGATGAGTATTGAACCTAACAGATTATATGATGAATCTCAACCTTTTATGTGATGAATAATGAACCTGAGTATTTTATGGTATGGACATAAAGCAAGAGATCGATCCAAAATGATTCAATTGGAGACGTGTAATATAAAAGTCACTATGATTTCCATTATGTTTTGAATCAAAATAGAAAAAATGAATTTACTTTGCACTGTAATTCTCATACTATTGATCTAAACTAAGTCATTATAATTGGAAAGGATTGTAAATTTTAATTGATAACAAATATGAACAAGATATCTCTCCAGTTGATTGAATGACAGTGTCTTAAAATATCACTTGCATTAGAGAAAATAATGAAAAAGAAGGTAGAATAATATATTAAGGTAACATGTATGTTTTTTATAAATCAACAACTCCATCATAGTGGGAGTACATTGTAAAGCACTTCGAGTGTAGGATATACATTGTGCATTTTATATGAAGAAACTTAATGATAACGAGGGAAAATTAAAAAACTGATGTGAATTGAATGATGTATCACTACATTAATTTAATACTAATTTTTTTTTATCTTTGTGATTTTTAAGCTTTTGCAAATACCATAAAATAGGGGGAATAGTTTTATTTCTATTTTTCTAGTTCCTTGAGAGAAAATATTAGAAAAATCATTGTTATTATTATAATTATTATTACTATAACTAATGCTACCATTATTGTTATTTTGTTGTTGTTGCTTCTACTATTATTGTTGTTATTTTTATTGTTATGATTATGAGTGATGTTATTTTTTATTTGTTATGTTGTTGTTATTATATGGAGTTGGTGGTTGTGTATAAAACAAAAAAAGAATCTTAAACTTTTGAAAATAATTATGTTTAAAAATAAAATTTTAATTTAGTTTTCTAAAAGTTAACTATCAACAGAAAAACTCTTGAATGAAATATTAGAAAACTGGCTTCAAGTTGATTTCATAACGAAAATGTGATGCCCAGCCCATGTATCGCTCTGTATGAGGCCCAAAGCCGATGATTTATGATATACAGTGGATTAGAACCCAAGACATCCAAAGCAGTGATAATTTTCAATCTGGCAAAGGAGAACGAAAAAAAATAAAAATGAAGAGTGATATGATATGGTCAAGGTCGGCGCTAAAGAAAACCATGTGCCGGCAGCACGGCACATACCTAGTAAAATCTGGCATGTCGTTGGTTGTTCCCTCAACCGATCCAAATCATAGGCTGAGTTGTGTCCGGCCGCCGAAACAAGTAATTATACGACCCAATTTACGTAAAAAATAATTTATGTTTTATTTATGCCTTTATGGAAATGCAAAGAGTCAGATTGGTCGCCAAAGTTGCAGAGAAGTTGAATGATGAAAATTATAAATGTTGAAATTTATTTTATAACTTATTTTAATAAATTTAAAAACAAAAGAGATTTAAATCTGTAAATAGCTGGTCATCGAAATAATTAAACAATTGGTCAAAATCGTCTTCTTCAGGGACGAATATATTAAATGCTAGTTAAACTAGTCTTATCCCAATTTGGCAAGACCAAAAATAGATGTAACAAAGGTGATTTAATCTAATTAATGTCATCTAAAATTTAATTTAAATTTTTAAAAATAAATGGATAATTATTTAAAAATGAGATTTAAATCTGAAAGTAGAAGGTCGTCCAAATAATTCTACAATTGGTCAAAGTCAACTTCTTTGGGGCCAAATATATTAAATGCTAGTTAAAATAGTTTGAGTTTGGTAAGGCCAAAAGTACAGTTGATAAAGTTGATGTGATCTCAATAATCTTACTTGGAGCTAGATCTAGACTCAATAAATTTAACTCAATCTCCATCCAAAAAGTCAACAATCCAAATTAATTCGAATCCTACATAATTTTAGTTAACTCGATTGTGACCCACGTTTAAAATAACTTAAATCAAAATAGTCAAATCCTAAAAGAACTCGACCTAAAGCCAACTCATACTTAAACAAAAATTTGATAATGTTTAGACTTAAACTTGACTCATCTACGAATACAACTTTAAACTTGATCCAATTTAAAGTCATATTGAATCTATAAAGGTAATATTTTATCACATATAAGTTGATATATAAACACCAATAAATTATCTTATTATATAAACAAAAATATACAACCCATATAATAACAAATGAAACAAAACTAATAGGATATTTTAATATTATATTAACATTAATTAGATTAGATCATAGAAATTATTAAAATTATTATTATTATAAAAATAAAAAAAATTATAATTATAAATGTACTAATTATAATATATATTATTATAAGAATAATAGTAAAATTTATATTTATAATTCTACTACAGTAATAATGATTAATATTTCTAATAATAATAATAATAATATAGGGAGAAAAAATTCAAGGGCGGTTGACCTGGTTGAACCGAGATCTGACTAGGTCATATTGAGGTTATACCAAACACTTTTTTGAGTAAAATCAATTTTTGATCAAATTGTGGTCTGACTAGTCAAACTATATATTGGAAGGTCCATTAGGTCAATTTTCAATCCGATTTTTTAAACACAAGCTAATAGAGGATTTTTATTTGTTTATTTTTTAGCATTCTAGTGATGCATATAAGATTGAACTCGAATCTTTCTAGGTGTTCGTGTTCTTAGGATGAAGAACAACCAAAAATAAAGGGGAAAGTGGGGGGAAGAAAGTGAGATAAAATATTAATTCTTGGTAACTTCTTGAATTAATACTTTCAAGAACCTCCTAAGGCATACAACTCTTAGGATAAATCTTGTAAGATTTAAACAAAGAAACTTCAAATCTTGGACTTGAGGTTGAAGTAGGCTCTCAATTTTTGAGAGAAAATATGGTAGCCAATCTTAGTTGTCCTCTCATTCTATAATATCCTAACAGTTATAGGACAAGTGTAGAATTAAAGTTCACAACTTAAACAACTAATACTCGTGTCAAAACCTAAAAGAATGGACGAAAATCAAACTTATACTCCATCCCATGCATCTCAATTTTGGGGGTAGTGTTTTAACTAATTTTCAAACCCCCTAATCACTCCTTCAGTAGATACAAAAGTTACAACAACCACATTCACAAAAAAGGGATAAATACCTCTTTTAACCTTGTAAATAACCAAAAAAAAAAGTAAAGACTATCTTCTAACCTTCCTCACTCTTACCGATGTAATCCTCATTTGTGGATGCTCCTGTATCATCTAGCCTCCATTGGGTTTGGTTGAGAAAAAAATATTGTGAAGGAATTAGCTACTCACATAATAGGTTTGCATACTTGTAAATCCTATCAAAACATGCTAGCCTTGGTAGATACCTTGCAATCTTAGATCATTGAAACTTTACTTGCTTTATGTACTTTAATTCCTATTTGGTAAATATATATACATATTACTTGCCCAAAAAATAAATATGTCAAAAGTATCAATGTAGAGTGCTCTTTACATAATGGTCAAATATAAATGCACTTATTAAAGAATTTAATTACCCACCAAGAAATATGTTGCAAATTTAATGTCATGCTGGTGAATGACTGAAGTTTAGTGACATTTGACAAAAAAATGCACTTTTATATTAATTCCATAACTAATCAACAAACATTTGACAACTTATATATGGTTTCAATTAGTCACTAATTGGACAACATGTTAATTAAATATTCTACAATTTAATTATTCTAAAATTAATTAGTATTAAAGAACACAAATAAATAATTTGCTTATTTACACTCAGAGAAAAATGTCTGTCATGTTTATCTTAAATGAGGCTACTCATTGAATTTTACCAATGAATCATCCAATTCCATAGTCAGTAACCTAGAGTTTGTTGTTAGAGAATAAAGATTAGGAACTCATTTGATTCAATGAATGGGGATGCCGATGCACAACGGAACATTAAACGTATTAATTAATCAATTTAATAAATGTATAACTATCATATAATTCCCATAATCCATTACTAGAATTGGGATAATCAATCAATTTATGCTCCATTTGGTTTTTGGAAAGTTTTAAAGAAAATAAATAAAATGAAGAGGAAAATATTTTTTTGTGTTTGGTTTACATAAATGGGTGAGATAGAAAACAAGTGATGAATAAAACTGTTGAATATTAGTTATTTGATTTTCTTTAAGGAAAGTTTAAAAGAAATGGGGGTGTTACTTAATTTTGTTATAAAATTGGATAATAATGGTGAAATTAGGGTTTTTAGTACATTTTGGTCATTTTTAACCTAATGTGCATAATGTGAATAATTGGACATAGGATGGTCTTATTGTGTTGCTAGATTAAATTTAGTATTGACTTTAACTTTGACTTGGACCATTGGTCTCAGGGTTGATCGGGATAATTGAATAAAAAAATAAGAAAAAAGGTTAAGAATGGAAATTGTTGTTTAATATATGATGTTATGATCACCTCATAAAATATTAATATTTAAAATAGAATACCTCAAGTTTGGAAATGGTTTTCTCTCTAGGGTTTGCTATCATAGAGACAAGGTTGGATCCCTCGTTTTGGTTTGGTAATTTCGTCAAAGGCCTTAGTATTCTAACTAAGGACCTAGTATACTCTATATGTGACCTACATACTCTATAGGGGGTATCGATACTTAAATATTAGGTGTCTAAGGATGGGAGGATATTGTGTGGCCTTGTTGTGTCGATATGACCAAAATACTTGTACATAACTTGGGTACAAGTCGGAAGGATATTATGTTGCTTTAGTAAAATAATATGACCGTTTTACTTTTATGTCTCCGGGTTATTATTGTATCCCCTTGGGTAATTAAAAATAGAAGTGTTATTGTATAATGATTTGAATGGATTATTGCAGTTTAGGGTTTGGTATATTGGTTGGTAATCGTCTTAGCACTTTCCTTATCATAATAAATGGTATAGAGGTGGTTGTGGGAATATACCTTAATTTTGGTTGATGTTTCCTCCCTTTGTGGGATACCCTTGGTATAAGTGGATCATAAAATATTCGTAATATGGTTAAGTTCGGTATGTTGAGCATGTGACATCTAGTATGAAGACAATTATGGTATAATTGTAACACCCCTATATTTTAGTATCAAAAATTTTTATTTTTAAAACGTTGTGGAAGTAGAAATATGTAAATAATCTTATAGAAAAATGGGGTGTTACCGCTATACCTAACATAAGATATTCATCTCACCACCTACCTCTTGTTAGATGTAAGGCTAAGTATCTGACTCAAACATAAGGAAAAATTAGAGTGAGTAAGAAAACACTTAAAGAGAAGAGAGATAAAGTTAACAACCCAAGGCTATGTAAGCCTAAAATTCGTATAAAAGATAAACTAGAAGAAAAACGTTAACCAGAGGAAATAAATTTCATAGGATTATGCCTTGGTTACTCACAGACTACAAAATAATGTCTCTAGAAATTCCGGCACTCAAATAATGCAATTATGCTAAAGAAGAGGATAAACCACTCACTGTCCCTCCTAGAAAACCTACACAAGCCCTCCTACTTGTGGGATTGAGGAGGGGATTGCAAAACAAACCCATTATTATGCATTCATACTGAGAAAACCAATCTACCACTGATGTAGATCAAGGTACATGCAAGACCCACATAACATGCTCATAATAAGACATACCAAAATGTACATGCAATACTCTTACTATGTCAATCCCATATTGTCACACAAGGTTATATATGACATACTTGGATCCCGAAAAACATGCTTGATCATAATCATACAGTATTATAGGGATATATAGTTATATTATAAATATCATATCCTTGAGGAAACATGATTCACTAATATTATCCACATAGTAGTGTATATAGTGTATCTTGTAAGGTAATGCCCAAGTAGATATACGTATACGACTCTTGAACCGTGGATTCTCATAGTAGGGGGATCATGATTATAATTAAAATATATTATGCAATAATTAAAGGAAACATGCTTGAACAACATAATCATGCCACACCAGAGCTTTTAAGGGAAGTATATGGTAGCACACATTATTTACATGTGTGTACATACCATGATAGATATGCCACATTATGCATTCAAAAGAGAACTTGAATGTTATGAAATTTAAGGTAGGTAGTTTCATGATAAGATTAGAACCAAGTGGATACTATCTTTAGTTAAAGTGATACTAACATTACTTTATACCAGTTTAATGAGAAAATGAATAGAATTATACATTAATTCATAGCTTAAGTAATGTGTGAGCTCTTAAATACATATGAGATAAAACTAGGTATCATGTCAGTGAAATAACCATATCAAGATGGTGCATAAAATAAGGCAAGGCTAATTCAATACATATTTATAATTCATTCTAGTTATTATCATATGTTAGCCGAACATAAAACTCTCTTATACCAATTTATTGAGCAATAAGTGGGATCATTTCCCATGGTCTCCCAATACCTATGGAATTCAAACCAAATAAATAGACATAAAGTATAGCCAAATCCAAGATAACCTGGTAGACATAAGTTTGGCTGAAGCCAAAGTAGTTGGTGGACATAAGTCTAGTCAAAGCTAAAGTAACTCTTGTATGGTGACCAGACCTTTTAGTATCAATACAGATTAGTATATCATCAATGTATAGAGTAGGAAAATAAAAAGGATCAATCATCAATGTATAGAGTAGGAAAAGAAAAAGGATTAATGAGGATCTTGAGATCAACTAGGAACCCTCCTGAAGGCACCCAAAGGCAAAAGCTCAAAGAAAAACTAACCCTTAGTAGCTAATCAAGGATCAAATAATCCAGACCCTTAATAATATCTATTCCACTTTAAGTGAGGACTATCCTATTGGATAGAGATTTCATAACACACCAATGTCCACAGATAATACCATACCAAGTAACAACCATTTCAATCTAAAATCAACCATGTAAGGTTCTCACATTATCCAATATTCTCATTAAGGATATCTATATTTGATCAATATTGCCAAAAGGAGTAATTATGCAATGCTAATATCAATCATAAAAGTATAAAACAACCTTTGATATCCATTTATTTCACTTTGTTCACAATTCAAGTCTAGGTCAAAGCCTAGGGCTAAAGTTAAATCCATATTCATTACTTGACCATAGTCTTATAATTCGTTAAATACTACTCCAAGTTAATACCTAAGACCAAGATGAAGGCCCAATTGGAGGCAAACTAGAATCCAACCCTAAATCATGTTATTTATCTATTTATTTAGGTAGTCAAGATAATGCCATTATTTATAGATAATGTCAAAGAGATGCTAATAAGGTCAACTTAAGGCCATCATATATCCATGCTTATTTTTCTATTCATGTTAAGTCATTCAGAATTACAATGTTCCACATTTCAAAGCCATGATATAATTTATTAGATGTCTATTACCCTTCATTATGATTAATTACATAGAAAAGAGCTATAGGGGAAAAATCCAT
The DNA here is from genome assembly GCA_030549775.1 of Tamarix chinensis. Lineage (NCBI taxonomy): Eukaryota > Viridiplantae > Streptophyta > Magnoliopsida > Caryophyllales > Tamaricaceae > Tamarix > Tamarix chinensis. The sequence goes on along the minus strand of CM060171.1, from coordinate 4,451,105 downwards.
TTTTTGCCATCTAATCATCAAATCACTTTGTGGTTAAGAGAAATGCCAAATGTTAGCTTAAGGTGAAACTAGGATCCACTATTATTAACTTTAACCTATCATAAAAATCAATTAATTTGTTTAATCTTATAGGTACTGGCATCTTATATCACCTTCTATGAGTAAGGAAACACAAGGATTACATTTAGAAAGAAGTAGGTAATAAATGCAATTTTTGTTCAGACCTATCGATGGGTTCCATGTACCAATCGATCGATCATGCTAACCAGTTGATTGGTCTCATAGACTTGTAAATCAGTTTGGGTGTTGACAAACCCTCACAGTGGTAGAACTCAAGCCGACTAGTCGACCCCATTGATTGACTCTTTTGAGCACTAGTCGATTTGTTTGGTCAAATCAATCGATGGGTCTAAGTAGAGGCCAAGACTATTGGAATCACAGACCAACCAATTAATCTATTGACCCAACCGATGGACTATTCTAAGAATTATTTAATTGGATTAGTCAAACTATTTAATGGTTTTAACTCGAGACCAAGATCATTAAAGTTATATGACAACTGGTACTTGACTAATGGATTGTTTGGGGAAAAAATAACCCCTACCATATTCAGTTAATCAAGTTCCATAATGTTTACTCAATCAATCTAGACATCAAGCACATGTCATTAAAAGTTCTAAACAACAACATTCATGGATGAACATGCAAATTATCATAATCAAACTTAGAATCTCAATAACACATCAAACTCATGTTTGTATCTTATGAAATAAAAGTACTAGAAAATCATGATTCATATTCTCTTCATGCTAGGACATTATGCAAACAACTTATACATCATATTACACATGCTAATGTTGTTGGGGTGCTCATAATACAAAAGCCAGCCACAAAAGCCAAATAATACCCATTAGGTTTATGCACATAAAATATCATGTTAGATGTTCTACCAATCTTCCATTTATGTAATATTGTCATGGTTAAACACATTTTCATCTCTAATACTCATGGTTTCACATAAATATAGAACATATGCTTCACTTGCCCATACTATTTTCCTTAAAAATAGGGCAAATAATTGTTTACCTCAAGATAACTTAGCAAAGCCACAAAAAATAAAGGTCTTTGAAAATAAATAAAAATCTTCCAACACTTGAACAATTTACAAGAAATGAGATTAAACCTTAGTATAACCCTTAAAATCACACAAAAATTAAATGAAACTAGAGACTAAGAGGAGGAATCAGAGAAAAACCACATCCTTAAGAAGAAAATAGAGAACCTAGTTATACAAGCCAATCCCTCATTCTTTCCCCAAATCTAACCCCGTCTTGTTTAAGAACAAAATATGAAAGTGTTAGAGGAAGTAATAGAAGAGGAAATAAAGATCATAACCAAAGGCGACTATCGGAAAATATGGGAAAAGCAAGTATAAAGAAAAAAAATAGGGAGTTCGAAGTATATGGAGGAAGGGAGACAAATGAAGACTTTGGAATCACACAATTTTTATGATATAAAAAAAAAGATGTTTAAGGGGTGTATAAATTGAGACTCCAGACCTATCCTATATTCAAACTTCCAAGTGCTGATTTCGGAGGCTCAAAATTTGTATTTTTTCCCTTAAGCTCAAATGGTGAAATTGAAATGTTTTAGGCAGTGTGCCTTAGAATTTCCAATCATAAAAAGTGAATAAGGACAACAAGGAGAGGGAATCAAATTCCAAAATATACAGGGGTCACAAGGATGAATGACCCGCTCAAGAATCTTATGTAAGAGAGAGAAAAGGAAGAAGAAGAGGAAAAAGAAGGTGAGGTCATGATAATGACTTCTAATAATTTATCTTCTACAAATCCTTTGCAAATTGGTAAAAAAATTTAGATATGAATAAATTCTTTGTAAAAATTATAAAAAAAACTCACTCATAACATAATTATGATGCTATAAATTTTTTTGAAAAAGATTTGTAGTAAAAATTAAGATCGAAGAACAACCAATGTAGTTGAATGAGTCAACTGGTACCCTAAACCAATTGATCAGTTCACCTGGTTTCAAAATTCCAATTTAAGGAATAAACTGGTTGATCTGTTTACCTTGTTTTAATATTCCAATTTAAGAAACACGCCTGGCAATTGGTACTTTCAAACCTGTCGAGTGGTTTTTTAATAAAATCATTTATCTTCCAAAATCCAACCCAAGTTCAACAAAAACCATACCAAACTTAAACACACCTCTAAACCATGCTTTAAAACACTTGGATCACAGTCAAATAGATATATTAAGACACATTAAATACCCTAAAATATGAGGTATTACAATTAATATTGCTTTTGGCTATGATATATACTAATTGATGTGTTATGCCGTGATACTTTGTGTTACCCTCTATGTGCCTTATGTGACCATTGCATTTTAGTGTTGCGTAGTGGTTTCCTCTGGTCTATTCAATGGAAAAAATTTACCTTGGAGGAGTACTTTGATGGTTTGGCTTGATGGATTATAATAGGGACTGAGAATTAAGGTTAGCTAGTGTTTGCTCTGGCATATATCTTTTGATCCAAATGTTCCTTGGATTCTTATATCCCCTTCTATTTCTTCTGATGTCAAATTGTAACTTTTTTACCCGATCTTTTTCATTTGTCAGGATAATGTTAATATGTAACAAAATTGCTATTTTGTTCACGTGTTGTAATTATTAATTTAAGAATAATAAAGTTTTAGCCTTAGGACTTTGCATAAGAATGATAGAGGATGCTACACTTTTGCTAAAAGTGGCGGTAACGTCCATTATTTTTGTAATTAATGATTTCATAAAATAATTTTTTTAAGTAGTAAATTTGGGGTGTTACATTGATTTTTTGGTGCTTGATCCCTTAAGTTATATATGATGATTGTTTATGAAGATGGCACAAATATGTGATTCTTCCCTTCAATTGAGTGCCCGATCTTTGCTTGTTGGATCTTTGAATCTTCAAAGATTTTTACTTTATTCTTCAATTGAAGGCTTGAATCTTCAAAGTTGTTTGTTTTGTTACTTAGTTGAAGGCTTTGATCTTCAAAGATGCTTGTTTTGGTCTTCAATTGAAGACTTGAATGTTTAATTCTTTGATTTTTCGATCTTAAACCTTTCAATCTTTGCATCGTTGACATCAAATCTTCAATCTTTGGATCTAGAGTGCTTGGGAGCTTTCTTTTTATAAGATTTTTGAGTTTTAAAGTTTTCAATCTTCGGTTATCTGATTTTGAACCCTTCGATCTTTGGTTTTTCGATTGTTGACTTTATAGTGCTTGGGAGTGTTCTCTTTGAAAGTTATTGATCTCTAGACTTCAATGATCTTGATTGTTTTGATCTTCATTCGCCATCCTTCAATTCTTTGTCTTTGGCTTTAAAGTGCTTAGAAACATGGTGCCTTGGAGCTCTTGATCATTGAACTTCATTGTGTGTAGAGTGAGGAGGGGAGTCCTCTATTTATAGAGGAACTAACCTAGGTCTCGTGGGTTACTTTGAAGACTTGAAAGTCATATATTTTTTGTAGCTTATACTTGGGCTCATGGTTCATTGTAGAAGTAATATAGACCATATTTTAATTAAATTAAGCCCAATTCATTATTTGACCCAACTTAATAAAATATGAACATAACTTATGAAATTAGGATATTTTGTTTTGACATTTATGTCCCAAATAATTTTAGGGATATTTTTTTAAGTTTGATTTACTTTAGGTTTTACTAAGCGCAGGACAGGCCGAATACATTTCTTTGATGCGAACAATTTATATTAAAAAAATATAAAATAGTGGATAAGAACAAAATGATTAAAGTGACATTTAATATTAATTAAATGTATAGTAAAAATCTTGTTCTAAAAAACGAGAGAGTATTACACTGTTACGCAACTGAATGACGGCTATGGTTCCACAATTCCAGAGAATTCCACACGTTTTCTTGACCAGCAAGGCATTAACCACAGAAAAGGAAGGGAAAGAATGGAAAGGATGGAGAAAACAAGAGGCCGAAACCGCTAAAGCACCTAGTATCTCCTTCTCAATAGTTTAAAGACAAAAAAAAGTCCGACATAAACCCTACGCAATGACTGCTAGCTAGCAAATGCATCTGCCCACTGGTCATAGTTTATACTATAATAAGTAGATATAAATAGCTTTACTGTTCGATATAAAATCTCATACATATTAGAGCTTATGCCATACACATACATACATACCTACGTAAAAATAAACCTAAGCTTGTTCTTGTTATTTCTTTGGAGATCAAAAGTCCGGTTTCCTCTGCAATTAATCAGTATTTCCGATCGAGATACATATAGAAGGAGTTGACGACATGGGACGCTGGGTCAAGCCAGATGTAAGGATACCATCAAAGTAGTTACTTTCATTTATATATATATATATATATTGCTGCTAATCCTTATCAACATCTTCAATTAAATTGAATTAGATTTATAACTGTATTGTGTCCACAATTAATATTCATGACAGGCGTTCATGGAATTCATTCACATATACATGCAATGTTGCAGGTGTATCCGTTAATAGCAGCAATGAGCTTTGTGACTGGACTGTGCGTATTTCAACTCACAAGGAACTTGTTACAAAATCCAGATGTGAGGATCAACAAGGCGAATCGAACCAGTGGTGTGCTCGATAACTATGAAGAAGGGGAGAAGTATGCCGAGCATAGCTTTCGTAAATTCTTGAGGACTCGTCCGCCAGAAGTCATGCCTGCTCTCAATCGATTCTTTTCCGACGGCGAGGATCCTACAGGCCAGAATTAAGGATTCACGGAGTGTACGGTTGATGTGATGCGTTCATGGGATATATTTGTTTTTGTTTTATTTTATTATTATTACAGGAACAGTGTTTTTGATCCTGTATGTCTATCTAGTATCTACTAGCTTGAGAGAAATCGTTACTTGATAACAGAATAGTTAGACTTCTTTCCTTTTATTTTCTTCATTTGTGTTTGTACATATATGTGTCAATATCCTAGTATCATGTCCGTCAAATAATGTTTTGGATTATAACCATGAATGAAATTCTGATTCACAAGCTTGATCTATTACATCATTTTTCTGCCAATTAATTAGAGGTCAAAATAATAATAATAATTATTTTTTAGTTTTAAAATATATGCGAGCTAGTTTAGTTAAACACATTTATACTAATTGCTTCCTGTATTTGTAAAGTATAGTTCTTTTAGTAATTTTCTACATAAATAAGGTTTTTTTTATAAAAAAGTTCAAGGTTAATTTTTTTATTTTTATTCTAAATTTTTTCTCTTTATTCTTTTGTCAATTTTGTTTTGTGTTTCTATCACTAATACTTTTTGTCTGTATCACTAATACTTTTTAGGCTAAAAATGATTCTTAAAGAGTTTTCAAAATAAGTGATTATAGAAGGTAATTGCTTTTGGTAAAGGTCTAAATTACTAATAAGAAATCATTTATTGAGGGTTACAAGTGGCAAAAAAACATTGAATTAATTCAAACTTCAAAAATAATTTGAATTGAATCGTTTAATGTGAAGAGTTGAATTTCATATAATATAGTAAAAAAATTATTTATAAAAAAAACAATAATAGGGTATATAAAAATACAAAAATGTTAAAGAAATAAATTAAGCAATATATAATAATTTAAAATATCAATTATTTCAATAATATATATATATATATATAGTATTAATAAATATAGGCATTTTTATTGAAATAATTGATATTTTAAAATATTATATCATTGCTAAATTTATTTCTTTAACAATAATATATATATATTAAAAATGCTAAATTTAGCAATGATATAATAATTTAAAATATCAATTATTTCAATAGTTTTCCTTTGAACTCTTATTTTCCTTGTTATATTTTGATTACCATTGTTGTATGGATAATATTATCCCTAACTTTTGTCTATATGTGGTCTTCTATTTCTATTACTTTATATTGGATATGACTTGTTTTGAGGCTTAGCACTTAACATAAGAAAGGTGAGGGAACCATACTTACACTAAGCGTAGTGGTAACACTCATTATTTTCATTAATTAACACTTTTAGAAAATAAATGTTTTAAGTAGTAAAAACTGGGTATGTTATAAGTGAGGATATAGACTGGGTGTACAAGGGATGCACGGTTGTGCTAGGTGCACATGGGTCGGGTGTGCATCAACAAAACTAAACAAGGTAACTCGGGAAGAGGAAGAAAAGGTGCGGCTTTGAAATGCCCCGAAAATTTCTAATTCTAAATATTATATTTAAATGAGGTTTTATCATAAAGATTAATTAAATAAATTATTTTAATTAAAATAAAAGAAAATTAATTAGGGCAAATCAAGAATAAATTTATAAGTATTTTAATTTGGAGGAATTTGGGGTATTTTAGCTAATCAAGGATTTTAATTTGGAAATTAATTAAATAAATTATTTTATTTAAAATAAGAATTAGAAAATAGTTTTAATTTAATAATAATTTTATAAATAATTTAATTGGAGGAATTTAGGGTGTTTTGATAATTAAAAGGGAATTTATGGAAAATATTTTAAATATCCTAATTTAGCCTAAAAAGGGATTTAAATATTATTTTATTTAAATACTATTATTTTAAAATATTCTAAATATTCAGATTAATTTAATTGGCCCTAATCTATTTTTTTTCTCCTTTCCTTTTTCCCTTTTTCCTTTTCTTTCTTCCTTTTTCCTTTTCCTCTTCTTTTTCCCCGTTTGGGCTGCCCTCTCCCGCGCCCCAATCTTTTTTCCCCTTCTTTCTTTCCCTCGGCCCAGCCCGCGCCCGCGCGTCCTCCTTCCGCCCCGTTCCGCGCTGTGTTTTTCCTTCTTTTACACTGAAACTGGTCGTTTCATTTAATGACTCCTTCCGCCCTCACCCCGCGCGCGAACCAGCCCGGTTCTCCCCTTTTTCTTTTCTTTCCCGGCCGACCGCCTCCCTTCCTTCTTCCTTCTTCCTCCTTCCTCCTCCGTCGACACTACTGCACCTTCGACTCCATCAATGGCATCTCCGGTTACGATGAATAATACCGGCCGTTTCTTGTCTCATTGCCTTTCTCTTAACTCCAGGAATAAATTGGAATAATTATTTGACGTTAAATCTCGCCCGTTTCTCCTCCCCAACCTCTCGAAATTTCGAGCAAACCAAACGATGGCCCGACCGTTTTCTGCCACCGGCCACCCAAATTCTTGCATTTAAAACTTTCATGTCGACCTCTAGCTCCTCATTATCCATTCCAACATCTATAAATAGCCTGATTGTAGGAGTTGTGGAATATTTTTCTTCCCCAAAACCCTCGGCCCGAGCTGCCGCCACCCCAACTTCAGACACCTCTTCCGCCGCCTTCAGCCAACCTCAGCGCCACCGAAACATTTCATTTTCTTCCCTGGAATTTGCTCTAATTAACTAAACTATTTTCAACCTTCGATTCTTCTTGTATGAGCCTCAATAATCATGCAAAGTTAGATGCTCGTTTCGCCGGAATTTTGACCCCGAAGCCTTAAACCGCCTTCCGCCGCCGCGCGCCGCCACCTTTGGCTGCACCACCACCATCATTTTGTCCCTCTCCTCCTGGGAAACAATAAACACCTCTTATATCACCTCAATTCTCCTTATCTTTTTCCCAACATCCATCTTTCTCTTTGTTCTTCTATTTTTCCGGCCACCGCCGCCGCCGCCGTGAACCACCGTCGGTGCCGCCTATCCCCACCAGCTTAAGGTTGAACCCTAGACCCTCTCAACCATTTTCCATATTATTATAAGCCTTGATTTAATTTATTTCAATTATTTGCATATAAATACCATTATTATTCTTAATATTTATATTCTTAATATGTTTTATTATTATTTGATATAAAATTTATGCTGAATTGTACTTGCAGGGTGGAGAGTGATAATAAAATAATTTTATTGTTAGTTTCAAAATTTAAGTTATTAATTGAATTATTATAGGATTATTATCATTCTTCTTATTATTATTATTATTAATATTATAATTATTAGAATAAGTGTTATTATCGTTTTATTATTTATTCTAGAAAATATTAGGCCCTAATTTTGTATTAACATTTGCACTTATTTATTTGAGTATTATTATTTCTACTGTTCTTATAACCATTAATAATAATATTATCATTATCTTTATTATATTAATATTATTATATAGGTTATTAATTTTATTATTAATATTACATAAATGGTAAGTCATTAGTTATTTGAAAACTTATATGTTATTGTTATGGTTATTATTATTATTATTATTATTATTATTATTATTATTATTATTATTTATATTCTCATTGATATTAGTTTTATTATCCTTGATATTATTATATCAGTATCATTATTATCATTAGGGTAAAGTCTTTAACCCTATATTATCAAGGTTTATAATATCTCTATTATTTTTATGTCTTTAGCAAAGTTAGAATTTTGTTAAGGTTATTTTATTAGTATGTTATTATTTGGTCAAAGCCCTAAGGAGGCGTAGGAACGTGCTCCAAGACCGGTGTCGTTTCAGGTAAGGGGTGCTAAGGCCTTTTATGTGCTAATGTGCATTGTGTGCCTCGTATGCTATGCATTCTATGTTTATTATTATTAATTATGCCGTATATGATATGACGTGGAGTTGAAGTATATTTTCGTATGGCATGTGTATTATTTGTGTATGAACCTGTAAGACATGCATGTGAGGATGTTGATATGATTTTATGTGGGAGAAAGGATGAAAAAGGAGGATGGGGAAAGAAGTTGACTAAGGGAAGTGAGTTGACCTAATTTTATGAATTTATAAGGAATAATCTAATGCATGGTTTTGTTTGGAAGAATGTAATTTATGATGTCATATGGGAGAATCTAGTTTATGATTTTATTGGGAGAATATAATTTATGATTTGTTTGGGAGAATCTAATTTATGGTTTTGCTTGGGAGATTCTAATTTATGATTTTATGGGGAAGAATCTAACTTATGGTCTTGTATGGGAGAATCTAATTTGTGGTTATGAAAGGGGAGAATCTAATCAATTGTATTATGTGGAAAAATCTTTGGGTTTTATATGATTTGAACCTTTGTGTTGGTATGGATTGAATTTAGGGTTTTGTGTGAATGAATCTTTGGGTTGTATATGGTTTGAACTTAGGGTTTGGTAAGGATGGATACTTAGTTTGGTATGGATGAATCTTTGGGTTTTATATGGTTTGAATCTAGGGTTTGGTATGAATGAATCTTTGGGTTATGTGGATTGAATTTAGGGTTTTGTATGATGAGATTTTGGGTTTTGCATAATGGTTAATGGTTGTATGGTGGTATTAGGGTTTGCATGGAAGTTAATAATTGCATGGGATGTGTAAAGTGTGTATGAGAGTGAAGTTTACGTATGGAACGCTGATTTGGGATTTGAGGAAAGTAATGTAAGTGTTGTTTGGGTGATTGAACATTTGAAGGGAAAATAGTGCGTGGAGCATTATATGGGTACGTAGGAAACCGAACTAGGGTTCGTGTGGATAATTAGGGTTTGGTGCAACTGCTTAGGGTTTTTGTCGTATCAAGTATATTTGGTGATTAAAGTGTAATTGTGATTTGTGATGTGTGATGGCTTATGCATGTCTAGGGTGAAAGCCTTTGAATAATATACTTAAGACACTAATCATTTAAAGTGGAAGATTATTGAGTCGGGTCCAAACCGATCCACCGGTCAGAAATAGTGGTTAGGACATGATGTCCTATGTGTAACCGATCCACCGGTAATAATAGTGGTCAGGCTTTGTACCTGTGTGTTTCCGGCCCACCGGTAATAATAGTGGGGTGAATCGAGCTCAATAAATACAAACCAGAGTTTGCTAAGACATTTAAAAGATACTAATTACTTAAAGTGGAACACTATGTGAGCAGGAACCAAACCGATCCACCGGTCAGGAATAGTGGTGTGGACTTTGTCCCACAAGTGACCGGTCCACCGGCGAATAATAGTGGTGTGAACTTTGTCCCGCAAGTGACCGGCCCACCGGCAATAATAGTGGGGTGTTCCTGTACTTACATGGATTGATAAAAGGCATGGTGTGAATCGGATTCTGATAAGAGATTAATTAAGTGATTAATCCAAATTATTCAGAGGCCTTTATACTTTTACTTGGATGATCACATGAATTATGTTATCATAGTTATGATCTTTTATTCTTATGCATGGTTTATGAGCTTACGTGTTGGCCTTAGTGCTCGGTTACCTTACTCAGTACGTAGCGTACTGATCACCCTTTTCATGGGTGCTGATCATTCCCACGAGTAGTATGCCCTTCTGGTTTGTGCAGGTGGGTGAGACATCAGTCAGGGCTGAGTGTTGAGTATGTTTGGCTCAAGTTCGAGAGAGTTGTGGCCGTATTTCAGTCTTTATGTAATTTTATTTCCTGCTATTAATTATTTGTATTGGATTATTTATCCTCTTTGATTTCACACTCTGATTTCTATTTTATTACGTTTATAAACGTTTATGCGTACTCTGATTTTAGGGTATGATCTTTCGAGTTCTTTTATGAACTGTTGATTTGAATTTAATGTAAATCTTTTCCTTAGCCTTAGCACTTGGTACTGGAACGGTCGGAGAGAACTGGTCTAGTACTAAGTGTGGCGGTAACATTTCCAGAATTTACGGGTTTTAAGTATTTCTAATTTAATTGCTTCCGCTTAAAAAAAATTAGTGAATTTTGGGGTGTTACAGGCTTAGGGTGGAAATGGTTGGGTAATGGGAAGGGAAGTCAATAGGGGATGCAGAGGCTATTGGTTGATAGGGAAATGGTGGTTCTTGGCTGTTGGTAGTGTGAGCACTGGGTGACAATGAAACTTAGGAGGGGAAAGGAGAAGAAGGAAGAAAAAATTACTGGCTAGGCTTCTCGATGAAAAAGATTGGAGGAGGAGAAGATAAGGGAAAATGTCAGGTATTTATAGGAGATAGAGTGAGGGTGAGGATGTTGGGGTGGAAGTGCTAAATGGTAAAGGGCTTGTCATGGGTGTGGTGCGGGTAGGTGATATAGTGGTTGTTGGTAATGAAAGTGGATGGTGCAAGCTATGGGTGCAAGTAGTGTAGGGGAGTAGATGGTCATGCATAGCTAGGAAGGAAAAGGAAAGGAAGAGGGTTACATGCAGGGAAGGCTTGCATGGCCTGAAGGGTAAAGGAAAGGGAAAAGAGATGAGGGTAGGGAGTTGTGCATAAATTGAGGGAAAAAGATAGAAAAAATGAAAAAAAAAGGAAGGAAAAAGGAAAAAGAGGAAAGAAAAATTTCGGGTAAGGATTAGGGTTAGGTTAAAATATAAATTAAATGAGATTAATATTAGATAATATTTATGGTATTACATCCACAAAGTTTGTAGAGTTATTATCAAACACTTGTGACACACCAACTACAAAAGTATAGTATCAACACACAACTCATACTGAGTAAAACACCCTAAATTAAAGAAATAACACATAATACAAATGTCACATGCAACAACATATGATAGATCATGTGATAACATGGTTTAATAGATTTACATGATGTCGTGCGATCACAAAAAAAATATTTAGGTTGTTGTAATATATATGATCATGCTTAGAATTTCACCTAAATATCCTATCGACATAGTAATTCACCAAACAAGCCTTGACCACACTTTTATCAAATAAAATTTCCATTATTGTTAACGCAAGACATTGCACCACTTAACCACGGGGTACACATGGTAATTACCAACCTACCATAGAACCATTTCTAACATGCAAGGGTAGTGCACTAAGGCAACTACCAAGTCGTTATAATAACCATTTTATATAAATAAGGGTAGTGTACTAAGACGATTACCAAGACACACAACCAGTTACCTTTTTTCTAATTACTTGAGGGGATACAACTTATTAACCTAGGACACTTACGTGCCTTAGTCATAGCAACGTACAAGGAGACATAGTACCCTTTTACTATGCAATCTGGGGACACGAAGATGCTCTTGGTCATACTAGTGAATAAAACCGCACAATATCCTCCCATACTAGGTTATATAATCCTTAAATATAGATATCCCTTAAGAAGTTCAAAGAACTAATTAGAGTAGATATAACGTATTAGCTAAGGCATCAATGCACCCAACAAACCTCCAACCAAATCAAGAGCTCTCACCTCGTTTCTAGGGTATATAACCCTAAAGAGTAAATCATTACCAATATTGAGGTTATCCAATTTAATTAGAAATATTTTATTCAAAGATTTAAATTCATCACATATCAAGGCCCATCTCAAAACATCAAAGACCACCATAATCACCCGTAACCATTTCTTAATTAAGATCTAATAAAATATAATTATTCCAATACAATGGGTAAAGGTCAATAAAAAGTCAACACAATTACATAGTTTACCACAGGCTTGCAAAAGTCAAAAAATTCAAAAAGATCAATACAAAGCTTAAATGACTTTGTTAACCCAAATAACACACAAAATGGCTAAAGTAACCCTAGGGTTAATGATCACATTTTAAAGCCATAACAAGGTATATTAGGCTAATAGTGATGGAAAGTCCACATTAATCAATTTTTTACTTAGATAAACATATTAAATATTGATATTAGATCCTTAATTTTCTAAGCTTTGTGAGAAAACAAAACTACCCTTATTATGCCAAATTAATCATTTACACTTAGAATTACATAGTCAAATCATTCAACACCACCCAAATGACACACTTTCCTCAATTAACTTATTTTATTCACATATTAAACAAATTAAAACCCAAATTTTTAGAATTAAAGTGGAAAGACCAAAATTTCCCTATATACCCTTAAGTGCCATAAAAATTTTAAAAATCATAACTTACTCTAAACAACTCCAAACCCTAACATATTATGAATTAAATTTTAATTAAAAGGCCCAATGAATCAACTAGTGTACCCACAATTTTTAGAAGACAACCGAGAAGATCAACCCTAACTAAGATTAATCCTTAAAAACTCTAAATTCATTTTAATTTCTTTTTAACTCAAATACATATGTAAGCTTCTATATAGTAATACAAACATTATAGCATAGTTTAAAAAAATTATAGCAACAAAAACTTACATGAAATATCAAATTTTCGAAAGCTTCTATGAGGTCAAACATGACATAACTCATCCGGACTTCATAATAAACTCATGAACACTTATATACATGTTAATATATATAATCATGCTTAGGAAAAATTAATACTTAACATAACATGGCATGATTTCATGGTTAAAAAAATGAACTATTAAGGAATGACACATTTACTAAATAATTCATAAAAATCATAATGTGCATAAAATCATGAAAATAAAACATGCTTACACTTTAAAATTTTGATCATGCCATTTTCCTAATTAATAGCATCATAGCTGCATTTAAATAATAATAACACCTCACATGTAAAAATATATTTCTAAAGGTTAGATTTTTTACCTAATCCTATGCTACAAGAAATTTATAAAAAAAAAATTCAAGAGCCTAGAAATTCCTCTTCTAAACCACTCAATAACCTTCAAAAAATAATATTGACTATCTTAGATTAGCATGATGAAATAAGTAAGAATGAAAGGAAAAGGAATAAAAATAAAAGAAATTTATCTTGGATATGGAGGTTTAGAAACCATCTCAAAAAACACTAACAACCACCAATAAATGAAATATTAAGTTGTTGGAGAGTTAATGGGAAGGAAAATAAGAAGAAAGGAATGATAAAAGACGCAACTCTTCTACCGGAACAAAACACAACAACAATAACAATCTCATGGAGAATGGTTGGCAAGGTAGAAAGGAGGGGAAAAGTAAGAGGGAATCAGCATGATTTATTGGATAAAATGGTTTCCTAGATGAATTAAAATATGTAAGAAACAACACTTAATGAGAAAAAAATGAAAAGGAGGAGATGTTGAGGCATGGTGGTTGTTGGAAGCCCAAAAAAAAAGGATTGATTTCAAGGAAGGAAAGGGTAGGGAGTTGTGTTATGCAATGAAATGTTTCCAACACAAAAAAGAAAAGGAGTAGAAAAATTAGAGAGAGAATGAGGTGTTGAAAATTAATAAACAATCAAATTCATTTGGCTTTTAAAATATCATGATTTTATGTGAGGTTTTCAGTTGAAAGCATGATTGGGAAAAAATAGAGTGATATCTGATAAGAAAGAGTGTTTAGTTATTTTTTTGTTGGACCCATTCCTCACTTGAGTGCTAGGATTTTAAGTATAAAAGAAAGATTAATCTATGGTTGAGTGTGTAAGAGAAATATTATAAAATCATGATTATAATATTTTGGTGCACTTTTTTGGTTGGGTGAAAGGTAACTAAGTTTGATTATGATCTATTTTAGTTATCAAACTAGTTAGGAATAAAATATTGGTTACAATTTATTTTGAATAATTAAATTGTAAGATAGTCTAATAATAGACACTTATTGAAAAAAATAACAATTGAATTCCAAAATTCGTGAAAATTTATGGAAAGGTGAAAATAATTTTAAGAACCCAAATATATAAAAAAAAATATATTAGGTATCGGAGTTGTTTTGAGGTTCGATGGATGGAAAATGAGTGAAACCGACAACAACAAATAAGTTGCAAAATTTTATTTTACCGCAAATACACAAAACAAATAACGAGAGATTTAAATTACCACATATTTATGAAAAATATTTTTAAAGAAGAAAAAATATAAAAAACTTGATCTTGGAATTTTTTTTTAATTACTAATGGATTTTAAATAGCAAAAATAACTAAAATAATATAATCGCGTAAATAAATTTTTATACAATTTAACCATTTGGATGAAATTGGTAAAATAATAATGAACTTAATGGATGGATGAATTCAAAAATATTTTTAGATAGATTCACAAATTTCAAATGGGTTGAAAAAAGTGATAACATAGAAATATGAAGAATCACAATAAAATGTATATTTCACAAAAGAAGAAAATGATCGATGGAAAGTTTGAAATTGGTACAAACGGAATGGGATTTGATAATATCATTTTTAGAAATATGTTACAATACTAAACATAAATGGCAATTAGGGTTGTATAGAATGAGGTATTACAATCTCACTTTTATTTCTATCTATATATCCCCACCTTTTAACATCTAAAAAAATTTGTTTTATTAAAGGATTATGAAGGCTAAAAAATAGAGTGTCACTACCACAACTAACATAAAGATACTATTGTACACCACCCAACTATTCCTAATGCAAGACTAAAACTCAAGCTTTTGAAGCTTTAATGATAAGGGAGAACATCAAAATGATATAAATGGATAAGAAGTTATACAAACACAAATGCAAGTGCAAAGGCAAAAGATTAAGATAGTTGAATTAAAACAATGAGAATCCCAACACAGAGAAAGTAATTCAAATAGAACTACAATATGACCTAAACCTAAGTGAAGCCACTCATGGGTCAACATGAATACCTGCACGATCCATTTGCTCCCCCAGATAAAAGTCAATATCATCTTAAAGCATAGCATTAGGATAATAAAGTAATACTTAACAAAAAATCTCTCATTAGCTACAGAAGATAATATACAAAAGTGACTTTAAGGTTATAAAATTTGTGAGTTTCTTCGTATAAAGACATAAAGGTTTATAAGTTTTTCGTAAAGACACAAAAATTTAGACCGTATTTCTAATATGACATAAATGTTTTGAAAAAAAATAAAACTCAAATGCTTTTATTTTATTCCCATTAAGGCATAAATGTTTATATTTTATTTTCATCAAGGCATAAATAAAAATGACCACAATCGTCAAAGAGTTAAAGTTTTAAAAATATCATATCTTAATGGGAACAAAGTTTAGACATTTATGCCTTTATGGAAATTTTAAAACACATTTATCTTTTTATGGAAACAAACCTTAAATATTTATGCCTCCAAATATATTTTTTTCGGATTTAATCCCCTAGAAGGAAAATCAAAATATTATCAAAATATATTATCATGTTTTCATCAGTAATGATGGAAAAGAATCGTCCTCTCACTCTATACCATTCATACCCTACATATTTAGGGATGGCGATGGAATATGTCCAACCATTATTTTCAAATTATTAAGTAACAATTTAGGATCAAATTTGGGGTAAGATTGAGTTGTAATTAAATTATTATTCTAAGTTGTTTATGGTATTGTGTTTGGATCTGGGTTGACCTTAGAGTTGGTTTTGATGTAAATAGGGATTGAATTATTTTAGATTCGTATCAAAGGGGGTCAAAATTGTCTTAGGGTAATGCTTTGTCGAGTTTACTAGACAAAAAATAATTTAATTTTATGTAATGGTTCACAAAATATAAAATTGATTCAAGTTCTAACCAAATGCCCAAAGGAGCATAATATATAGGGATTATTTGGTGAGGAATGTTTCAAAGAGTTGTTTGGAGAATTGATAATGTCAAACACTTACTACGAGTGTTGGCATGTAAAAATATTTTGGATTAAAATATAAGCATTTTATATTAGCTTATTAAACTAACAGTTGTGAAATTATTTTATGCACCCAATCTACTAACCACTATAACAATGAGCTAATATTATCAAATACCTCTATATAAACAAGTTATGTTATATGTTTTCAAATAGATTGATATAATTGCTATAAGCTAAGTGCTAAAACAATTTGATAAGTTGACGTAAGTTTATCTAGCTTATGGCATGCTACATAACAATAGTGAGAATTTAACTAATAACATAATAAAGTTTTGAACTGATGCTAGTTTTAACTTGATTTAACTCTTTTTAAATATAATTAAAATAAAATTATTTTATTGTTTGAATGAAAAACAAAATTATGATGCAGGGCTATGCCTAATACATGAGGATCTAGTTTGCTTAATCATACCATTGTTATTGACTTGTTTGAAGACTTAAGCATGGATTATAAGGGGACTTACATTCTATTATGATAAGTTTGAAGAAGGCATGTGCATGACACATAGGACAGATACAAAAACTTAACATGTTCCTACCTGCAAGCGCACGAGGTTAGAGTAGTAATTAAGGTCGATCCCACAAGGATTGGTGAATGAATACTAAGATAATGATAGAACTTAGCTATATCTAGACTACGAAATGATAAGAAGTGAGTTGTAGGCTGAAATAACTAACTAAGCTAAAAAGAAAGGAAAATAGCACTCAAGTGACTTAAATAAGTAGAAAAGCTAAGGTTTTGATTCATTGCCCCTGATCTTCTATGTAATTAAACACCACATCACATATTGATTCAACAATCATAAGCAATCATGCCAACAAAGGTAGAAACTGTTGTGCTTTCTCTAGCTACAAACACCATATGACGTCTCTATGGCCCTAACTATCTCTAGCTTAGGGTCTAATAGAGTGTAATTTCTTAAATTCCACAAAGTTTCCTCCTTTATTGTTGTAGAGGTCAAATTGATCATCCCTCGACCTATAATTTAATCTCTAGTTGTGCTGTTGGGTTTAATACTGGATTATCTCTCGATCACACCTCTATTTCCCACACTAGAAATTAGAACCCAACTGGAGTTCATCATTCTGTTAATCAATCAATAATACAATAAAAGGATCATGAATTGAATAAAAAAGGAGAATGCAAATATTCAACACATTCGGATTGGGGGAAACTCTCCTTCACCTTAGCACAAAAATCTATCCAATCAAAATCATAGTAAGAACATTAAAAATAACAAGAGATTCCATAGATAGATAAGAGAGAAAAGAAACTACCCTTGAAATCCAATAATTCTTACAAGTGTTTAACTTTTTACGCCTAGATCTCTAATTTACAAGAGAATTATTGAGGAATTGGGGAAGAGGATGGAGGAGAGATAAGATAGGGAGTGGAGGTTGATTTAATGAGAAATTAGAATGAAATTTTAAATACTACCGCCTCTCAAATCCCTAGGGTATATATAAACACATGCTTCCCGTATCAACTTTGACAATGCTGGATATTTTAACAACAACTTTTTCATTAGAACTTTGATTAAGCTGATTTTAGATAAATTGGAAAGATATTAAAAAGATATACAATTTTATTTTGAAAGATTCTCCAAATTCACATTTTTTCCTTGTATAAATTCCACTTATTTCATGCCCATATACTTTAAATATGCATTCTTGCTTTCATTTTATTCCAAAATTTACATTTTAGCTCTAAATCTCTTTCTTCTTTAACTTTTTCTCCTCTTTGCACCTTTTTTCTCCTTTATTATCCCTTTAAGCTTATTCCTTTTGTTCCATCCTTCATGATTTTTTGTTGCTTGAGATCCTGCAAATTTTTACAACACAAAGGTAGTAACAAAAACAAAAAGGGAGAATTTCAACTGAAATTTGAGGTAAAAACTCTTATAAACCTTAGGAATAAGATGAAAAGATCACACTTATCAAGTACATCCATAAGCCTAATTAGATTAGCCATTATAAGGATTTAAGGGTCATTATTTGATTTGTTAATTTAATGACTAAGTAGCTTGCTAGAAAAGTAGTAATGTAATACCCCAAATTGAGTGGAGTTTTATAAGGATTGATGTGACTACTTATATCAACATGGTATACCATCATTTTGGCAATTACTTCCTAAGAAATCAATAGTTAAGTGTGCTAGTAATGGAGTAATTTAGGATGGTTGGCACTCCTAGTAAGTTTCAAAAATTTTATAAAAATTTATTGAGAAATGAGTGAGTGAGGACAAAGAAGACTGAAAGAACTCGTGTTGATCTATAAATATAGTCAATCAACCTAAAAGCACTCTAAATTAGCCCTCAAGTGATCATATTGACTAGATGTGTTACAAGTAAGGAATGGATAGGGTTTTTTTTCCTATGTGGTGTGAGATTTAGCTAGGGATGGCAACAGGGTGGATAATACCCGAAACCTGACGGATATCGAAATGGATAATGATAAACGAATATGGATACGGATATGGGTAAGGGTGAAAAATACCCAGCGGATTCGGGTACTGATACGGGTACGGGGTATCCATATCCATATCCGACGGATATCCGTTACCTATATCCGTACCCGTTTACCCGTTATATATTTACCATTTTATCCTTAACTTTTTATATAAGAATAAGTTATAGTTAGAAATTAAATTGTTATTTTACATTTAACTTGGATTTTTTATATATATTTTTTAATTTTTAATATCAAAAAATAATTTTGTAGGTAAATTATATATATTATGACAGGTAAACGGGTACAAAAATGGATAAACAGGTATTTTTAATCCGTCGGATAACGGGTTTGATGTACCTGACGGATATCCGTTGGGTAACGATATCCGTCGGGTAACGGATTATCCGTCTGGTAACGGATTATCCGTCAGGTAACGGATTATCCGTCGGATACGGATATGGGTACAGTAACGGATATCCATGCGGGTACGGGTACAGATATGGTTATCAAATTTCTTATCGGGTTCGGGTATGGATAAGGGGTACCCGATCCGTACCCGCCCCGTTGTCATCCCTAGATTTAGCCTAGATTTGGTGTGAGATTGTTGGGGGATATGTTTGTGTTGTTTGATAAGGCTTGAGTAGGTGCAGTATGGTTACGTAAACCCATTAGAATTCACAATCAAACACATGAATAAATCAAGTTTAATCTTCAACAACCATTGAATCTCTATGTGTGTCACTTTCTTGTATATAAAGTTTGTGTGAGTCATAATCAGCTTTTTCTCTACTTTAATCATGTGTGGCTTAAACTAGATAGATTTTGTGTCATCAAACAATGCAAACATATCCCCCAAGCATCCATCAACCCCATGTCATCATCTACATAAAATAACAACATCCATAATCATCTTCAACCTTTCAAAACTTTAATCCTACTAAAATAAACCATAATCACGCCATTTAATCCATCATAAAACCCTAATCAATCATTATTCATCATATAAATGTCAAATCATACCCAAATCCCTAGTTCACATTCATGTTTTTATCATCTATTTTTACCCTATCTTGGCTTAGTTTCTTAGATTTGATTCTCAAGTCTACTACTTTGGTGTAGTGCGCTTCCAAAAGATATCATGTTATATAAAAGCTAAAATACATAAATAATCTAGATGACCTTATTTGAAATTAGCTTTTGAGGTCATTTATATATACAAATATATTAGAACCATCACTTTTGGTCACTTTAATTGATGTTATAATCTAACCTAATTAGTGGATATAATCAACTAATCCAATAAACCATTTCCTAATAAGTTTTATTTACCAATGCATTCTATTTCTACCTATAGTGAAACTATCTTCTTTGAAATATAGAAACCTAAAATGAGCCACAATTACTTACTTACCAATAATATAGTTTCAAACTAGCTAGTATCAGAGTTTAAATTCATCAAGTTTCAATATAAAGTCAATGTAACTATCTTGGATGTTGTTTTTGTGTTCGAAAACCATATGCACCTAGAGTTGGTGAACGTGTTATACGAATTAAGTTTTTGTTCATTTGTTTTGAGTTCAGATTTGATTTTAGTAATAATGATTCAAATTGGGATTGGATTGGGCGGGGTGAATATTGAGCTAAGTAAGCGCCTAATCTTTATTTAGATCGGGTCTTATTTAGGTCTATGGACTTCAGATTGGATTGAATTTGGATTATGTCTTTATCAAAATTCATATTTACATTGGTTGTAATTCATGTATTATAACATATGGGTTGAATTTTATTATTTATTATTACTATTATTCTTATTATAATAATTATAATCATAATATATGTAATAATAATAATAACAAATTTTTATTATATAGTATGAATTAATGAGTGTTAAATTACAAGTGTATGCCTTTGTTGTAGCATGTCAATGTTGTATCCTACAGGGACTTTGTAATTGATGACCGATTTTTTATCATGTTAGCTATTTATATCGCTATAGCATGAGAATGTGGAAGTAGATAATGAACAAAAATGCAACGACTAACTAATTATAGATTGTAAAATGATAAATATAAAGCCTGAAATTCGGTCTCATCCTCAATATTCAATAATGAATTAACAATATGTTGTAATATAGTCCAAAATTGATGTGAATAATCGATCTAATGTGAATCGCTAGCCTCTTTTAAGGTCTAAGAATGTTGTGCAAAGGGTGTGCTAAGGTTGTGCCAAACTTGTGCATGCGAAATCTGGTGCGATGGTTGCATGGCTCTGCAGCAGGTTGTGCTGCAGTCGTGCAACACATTGGTTTGTGACATCTGTGGTCTAAAGGTTGCACAGTTGTGTAGTTGATTATGCTACAACCATGTATCACCCTTTTCTTGCTCCTTTTGATTCCTTTCCTTCTCTTTTCAGCTCCTTAACTTTCTTGACTTCTCTAAAATCATGTGGGGTTAATTATCTTCCCTCAGTGCCTTTCATATTTGATTTTTTTTCTTTGATTCTATACGCTACTTCATTGGATTTGACGTTTATGTGTAATCTTCTAAAAACAATTACCAAGAGAGTAGTAATACAAACAAGAGACTTGAACTATGCTAAGTCTCATAATTTATGTTAAAAAAAATTACAAAAATGAAGGCAAAGTAGGGTAAAAATATGAAAAACATTTGGTTTATCATAAATATTATTTATATTTATTATTATAATTGTTGTAACAATCATAATTATCTTAATAGTTATAATTACTACTACTACTACTACTATTATTACCACCTATATCCTTATAAATATAATAATAATAATAATAATAATAATAATTATTATTATTATTATTATTATTATTATTATTATTATAAAAAAATATAATTTTTTGTTGTAGTTATAATACATATGTATATGTATATGTATGTGTGTGTGTTATAATCATATATTTATGTTTATAATAATTATTATTACAGCAGCAACAACAGTAGTAGTTAGTAGTAAGTAGTAAGTAGTCGTAGTAGAGGTAGTAGTAGGTAGTAGTGGTAAGTAGTCGTAGTAGTAGTAGTAGTAGTAGTAGTAGTAGTAGTAGTAGTAGTAGTAGTAGTAGAGCAATAGTATTAGGTGGTAGTAGGTAGTAGTGGTTGTAGGGGTAGTAGCAACAAAAGCAACAATAGTAGGAGTAGTAGCAGCAGTAGTAGTAGCAGGAGGAGCAGTAGAAGTTACTCTAAACTAATCTCATCGATGCTTATTTGTTCTTAAAATAAAATGAGGATAATACATTATTAATATTTTAGTTTTATTTGTTGTTAAATAGGTTGAGTATCATATTATTTTACAGTTAATATTGTTTGTAAGATAATTTATTGATGTTTATGTAGCAAACATTGTATAAAATAAAATATTTTCTTTGTGGATCAAATTTAACTTTAATTTGAATCAAGTTTGGGTTTATGTGGGTATTTGAATTGGGTTCAACTTGATTTCCTTTCTGAATGGGTTATTTTAAGTTAGGTCAATTGTGGTGCAGGTCATTGTTGTGTTTATGTTAGAGCAAGGGTAGAGTTTTGGTCATATTCATAAATTTGGTTACTTCATGTGCGATTCATTATCAAATTAGCTAACTATGGATTGTTTTGGATTGTTTCGGTTTCAGGTTGAAATGGAAATTAATTTTTTAGGTTAACATCTAATTAAGGTTTAGGTCATATAGGTCGGGTTTGCATGCATTAACCTTCATTCCAAAATCTAAATCTTCACATTTTCTCCACCATTAAGTGCAAACATAAATGATGTATTCAAAGCAGAGGTTGGGTCTCTATATATCCATATTCTTTATTTATTCAAAATTGAAGATGAAAGATTAAAGCTAAATGAGGCAACAAAACAAAATATTTTCACTATGTCATCATTATTAGCATATATGTCTAGTGGCAACTTAGAAATGTATGTGTGTTTAGGGGGGATTCCAAGCATGAAAGTTGCATTAGGATCATTGAGAGAGGTTTGATTTATAAAGAACAAGGAACCATTCAAACTCCATATCCATTAAACCACAACTATGTGTTGAAAAATACAACAATAATCCCCCAGCCATGTATATAATATCCCCACAGTGAATATCATAATAATAAGGAATGTCAGAGTAAATTTGAAAGCTGAGAAATGAAAGTTTGTGGGAGAGAAAAGCGTCAGACTTTTATTGAGTATAAAGCTTTGGAGAAAGTTATATATATCTCTATATATCGACTTAAAGTTACATGGGTAGAAGAGGACATTTTATACCCTCCTTCATCCTTAGCTTGAACACTCAATCATCGTTAGTTTCCTAGCTTATACAAACGTACAAGTTACAACTTAATAATTGGTCTTATGAGTTTATCTCTATCAACTTAGAGGTTGTTATATTGATGAGTGTTAAATCCCTTATATTAAGGAATTTCTAACCACTCCCTTTCAACTAGTCTTCTATCACTAGTGGCCATCGATCAGACCCTTGGCCATCGTCCTTGACATTTTCTCTTTGCTCACGCCATTTGCCAATAGCCTTTTTTGATGTTTCTAGCTGTTGCCCTTTGGTGTATGACTTAGTCAACAACCTCTAGTCAACCTTTGTTATCTGTGGCTAATAGTCTTTAGCTATTGCTCTGGCAATTTCCCTTAGCTTGTGGCCATATTTGTTGCCATTGTTGAAGGCCCTAACTATTGCCCTTACCGATAGCCTTGGCCCCTAGCTCACAAATCCTGATTATTTTCCCTTGTTGCACTAACCTTTGGTCTATTACCTCTAGTCAACACCCTAGCTAACTGCCTAAAGTCGATAACCCTAAACATTTTCCTCTACCGAGGAATCCCCAATACTATGATAATAATAAATAAATAAAAAGGAAAATGCTAAAAAGGCTTTTGACATTATAAGTAGCACCCCACATGAAACGCAAATGGGTAATAACTGGATATCACATATAAGAATGTAGAGAGATTTCAAATATAAACTTGAGGTTAATCAATTCCACCTTTGGTGAATTGCTCGATCTGAAATCTCTGTGTGTACGGCAAAAATGGAAAGCATTTTTAGCTTCATTCATTTTACATATTATATATAAGAAAGCTCAATGATCATATGGACTTCCATTTCTGGGATGTACACAATATATCATTAAAAGGAGAGATACATAACCTAGTTAGTCTGACATACCTTCATAAACTGTAAAAATCTCAGCTCACTGCATTCATTTCTAGGTAACCCAATATTTGGTTAAATTAACAATATATGATATATAAAAAAAAAACTTGAGTTGGAATAATCCAACTTTATATTCTGTAAGTGCCAAACATGTATTTCCATTATGATTTCTTTCTATCGTGCGTGTTTTAACATGGTGTTAAGATTATAATTTGTACTTCATAGCACAAAATTGATATGCATGGGCTTGCATAATGATAGCCTATATGGACGGGTTCGTGAAAGCTCATGTGCATCGAAGGATCTTCTTATGGTGTACGTGTGCTAATTCACCCTAATGCAGAAAAAGTTATGCATTTATCTTATCATATGTCAGTTGATTTTCTTTCTGATTCCTGTAACTTTATTCGTCAAGAATCTAGAAAATAATATATTACAAGGCCCTCTTCCAAAGATTATGAATAGAGAGGATTTAATTGTGACGTACGTAGCAAATCTAAGGTTCTGGGTTTACAGATGAATGTTTGAATTTTTAGTAGCATGAACCAAAATTGAAAAAATATATATTGGACAATGTATTTTGATAGTGTTGTATATTCGAATGACAAATTATACATCAACTCATATTCTAGTATTTATTTTCTAGTGGGATCTTGCTATTACTATCTATACATAACCTGTTGTGATGTCAAGACAAGGAGGTCAAAAATCATCAATTTACCTAGTAGGCCTTACAATATTAATGAATTTTTTTTCCAAAAAAAAACGACAATTCTCTCCATATAAGGGTATTTAGCTATGAAAGGGTTTGTCTAGTAAAGGTACGTAGATCATATTTGAGGGTTTGGCTTTGGGATGGAGGGTGGATGAGTAGTAATGAAAGATGGCAAGTTTTATTGAATAGATTGGCAAATATAAGGTTGGAGGGAACATGAGATTTGTCGGATTTACTGTTAGCAGAAGATGTTTGGTGCTTGCAACTGAAACTATAGTGTACAAATAGGTATTGGTAGGAAATAATTTGAAAAGAATTCAAAAGATTGGTAGGCATAGATTCAAGCATGTAAGGTTTAATTTTTAAGTTACTATTCTCCAACCTTGTGTTTAGTAGTAATTAATAACTACTAGTACTAATTTTGTGGACATGATGAACAACTTCAAACGTGTATCGTTCTTTGATAAATTCTATGCATCAGCAGTTCATTTTGTATTTCTTTCTTCTATTCCACGCATGTATTGTCCTACCACGAACAACTTCAAATATGAATTGGGGTTTGCCGATACATATCCTAAAATCATCAACACATAACAAAATGTACCATCATCATCACTAATGATAACCAATGATTTGAGAAATGGCTATTTTCAAAATAAAAATTGATTGTCTTAACATTACAAAGAGAGATGGATTGTACCTCTGAATAAAACTCGCAGAAGCCAAAAATAATACCCTTCTGTGATACAGATTCTTCTCATAGGATGTATTAACCCAAAAGCTAATGGAGTTATCGTTGTTTCTTTGTTATGTGGGCAACTCATCATCAAGGTTAAACGCTTATAAAATAGATACAAATATGTCTCATCCTATATGACAAAACCATCATCGTACACAAAAATCAACAGCATGCAAAGATAGATATCAAGAAACGAAATGCTCAATCATCCATTCGTGTACTTATCATATTTCCAAATGTGGGGTTCAAGAGAGGCGGTCATGGGAACGTCAGCTCGAACCCCTCTGAAAAGATAATAGTCCAAAACCTGACTACAAGTCTTTGGGAATCATCAGACTGCAAGCTGCAAGCATCATTTACTAGCAATCTGACAGCACTTACCGACTCAATATGAGAGCAGATGTGACCAATGAGGCACGTATCACAGCGTAAATGATGCATATGATTATCCAAAGAACAAACACCAAGTCATTTCAGCCTCATCAGCACAAACAGATTGATACTAGAGTCAAATCATCTTTCATCGGCTGATAACGAGGTCCGAATTGAAGTCAAATCATCTTTCATCGGAAAAAAATAATTGCCTTTGGACCATTATAATACCAACGCCCAGAGTGCACCATTAGTTCTTGTCCCTTACTGGCCTTCACACCATTCTTCCAAGGTTGGAGTTGCTACTCCAATGTTTTTCATATCAAATATGTTGGCTGGTACATGAAGAAGGTGTTTACGTATCAGTTACCATACTTGTGTATGTGATATGATATTGATATAATTTGGAGCATTTATGATCTAAAACTATATCATCGAAATGAAATGAATTTAAAGCCACATAAGAAAATACATTGAACCTTGAAGAAACAAAACAAATCAGTATCTACTGATAAGGCAGGGTATAAATTTTCAGAATCATTGAAAATACATAGATTCACACACAAACAAAAATATCAGCATGAAGAGGGCTGTGAGAGTTTCAAGAGTTACAGGAAAATGTGTTTATACAACATATGCAATTCAAGAATCTTCTGTGTTTATGAAATACAAGGGGGATATGAGAGAACACGTCATTTAAATTTGATATTGAATGAAGATAGAAGATTCTTGAATTGCATAAATCAAAACACGAAGAATGTAGAAGCTCGATAGTAATGGTGATAGAGTAAAGGTGTCAGCATGTTCATCACAAAACAAAGCTCCATCAATTTATGTCTAGAAACAATGATATTCTTCTTGATCAAAGCCCTAGACCACTTGATTAAGGAGCTTGTCAGAAGAGGGAATAAACCACAGGAAGTCCTACCAGCAACACATTTCATCTATTTGGCTTACAATCAATTTGTTGTATAGGCCAGTTCAACACACACACACAAAATAAATAAATAAATAAATAAATCATTCTCATATTTGTACCAAACCCTGGAGGTCGGCAGTGGGAGCCAACGTAGTCATAAAGAATGGAAATAAGAGACTGAATAAGTAGCAAACAGAGAAAGCAAATCCATATACCAAATGAGGCTAGGTATAAAGTTTGAATTTAACATGTGGCAACTCAAACAATAGAGTACCTTTCACACTTACAAATGGATAATAAAGATCCTTACAAGGTAAGAGAGAAAAGGTTAGGACATGGATACCATTATGAACTTCAGGAGTAGCAGCAGCTGTAGCATCGACAATCACAGTAACAGAAGGATAATCCAATGCCACTGCATCAAAGACAGTCTGTCTAATGCAGTTTGGGGTTTGGACGCCTGATAAAAAAAATAGTTGTCTTTCAGTTAAATTAACCAACTCAACCCATATTTTTCAACTTCACATGCATTTAAGATGCCTCAACAAAGGAAGCATTTTAATCATCAGACATATGTAAGTACACCAGATTACTTACCAACAACCACCAAGTTATTTATGCCAGCACCCAGCAGCAGAGAATGAAGCGGTGTAGAAAAGTAGGCACTGAAGCGTGTCTTCACCAGCTTATACTCACAGTCACGCACTGCCAATCCATCAACTAGTTCTGCACCGGTGGTACCCTTGCTAGTAGGTCCAGGTGCTTGACCATTATACAAGTGCCTACGGAAGTGTTCAACATCTCTTCCTAGCATATCATGCTCACGAACAACCTACAATCATCAGTCTGAGGATTGTTATATGCACCTAAAATTGTTTATCGAGTAATGAGCTTAGTATCCCTGTGATAAACACATGGTCTAGTTGAAGGGAAAAATTGGGACCCATCATATCCATTAAAGAATAGTTAGTAAAGAGAAGTAAATATGACTTGAACCTGCAATCTATTGAATGCAACAATACCACAAGACTGAGTGAGCTGAGCTATTATTCAAATTATATGTCCAGTCAATTGATTAGTTTACATTATATATCTATACAGATACGAAAATCTAGGGGCCTCATTTTTTGGAGGGCGTAGGCACAGGCCTACTTTTTCTACCTGTTCAAAGGGAATGCAGCCTATATAGGGTTTGTCTTACAAGCCACAAGAATTTCCTTGGCTTGTGTGATGAGAAAAGGACAAGGATCTTCGTATTACCCATGATAGCCCATGAAGAACCAATCGCAGCACCATTTTTGAGTCATAGCAAGTAAATTGTTACAAGGTTCAGGAGGAACTGACCAATCAGCATTACTCACTAAATTGGAACCAGGTATTGATCTCGGCAGTGTAAAAAGTAAAGGATTGTGAGGATGGAAGCAAATTATCCCACACAACAAATGTTGCCATGCATCATCATAAGATGTGTTTGGGCATTGCAAAAAGAGAAACTAACGGCATTAGTTAGCATCTCTTACCCTTTTACTAATTATTAGGCTGTCTGTCCAGGATAGCTCTGCAATGGGAGAAATGAATGCATTACGAAGCATGTAGACGCCACATCAGCTTCCAAGGTAATCATCTGAGAAAATGGAAAACTTACCCGAAGGATTCTCCTGCTGAATCATGTCAGGAATATCACCATGAACCAAAAGGTATAATTACAATATTCAATATTAACGAGGCCTGAAGCTAATGCTAAAAAGAGACCAATTCCATGAACCATCATGATTGACGAAGCTGCAAATATGTTCATCAACTTTGCTTCATCAATACCGCAAAGAGCACTTACACAGAATGGTACCCATGAATCTGTTGCAAAAAAGGGACCAATTCCATGACCCATCATGATTGATGAAGCTGCAAATATGGTCAGTCAACTTTGCTTCATCAATACCGCAAAGAGCACTGACACAGAGAGGTACCCATGAATCTGTCCAGAATCTAGTTATTTTTCCATTATCAGTGCTCCTTACACTCAGTTTGACTGTCTGAAGACCCTGATATACAATTTTGCAGACATATGAAGCTGCTCTTTTAGGATGACAAACTAGTGGGTCTGAGATATAGAAAGATATCCCTCTCAGAAATCCATAGTCCAAAAAGAAGCATCTCCGGCAGTAATCTCCTCCTCAATTTACACAGATAGGATTCATTCATGGCTTTTGTTGATTGAGAAGCCAACCCTCCAAGTTATTTGGGCATGCAAGTATAATTACACGATACGCAACAGTTTTTCTCTCTAGTTCCGTGCCACCCAAAACAAACTACCTAATTATCCGGTCCAATTCATCACAAATACCTACTGGCATTCTAGCAATTGCATAATATAAGTTGTGAGAGATGACAACAGATTGGACGACAGTGATTCAGTCTGAGTGATAAACACTTTGCCTTCCATGAACTGAGTTTTTGGAGCACCTTATCAAGGAGACTTCTATAGATGTTTGTAGTCGCCTTACAGTGAGATTGGGTACACATAAGACACTTCCAAGATTATGCACAGCTGGAATGCCATTGACAACAATCAGGTTTTTCGTCAAGTCTAGAGCTGTATTCGATAGAAAAATGAAGACTTCTCTTAATTAATAACCTAACCAGATTCCCAGCCAAATGTCCTCAATGTGCCCATTACAAGATTCATTTGGTCAGCAGTAGCTTTAGCAGACAACACTAAATCATCTGCTTAAAAAATATGTGAAACTTTAGGAGCCCTTCGACGAGCAGATACCAGATTCCATCTATTCATCAACTTTGTGAAAAATCAATTGTGAGAGGTGTTCAATGCAGAGAATAAATACATACGGACTCAAGGAGTGAACTCGTGTAAAGCCTATGAAGAAACAAATTCCTCTGACAAGGTACTTGATAGGCCTTTGGTCACAGCCTTATGTAAGGCAGCACAAGAAGGCTTTCTGAAGAACCTACAGATGGACCAGCACCGGTGTGCTGATGACCTAATGAAAATTAGCATTGTATTGTCAGGTGTCAGGCATCTATGACTTGGCAATTCTGTTATTGCGGTTAGGGTTCTACAATAATAGTTGCTTAGAATCAAGTACTGAGTCAATATAGGTAAGGAAGCCTAGGAGTATCAGAATTTGTAATAAAAAGGAGAGTTGGAAGCTATAGGTATCAGAGAAAACTGAGTCAGTGAAAGGAGGTTACATGTCCTCAAAACCTTGGACTTGCTCTTCCATCTGCTCTATCCCTTTATATACTATACTCCGATCCGCTTGTACTCTGAATTCCCTGCACGTACTCTCTATTCAGTAATTAATTAGTAACCATACAATTTAATATCGCTCCCGCCATAGCACCCAATTTTACTTACGAAATTTTGGTCAGCTGATATATCAAAAATTTATTCAAAATCCTAAATGTACTGAAAGAGTACGCATAATAATATTATGTTATTCATTTACTATATATATCTAAGATCAAGTGACAATTGGATTATAATAAAGTATTACTATTTATTAAATTCATATCTACACTAAAAAACATGTCTTGTTTTTCATTCCAACGCAAATATACAGTTATTAGGACAATTTAATACATAATGATTCATTTAAATGCTTCTAATATAGTATAGAACACTAGTTTATTGAATACATTTATTTAAATGATCAATAAATAAGATTTAAAACATATTGTGAAATAAAACGAAAATTCAAGCCATGATACATAATATATCGTTCGTGACCCCCTAATACCGCGACATTATGACCACAATTGCGATTTTATTGCATGTTAGTAACAGTGTATTCCACGAAATGTGCATTGGCGAATTGTGATAATGTGCACAAAAACAGAGATAATTGGAAGCGTGAGGTTGAGAATTCCAACATGGTGGATGAACCTTCAAGTCTATCATATGCTTTGGGAAGAACAATTATGGACATTGTGCCAGAAGATACTTTTCTTCTTTTGAAAGTGTGAACAATCTCCTGCCTTGTATCAATATGGCATTGCCATTTGCATTTCTCAGCGGAAGAAGCTGACTCAAGCATGTTTATATATCATTCATAATTGGCTTCAAGAGATTAGCTACAACTTTAGGACAAAAATTAATCACCCATTTGGAGTGTTCTAATTTAAGAATGAGCTTAAGGATGGAGTGATTGACAACGCTAGGTAAGAATCTGGAAAATAAAACTGATCTGTGTGCACATATGTATAATTCTGTCTAACTTAAATAATGAGCATTCCTTCCCTACTCAGCAACACGATATGATGGCTCCACCTCTGCACCCTAAGTCCTATCCCTCAAATCACCGTCAAAGATGAATTAAGTCATAGTCTACTGAACAGCAACAAATAATCAGCAAAAGACAGGTCAATAATCCTCTGTTGATGATAAGATGTCCACCAAATTTAGGATTTTCCCAGAGCATACATAGACTACAATGTAGATTTCCATAGATATAATGAAATAAGTAGGGTGAAAGGTCTCACCCTGTCTCAACCCTCTTTTACAAGCAAAAGGTGCAGTTAAAATGCCATTTACAACAAATGACAGTCACATTGTAGTGATGCATTGCATGACCAATAGAACAAAGCAAATGGAAATCCAAAAGCAAGCATAACCCACTGTAAGAAGGGCCATTCAACTATTCAAGTGAAAAATATGCCTTTTGTAGGTCAACCTGAAGCATCAATCATGGGCTGCTTGCTTTCCTATTGTAATGCTTGACCAATTCTGATGCCATCAATACATTATCACCTAAACTCCTCTCTTTCACAAAAGCAGTCTGAGTACTACTCACTGTATCATGAAGAATGCCTTGTACTCCATTAGTCATCACTTTTGAGAGCACAACTTGTACAAGACATTATAACAGGCCTGAAATCATTCACCCTGGAGCTGTTTGGCACTTTTGGGATCAATGTTATACAGTTTTAAAAGTCTACCTGTCTGCCAGAACTCCTTTACTGCCTGTAGATGCCCCTGCCCACAATGGGCCAAGTTGTCTTGTAGAACAAAGGATTGAATCTAAATCTATCTGGCCCAGGCGACTTCAAGTTACCCATTGAAAAGACTGCTAGTTTAACTTCATCAGCGGGATGCAGTAGTGCTGTTCTATGCTCATGGGAAAGAACTGGCCCTTTGCTACAGATATCTAAGTCAACATGCCTCCTATGGGAAGTAGAAGTACCCAGCAGCTCCTTAGAAAACTCCACAATCTCCTGCTGAATTTGAACCTAACCAGAAATGGGCCGTCCACTGGTGTCAATCAGTAGATTCAATCTACTCCTTGCTCATCTTCCCTGCAAGCTGCCATAGAAGAATTGATTGTTTTTGTCCCCCAGCTTCACATAATCAATGTGTGATTTTTGTTGCAAATAAATCTCCTCCTGCTTAGCTTTGATCTCCTGGTGCATTGTGGCTTCTTATTCCACTGTTATGGACTTTTGATCAAGTGGGTGCTATTATAGTCTGCATCTCTTCTCCTCTCACTGTTTATGGGCAGAAACTACTACCACAGTAAATATGTCCTCCAAATCTAGAATTAAATCTTTTCAAGGCCAGCATTCCAGAATGTTTGGATCACCTCCTGAAAGCCATCTTATTCTGCCCAATGATTGAAAAACTTGAAAGGTTTTGGGGTAGAACATCCCCTGTGAAAATCTTCTACAATCAAAGCAGTAAAATCAGAGTTCGAGTCTGCAAATTCTTGACTCTAGAATCAGGGAAAATATCAAACCACTTACTATTACCAACAGCTCTATCTAGCCTGCAGTATAGTCTAGTGCTCTGGTCCTGGTAATTAGTCCAGGTGTAGAAAGGGCCCATAGTAGGTAAGCACTGTAGTCCACAAGTTTGCAGACACTGTTTGAATTCGGCTACTTCACTATCATCCACTGATCTACATAGTTTCAACTCCGTTCATGGACCCACTATAATCCCTTATCACCAGCCATGGACCTGTGATGTAAGAAGCTAGCTATGTCAGCCAATCCCGAAGTTCAAGTCTCTGCCTCCCAATTTAAAAGCATATATATCACTGTGAGTAGGAAAATTTTGTGGGTTTGTAGACAAGTAACATCGCAGTGCAACCCTTGAGCGAGTTTTGCAACAACTTGTACATTATATTGTTGATCATCCATAGAATCCACACTCTACCAATGTGGTGAGCTACATAATTATGTTCACAGTTCCACTTCAGTCTCAACTTCTTCACAACATTCTCAGCCTTTATCTCCTTAAGTCTCGAGAAATCCAATCATTCCCAACTTGTGACTGGTCACAAAGCTTGTCACAGCCTTGTGGTTGAGGGTTTGGTGTTCCATACTCCAAGCTTCATGATGGGAAGGATTTAGTGCCTCACCAACTCCTCTATCCACATCTCCTGCTTTCAATCTGGTCAGCAGTCGCACCTGGGCAAAAGATCATCGTAGATGACCAAAAGTGTGTCCTAACTTGTTATTTGAATAAGCAATATCCTTGCATCCCCTATGAACATTCCATTCTGTACTATCCTGCCGTACGAATATAGTAGAGGGCTCCACAAACCTTACTACACTAACTGGAGTCTTGCTGAACCTCAGGAGCAGGAGGCGGCTTCTTCCTTCTCAATAGGTGGATCCACTAGTTTCTGTTCAGCTTTAGCTCTCCAGATCCTACCCTGAGTATGTGGTACCCAATTCTTCCGTCCCCTGCAGTAGGTATTATTCTCATGGCCCATAACATCACAGTGCAATACTTGGGTCACCATTCATAGACAACTATCAATTTGAGTTCTTCCACTTTGGGCAGTAGAAACTCCACCTGTTCAATCAAAGGCACACTCACATCCATCTCAATAAGGAGTCTCAGGGAGGAGATTCTTTCTCTAGAAGCAATAATAGCATCCACAGTCCGCACAAGCCACCTGCCCAAGCAAGCTGCCGATTCAACTTAAGCTATCCTCAGACCAAAGGCGAAGAGGAAGACCTAGCAATAATACCCAACGAGGCATAATACGCCATTCCTTCATGGTAATTACCAGATTAGGAGTCCATCATTGCAACAACAATGGTCGAATTCCAAAACTCCAAAACAAATGATCAATCAAATAAAATAGCCTTGGTCATGAGTAAAAACTTCAGGAGTCACCTCTAAAAATTGCTACCACTTCAGGAGTGCTTCTAAATATTTCCACCACTCATTTAACAGATTTTATGCATCTGCGTATGGCTCAGAGGGTTTCCTGAAGACCTAGTCACAAACTCCCAACAATGCATTTCCTTTTCAATTTCACTCACCAGTATCTGAGCTTTGGCACTCCCTTCTACCACCACTGGAGCAGCATATGACAAGTTCATCCACTGATCAGATCTTTGATTGCCAATCAATAGATCTTTCCAGTGCTTTTGTTCCATCACTGCCATCTACCTGCAGTTCAACTGGATCCTGAATATGATTTTCACACTGCGGAGTAGAAGTACTCACAAGTGGTTGTTTGCAAACTAGCTTTGGTGTCACTGCTCCTTGTTCAAATTCTCAATAGCAAGAGTTTCCTGACTTTGCACTCCTTTAGACCCTCTATGGTGATCCCTAATTGTACTTCCAGTAGCCTGGCATTGAGGCAAGGATTTTCTTCCTCTTAGAAATTTTCTTCCTTGCCATGGTTGAAGAACTATAGTACAGGGTATTCTCAGAGAGCACGTGAGGCCCATTGGTTTCTCAGTCATTTTCCACATGGCTTGATGCACAACTTTTATTCATATCCACTCTCACGGCCGAGCAAACTCAATGAAAGAGCACTTATATGCATATTCATTGGCTATCATCAAATAAGAAAGGATAAAATGCTTTCCCCTATTACCAAAATCTTTTATGACACCATAGATATTACTTTCTTTGAATATCAGCTATTCTTACTCCAATTGTGTTAGTAAGGGAGAGCAAAATACATGAATCACCAAAAAAGGATTGGACTTCACTTATTATTCCAGCTCCGAGTCCTCTCAACTCAGTCATATCACCTTTAACCCCTCAGACAACATCTAAAAATCCCAACACTAAGTCAACAGATTCAAGAGCATCTGTGACTCTCTTGACACAATTCAGATCCAGAACTGTTCATGAAGCATTGAAAGTCCCTAAATGAGTCTGACTTAGAAGATGAAAATTTGAATCACATATTGATCAATTTCAGATTTGCGAGAGATTGTTGGTGACAAGTACAAACTGGTCGCAGGTTAGATATCAGCCTATTTCATGGGAGATATGCATTCGATGGCTGAGTAGAAGCATACAAAGAAGAAGGGGGTTGCAGGGAATACTGAGGACAACAGCATCACACATACTCTACAGGGTTTGGTTGACCCACAACCATGCCAACTTTCAGAAAAAAGTAGTGCATCCAAGAACTGTAGTGTTTGAGATCATCAGGGACATTTTTTGTAGACTTGAGCAGGGGTTTAGAAGCAGAATGTATGGTAGGGAGCTTGCTAGACTTGATAAATTCCAATAGCTAATAATTGATGTAAATAGCGCTCACTTTCGGTATTAATAAATTTTTTATTAGTTACCAAAAAAAGTACCTACATGGAGAATTCCCACCCTAGAAGAACTCCATGCCCTTGAAAAGAATGGAATTTGGGTTCTAACAACTCTACCACCTGGGAAACACACGACTGGATGCAAGTGGATCTTTTCATTAGTGTTGGATGTCTCTAAGCTTGCTTGGCACCCAAGGGATACACTCAGTCATATTGAATAGATTCCAGAGGAACTTTTGCTCCAATAGCCAAACACAACATGATATGTCATACGTGTTCTCTTATCCATCACTGTGAATTGAAGTCTTGAATTGGGTACCCGTAAAGTCTCGAGTTGAAGAAGTGGCAGCAATATCAACACTTAGTAGAGTAAGTGAATTACTTAGCTCACACTCGTCCAAAGGTAAGCTTTGCCGTGACCCACATACCTAATGCCTTAAAAAGGATCCTAGGGCTAATATTCAAAAAACATTGAACCACTCATTAGAGGTTTACACAGATGCAGACTAGGTTGGGTCTCCCATGACAGAAGATCAATTTTAGGATGTTGCTCATATGCATAGGGAGATTCGGTGATATGGTGCAATAAGAAGCAACAAGTGGTGTTATGCAGCAGAGTTCCAAGCTTTAGATCAAGGTATCTCCTAAGGAATATGGTTGAAAAGACAAACGAAAGAACTCAGATTTGAGATCTCATGCCCTAGTGATATGATGCGTGAAAACCGGAAAAAAAAATTTTTTAAAAAAACTATAGCAATTGCCAACAATCCTATCATAGGCATTTCACTGGCAAGAAGATAAAAGGGAATGTTATATAACTTAAACATGTTCCACTATGGTTCCAAACCACAAACATCCTCATCAGGGCTCTTTTTTGGGTCACCTTCAACACCCTTCTTCATCTCAACCTCTCGGAGGCCCAAACTACATAATAATAAAATCTCATTTTACAGCCGTTTCACTACTTCTCTTTCTCAGTCATAATTGATACTGTTGTGATAATTTGATTTTGTTTAAGTTAAAAATTTATCGAACATTCTTTCTTGGGCTGGAAAACTTTGAACACTCATGCCTCAATTAGAAAATAAAGTCGAATTCAACTTAAATAGAACCGAGATGAAACAAAACAATCAGCGGGAAAAAAAAAAAGCGTTCAGGATTAGTACCCAAATAACAAGAATTCCCCGTTGTCTTGCAACTTCAACAGCTTTGATAACATTAGGGACGATAGCTGCCCCACCTTTTACATGCATTGGTCCACCGGGTAGTATGAAATCTTTCTGCAACAAAAGTAATTAAAGAACAAAAGAACACCCATTATAAATTCAAATAATAAATAGCTGAATTAGGTCATAATGTCTCAGATTCTCAACATATGACTTCGATAATCGATATCTTATCTTCATCATGCTAATAAATGAGTTCCAAACTCCGAAAAGTGAAGCAACTGCAGAATAATTAAAATTCAAATGAGCATGAATTGAATCAAAGTAATACCTGCATATCTATGACCAAAAGAGCTGTTTTCTTCCATTGCCCAGCCATTTTTTGATTTTATTATCTAAGAGGCAAAGGCACTAGCAGATGATGAACAATTACAATTACAAAAGAGACCGAAATCAATAAAATAAGTAATTGTGTTGCGTTGAGTTTTGTATTAGAAATTGTATATGTGATAACCGTCCAACGAGCGTTAGCAAAGACAAACAGCTCCGAATTCAAAGGTTTTGTCTTTCCTTCTTCGTTCTACCTCTTCATCCTGCTTCGAATTGAAAGAGGGATGAGCTTCGGTGCTTGGGCCGGTTACGATAAGGGTCCATCTAAAGCTGAGCCCTGGCCACATGATTGTTTTTGCGTAATTGCACTCGGGCTGTTTGGTTCGTATCATTCCGTTATACTTAAGATTAAGAGGGTGTTTGTTTAGGGGGAATATAGAGGTAAAAATAAAAATAAAAAATAAAATTTAAAATATTTTTTGTTTATTTAGAGAAAATAAAAATTAGAAGAAAAAATGGTAATGGAAATAAGGAATCTTCTATTTTCCAAGATCCATTACCAAGGGAGACTAGTAATTGACATTGGGAAATTATAAAAAATTATATATGAAAATTAAAAGGATTAAAATAACCTTTAAAAAGACTATGAATTGATATATATATATATATATATATATATATATATATATATATATATATATATATATATATATAATGTATCAAGTATCCACTCAATAATTAACAATAGGTAATATTTATTCTAGGATTTGCATAAATGTAACTTGTTAGATAATAACCCCTCAATTCTTTTGGCAAAAGGATTGATACACATCACCTATGGTACTGAAAACGTTGACTGTCCATGGGTTTATCTTGGCTCCAAATACGAGGCTCGTATGTATTGATATTCCAATGATTGGAGATGCACCATTACCTTATTATAAATAAGGCGATGACGACCACAGTTTTGGATGCTCATGCAAGCTTCATGCCTTAGCTGACAGACAAGATACGTTATAGTACTGAAGAGGCAATAACATCCTCTATACATATTATACCTAACACGTTCCATAAATTGTTTGTACCTTATTAATATGTGTGTGTGTGATCATTATTTTTTTTATAATACTATAAATTAAGGAATTAGGAAATAAGAATGCTCCTAAGATAAAGGAAAGGAGAATTATTAGTGGAAGGTGTAAAAAAAAATAGGGCACCATGTGCTAGATCAAAAAAATTGATTTCCCCACAAATAATTCCATCTTCAGAGGAGAATTAACCACTACAAGAACCTTACTAACCACCACCAGCTTTGGTGATGTTGTATTTCTATACCCAAACTTACCTCGATAGCGATCTAATTATAATTAATTATCCTTTCGAGTAAGTTGGGAGGAACGACGCCATTTACATGGTATCGACAAAGGTTATCAACAAAATTTATAAGCATGAATGGATATCAATAATGAGTGTTGTCGTATATGTTAATTATTTATTATTTCATATCATATATTTTAACACTTTTTTGTTGATTTGTATAATTTTATGACCTCTTATATATATATATATATATATGTGTGTGTGTGTGTGTGTGTGTGTGTGTGTGTGTGTGTGTGTGTGTGTGTGTGAGTGAGTGAGTGAGTGAGTGAGTTATTAGTTATTAATAAATATGCTTTATTATTATCATTCATAGGTTGGTTGTTAGCCATGTTGTGGCATGTTATTGCATAAAGATGAGAATGTGTACTATTATGACTTGTATACCTATTATAAACATATGTGCATCACAACTTCCTATAATTAGGTGACATAGGTTACTTAGTACGTAGTATGCTAACTGATGCACAGTGGATATAAACTGAGTTAAGTTAGGCTAGTAAATGGTATCTGGGGAATAACCACCAAAAGGGGCTGGAAAATGGGAGATGATGAGGATAAATATATGAACTAAGTAACTTTTAACTCATATACTTGAATCTACCACTTGAGCAATACAACACTCAAGATAAAAGAGATAGGAATTTTTGGATAAAATCAACTAATGTATTCCCTAACAATGGAGTAAGAATCTTGACCAAATAGGAGGAATGATTGGCAAAATACCCCTCCATTAAGCCATTCATTGCCTTTATATAGGATTGAAATAATCTATTTACAAAATAACCATGCCCAACTAGATATATGGGTTGGTTAGGACGTAAACTATCTAGTTACCTATCATGTAACTAAGTTTAATTCTAACCGACATAGCATAGTTTTCCCTGCACCCTTTTGATCTTGTGTTCCCCTTTCTTAGCCCATACTTGTCTGATTTGGGTTGAGTGCAAGTAGGCCCTCCTAAGTACATGATATTACATAATTAAAGCTAATAAAATGCTAGCAAATAAAGGCAACCTACAATGAGGATGTCATAAGTACAAAAGGTGAGGAATTTAAGACTCTAAAAGTTGTCCTAATTAAATCTTCACTTGCAGGCTGCCAACTCCCTTATCCTTTTTATCTTTGTAGGCTTCGAACTTGGGGTTGGAATGATGGCAAAGGACTGGGAGCTATGGCTTGTAGTGGAGCCACCAAATTGTTGTAAACTGAGGGTGGGAAAGGTGGTTGGAAAGTGGGCTACAAATTAGACGCAAATGGCTTGGCATTTTGGTGGCAAAAAATCGGGTTATTGGGGTAAGCTTGCATATCTCCTTTTTACATGGAAGTGGGGTTTAAAGGGGTTGTTTGGTTGCTTATAGTTAGGTTACAAAAGGAATAGGTTGCGAGGGCATGTTTTAAGTCTTATGTGACCTCCTTGGATGTGAGAAAATTTGGAAGATAATTTAGTGGAGTCCTTCCCAAGTTAGAAGATTTTTTGGTTCTTCTAATTTGGGAAGAAGAGTGCTTAATGTTGGATTTTGTGAAGGGCATTAAAGGGATGCTCTTGCATCACTAACATAGCAT
The DNA here is from genome assembly GCA_030549775.1 of Tamarix chinensis. Taxonomy (NCBI): domain Eukaryota; kingdom Viridiplantae; phylum Streptophyta; class Magnoliopsida; order Caryophyllales; family Tamaricaceae; genus Tamarix; species Tamarix chinensis. Next base: position 4,411,299 of record CM060171.1, on the reverse strand, counting down.
GAGTGAGTAGAGGACTTTTTGCACGTTACTAAGGGTGGCCGATAGCCAGCCATTTTAGGTGTTAGGCTTAGGCAAGTGAGTGTGGACATTCCGGTAGATGTCTTTTGTTGGTCTTTGAGAAACATAAATTTTCTTGTTTTGCCCTAACCTTGTGAGTGCATTTTTATGTATTTCCTTTTGTTTCAAACTGGTTATGGTCTTGGTTTTATAAAGCTTAACTCTTATCATCTCTTATTATATCTGTTCTGCACACTCTACTCTTAGTGTTGGATGGTTGCTTAGATACACCTTGTATCCAACATGAGACTGACAACAAGGCGTCTATCTAATGGTAGGTGTAGCAGTAATGCTTTATTTTTTTTTCTTAAGAGTGTTTTCTTATTTCTACTTCCATAGTCATTATAAAAATATTTTTTTAAAATAAAAATGAGGGTGTTACACCAAGAGATGGAGTACATGATCACTTGTGTATGTAAGATAATCAATTTAGTGGATGTGATAATCACCTATAAATTCCATGTGTTTTGTCATAATAAACAAAGATTTTAGTACCAATCTAATTTCATCAACAAGATCATCACTTAAGCGGTCGAGACAGCCACCTATGAAATTTATGTATTTCATAATTCTCAATAGAGATTTTAGTATCAATCAAATTTTATCTACGGGATAATCACCTATGAATTTTATGCATTTTGTAATTTTTAACAGAAATTTTAGTACCAATCTAATTTCATCAATAAGATTAAGTCTCCTATGCGAGTATGATATTGGGATAAAATAAAAATTAAGAACAAATATTCAATATAGTAAACCTCTGTAGCTTTGTACCTAGAAAAGATAGTGTAGTGTAAATTTAAAATAAAAGAAGAATTCTTTTTAGATTTAGAACCCACCATTCCCATTAAAATTTGAGAATAAAGAAGAGCTAATCACCAATAGAACTATGTCAATATCTTTAGATATTCGAATCTTATTCAAGTAAAAAGAATCAAATTACATATGTAAGAAAATTAATTTTTAACTTCTTGAACTTACGTTTGAGGTATGTTTCATATAATGGTTAAAATTACAACGGGTAATTTATCTATTTCATTCAACTTACTCTCTAAAAAGATTTCAATAATAATAATAATAGTAACTAAACCCTAGTTAAAAAAATACATACAAAATAGTCACCTAAACAATCAAAATAATCATCAAGCAAAAATGTGGCCAAGATACTCACTTATAATATAGAAATAATCATCCAATTTTTTTCGGATATATCTTATTAGATATGCTCTGGTATATTGTCGATGCCTTGGGAATCGGAATCCTAGAATATGAAAAATAGGCAAAAAAATTATATTGGAAACTAATGACTGACATATGGCTTATTGAGAATATAATATTTAGTGTAGCATTTTATCAGATAATGCGAACACTTAAAAAATATTTTTTTCCTAAAATAAACTAAAGAAATATTTCATTAAATCAGTAGAGAATCTCAAATAATTATTCGGCTGGCTTAAGTAAGTATATGAAAATCATAAGAGATATGACCCCTCGTATTAAGTGAGGGTAGACGATGAGTTGGATGATTCAGCCAAACTTAACCGGGGATGCGTATTCAAATGAACGTACGTAGGTGGTGGGAAGTTGAAACCATAGAAGAGAGGCGCCTTCCTTCCTTCCTCTTGAGGTTTTTCTCCCCCCCCCCTCCCTCCCCCCCCCCTCCCTCCCTCTCTTCTATCCCTTTATTTCGATTATATGATATCCTCTACTCTGGAAATGGATCTTCTCGCGCCAAACTACAAGAGGCTTGATAGGTTCCTGTTAGTGATTTCACTGTCCGTGATGATCCTAAGTACTCTTACACATGCCTGCTCCAACGGACAGTGTAAGGTCGGTCAGTCCTTCTAAGCCAAATTCCTCTGTACTACGGTCTTCTGCGTGAATTTTGATCGGAAATTAAGATTCTCCATATTTTTCTTCTTAATTATTGAGGTATGATTGTGGTCGTGAACTGATAGCAGCTACAAGATGAATGCTCGTCGGACGGAGATTGTGGTGCTGGGTTGTATTGTTCCTCATGTCAGAGCTCAAAATCTGAATGCGTTAGAAGCACCTACACGGATCAGTTCAAGATCGTCGTATGTATCACTTTTCTCTGTTTCTCTTAATTTCTCTCCCCCAAACCCCGGACGACGAAGATTACGGCGATCACTATTCTCTCACGAGTCCTTTCTGTTTTTTGAATTGAAAGATGAAATCTCGAGTCCTAATTAATAAAAATCTTTTCATGTCCATTTGGCAATAGTAAAAATAGATTATAAATTAACTTTTAGCCTATTGAAAATGGTTTTTTTTATTTATTCCAAAACAAAGAGGAAAAAACCTATGTTTGATAAATATTTTGTACTTATCTTTTTCATTTAGCCAAAGGTTTTGATCATCTTAATATGTATGGTAGTAATTCATCGTTGGTCATAAATATTATATTATCATTCAGTCACAAAATAATTGTGATAGAGAAGAAATATTGTCGTATAGGCTTGTTGGAACCCATGAATTTAAAAAAAAAAAACAGAAATGATTGGACGTATCATGTACGAAGTCCGAACTTAAATCCAAACTTGGGTGGTACGGGTCACCACCCTGAAGAAACTTATTCAACACGGTCCGCTCATTTGCCCATTTCTCAACTATCCTTATCGCCTTTAATTATCAAACTCTAGCCAATAGCCATAGTAGAGGTAGTATCGACTTCCCATTACACAGGGACAAGGAAAAATACACTACTAGTAAAAGCCAAAGCAGTAATTTCTCGGTTTCCAAAAGAAAGTTCTCCCGATTTTTCAATAAATGAGAGAGAGAGAGAGAGAGAGAGAGAGCTTATCTATAGATCTTTCTTACTCTTATTTAAGGTATGATCCTGACGGATAGGATCTCAATGGCACATATGAGTATTAATTTACCAAATAACCATCGGTCATATCAAGGATTAGCAAACCCAAAAGGGTAAAGTCAATCCGTTATTCAAAAGAGAGGTACAAATAAGTTATGTTAGCTTAGTATTCGGTTAAGCTTGATTCGTTCGTTCAAATAAATGAGTGAAAAATTGAAGTCTGGTTCATTTTATACCTTTCGTTAGTGAATTTAGTTGGGTTTAGCTCCTTTATTTATTTAAACAAGTCGAGCTGAGTTGAACCTTATTTTAAGTTCATTTAACTAATTGAGTCGAACCCAAATTTTAGGATATTTGACTTGACCTGTTTCTAGCCATATTCAAAAGAGAGATATGTGTATTTGGTTTCCAAATTTGAACCGAGGCATAAGGTATGCATATATATATATTGTTTGAATTTTTTTTTTCATGCAGTTAATTAAGATTAGGGAGCGCTATAAATTAAGAAAACAGTATTTTTTATACCGATCGATATTCTTTTAGCCTATGCCAATGAATAAAATCCTCATAATGACTTTTGGATATCGTGAAATGGAATATATAATATCATATTCTGCAATAGTTTGTCCTGAAATCTAAGCTTACCTTCTTTTTTTGTTTGTAATCGGTTTGTCTAAAGAGTGCCCCCTGGACACTTATTAAGACTTCACATTTATTTTCACCTAAACAAGTATAATCAGTGCATTTATTATGAAAGTACAAGGGATTTGTTGACATTAAATGCTAATTTTCTTTCTACTTTTGGTGATATGAACAGAATTTGATTCGTAGGTACCATACCTAGCTCCTTCAGTGATTTGAAGTGTATAGCACGATGCACAGCTTTATTTTAAAGAATTAATTCGTGGAGTAATATTTGATAAAGCAAAGGTAAATACGGAATAAACATAATAGTAATATATTCCACAAATATGTGATTAATCATAATTCCTTATATTTATAGATTTAGGCTCTTTTACAAAATATTATTTAAAATAAAAATTTATGAACTTTTAATTATCGTTAAATTTAGAAGATTTAAGGGCCGAAATTAAAATAAATTTAGGTTAAGTATTTACTAAATATTGACCATTAATCAAATACTAATGTAATAGTTAAAAATAGTTTCTATATATATATATATATATATATATATATATATATATATGTTAGGAAGGGTTTGTGTGTGTATATATATATATCAAAAGAGATGGAGAGGATAGTGATAATTAAATAGAAACAAAGAAATAAGTAAATAATATCTGATGACCATCTTGGACTAAATTATATAAAACAAGTTACAAGCTATACGTGACGGACACACTATCCCAAATATATATATATTATATTAACTCCCGGAATTAGAATTACTTAAAAATCATGTCTTTTTTCTGCTTTTATTAATTGATAATATACTTATCTATTAGCGCAATTGATATCTTATAACCATCAGAATAATTCACTTCCCTTCAACAAATACGCATTCCTGACCACGCACAACTCTTACGCCGTGGAGGGGGAGCCGTCTCGTACCGGAGTCCCTCGACTCACTTTCTCAAATCAAGAAGATAACGTTACTCAGCAGCTACAAGTAAGGACGTACTCCCAATTAAATAATGTATTTATACGCTTTTAAATTTCAATCATCTTTGGATTTTTTATTTATTTTTTATTTGGTTTTTTGGTTTATTCAATTTACCTAAGGTTGGCTAAAGAATTACTAATAGTATGTATATATAGCATTGTCGATCACCCATCTTTCTTAATTAATTATTACCAGAACGGAGTCCGTGCGTTGATGCTTGATACGTACGATTTTAAGGGAGATGTATGGTTATGCCACTCCTTCAAAGAACGGTGTTACGACATCACCGCTTTCGTAAGTACATGCTACTATATATATATATATACAGTATGCTTTGTTGGGAAATATCCGTGATTACCTCAGTTTTGAGATCTAAAATAAAATCTTCAAAACTAAGAATACAAGCACTATACAGAATAATAACAAATCAAAGAAGAATTTATCAAACTTGAATCTTTATTGCTATCCTTTCAAGCTATACAAGAATCAAGAACACTCTCCCCGTATTTTTATTCTTACCAAGTAATCAAGAACAACCCTCTTGATTAATTCACTCAATGCCGAAACCCCGTTTCAATTGAGAATTTCCTAGATCTACTCTTTAGATCTATCGCACACCCTCGGGTTGTATTGTGCATATGCCTCACTTTGCATATCTCTCTACTCTAAACAAAAGAGCCTTTAAATAGGCTTCAGAAAAAAACCTAGAACTAAATGTGAAACGTTACAAACCTGAGGATTAAAAACAACCATAAAGTTTGGTAAAAGTAAGGACGAAAACAATTAATACCTTTAATAAAAGGCCTTAAATGTCAATTAATACTCTAATTGACTATACCATCCGTTTCCTAAGGACTAATTAAACATTTGTCATAAATGTATTAATTGACCATAAACCCTCCTTAAGTTACGCACACCATCCTCCACTCTAGGTCCTTCCTAACATCTATCACATTGGCTTGAACCCCGGTTTGAAAACCAACAAACCTCCCCTTCAAGCCATATGTGACCGCATTCATGATCAAGTCATATGATCATAGCATCGTCCTTCACCAAACGATGCCTCCCCTTGAGCCAAAGTCCCTGCAATGCTGCTTCCTGCAAGCTTGAAGAGATTCCCTTTGGTCTTTGTTCCTCTCAAGATCACCTTCCCTCGTTTAGTGACCTTCATCCATCCAGACTCCATATGAATGGCATAACCCAATCCATCCAATCGTCCTAAGGATATCAGATTTCGACCAAGTTTAGGAACATAGCTCACATCTGCTAGCTTCCTCACTCTCCCATCATGGGTCTTGATCTCAATATCACCGGTTCCTTCAACTTTGACCTCCTCTCCGTTGGCCAAAGCAACAGACATCCCATCACATGCCTCTAAGGACTTAAACCAATCCTCCCTACAACATACATGTTGGGAACATCGTGAATCCAGGATCCAACTCTCTTTCCGTGCATCCATCCCATGCACCAAGAGAACATCAACATTATCATCCTCATCTATAGCAGCTCCCGCGTAATCCATCTCCTTCTGGTCTTTCTTGTAATCCGGACACTTCCTCTTGAAATGCCTGACCTTGTTACAATAAAAGCACCTGATATTTGGGTTAGACTTTTTCTTACCCTTGGAGCGCCCTCCTGCATATAGACTGGATCCATCTCCAGAAGTAGATCCCCCTTGTCCTGCCAATTTTTTCGTCTCAAGCAAAACCAAAATTGTTTCTTCCAGAGAAAGTGTCTTCTTCCCTATCAACAGGCTAGTCACCACTGGACCAAACCTCTTCGGAAGAGAAGCTAATAACAAGACTGCCTGATCCTCATCCTTAAAGGATTCATCTAAACTCTTCAATTGGTTGATCAGTCCATTGAATATATTTAGATGATCTTGTAGGTTGCCTTCATCTGCCATCTCGAGCGAAAAAATATCCTTCTTCAAGAATAACTTGTTGGCTAGTGACTTCGACGCATATGTCTTCGCTAGCTTTTCCCATAATTCTTTCGGACTCGTTTCCTCAAGAACGTTATACTTGACTTCAGGAGCAAGGGCCAACCGGATCGTACTAGTTGCACGCAGCTTCATATCCTCCCACTTGGAATAATCCACATCTGTGGGCTTCTCATCGTTCAGGGTAGCATGCAGTCCCTGCTGGATAAGAACATCTTTGATCATACTCTGCCATAGCGCAAAATTGTTCCTTCCATCAAACAATTCCATCACTAACTTCCCTCCTCCCAAGATCTTGTCCATCTTCAATCTGACTTGAACCAGCAGATAGATCCGACACAAACCTCGGCTCTGATACCACTTGTTGGGAAATATCCGTGATTACCTCAGTTTTGAGATCTAAAATAAAATCTTCAAAACTAAGAATACAAGCACTATACAGAATAATAACAAATCAAAGAAGAATTTATCAAACTTGAATCTTTATTGCTATCCTTTCAAGCTATACAAGAATCAAGAACACTCTCCCCGTGTTTTTATTCTTACCAAGTAATCAAGAACAACCCTCTTGATTAATTCACTCAATGCCGAAACCCCGTTTCAATTGAGAATTTCCTAGATCTACTCTTTAGATCTATCGCACACACTCGGGTTGTATTGTGCATATGCCTCACTTTGCATATCTCTCTACTCTAAACAAAAGAGCCTTTAAATAGGCTTCAGAAAAAAAACCTAGAACTAAATGTGAAACGTTACAAACCTGAGGATTAAAAACAACCATAAAGTTTGGTAAAAGTAACGGACGAAAACAATCAATACCTTTAATAAAAGGCCTTAAATGTCAATTAATACTCTAATTGACTATACCATCCGTTTCCTAAGGACTAATTAAACATTTGTCATAAATGTATTAATTGACCATAAACCCTCCTTAAGTTACGCACACCATCCTCCACTCTAGGTCCTTCCTAACATCTATCACATTGGCTTGAACCCCGGTTTGAAAACCAACATGCTTAACTAAATAAGTACTACGATAATCCGCCTACTAATTGTGTTGTAATCCAGTAATCCTATATATATATATATATTTGTGTGTGTATACTTCACACACATGCACACACGTTTATACAGGAGCCCGCCATGGACACATTAAAGGAAATCGAAGCATTTCTATCGGCAAACCCATCAGAAATCGTGACACTGATATTGGAAGACTATGTGGAAGCACCAAAAGGACTGACCAAGGTCTTCGCTGATTCAGGCTTAAAGAAGTACTGGTTTCCGGTCTCAAGCATGCCTCAAAACGGCCAAGATTGGCCCTTAGTCAGCGACATGGTGGCTAAGAACCAAAGGCTATTGGTCTTCACATCTAAGAAAGAAAAACAAGAGGGGGAAGGCATTGCTTATCAGTGGAATTACATGGTGGAAAATCACTGTACGTGCGTGTATATACATGATTAGCTCGTCCATGGATCGCTATCCTTTAGATACCCTCTTTTTTTCTTCTTCTTTCTTGTATACCATGTTTTCCTTATCTATTAATTAATGGCCTGGATGCATGGATCTTGTACGTGTGTATATACAGACGGAGATGATGGAATGAAGGAAGGCAGTTGTAGTAATAGGAGGGGGCAGTCCTCGGCGCTCGATGACAGATCAAAATCATTGGTTTTGGTTAACTATTTTAGGTCTGTTCCTGTTGAGCAACTTTCATGTGAGGATAACTCAGGTAGCCTACTCGGAATGATTAATACATGTCACGTGGCCGCTGCTAATCGTTGGGCTAACTTCGTTGCCGTCGATTTCTACAAGGTAACTAACTAACTATGCATATGAATATATAGAGAGAGAGAATACTTTTTGTTCCATCCCTTGATTTGCCATGGATATACATACATACATACATACAAGTAATTAAATTATGACGTACATATTTCTGGTTCCTTCGTAGAGGAGTGAAGGAGAAGGTGCATTTGGAGCTCTCGACTTTTTAAACGGGCAGCTCTTATGTGGCTGCAAGGACGTTCGCCTTTGTAAGGTAAACACTAGATCTGTAATTCGTCTGTCTTCTTTCTCTTTCTAATAATAATAATAATATCTGTCTGATTAAAGACAACGTGTCAAAGGGTACGTGACCAAGAAAAAAAGGGACACGAAAGCTAGCTTTCGATGCTACCTATCTACAAAAAAATACTCACTGAATCAGCCAATGTAATAACCTTACAGATATGAAAACATAAGATTTGGGGCGCTTGTTTGACAGGGATAATAAGGATGAACAAAATCTTCTTATTTTATGTATTTTATATCAAGTAAGTAAAAATATCAACTAACTAATAGATCTTTAATTCCAGCTAGTTACACCTATAATTAAGCTACTTAACACGCCATGAGCCATCCAATTATAATGAAATGCTAGGATTACATAAAATGACATAGAATCCTCATTTAGCATCCACTAGGGCTTTAGCTCGAGTTTCCACGTATCATGGATGACTTGGAACCTCCCTGCTGCTACATAATCATACTTGATATGTCGCTATATATCATTAGCACATCCTTAAGGATCTCTTTGATTCTTTCCGTTGTAAGAAAATTAACTCCTTATTACATGTTAAAACTTCAAAAAAGTATTGTAAATAAAAGAAACACCTTTAAGAATCTCAAGAACATTACTAAGCACATCCAATAAACATTTTTGGATGATAAAATAAGGATAATCCTGCATCACGATATCCTAATGATTTACTTGTATTACGTTTGTGTTGTGTTGTTGGTGCAGTCTGGATCCGCCTTTGGAATCTGCAACACTACCTAACAAGATAGAGAGACAAGAATTATTATTAAGCACTACTAGCTAGTATTGCGCCTGTTATATATTGGCTACTTATCAAATGTCATTTCATAAGTGATTTTATTACATTATATGAGGGGCATGCTAGTTTTAATTGGACATAATTGTCCTTCATAATAAGATTAGATTGCCAACGATTATTGGGAAGTAAATTAATTGACATGAAAATGTTGATCAGTTTTGCTTGAAGAGGGATATGATTGGTTTTTCACTACGATATGCTTTATGTTTTACCACAAAAATACGATATGTTTATTGTTTCACCACGATATACGTAATGGTTTACCATCGTCCAATCAAATATAGATCATTATTATATTTTATCGAGGCATGCTTGATGTTTCCCTTATAGCATTACAGTGCTTGATGTTTTACCCATGTTTCGCCATGATATTTCTAATATTATTTTTTCTACAATATATACTCATATTGTTGTACTTTTGACTTAAAAAAATATAATATAAAATAATATTATGTTTTCCACCGACTAAAATAATGTTTCACCATTGTTGTTTTTGTGGTTTACTATAGTTTCCTCCACTTTTCACCATTGTTGTATTCGTGTTTTACTATTATTACCTACACATTTCACCACAATTATTATCATAGTTCACCAATGTTAGTTGTAATTTATCTAGAAAAATAAATTTGTCATATTTTACCATAATTTTTTTCATATTTCATTACTACTGTATTATGTTTCGCCAGTGTTATACTTATGTTTCGCCACTATTACTTTCATGTTTTAGTACCATTGTTACCTCTATGTTTCACAACTGTTATCTTTATATTTTATCGTAGTTTTTTTCATGTTTCACCATAATTGTTGTATATTTTACCGATGTTCGTTGTGAATTTTTTTAGAAAACTAACTTGTCAAATTTTACCATAAATGTCATCATATTTTACCACTATTGTCTTATAGTTCACCATAATTGTTTTCATGTTTTACCACTGTTGCATACATGTCTCACCACTATAATTTTCATATTTCACCATAGTTATTTCACTACAATTACATCTATATTTCGTCATTATTGCCTTCATATTTTACCATTATTGTCTCTATGTATTACCATTATTGACTTCATGATTCTATAAAAAAATAACTTGTCATATTTTATTGTAATCACTCTTATATGTCTACACAATTGTATTACACTTCATCACTATTTTTTATCATATTTTTTTTACAAAAAGTATCAATATAAATATTTGTTTTTATAGAAATTTTTTTAAATCATTGTGATATTTTTTAAGTATTCTAATAGTCCTACTGAAAGATATTTTGATTTAAAAATAATAATAATATTGGTGGTATAAATCACAGCCTACTTAGCGGCTCGTTTTATATATATATGTTGGCTACTAATTGAATGCCATTTATTGTTTGTTTGGACTTACTTATCAAAAGTAGTTATCTAACATAATCACTTATTTAAAAAAAATTAAACTAATTTTTTTTAAATAAGTGATTATCTTGAATAACTACTTTTGATAAGTAAATCCAAATAAGCATTAATTAGTGATTTGATATAGTTTGTATAAGGGGCAAATTGGTTTTAATTGGACATAACGGTCCTTCGTACTAGATTGCAAACAATTATTGGGAAGTAAATTGCCCGACATGAAAGTCCTAGCCAATTTTGCTTGAAAATGGAATGATATAAGTTTATTTCAAGCTCTATGATATTAGGCCCAACTCAAGGGGGCCCATATGGACGAATCTTAATTGATGGCTAGCTTTTTCATGTGCTTTCGAACGGAAAACCCATTGGGCTTAAGTTAAACGCATATCTATGCCATCGGACAAAAAATGGAACAAAAAAGGGATAATACTTTAGCTAACAAGCCGTGGTGGTAGCTTGTGTTATTTACTAATGTAAAAATTTGTTCGAGTATTGTTTTGACCTCCATTATAATATAATGTAGTGTTTGATTATTTTACCATCTAAAATCTACTCCAATCTGAAATAATAATAATAATAATAATAATAATAATAATAATAATAATAATAATAATATTTGATAGATAAATTTTATTTATGTTTGAAGTAATAATAGTGCTTAATAACACATCTAATTTGAAATAAATTGATATATATTGACATTTTTGGACATTTTTTATTTGAATAATACATATTTTATAATTTTTTATTGTTTATAGATTTAATTTTAATAAGATATATTAATTAATCATAATAATACTAATAATTAATATAATAATTAATAATTAATTTTTTTGGTAATCATGTATATATGTATTTCATTAATCTCAAGCTTCAAAGACAATTACAAGCAGTTCTCAAATAGCAGTAGAAGGGTTAAGGCTTAGGGCCAAAAGAACGAGGACCTCTTTGCTTAAGTCATCTATACATTCCATCAAGCGGATTTGCAATGTTGAAATCGGGTCATCCTCCCAATCAAATCCGATATGATTTATTTTTGTATGGATATAAGTTCTTGTGTCTCATCCATAAATATTATCATATTCCTCTTTCTCTATATATATGATATATGGTTGCAGCAACTATAACTAGAATGACTTATCTCCTCACTTTAGGTACTTGTCCTCTCTTACTTTCCCAATAGATAATGTGTTGCCACTGAGCACTCTATTTTTGCCACCTTAATTTGTTTAATAGTGGAAGCCAAACAATCCTAGCAAAGGTGTAGTCTAAGAACAGGTGGGACCGGCTATCTCTTGCACCATTATAGAGCATATATAGTGGTGTCAAACTACATGCCATAAGCTTAAATTTTATCTTGGGCTTGGAGTTTATCCATAATAGCAAGCCGCAAAAAAAATGAAAGAATGCCTTATGAGAAAATTTTTATTCCATACAAGAGAGTACTAAGATACTTTATCATGGGAAGGTCTAATTAAATTATAAATTGTGGAAATGGAGGGATTTCCATGTTGAAGGATTATGGGCAAATTTGAAGGTTAGAGAGCCACCTAAAAAATGTTTCTGAGTCCCAAAAGTTTTTTAAGTATCCAAGAAGTAGTAGATTTCACCTTAACATCCAAGATAATCTTCCCATTTGAGATAGTAGGCATGGATTCACTTTCCCCACAATAGGTCCTTCTGGTTGGCTATGTGCTAGATTAGTTTACACATATTAGGCCTATTCCACCATAACAGATTGATAATGCCCAAACCTCTCTCATTTTAGTCAAGCAAACTATTTTCTAAGCTATAATATTATGTTTTGATGCATCAAATGATCCTGACCTCAAGGATTTTCATCATATGGCATTAATTTCTATGATGATGTGTAGGGAATAGAGAAAACCATGCTGTAATAAGTCTATAAACTAAAGAGGATAGAATGTATAAGTTATATTCCTCCTACATAGCTAAGTAGATTAGCATACCAAGATCTTAATCTCGGAGTAAATTTGTTAATGAGTGTATGATAGTGTTATTTGGTAAGATATCTACCATTAAGGGGTACTTGTAGATATTTGAAAGGCAAATCCCTTTTAGGTATGTGAAATGCTTCATAAATTTTGTCATTTAATTGCTAGGATTAATCATGTTTATAATACACATTACTTTTTGCAGCATTCATGGTGAGACTTGATATTTTACAAAAATTAAGGAAAGTGTTGAGAACTATTATTGCTAAGTATTTTTTGCCACCGCAAAGAAGAAGAAGAAGAAGAAGAAGAAGAAGAAGAGAGTCATCTACAAATATTAGGTTTATTATCTTCAATTTCTTGCATCTAAGGTGGAGAAAAAGAGAGGGCTCAACCACACATTTTGTAGGGAGTGGTTAAGATAATCCATGATCAAAACAAAGAGGTAGAGTGATAGTGGATCACCTTAACTCAACCCCCTTTTTACTCGGAGTGGAGAGTGCAAGACACCATTACACTTAATTGAGTAACTTATTGTGGATACACAAGCCATGAGAATTATGGAAAAATGGGGGATGTAGGACATATAAATTTTTTTTAAGCAATCCTATTTGACAGAGTCATATATATATATATATTTCATATTTAGTTTAAACGTGAGTCTAGGTGATAGATGATTTTGATTATATCCCTTTATTACTTGAGTGTCTAAGATAATATTATTTATGATAGACCTACCCTTCGTAAAGGTTGAATAGGATTCTCTAATTAGTGAAAATATAATGGGTTGGAGTCTACGAGTAATAATAGTGGTTATGATCTTATAGAGAATATTACAGCAAACAACATGAAAATAGTCCCCTAGTGTAGTTACACTTGGCACTTTAGGAATGTAGTTTTGGGTAGTAACATTGATTCCTTTAAGCATAAAATCAGTAGTAAAAAAATTCAAGACAACCACATACAAGTATATACCAATAACCTCTCAACAATACTTAAAAAACTATGCATTATAACCATTTGGTCCTTGACTTTTTTTCATTTCTATTTAAAACCACATTTCTATTTAAAACCATGGTTGGTTATTTGATTGATGAAGGTTCAACTAATCCCATAAATCCTTTCTTCATTCACCAAAATTAAAAGCATACATAAATTTTAGTAAGGTAAAATTGAAAACCTCTAGCAAGGTAAAGAATTTTGCATAAAATACCTTGTGCATGGGTGTAACACCCCAGTGATATAATGGTATATATATTTTCATTTAAAAATGATATAATGTGGAAGCATAATAACAAATTGGGAGAACTACCGCCACACCCCCCATAATACAAATTTCCACCATCTATTTCCTGATAGGTGAAAGGCTAAAAACTTGTTTAACAAATCCTGAAATAGAAACTAGGTCAAAAATCCTCACTAATAAAGTTGGCAAAACCCCTATAAAATTCTCACTAATTGATCAGCATAAAACTTGTGAGACAAAGCTGAGTTTCAAAACAAAACCAAGCATCAAAATATAAATGACCATTTGCAACACTAAATTAGATTTACAACACAAAATTTTAACTTCCAAATCATTTACAAACAATTATATGAGTCATCAAGGGATCAGATTTTGGGCAGCTCTAACTCTCAGCCCAAGCCAAAATCACACCTAAATTCAACCACAATACATGCATACAAACATCTAAACAAGTGTAGTATATGTATGATGACGTACTGATTAAACAATCTCACTTATAGTAATAACATACACACGTAGATTCACGTATATATACAATCCTATTATGAAATATGCTCTTACAAAAGATCATGGAAACAAAAAACACCATATAAAGATTAACAAGAGTAGTAGAGGAATATGACCCAATATCAGCACATATCTTATAAAAAACATATAATCTTAACTAAGCATGAATCCACGAAAGAACATAATGTTGTAGTAGAATTATGCGATCAATTCCACGAAAAGATATTACACCAGACATGCTAATTCACATTATTATCTATTTCGTTGTATATGATATCATAGTTCACTTGTTTCACTTATTTAACTTATTATAATTATTCAATGCTAACACACAATATTTATCACATCTAAAACATAAAATAATATATATCCAAAATATAATATTCTTCACATCTAAGGCACAATGGCTAAGAAACCCACAACAACATGTCACCTATAGCTCTGCAGTTATGGTAAACATTGTGACCTATAGCTTTGTGGCTATGACCTACACAACCACTCATGACACCCTAACCTTTAAGTATTAATACCTCTTATAGGGATCATAGGTCACCAATAAAGTAGAGAGAAGGTCATCACTATTGCACTATATATAAAATGAGAGGGAAGGCATCTACTACACAACCCTTCTTTGAAGGTTATCCTGAGGTTACTCAAGATGGACTATATACAACCACTAGCTATGAACGCTAATGTGACTTATAACACAATTTTCATAGGTGGACTGAAACCACCAACTATGACCACTAATGTCACCTATAGTACAATTCTCACAATTCATTCATTTCACTTATCACTTGAATTATTCATACTATAATCCATGATCACATATTCCACCATGTATATCAAAACCATAAATGTTCTTAATAACTATTATATATGATTACCAATAAAGAATCCAACCTCTTTCATTCGCGTTAACAAACATGATATCAAAAGAATATGTCATGGGATGTTTATACCGCTTATATAATATGACAACTTTTAAAATACAACTACGAAGAATTCTAAAATACCACACCATAAGATAGCCATATAGCACATACACACAAACTACATGCATTATTAACAAACCCTAGAATGTGCTTAGCACAACTAAAATATTGAATAATACACTTCAATATATAGAATTCTAATAACTATGAGTTTTGGAGGTTTACATAGCTTCCAAGCTATTCTAGGATATGAAGAAGGAAAACCCTAGTTTTAGGATCCACTAACATGCCTTCCTAGATCACCTTTGAAAATCATAAGACTAAGTGAGAAAAAATTACTCCAAACATAAAATAATAGAAAACAAGTAAATTTTTATCAAAACTCACTTATACAACTAGGTTTTACTACCTAAAATATCAAACCAATCAATTTCAAAAAAATTGATCCAAAAGATAAATTAAAACTCAATTTAATTAGTTTTTAGGTCAAAACTAATAAAAGAATCAAATAAACTCAATTTCAAAAACCATGCCAAAAAATTAGGGTTTTAAAGCCCAAAATAAAAATTTGGACAATTCAAATTGAAGGTATTAGAATATAATTAAGCTCATTTCAAATAATTTTATAAAAATAAATTTTAAGAGAAACAACTATACAAATGACAAATCTCATAATTTGATTTGAAAGTTAGGGTTTTAATCCCAAAAATACAATTTGATCAAATTTTATTCATTTATTTAAATTAAATATTTATAAATACAATTAGACCTATTTTATAACCTATTGTATACATAATTGATTAAAAACAATAACAAAAATATCATATTTAACATAATTAAGGTTTTTGAACCCACACTGTAAATCCATTCAAATCTTATTCAAATATTTAAATTGATGGTTTTAAATTAAAATTAGACATATTCTAAACCATATTATATAATCAATTTAATAAAATAACTCGACTACATAATTCAATTTAAGTCTGCAATAGTTTTGACCTAAATATCTAATTTTGATGGATTTCACAAAAAAATTTCAAATTGATACTTCCAATACAAAATTAAATGCATTTTGAAGCATAATGTATAATCAATTTATCCAGAACAAATAAATTGAAAGAACCCGATAAATCTAGATAAATCAGGATCAAAATCCCAATTTTCACAAGTGAAGCATACACTACACAATTAACCCATCCAAATTAATCATACAACTCATACATACATAATTTAGAAAAGAATTTAACTAAATCAAAGCTAGTTCATTCAAAATTTATCAAAATAAAAGTTAGGGTTTGGGGTAATTATACCAAACAAATTAATGCAAAATTGAAGGGGATAAGGGTTGGTGGAGCTTCATCGATGGTTGGGTGCACTAGAGGTGGCCATATGGTGGCACCACTATTGTCTTACTCACTGTTGTTGCTTGATGCTGCTGCTCGTTGTTGTCGTCGACGATGAATGGAGAGAGCAATGGTGTGGATTGGTCAAGCAGTAGCGAGGTGGTGTGGCATGATGAAGTAGGAAGGCAAAGGAGAGGGAGGTAGGGGAAGCAGGTTAAGGGATCATGCGTAGGAGAGAAAAGAAAATGAAGGGAGAGAAAGAAAAAAAAATGCGGGAGCGGTTGTCCGGTTATTTTTTTAACAAACTATCAGAAATATGATAAAAGGTAATTTTATCTAATAAAAAACATATGATAATGATCTAAAAAAATAAATTTTATTTTAATACAAGTAAATGACTAAAAATAATTTAACATATTGTTGAAATTGTCCCGTGCATAGTAAAATGAGCAAAACGAAAGAAAGTTAGTTTCGAAACTAAAATCATAAATAAATTACTGAAACTATTCCAAATATCTTATTGACCTCGTAAAAATAAATAGTTTCAAAGACGGATAACAATTATTAAAATAATTTTACTACTTTAAATAAATTTTATAATTTAAAATCATTTATTTTCATTTTGAAATATAACCCTAAAATAAAGTCATAATCACACGATGAGGCAATACTCGAAAATGAATTTAAAATATTAAAATTAAACATACGATAGAAGCAGAAATATATTTTAAACAGAAATTGAATTATGAGAACTTAAAAGTAGTAGTCGTGAATAGATTTATCTATAATAGTCTGCAACAACAAACGATTAAATAACTTTCAACATAAATTCTAAATTGTCAATAAAACCATAAAATGAATTAAAACCTTAACAAACATTTATAGTGAACACGATTTAAATTAAATAACCTAATTAAAATTAAATTAAATTAAATGTTAACACTTATAAATCAACACTGATATTTATAAATAAATAAATAAATAGTTTTTGAGGAACATGGTGTTACAATAGGTGGTTAAATGTAGGATAATCCAGAATCGGGGGATCCCAACCTGTCTAGATGAAGTCATTATGATGGGAGTCATAATTATTAAGCCAATTCCAATGTGCCATGAACCCTTTAGTTACTTTAGTAGCATCAATTTCTTTAATCCTCGTTTCAACCAAGCCTGCTAGAGTTATTTTATTTTCTCTCCACCATTCTCTTGCCGCTTTTTATTTTTGGGGATAATTTAATCCTCTAGTATTCCAAGAACCTACCGTCGTGAGAGATGGGTGTTGAGATGAAATAGTGCTTGCAAAAGACTTGCTCCAATTTGAATAGTCACAACTTTCAAATGATTAACAATTATTGATGCTGTTTATATAGGATTGCAATGATTAGAATATATAGGTGCAGTTACTAAATAAGAAATGCTCACATTACTTCTTAATCTGAAAATGATGGTTGGGCTGACTACTTTGGTAAATGACTTTGAGTGTTGTTGTGTAGGCTCAGTTCTATTGATAGAAGCAGAGGCAACATCATGGTTGCTTGTGGCAGGAGAAGGAAGTGAAGTTAAGGTAGATGATTTAGCAATTTTATCGATAGAAAAATAAGGTTTTTTTGCTGGTTATGTGTGTCTTCTATCATTGATCACAACCCATTTCCTCCTGAAACCATTGTGGCCTGAGTATTTAAGGCATTTATTAACCAAATGCCATGATTGGTGACATAAGGAACAAATAGGTAGGTTTCCATTCATAGTATACCCTTTATCTTAGTAAGGATCCATCTAGTTTCTTAATGTGCACAAATTCAACTACAGGTCTAAGGGCATCAAACTCAATTAAAACTCTTATATATGATACTCTTCCCTTTATAGATGTAACACCGTCCATACCTATTAGTCTCCCCACACGGCTACTGATTCTACTAATTCTTTCAATAGACCATAATGGGAGAAGCAGTCCTCGTAACTTAATCTAAAAAGGAAGGAACTAGAACTCAAACTTGTTGAAAACAAATTCTGGATGCCATTTTTTAAGAAGCGGAGGTCAATTCACAAAGGTCCAATTACATGCATCATATAAGGTATTGCAGCCCTTCTCATAATCAAATGAAAATAGAAAATAACCTTCATCATGTAAATGGATACGAGGTATTTCCACATGGTTCCAAGCATTCCTAACATAAGACTCCATATGAGGAAAAGCAGGTATGTGGCCATAGACCATACTTACAAGTGTATGCTTCCAATACCGAGTTTCAACATCTATATCTTTTTGTCTCACTTCAACCACAATTATCCTTTCATGTACACTTGGGGTTTTGTATGTTAAGGCATGTAATTGATTAGGATTGCAATTTGTTCGCATAATTTCACTCCAAGAAACACTAGTAGTCGGATTCATAGAGTGAGTGAGTTATTACGTGTCATGAGTAGAAATATAAGGGACATCCGTGGTTGGGATCTGGGTCAATTGATCATTTTGATTTAGAATCGTGAATCAATGGGGAGAGACACAAGGGTTATGCGGTAAAGGTGCTACTTTAGATGTGTGCTTAGATCAATCTTCATCAACAAAATCCTTGCCCACAATATCAGTAGGGGGATTCAAAATCATCATCGGTAAAGCATTTATCAAAGAAGTAGGTGGAGATCAACTAGGGCTTCTCTTATTCTTGACCAGGGCATGCGTGTAAGCACATTCTAAGGTCATACATCATGTTTTGGAAGAGTTATTCATATTATTGATAATTAATACTATGAATAATAATTCATATCAATATTAATTATTATCAATATTGATAAAAATATATAATAATACATAATAATTATGATTAATACTTAATAAATAATAATATGATTAACAATTAATAATAATTAGTATAAAAAATAATAAATAATATTATTAATGTAATTAGTTAGTATTATTATTGTTAGTAGTAGTAGTAATCAATAATAATATTATTAATTATTAATATTTCTCATAATATTTTATAAATAATTAATATTTTGTAATAATAATTATTATGTTATTGATAATTAACATATTAATATAATTAATAACATAATAATTGATATAAATAATTATTAATAATAAACAATATCGATATTAACTAATAATTAAAATATATATTATTACTAGTAATGAATAGTAGTAATATTAATTAATAATATATAATATATAAATAATTATGACTAATATTAATAATTAATAACATTAAACAATAATGGCAATATTAATAATGGTGAAAGGTAAATATAATTAATAAATGCATAAGGATAATAGTGTGGGATATTTTTAAATATGTAATAAAAAAATTAGTAAATATACCCATAATATAATAATGTAAAATACAATATAGATAAAGATATTTTTAAAATAATAGAAGATTTCTCTAAAGTAATAATATGGATAGCAATGTGAAAAGATAAATACACATAATATAGTATTATTTATCTTCATCCATTTTCCCATTCTTCTTGGCAAGTTATATCCATCAAATTTGTGAGACTAACATTCGAAGAGCATTACATTTTCCCATCTTTACTTATTTACTATCTCAAGGAAAAGAGGAAAGCAAAAATACTATCAACTTAATATGTTTGTCTTAGTCGCCGTCAACAATTCTATCACAAAGCAACATAACAGAGGTAAATTACGACGTGCTTTATAAGTGTAGAAAACATTTGTTTGCGAGAGTAGGTGCCCACAATGAACCGATCTTCCAACTTGTGACTTTTTTTAATCATACAAACCGAACTCTCACACCGTGGCTATTCAGATTATTACGTCGGGGGTGATATGATTTAAATCTGAGATATTAAAAAAAAATTCAAAACCCTTTTTACAATATCAAAAAAGAAACCATTAAAAAATGCTATTAAAATTACAATAGATAGTAGTAGCTTAATTATGGAAGTATGAAAACTTTAATGATTGGTTATTTTGTTATCTAAATAATATTTTGGAGATAAAAGTTTTATCAAAATATTAAAATCTAGTCGAAAACATCATATTCTTAAAATTTTAAAAAAATAGACAAAAGGTCCATTAATAGATATAGTTGAGGACGACATAATTAGAAAGAAAAGAAGATAAAGATAAGGATAAAAAAGATAATAAAAGGAAAACATTGATGAAAACAGAGATGTAGTAAATATATATATATATATATATATATATATAAGGGAAGGGTCACATACAAACTTTTACTAATATACAAACATAAGAATCAATCTCATCTATTAGATCAAAATTTAATCACATTCAAGATTTTATTAATACCAAACCAAAAAACTAATCCAAACCTATATCCAAACCTCTAAAACCATAAATTATACAAACCCTAAACCCTCTAAACCCTAAACCCTAAACCCTAAACCCTCTAAACCTCAAACCCTAAACCCCACACCCTAAACCCTCTAAACCCCAAACCATAAACCCTAAACCCTCTAAACCTCACACACTAAACCCTAAACCATAAACCCTAAACCCTAACCACTCTAAACCTCAAACCCTAAACCCTCTAAACCCCAAACCATAAACCCTAAACCCCAACCCTCTAAATCATAAACCCTAAACCCCAAACCCTAAACCCTCTAAATCCTAAACCCTAAACCCCAAACCCTAAACCCTCTAAACCCCAATCCCTAAACCCCAAACCCTAAGCCATCTAAACCCTAAACCCTAAACCCTCTAAACCACAAACCCTAAACCCTAAACTCTCTAAATCATAAACCCTAAACCCCAAACCCTCTAAATCTTAAACCCTAAACCATCTAAACCCTAAACCCTCTAAACATCAAACCCTAAACCCTAAACCCTCTAAACCCTAAACCCCAAACCCCAAAACCCAAACCCTAAACCCTCTAAACACTACCACAGAAAGGGGTTTTAATAACGGTTATTTTATAGTTTTAATAACGGTTTTCAACCGTTATTGAATCGCCCGTTATTAAATCTTTAATAACGGTTCATAACCGTTATGAAAAATACACAAAAACCCGCGAATATGTGCGTAAACTTCATATTTAATAACGGTTTTTATTTAAAAACAGTTATTAAAACTCCAGTTTTTAATAACGGTTCTGATGAAAACCGTTATTAAAACCTACATTTTAATAACGGTTTTCATCAGAACCGTTATTAAAACTCCACTTTTTTTTTTTTTGCAGTTTTGTTCCTGCCCACATACACAGTTACCAAATCTGTATGTTAAAACAATTGCCAAATCTGCAATGTAAAACAACATCAATTCATACCAAATCTGCAATCACACCATAATTTCAATCAATCTATAATTGGTATACATGTCTCAATACACCAACTATACTTAGCAATAAAATTAGTGGGCATATCACAACTTGGTAGCTCTACTCCCCAAAGTAAAGAGTTCACATATCTAGGCTGGTAGACGAAATACAAACATAAAAATGCATGTAGAATATATAGATCGCTACCGAATGAATGAGTGCACATGCTTGGCCTCTAACTTCATCAATTTCATCAACATTATATTGCTGGCCTCGTGCATAATCATCGGTGAAAAACTACAACACCCATGTTTCAATTAATATACAGTTAGCCATTAGGTATGTCATGATTCATTAATAGAAAAATATGGAAAAGCAAACATACATGGCTTGGATCTATGTTGACCAATCTATTCTAGACTATAAGATCCATTGCTCGTCTTCTTCACTTGAACCCTTAAAAACTTCAATTTCATCATCATCATCTAAGTTCCTTTGTCTCGAAGATCTTCAATTTTGGAGGTACCTAAAGCTCTTATCTCATCCATAATTACAATAGAGGATAAAGAGATAAACAATAGAGGAAAAACAATTCTGATAAAAGTAAAAACTAAAATAAATGAAAACATGTATTACCCTACATACAAAATAATACAAAGGTAGGCAACATATGTTACCACTATAATCAAGAGGTTATATAACACCATCATACCCTAAATTAAAGGTTCAATTTGTAAAAAAGGCCCTAAAAAGGTTGTATCACAAAAAACCTCAATTTAGAGGCCAAAACGGCCTTTTTTGGGCTCCGATATTGGCCAAACCGGCTCAGCCGCTTTTCCACGTGGTAGATCTCGAAAAAATACCCAAAATAGCCTCCTAGATCACCTAAATCCGAGGTCGCATGAAAAAGTTATGACCCTCCAAAGTTTACAGTTGAATCTAGCTCTAAATAACCTCAATAATATCTTCTCTTTTGTTTATTATGGTTGTAGCACTAAATAATTTTGAATCTATATTCTCCATACAAACAAATACAACAATAATATGTAAAGGTCTCGGCCAACACATGCATTTGTTAATATATAACAATAACGCAACAAATTCAACAACAACAAACAACAAAATTTTCAACAACACATTTTCGAACGAAACCCTGGCGACATGCATTTATATAAGTAGATAAAAAGTTACGAGAGGCAAGCTACAAACACGACGGTGAGAATGTTGAGAGAGGCAAGGGCTTTAAACACGACGGAGGATGAAGGTGCAAGTGTCAGCTAGCTTCGGAACAATGGTAGAGGCGTGGTGGAGAGTTGGCGGTGCAAGGGTTTCCTTTACTTGAGAGGAGCCTGGTGGTGTGAGTTGGTGGTGCACGGTGTGGCGGTGCGAGGGTTTGCAAGGAGAAGGAAGGAGAGCAAGAGAACGAAAGTGCAGAGAGTCTGAAAATTTTGGCACGAAACAGAACCGAGCGAAATAAAAGTTTGATTTTGGGGTTTTAATAACGGTTCCTGAGAGAACCGTTATTAAAACATCTTTTAATAACAGTTCTTCCAGGAACCGTTATTAAAACATCTTTTAATAACCATTCTTCCAGGAACCGTTATTAAAAGCTTCTGACTTTTGACAACGGTTCTAATATGAACCGTTATTAAATCCTCTTTTAATAACGGTTTATATAAAACCGTTATTAAAACATCCGTCCAAATTTTAACGTTGGCCTTTTAATAACGGTTTTTAACTAGAACCGTTATCAAAACTTCCCGCCGATTAATTTTCACGCGTTTGACAACGGTTTTCGAACTACTGTTATTAATGTCCCGTTATTATTTCCCGTGTTTGTAGTAGTGAAACCATAAACCCCCTAAAACCCAAACCATAAACCCTCTAAACCCCAAACCCTAATCCATAATCCCTAAACCCTAAACCCAAAACACTAAACCCTGAACCCTCTAAACCCTAAACCCTAAACCCCCAACCCCAAACCCTAAACCCTCTAAACCCTCTAAACCCCAAACCCCAAACCCCAAACCCTAAACCCTCTAAACCCTAAACCATGTAAACCCTAAACATACTAATCAAATATACATTCATTTAGTTATACAATATGAAAAGGAAAACAATCTTCCATGATTCAAAATTTGACAATTTCTTAAATTAAACCTTATACAAGTTTGGAAAGAAACCTTACACTATCATCTAAACTACAACGAAAAGCATAAATGACCAATACCTTCATGAAGTTGAATTAAAATTTACATCCAACTCCGGTATTTCATTCCAAAATCTGTCATCCAAATATAAAAAATTGACATTAGTTACAATTTGAAGTAACAAATTAAACAAAATATTGCAAATTTAGATGGAGAAGTAAAAAAATTGCTGTTACCTTTTAATTTTAATTTTGATTTTGTAGGACAGTTCCAACGATCATGGCATGCATACTCTCCACATGCCTTGCACTTTCTTATCATCTTCTTTTGTTGCTCAATAGCCTTTTCTTTCTCCCCTTTGATCCTTTTTCCACTTCCTTTATTTTTTGATTGACGGGGGACTTGAATGGTAACTTCACTCGGAGCACTTATCCCAATTAAAGATTCAATGATATCTACTTTGCTTGAAGGCTTATCACTGATATTCTTCTCACTCCATTCCTTCTTCAAATCTTCAAGAACTCTTATAAATTGATGGATGCCTTCTTGATTCCCTTCAACTAAGCTAACGCATTCAAACATTTTGGACCATAACCTCCTCAAATTAGTCTTCATATCATCAGATTTAGAACATTGTTCCAATGGGTTTCCTTGTATATCATATATTGGCTTTTTCATGGCATCCTTAGTCCACCGATTCACTACCAATTGAGTAGGAATATGGTCTACTCCTTTTCCTTTCAAAACCCAAAGCATGTGCCTACATGGAATCTCACATCTTTGAAACATCTTACAAGAGCACTTAATATCTTCATTTATTGTATTATATACCACCCGAAAAGTATTCTTATAATTTGACATACCAAGTTCACCAACCATAGCAATCTCTAAATCACCTTCCCTCATACAATCATCAAGCCCACATGAAAATGAAGCAGCCAAAATCTCAATTTGAAACTCAAAAAATATAGTATGGGTATAAACTTTAGATGCATGCTTTTCCAATTTAAGGGGAGTCCTAAGTTCGGGATATGACAACTGTGATACCTTATTTAGCTCCAACTGTTTATACCTTTGTCCATCCAATGCACTCACATACCGCATACAAAATTCAACCAAAGTACAATGATTATTAGTGAAAGTCCCAAAAAAGCTATTCTCACTCTCTGATCTTGAAGTTGTTCTTAGAATCCCTCCTATAAACAAGTCTCTAAAATATGCAGGTATCTATAAGTTTCTTATATCAAACATATGACCAAGCCATTCATGTTCCTCCAATCCAAATTCAACAATTATCCCCATCCACTTACACTCGAACTCCTCGAGTTTAAGTTGTACACTCCACACACATGCAGATAACCTGTTTATAAAATTAGAGTCACGTATGGAAGGACCAACTTTTTCGGGTAATTTACTCATAATGTGCCACATACAAAATCTATGGTGAGTCTTCTTGAAAACCCTCTCTATGGCAATCTTCATTGCTAGATCTTGATCAGTTATTATACAATAAGGCTCAATATTTCCCATAGCCTTCAAAAATGTCTCAAATAACTACTGAAATGAACCAATATTTTCATGAGCTATTAACCCTGCTCCAAAGGTGACACACCTTTTGTGATGATCAACCCCAGTAAATGGCGCAAAAATCAAATCGTACTTATTTGTACCATAAGTACAATAAAATGAAATCATATCACCAAATAGAGAGTAATTCTTCCTAGATATAGGATTAGCCCAGAAAGCACAAACAAGAACTCCACTATCATCAACCATATAATCAAAATAATATCCATTCCAATTCTCCATCTTCTTACGAAAGATTTCCACAAACATATCAGAATCAGAATCTCCAATGTAACACTTCACATCCCTAGAGCAGTTCTTAAAATCTTGTAATGAAGCACCTACATTCTCATACCCTCCCACATGTTCTTTGAATAATTGAAATGATTTCGATGCCCCAATGTTCATCTTAGCATTATCTGTAATGAATTTCTTATGCAAGATAGTTAAATTCCTCCCCTCTTTTAGAAATTGTCTAACATTAGGGGTAGCTAGAAGATGATTATGTCCCTCATAAAAATTTCAAATGACATAAAACCCTTCAATGTTACGCTTAAGACACATTCTAGCTCTACATCCCCCTCTATTAACCATTCTCTTCTAGATCCACCTTCACTACTACCTTGGGCACGACATATATTCCTTGATGGTTTAAATCCTTCCCTAGTACAAACAAGATATTTTAGTGTCACAACATTACTCACGGTTTTCTTTTCACCAGACAAACGGACACTAAAACCGCAAGTGTACGCATAGTTCTTATAGAACTTAATCCCAACATCTAATGATTCAAATTTCACTCCTACAAAAGGGGCTATTTCTGGTGAACAACAAGGTATCCATTCTTTTGTTGTTCCACCAGGAGATGTGTGCGGTATTGACTTCGGAGTTACCAACCCACAATCAACATCTTTTTAAGTTTGAGGGAGGAGAAGAACCATGTTTGTCACTCATAATGCCTATACAATTAAAAAAAATCTATCACAAACAAGAAAATTAAAATTAAAAAAAGTGTATGCATATTAAACTAATGACAAAATAGCAAATATACATTTTCAAGTCATTGCCACTATCTAATCCATTTAAATTATCAAACTAACAAACAACAATTATAACACAATAATCAATTTCGTAGAATACAAACGCATAATATCATGGCTGGAAATTTCGGTTAAATTCAATAAAAATATCACATAACTCAATATTTCAATTGATTATGTCCATCATATATACATAGAATTATAATATACAAAATAAACAGTCTCTAATTCATAATCCATTGCAAAAAATCACAAATCTAAAATAAACAAGATGAATAGAAGAAACGTACCAGAAATCGCCTACAGCTATATGCACCAATATTACTTGTGTATGAGAACCCTGATAAAGAAGATAAATTTCAGCATAAGTTTTTCTAAGCCGCACTATAAAAGAACATAAATTATTTATCACTAACACATGTATTTACAATACAACAACAACAGAAAATAAGATCCACAAACCGTAAACCGTAAACCCTCTAAACCATAAACCGTCCAAACCCTAAAGCCTAAAAACCATACACCCTATAAACAATAAACCATAAACCACAAACCCTCTAAACCCTAAAACTCCTAAACCCCCAACCCTCTAAACCCTCTAAACCTTAAACCATGGACCCTAAACCCTAAAACCCTAAAACTCTAAACCCTATAAACCGAAAACCCTCTAAACCCTAAACCCTACACCATCTAAACCCCAAACCCGAAACCCTAAACCCGTAAACCCTCTAAACCCTAAAAACACTAAACCTATAAACCATAAACCATATAAACCCTAAACCCTCTAAACCTTAAACCATAGACTTTAAACACCAAACCATCTAAACCCTAAACCATATAAACCGTAAACCCTCTAAACTCTAAACCCTAAACCCTAAACCCCCTAACCCCTAAACCCTAAACCATCCAAACCCTAAAACCTAAACCCTCAAAACCCATAAATCATAAAACATAAACACTAAACCATCTAAACCCTAAAACCTAAACACTAAACCCCTAACCCAAAACCCTCTAAACCCTAAACCCTAAACCATAAAACCACTAAACCATAAACCCTAAACCACCAAACCCTAATCCCTAATCCCTAAACCTCTAAACCCTAAACACTAAACCCTCTAAGCCTAAACCCTATAAACCCTAAACCCTCATAACCCTAAATCATAAACCATAAACACTAAACCATCTAAACCCTAAACCCCTAACCCCTAACCCTCTAAACCCTAAACCCTAAAACCTAAACCCTCTAAACCATGAACCATAGACCTTAAACCCTAAACCCTATAAACCGTAAACCCTAAAAACCCTAAACTTAAACCATCCAAACATAAACCATCTAAACCTTAAACCCTCAAAACCCTAAACCCTAAACTGTAAAGCATAAACCCTCTAAGCACTCTAAACCCTACAAACCCTAAACCCTAAACCATAAATCATAAACCCTAAAACCCCAAAACCATAAACCCTAAACCCTAAACCTCTAAACCCTAAACCATCTAAACCCTAAAACCTCTACACCCTAAACCCTCTAAGCCCTCTAAACCCTAAACCCTAAACCATCTAAACGCTATTAACCCTAAACCCTAAACATTACACCCTAAACCCTAAACAGTAAAGCCTAAACCCTCTAAGCCCTCTAAACCCTAAAAACCCTAAACCCTAAACCATCTAAACCATAAACCATAAACCCTAAACCCTAAACCCTAAACCCTAAAAAACCCAAAACCATAAACCTTAAACCCTACACCATCTAAACCCTAAAACCTCTAAACCCTAAACCCTCAAAACCCTAAAGCCTAAACCCTAAACCGTAAAGCCTAAACCCTCTAAGTCCTCTAAACCCTAAAAACCCTAAACCCTAAACCATCTAAACCCTAAACCCTAAAACCCCAAAACACAAAACCCTAAACCATAAACCCTAAACCTCTAAACCCTAAACCATCTAAACCCTAAACTCTAAACCCTAAATACTACACCCTAAACCCCAAACCCTAAACCCTAAACCCTAAACCATAAAGCCTAAACCCTCTAAGCCCTCTAAACCCTATAAACCCTAAACCCTAAACCATCTAAACCCTAAACCATAAATCATAAACCCTAAACCCTAAAACCCATAAACCATAAACCCTAAGCCCTAAACCCTCTAAACCCTCTAAACCATAAACCCTAAACCCTCTAAACACTATACCCTAAACCCTCTAAACCTTAAACCATAGACATTAAACCCTAAACCCGAAACAGTAAACCCTCTAAACACTAAACCCCAAACACTAAACCATAAACCCTAAACACTAAACCCTCTAAACCCTAAACCCTAAACCCTCTAAACCTTAAACCATAGACATTAAACCCTAAACCCTCTAAACCCTAAACCCTATAAACCGTAAACCCTAAAAACCCTAAACATAAACTATCTAAACCCTAAACCCTAAACCTCTAAACCATAAACCCTATAAACTGTAAACCCTCTAAACCCTCTAAACCTTAAACCATAGACCTTAAACCCTAAACCCTCTAAACCCTAAACCCTTAAAACCCCTAAATCCTATAAACCATAAGCCACAAACTCTCTAATAATAATAATAATACAATATCTTAGCCATCCATAAACTTTATTTAGTTAGTCAAACCATATATTATGCAAAAATATACAATATTGGCAGATTAATAATATGATTATTAATCAGAATAATATAAAATAGCAATACAATATTAATCAGCAAAAGAAAATACAACATCAACAGAAAATCAGCCAACATTACTCTAATTAACCCTAATAAGAGGATTCATAACAGATGATGGTGAATATGGAACAAGATACCAATATTCAGACATCAGTTAGCAATACCAACACCATACTAGCATATATTATGCAAAAATTTACAACAATGGCTGATTAATAATTTGATTATTAATCAGACTAACATAAAACAACAACACGCCATTATTCAGCAACATAAAATACAACAGCAACAGCAACATCAACAGAATATCAATCCACATTAATGTAATTAACCCTAATCACATTATTCATAATACAACAACAACATAATTTAATCAAAAAAACAACAAACATAACTCAGCAAAAAATAAAACATACTTACTAAATCAACTCAGCAAATTCAAAATCAACTAAAGTTGAGGCAGAGTACTTCGATCGAATGTTGAATCAATAAAACCTAAAACACATACAAAAAAAATCAGCCAAATCAATACAAAAAATCAGGTTAACAAACACTAGATTACATAATAATATAACAACAATAAAGATATTAACTGGTTTAATACTGTCGTTAAGGAAAATTTTTGACAGTAACAACAGCATACATTTTTGAGAAAAATGGTGACAAATGAAGGAGAATGAGCACCAGCGAAAAATGGTGGCAGAGAATAAGTGAAATCGATGATGTGAGCTTCGGTAGGTTGAAGAAATGTGCTGGGATGAGAATACACCGGCGAAGACGAGGAAAAAAATGGAGAAACAGTGTACAAAACGAACGAGGAAAACTAGTTGCAAAATGAAAAAATTTTGAAGATCGGTATAACAATACAAATATTTACTTGCTGGAGACAGAAATCGAAGATGCGAAATGGAAAAAATTGAAGAGGACGAGCGACTATTGACGGAGCAGCAAACATACGACAATGGAGGAAGAAGCTCGAGCTCCGGAGGAAGACGGGCGGAAGTAACAGAGCCAAACGATGTAGAACAAGATGAAATGACAGAGGCGAACGACGCATAAGAACGACTGATGGAAAAACTTGAAGAAGATGAGCGTCGTTGACGGAGCGACAAACAGACGACAATGGAGGAAGAAGGTCGATATCGGGAGGAAGCCGTGCGGAGGTTACAGAGCCAGCCAACGTACGCAGAATGAGACACAATCACACAACCAAACGACGCATAAGAACGACCGTTGCAATTTTTTTGATCCGACAGTCTGTATTGCTTTAATCCAACGGTTATAATCTGTTTCTACATTTATATAGTAAAAAGGGGTATGCATGTGATCCTAAATATATATATATATATATATATATATATATATATATATATATATATATGGTTTATCTGTGCATAAACAACTTTTAGTATTAAATTATATATATAATTTATATATATATGACTAGTATTCATATAATATATATATTTTTTATCGTTCCACATCATCTTTATTTCCTAACTTTTTTTAAGAAAATACGATTTTCGAGCCACCTTTCATCCGGTCTCTGCGTATGCGTCGGCGTGCCTCCCTCTAGCTGTAACTTTATGAGCACTAATTTTTTTTTTTTTTCGTAAACGAAATAGGACACGCGGCAGTCGGCACTCCAACTTTTGAAGACGAAGTTGCTCGATAAAAAGCTTACGAGCATTCTAATCTAAGCATTCAATCCTCGCCGCCGAATGGCATGCATTTTGCGGCAGCATTTCTCGAGTCATCAAGTCCTACCGCTAGTGCTATCTAGCTACTAACCTAATTATCATAGGGCTGTAAAAGTCAAACCTTAGGGTGCCGAACTGGATCACTAAAAAGGCTCCACTGGCATTTAAACTCGGCAACGTTGGCCGTGGGCAGGAATTTTTTTTAATTATTTTTTTCTTAAACGCCTCTTATTCTCAATTCCAATTCCGATGATTAAAATAAAATAAAAATAAAGTAATAGAAACAGAAACCTTATCCTTCCTTCCCGTGCCACCGCTATTTAAATACTAGTAAGGGCTTGTTTGGTATGGAGTAATAGAGGTGGAAAAATTTCTTATTTATTTTATATTTTTTATATTAAATATATAATAATAATAAATATATTTTAATGAAATATCTATTTTAGATTAAATTAAAATTTAAAATGGATATTTATTAGAATAAAAATATTTAATTTTAAATAAATTATATTAGTATATAAAATATAAAAATAATTTTTTTATCTCTATTATTCCTGTACCGAGCACTAAGTACTATTTAAATACTACTTATTTAAATATCCGACCATTGCCTTAAGAAAAACTAGATTATATTTTTCAGCCCTAGTCTTTCGGACGCGAAGCCCGAAAAGTATATCGAGGAGCGCAATTGTCTTATCGGTAGCCATCGCTTGGTCTGAGTGGAAAGGGCCTCGAGCCCAATAAACTAGCCTATTCTATCTGCCTAGCTATGTAAGCCGCGTATCGATTAAGAATAAAATATTGTTTGGATCTGCTCAAGATATAAATAATCATAAATAAAAAAAATGATTTTTTTTTGAAAAAAAAACCTTTTTATCTAAAATTTTCACTAAAAAAATAATTATGGTAAATTTATTTTTTTATTAGCTTCAAGCAAGATGTATGTTTAGTTATAATGGTTTCTATATCACCCTCTTTCAAGCCCGTGGTAAGGTAGGAAAAAGAAACCGTTAATTTACAATTTTAAATATTTCTAACTCAATTACGACTACCACATATAACGCCTAAAAAAATTTTTCCATGTATAAAATGTGTAAAAATTAATAATAGAGCTGTTTTTTGTTGAACAACATAAATAGTAAATGATAATAAATAAATAAATAAACAAAAAGCCTTGTGGTCTCATGATTGAATAATAAGGTAGGATCATTATTAGTATTTTTTAATAGAAAATTTTTTTTGTAGTTTATTTAGATAAAATTAATTAGATAAAAATTAAAATAGTTCCAAAGTATTTAGTTATAAGTATAAAATATTATGTACATATAATTATACTAATATGTACCTCTAATTATACATAAATATACAGGTAATATTCTTTATATATACATATATATTAAGGTAGTAAAAAAATTAAACTAAACACTAAATAAATTAACCACCTTTAATTATTTTGATACAAATAGACCATCAATTATTTTTTCCTTTTCTAATTCTTTCCCCGACAGAAAACAAACAAGAACTAAAATAGCTGTATTGTCACTAATATCTAAATTCCATGCAAGGATGAAAAAGAATATTTCCGACAAGGGCTCGAAAGTAGGCGCCAACCCTCTCATCAGTAAGGTACCTCAAATCATGGGGCATGGGCTTGGAATCCAACCCTACTTCGATCGGATGTAATTTCTTAATCAAAAAATAAAAATAAATAAATAACATAAAACATCACTCTCCTCTTGTGTCAAAAGGCGATAACCCTCGCCCTCAGGGGTCCAACCGCCGGCCCGACAGCTGTTGAACGGTAAACTACGGTGACTCAGCAACCAAGGACAAGGTGGTCCACTCCACGGTGCCCACAAGGAGCCACCCCCACATTGGAGGGTTGAAACTCCCACACTGCGGCTGCCGCGTATCGAACCTTGAACCTCTTGTGTCAATTTGCCTTGCCTTAGCCACTGAGCTACGCCCGCACGGGCACATCACTCTCCTCTTGAAATGTCTTCTTGCGTGGTATTTTCCGTAGATTCTCACTTAAAAAAGATGGAATTTAGCATATATAATCATTTTTTTTTTCAAATTCTGACAAAAATGATGTTTATACCAAATACTAACTTTACCTCTGCTCTTTTTTTTTTTTTGGTTCGTGTGTTCCATATCGAATGGATGTATTATGTATTAGCCGTTTCCACTTCGGATGACTTCACAAAGAACCGCACCGGCCCACCCGCGTATTACCCATATGGGTAAATATTTTGTTTAGTTAATAAGTATGGAATTCAATAATACAACATAAAAAAAGAAAAAAAAAAGAATGTTACATCTTTTTAGAGGGGAGCGAAGGCTTTACCGACCAAATCTAACTTTATAAAAGTAAATAAGTGGAACGCCTAACAAAACAAATAAAAATAACTAAGGCAAAATAAAAAGAACAATCACACCATATCACAATAAAACACCAAATCTAGTAGAATAAGTTCGTCCAATCGCGCTCTTCTAAAACTCAATTAAAACCACTCCTATAAAATCATTTCTGTATATATCAATCGGTCGCAGCCACATATTACCAAAGAAATATGTTGTCCGACGCCTGTCTTTACAAGTCTGTTGGCCCGCCGCCGTATTTGATTCCCGCACCGACGGAGAGTATTCTTTTCTTCCTTTCTATCCTAAGAGCCTCTTCTCAATTTTTGCTATAATAAAATCCCAGAAGCTATGCGCCGAAGATGTAACTTCGATTAGGATACCGAGATAAGAGAACGACAACCTCCCATCCCAACACAACGTCTGAGCTTCAAAGCAGCCCTCGGAATCCATTCCTCAAAAGTACTAACACCGGTAAAAGAGCGATATTGGTGAAATTTTTTTATAATCTATTTACATAAAATTAATAAGATAAAAATTAAAATAATTCTAAAATATTTAATTTTAAGTATAAAATATTTTATATATATATATATATATATATATATATATAATTTTCTTAATATATATATATATATATCTAATTATATATAAATATACAGGTAATCTTCTCTATATGTACATATATATTGGGATACTAAAAAATAGATTAAATACTAAATAGATTGACTAACTTTAATTACTTTGATCTAAATAGACCACCAACTATTTTTTTCTAACATAAACCTATGAAAAGTTCATTATATGCTTGTGTGGACTAAATATTTTCATATATAAAAGGTGTTACAAAAAATTGTAGCA
Source organism: Tamarix chinensis (assembly GCA_030549775.1). Taxonomy (NCBI): domain Eukaryota; kingdom Viridiplantae; phylum Streptophyta; class Magnoliopsida; order Caryophyllales; family Tamaricaceae; genus Tamarix; species Tamarix chinensis. The sequence continues at coordinate 4,376,988 of CM060171.1, read as the reverse complement.
TAGGTTCAGCAAAATACAAAAGGTATAATGAAAACAAAGAATAACAATGTTATTTGTTGTGTTGTGAGAAAGAATGCTGCCACCAAGCGAAAATTTGGACAGATTGAGGTACAATCTTATGCTGGCTCTCTTCCAAAGTTGACACACTACCTCTTATTTCCGTACACTCAAGAATGAGAGATTTGGAATTATAAATCAATGCCTAAATTTTGTGATACCAAAACTATAACAACCCTATTGTTCAAAACTAATCCACAAAAGAAATAAGAAAAAATATATGCAGAAGTCAAATAGAGATGAGGGTAATCCACATATAGAGATGAAGGCTAGTTAAAAAAATAATAAAAAAAGACATCAAACTTTATTATTAACTCAAGTCAATAGAAAATATTAATTTCGAGTGAACTCAATAGAAATTAGAACTTAATGAAAGGAAAAATTAAAAATGTCAATTACAATTGAAAACTATGAAACTAATTAATTGAAATCAATGGCGATAAATAAAATCTATGAAAATGGCAACCACTCTCACTCTTCCTAACCATGCACCCATCCATATCTTATATAGGTTCATACTCTATTTGCACTAGGTCACCTACTCACCATATGCATCATGCATCATCGTAGCCCTTTTTTAAAATATGTAACAAATTAGCTAGTGGAATAGCTAACTAACACTCACACATAAGTGCAAATGAGTATACTATTCATATACATATGCATAGATATACTTCATATGGGGATAATATGTAAACCAATCATATTAAACAATAAATTAAGGCATCCCAATAACCTTTTTCTTTTATTCCCCTACCTTAGTTTGCTACATAACACAAAATATTAGTTTTGATATTTTTAGTATGAGAAACCGATCAAATTACCAAGATGGTCACTTGATAAGCAGTAAGGGATCGGAGATCGCAACCCAACTAAGGGTTGGAATCCAAATAACCAATCAAACTAAATCAAAACGGATCCACATGAGGAGCCAAATGTCATAAATGGGTCTTCCCATTAGACCAAGTCAATGGCGATTACTAACCATCCCATTCCTTAAGTGTTCATACCCCCTACTAAGAGCATATTCCTACATATAGTAGATATAGAACAAACTAAAGCGGAATATAAAAAACCGCATCTAACCAAATACAGATAGTTGTCACAAGTAAATCAAAAGTAGAATATAGACAACCGTAGTTAATACCAATATAGATAGCCAACACAACCAAATTTTGGAAGGACCCTAAGCCCAACTCAAGTGTTTCACTTTAAGTTTTAGTGTATTATTCAAGGTGATTATATATAGGCATGACAACGGAGCGGGTCGGGGACGGGGACCCCATCCCCATTCCCATCCCCGAACCCGACTCGATCCTCGATATTTTTTTATCAAGGATTTCCCGACCCAATCCCCGCGGGGATCAAATTTCCATACCCGACCCGATCCCTGAAATTTAACTTTATACCCGATCCCTGATCCTCAAAATAATTTTTATATTATATTTTTAATTTATATTCTATAAAAAAAATTATATATATATATATATATATATATAATTATATAAAAAAAAATATATAAAAAATTTTGGGCCGGGTTCAGGGATGGGGACCCCAAACCCGTCCCCGCCCCGTCCTCAAAAAAATCCTCGTTAAGAATCCCCGAACCCGAACCCAAACCCAAACGAGGAATCCCCGATGGGGCCCTGAACCCGCACGAAAAATTGTCATCCCTAATTATATAGTGCAATTAAGGCACACAACTATATGTACATGTTCTTATACATTCCTTAAACATCCACCTTTCCAACATTAGGCACCTCCCATATTTAACACCTTCCAAAAATAATAACTCGCCATAATAGCTTTTACATAACTAACACTATATAAAAAAATACTATCTTTCCATATACAGTATTTTCCAAAAATATCACCCTATAAAATTTTTTAACGAGTTTTGAATAGATTTAATAACGGTTATCACAATTATTAAATCGCGCATTATTAAAACTTTAATAACGGTTATAAAACTGTAATAAAAAAAATCAAAATTTGCGCTAAATTTTATCGAATTACACATGTTTTAATAACGATTATCAACGAAAACCGTTATTAAAACATGATGTTTTGTCTACGGTTAGTCGATATAATTGTTATTTTAAAGAAGGTTTTAGTAATGGTTATTCATTATAACCATTGCTAAATGTTGTTTTAATAATCATTTTCACTAAATCCATTATTAAAATATTAATTTTTCTATATATTATGCAGTTTGTTCTAGCCAACACACAGATGATTGCTCGAATATTTATTAAATCTGCATTTAGTAAAACATTATGCATAATACTGAAAATAAATAGCTATACCACAAGTTGGTAGCTCTACACACTCCAAACTCAACGTTCTTGGTTCTACAACTCGAAACTCAAAGTTGTTAGATATACTATAATATACAAAATCTTGAATATGTAAGTATATGCATCTCAATCTTGCATATATATATATATATAAGAACATAAGATATAACATATACAAACCTAAAATTTATGCACATATATATCTAATACTGAGTATGTGGACACACTAACTTGGCCCATTCATCTCTAACTTTATCAATTTCATGATCAACGTATTTCTGGCCATGTGCATACTCATTGTTGAAAAATTAAAAATTGATACGATTTAATCATTTGGTTAATAATAAATATGTCATATATTAACTATATAATATAAAAATATGGAAAAAGAAACATACATGGATTGGATCTATGTTCACATATTTGTTCTAGAGTATGTGATTCATTGATCTACAAATATAGTATCCACAATCATTATCGTTTTGTTGTTGTGGACATTGTAAAATGAATTTAGTTAGCTTGTTGTTATATATATTAGATGTTAATTGGAATTGAAATAAAATACAAAATGCCGATCTTCCTACATACCATTACATACTCATACTAAAGATTTTTTGGGTCTGGAACACCATTTCCACCCATCATCATATAAGTCATCCGTAGTACCCTATATAATAAATAAAGTTGATATACAATATTGTAACTTTGTATACCTAAAAATTATATAAGAGGATATGTGTATTAATAAAGTAATATGAGTAAGAAGTATACTAATATGTCAATTAAAAATTTCCTTTTAGAACGAATGACAGTAAAAGAAATGGAATAGTTTTGGAGGGAATCAAACACATATACCCATTTTGATCGGAATATATGGCATACCAAATCCAATGTTTATTTGCGAGGTAGGGGATGAGTGAAGCTTGTTGTGTAACCCTTTCTCAAGATGCGATCCGCTACATAGTTTATTAGGTCTGGAACACCAATTATTCAAGAGTTGTAAATTCAAAAGTAAATACTACTACATGTTTAAAATAAGACCCAAAAACTACGAAAACTCTAAGGCAATAGCAATAATACATACATCAAATGGTTGTTACAACCCAAACAACTTACTAACAACACCTTTAACCATCCTATGAAATCTATTAGTAGACTTGCTTAGTCCGATTAGAACCTATCACTCTTAGATTCCACTCATCTTATTATGTCATCTGCTCCTTGACATCATTGACAGAGACTTCACTAACAAATACTCTAGGGTAACCAGAGTGGATACTTGGAGGTAAGCTATGATGAATCCTCCACTCGTCATCTATGACCATTAGATCTCTAGCAATTTGATCATAATCCCTTGCAAACACCTCACCTTCAATAATTTTTAGGTGTGGTGCATTGGTATGGTTGACAACCAAATCAAAATAACTACCTAGTGGCCCTGACCATAGCTCAATCTGAAGCAATATCAAAAGCAAATGATATGATATGAAATGGAATGGATCATAGTATGACCCACTCAAGAACAACCGACGAAGCTCCTCGTATAACCATGTGACATGACTCTAAAAATCTGAACCAGGTATCATGCACAAATATGTTTGAGGAAAGTACATAATAGACAAATGCGCCATCACTAGTCCACTACCTATAAAAGAGAACAACCACTAAATCATGTTACTAATATTGTTATCTGGCTTTTTTCATTATAAAATATGTAACACTCCTTCACAATTTTTAATGTGCTATAATCAAATCATTTGTCTTTGACACTAGCAAAACTAGTTTTTTTTTAATAAATATCAAAGGCATCAATATTTTCATGCATGCATAACAAATATATAGAGAAGTAAACACAATATACAACCAAATACATAACATGCATATATCATACAAACAACAACAAAGGCTAACAAACATCAACAAACATATATCATACAAATAATAATACACATAATACGTATTAAATAATTAACATGCATGCATATATATAATTAAATAAAAAGAAAAAAATTTAACCCAAGCGAAGGTTCTCGGGCAAGGAGCTAGGCTGCAGGGTTGACGCCAACTATTGTGGTTGCAAGAGCTATAAATGGTGGGGAAGGGCTGTGGTAGAGAGGTAGGTAGCTAGGTAAGAGGCGCACGGGAATTGGGAGAAAGAGCACACGGGACGCACAACCTGGGCAAGAAAGACAACAAAAAAAAAAGACGATGACGACAAGAGGAGAAGGAAAACAGTCATCAACAAGTAAGAGGAAGGCACGACATACGTAGAACAGCGAAATGAGGAAATTTTTTAGGTAAAATGAAGAGGAGGAATGAGAACAAAAAAGAGAAAGAGAGATTTCAAGTTTCTATAATAAACGTAAATGAACGAGAGGGAAGTGAGGGGTGTTTAATGTGCTAGTTTTGATAACGGTTATACATATAACAGTTATCAAAACTTGTTTTAATAACTTTTAAAAAAATAACCGTTATTAAAACTTAGAGGCATTTTAATTTTGGTAAAAAGTTAATTTAAAACCGTTATAAAAACAAGCGTTGCTTTACTTTTAATAACAGTTAATCTATGAAATCGTTATTAAAACTTGTTCAGCATTCTCGCTCCCACATTTTCACATATTTTTCAACAGTTATGATTAAACTATTATTTATGCGTCATTAATAATTAATTGTCGGTCACATAGTAGTGAGTTGTAAATTTCTCCAATACAACTTTTAAGAGAAAATGGTAGGCCACTTGGGTCATCCTCAACCAACAACATAATTTAAAAGTAAATAAGCCATCCAAACCCATGAATATGTAATAAGGTCTAAAAAAAACATAAACCACAATTTTATATGACACCAATGACACATAAAAGCAACTAAGCACCACGTGTTTCATATAATTACTAAATAAAAATTGAAACCACATAATCATCACATTCTTCAAATAAGTTTATAGAATAATTTCATAAAGCACCAATATAAATACTTATATTCAATAAACTCATAATCTCAAATAGATAAAAACAATTATATAGTTATTTATATGTATAAAGAGATTTTGAAAGTAGTGTTACTATAAATTCCAAAACTCAAGAGTTGGTTAAAACAAACATAACACACCAAAAATTCAATTTAGTAAGCTACGCTAAATTTTTGGATTCAACCAATCCTTATTATAACCCATCTATTTTTAGTACATAACTTAACATTCAAACCCAATAATTTTTATGAAAACTATACTTCTAAGGCATCAATTTGATATATAATATGATGTGTAAACTCTCATGATTAAATTCAGTGTGGTTTTTATAAAATCGTGCACAGTTGTAGCCAAATCAAAACTACTACAAATTTAACATAAAATCATGTATTATTAGACTAATCATATTACATATCATGATAAATGAAAAAATATTCATAAGAAGGTATAAATTTATATAGTAAATAAATACACACCCTTTATAAAAATCATATTCCACACACACATAATATATATATAAGTTTGAATAATAATGTTCTCGAATGTAAAATTATTACACATAAAAATATAAGGTCTTCAAGAATAAATAATGATCATATCACACCAAAATAACCTCAGGAGTTGATAATCTTGAGGGAAGAATATTTCTTGAACTCAAACATAAAAGAAGATAAAGAATAAAGATTAAATCTTTAATGTATAATCTTGAAGATGATTTAATATTTTGATGAATCAATCGAAGGTCTTGATGAATTCGTTGAAGATGTAAAGAACATTAATGGAAGATATAAAACATAACTCGAGACATAAAAGGAGAAAGAAAAAAAAAGGTTTGGTTATTAGGATTTGATATGGGCTTTTAAAATAGAAAGATATAACAAAATCACATATGTAAGATATCGCTAAAATTGATTGAAATTTTCACTGATTTCAGTTTGGATATTGGAAAATTTGAAAAAAAAAGTTTTAGATATTGAAGTCATCTTTCTAATGCAAAAAGAATTGTTCAATTTCGTTATCAGATGAAAAAATTATGACTAAATTACGAAATATTGGTATGTTTATTTACAAAATTGAAAAAAAAAGATACTGAAATATTTATCATATAACATTATTTTAGATAGTTAGTAGATATTAATTATAGATACTAAGGAATAAATAGAAAAATAAAAATTTATCATATACAAAAAAAAATTCTCTCTTCAAAATGTATTAAGTAACTATAAAAATAATTGGATTATATTAATATACAAATAAACTTCTAAATCAACAAATTAATCTAGCTAACTAACTTATTAAGAAAATATTTTAAATAAAAATAAAATAGAACACCCCACTTCGCTCATAAGGTAGACCTCTTATTACTTATTCTCATTTTTTCCAAAAATTGCTTGCTTAAGAGATTTTTGTTTTGCCCTTTTACTATTCCATACAAAACAATGATTTAATATACCCTTTTAAATTATAGTGACAATACTATCACTAAAATAATAATATTTAAAATATTTTTAACATATTGTTACATAAATATAACTATTTTTAAGAAATAATACCTTTTGGGTTACAAAAACTTTTTCCAAAAATTGTAGTTTTTTTATTAAAAAACTTCTAAAACTGAAAAAAGAGTTTTTTTTTGTAACATCAAAAAATATAAAATAGTATAAATATAGTACAATTTTAATTCTAAATATGGCATATTACATCCTTATAAAAAAAATCTAAAACAATGATCACTAAAAAAGTAAAATAAAATATTTTAATTGTGGTCTTGCAAAAATGGAAGAAGGAGGCTCATTTTTTTTCGTTTCTCCAAAAATTGAAGGTAGGTCTTTTCTTAAAAAGAAAAACATTACAACAAAGAGAACAACACTACCTTGAAGATCAACACCCCTCCCCGCACAAAGGGATATAAATGTATGAAAGTGTTTGAAAATGGAGGAAGACCCGAAACAACATTTTACTGAGTAAAGATGAGAAAAAAATGTTTAAACATGTTTTAAAATTTTATCAAAATGATTATTTGGTTCGTGGATAGGGCCGTAAACAAACTTAAAATAAGGCTTGAACTTAGCTTATTTAACTAAACGAATGAGCCGAGTCAAGCTTTGAATGAGTCGAACTCATAAGCTAAAGTTATAAAATGAATCAAGCCTCATTTTTTTGAGATCAGACTCGACTCGTTTAATAAACTAATCCAAAAGTAAGACTTGGATTCGGTTTATTTAACTAAACAAACAAATTAAATAAAACTTTTAATAAACCAAGTCAAATTGAATATCGAATTGGTTCAACTCATTTATATCTTTATCGGTGGATATCCACACTACGCTCTGTTCTGTTTGAACCGGACGAACAACACATGCCTAAGCATTTTGTATAAATGGACCAGTCTAGGTACTAACCAATAATATCCCAAGCCTACAATTCCAACCAAGTATCATGAGTTGAAAAATATAAACTCTCTTAAAAACTTATCTTCCACCTACGATAGACCGTGAAAAGAGTAAAAAACACATTTTTGTCATTGTTCCCAATAAAAGGCAATTCCTTTGTTCAGGACCCTCCACCATTCTCTACCATGGGATACGATGAAGGTTGATAAATCTTGGAATTTGTCTCAATGATATTGGAGGTGACTAATGTCATTAGCCAAGATCGAACCCATGAAAAATTCATTATATGCATGTGATAAGATATTTTTTCATATATAAAGGGTGTTTTCCTCACCCCGAGGCCTTCACTATCTATGCGGCGAGGTATGGGAAAGGTCGGTAAATGGTGGAATGTATCTTAAATATGCTGGACGAAGGCAATTCATACACTGGTTCCCACGGAAAGTTGGAACTCAAATTATATCACCGGCCAAGATTGAAGCCGATGATGCGGCTGCTGGCAGAACATGCTCTACTAAAGCGTAAGCGTGCTCTAACTTTTTCACCAGCAGAGCCATGGCGGGGGCAAATTTTTGGGAAGTCATATCAACGTTCAGCGACGCCCATTAAACCGTACTGTACAGTCTACATGGTGCATGTGATTTGAGTCATCTAGCTAGACTAGGGAATTTAAATGATGACTTGTTGATGTGAGATCGGATGTACTTGTCAAGCATGTGATGAGCAGGAGTGCCTGTGGGTCGTAACCTACCTACCACATGCATGCACGCTGATTTAAAAAGCATTATGAGGTATGAAAGTAAATATCTATGTATATATATATAAAACACAAAATAAAAAAAATAAAAATGACATCCTCTATACGATTAAGTTTAGTTAGGAATTGAAGTGGCTGACCAATAATCTTGCGTTAATCAAACAAAGTACTTCATAGATCATACTATTTGATCATGTGAGATCCATAGAAGAGATACCGGCACTTTTCCATCTTAATTTATCGCATATTGCGCTAGACTTGTCGGCAATGGACAATGCATTCGATTACCAAGGACACCATCTCTCGTTGTTCCTCGCAGCTTCACTGCGATGATTAATCGACACCCCTCCTCATCTCCCCTTAATTTTGTTAATGGCTATATATATAATAGGGTCCTGTTTCTCCACGAAATGGGCCTACGAGCATGCAGGAATTCTCATGCATGAATCCATGAGATTTCCTATACAATTAACTACTAAAGACTTTCATCATCATCATCATCAGTCATCACCACCCACACACACAAAAATGAAAAAAGGAAAAAAAAGACGTAGTATATAACCACACAAGATTAACTTAACCACAGGTACTGATGATGGTAGTTAGATACGAAATGAGTACCGATATCAGTCCGATGTTTAAGGGCATCCAAACAAGGCTCTTTCTTTAGTCCTTGCTAGCTAGCTAGACTAGGTCCCTTGGTTAATTAATTATCCTGATTAAGATCTGATACTGTTCAATGAACTAGATAAACAGATCGAACGCCCCTTCTATAATTGATTTCATGTTATGCATACATGTTTCATACAGCAAACATTCTTCAATTGGTTGAATTATTATATCATATCTAAAGGTCTCGTGGGTATGATTGACCATGACAAATATATATATTTGATATTTTTAAGATGTATATCGTAATTTATCTCTACCATATTATCTTGTATTAAATTGACCGTAATACCTAAATTAAGCCTATCAAATGATGATATATATACAGTATATCGTACTTATATATGATTGATTCTTTTCGATAATTTATATATTTTAATTTTATGTAACACGAATCGGTTACAAAAGAACAAACCGGCTTCCAACGCACGGAAAAGCAAGCATTTATGTTATGTAGACCATATAGCTAGGCTTTCCGTTTGGGAAAATTCTGATTGCCAGGAAGGCAAGAGAATGACCCCGAAATCAGGTCTTTCTCAATCAATTACTGTTCATAGGAGTACCCTGGACCTTCCTCCCTTAAACCCAAAGGAACGATTGTGATGTGAGTGGGCATGCCCGCCCACGAGGGGTTAACATGGCGTTGGGGCTAAGTTTCTTCTGTTGTTATTACAAGATAAACTTAAAAAAAACTTGCCCCACAAAAAGACGGCCGAAATATAAAAGGATATATGTGCTCTCAATCAATCAAGTGTGGCCATCAAAGCACGAAAGATCACATGGTTTTCCTTTGGTATCAAATTGATATGATAATATGCCTACTTAATGTTGGATAAAGCCAAGAGCATGAATATATATACATATCTATCATAAAGGAACATACGTACATTATACATACATACATATATATATATATATATATATATATATATATATATATATATAGGAGGAGGTAACGAAAGAAGATAGCAGCAAAGACAAGTGCATCATGAGCCACCAAACCAAGTGCAGACGTGGACTTAATTAAATATATTACCTCCTTTTGATATGCATATTCTTTAATATTACCTAATTAAATAGGCAACGGCTAAGAAAAATACCCTAATCAGAGAAGGCAACGCATCCTTCAAATGAATTCATATACTGTCGCTCTTTTCATTAGATGAAATTACCATCCATCTGTATTTATGTACCTTATCATGATTGTTCCGTAATCTAAACTGCACAGCAATTATCAGACATAAGCTTCCCAAAAATTCCTACGGCTAAGAGGTCGCTGTACTTGTGAAAACTCAACTTTCTTTGTTTTGTTCAATATTGAGGTGCTTCGACACTTAGTCGCCTGTGATTTAATTCATTCATATATTAGGACTTCATTGACACTTCTGTTTTTTCCCTTGGACTTTGTTTTCATACCTTATTGTTTGAAACTGTGCTTGAGGATCAGTTAATCCCTGGACCTGAGCAATGAGCCTTGTTAAAGGTTGGGAAGAGGGGGGGAGCTCTTATGTAAATCTCTCTAGCCTAGGGTTGTAAACGAGCCGAGCCGAGCCGAGCCGAATACCCCTAGGTTTGGGTTCGGCTCGTTTAACTAAACGAACGAGCCGAGCTCACGAGCCAAAGCCAAAAAATGAACCGAGCCAGACTTTTTCGAGCTCGAGCTCGGCTCATTTAATAAACGAGCCGAGCATGAGCCTCACTTTGAGGCTCGTTTAATTAAACGAACGAGCCGAACCGAACTTTTAACGAGACGAGCTGAGCCGAATACCGAACTAGCTCAGCTCATTTATAGCCCTTCTAGCCCATCACAACTTCTTTTTCCCTTTCCCCTGCTACTTTTGTGGGCCAGCTCGCATCATCTTTTCAATATGCGAAAGTTTTGCACGTAGCAAAGGAACTGCGTACGCACAACTTACCCCCAAAATTAGCCATCAAGGAGGCATTCAAACATCAAATTATAGTCCCTCCTCCTAGATTACGCCACAGACCTCGCACCTTTTATGCTGCCAAATCCGCATTTGCCGTAAATTCTCTTTGGTATTTAGATATCGGTTTTCTTATTTGGAAAATATCAAATTATTGTTGGGTTTTTATCCAACATATTAGGCTTATACGTATATATTAAGCCCATATATAAGTGATCGTATTTACGTATAAATTATTGGGTTTAATGTATCTAATTAAATGTGGGCCTATATGTGTAGAGATGTTGGGTATTCTAGGTTATTGATGGACCGAATTAGAATAGCCCGATAAACAACGGGTCAGTTGTCTATATATAGAATTGTGGTCCCTAAGTCACACACGCTTCGTCCTATTCGATTCCCATCAGTCAATAGAGATTGACGAACGTGTGCTGGACTTAGAAGACCGTAGTACCGCCCTTGTCCCGAATCCATTGATAATTTTCTTATTATGGATTTAGGTATACTTCTGCAATATATTATATATTAATCTTGATAGATTAGCATTTGATCTTATTGGATCTATAGATTATATTAATCTATCAATTGGTATTAGAGCCTCTGCTAAATTTATCAAGATTAAGAAAATAATATTTTGGTACTATTCATTATTCTGATGTATTTCGATTTTGTTTGAAATTTTTTTTATCGGTATAGTCTGTTACAAATCTCAATTTTTTTATTCGACACTTTGTTTCGAACGGTCATTGTTTATGGATTCAAATTTAGCTTTGCTTTGTTCGATCACTATTCATGTTTGACACTATTCACCTTCGGTACTAATCACATCCATCACTATTCATTCTGTTTGGCTTTCTCTCTCACATGTATCTCTCTTTGGTTTTGTCCGTCTCTCTCTCACTTGTGTCAAATGGTGGCGAGAGACAAAGGTTGGGAGTTGAAGGGTCAGAGGCTGATTAGGGTAAGGGACATAAATGGTCAGTGATTAAGAGTATTAATTAATTAAGGGTATTTTAGAATTAAAAATTAAACCCGGGACCAAACCATAGATATTAAGTGTTTCAAACCGATTATGCTACCTGATTTTCTTGCTATATTGTGTGTATTGATAGACTATTCAGGGTAGCACCTCATTCCAGCATATTAGATTGTTTTTGACTGATTTTGACTTATTGGTTGTTCTAGCTCGATTTTTAGTTTTGGTATCTTTTGGGCTATCAATTTAGTATTTATTTATTTTATATTATTGAAATAATAATTTTAATTTAATATAATTGGCCTAATTAATTTAATTAGATATTTAATTTATTCTTATCTAATAAATTGTTATGTGGGCCTTTTATGTGTATTATTTGGCATTAATTTTATTAAAATGCTTATAAGGTTATATTTAATACATTTTTGTGGATATTAAATCTAAATAAAGTTAGTCCTGATTTAATAGGTTCAAAAATTTTGAATAAAATTGAGGGATCAATTTATTTAAATTTTGGTTGTCTAATATTATTAGATAGACTAATTGACACAATATGTTGCCAAAGTGACATCTTTTGTGAAGATTAGTTTATTGAAATTATTGGATGTTTATGTATATATATTTATTCATTTGAATATTATGTTGGTCTAAAGGAAGACACATATTTGGCAGAATTATATCTATATATATATGTGTGTGTGTGTGTGTGTGTGTGTGTGTGGTGATAAATATGTGATAATTATTTGAATTCTATGTGGATAATGAGTTAATCCAAAGATGATCTCATTATCCGACGGGCCTTATTATTAGTATTTGATCACTACAATAAGAACTCCACGTGTAGTTAATATTACTGTCCAAAGACTTGATATTAATGTTACACCAGATTCTTGTGATGGGATTGCCATTATTTAAATTTATTGATTGTTTATTATGTATTTTTTATGAGTATGTATATTTATGTTGTTATTGTGTTTTCTGTACATTTATATCTACTACTACTATATCTGCCAACTTGAATTCCATTCCCATGCTGAACGGGAATAATTTTAAGGAATGGAAGGAAATCGTTTTACTTGTCCTTAGTTGCATGGATCTAGACCATGCACTTTGATTAGCGAAACCCACTAATTTGATAGCCGAAAGTTCATTTGATGAAAAAGGAACTTTGAGAAGCGGCATCGCTCTAATTGCATGGGTCTTATAATCATCAAGTGCTGCATTTTAGAAGCTTTTAGGGGTGGATTCTTTGATGAGATCACCAATGTTAAAGATTTCCTTATCGAAATTGAAAAATGTTTTGCAAAAATGATAAGGCTGAAACAAGCACTCTTTTACAGCGCTTGATTTCATTAAAGTATAAAAGTAAAGGAAATATAAGGGAGTACATCATGGAGATGCCTAACATTACTTCAAAACTAAAGGCACTAAAGTTTGAATAGATGACTTGTGCATTTAGTATTGATTTCTCTTCCTACACAATTCAGCTAATTTAAGGTCAGTTATAATTACCAAAAAGAGAAATAGACTCTTAATGAGCTCATTGCATATTGTATGCAAGAGGAAGAGAGATTGAAGCAAGATAAGACTAAAAGTGTTCATCTAACATTTACCCCAAAAAGTCAGGGTATGAAGAGAAAGAATGAAGCTGCTCCTAAGGGTCCAATCTAAAAGAAATAGTAGAAGGAAAAATATAGCTGCTTCTTTTGCAAAAAGACTTGACATGTTAAGAAGGATTGTCAAAAGTATCATGCATGGCGCATGAAGAAGGGTACAATCCTTGCTTTGGTCTGTTCTTAGCTTAATTTAGCTTTAGTACCTAGAAACAATTGGTGGCTATATTCTGGTGCTACTACTCACATAAGTGTTTCTATGCAGGGTTTCCTGAGTTGCAGAAAGCCAAATGATGGTGAAAGACACATTTATTGTAACACCCCCAAATTTCACTCCTGAAAATTTTTTTTTTTGAAAGATTAAAGCGGAAGCTAGGAGCGAATTTGGGAAATGTTACCGCCACATCTAACACAAGATAAATGTCAACCATCTATCTCATGTTAGATGCAAGGCTAAAACCTGTCAAACAATTAAATCTGAATTTCAAATCCCATCAAACAATTAAATCCGAATAGTAAACACTTATCAGAATACGAGAAATTTAAAGTCAATTACAAAACCCTTAGAAATCTGAAAACAATACTTGCAACTTCCAAAGGTGAATACAATTAAACAAAATAAATCCCGAAGGATAAATATCCGGATCACCTACTCACTCAGGTCAAGCCTTCCACCCCAAAACAGTATCCGATCTTAACCTGCACAAGAGGTCTGCTCCCCACCATCGGTGGATCATCACAGGACCCATTCAACCAGTGTAGTATTAGTACGGGTCCAATACTGAGTAAGTCTCGCTACCCTACCTTATAGGAGAGATATCATCAAGTGCATATTAAATTGTAGTACAATACGTTAAGACAATATCATACATACTCACAACCCACAGCATGAATCTTGCCATACATTCATAGTAACATTTAAAACATATGCAACATCCCAGTTAACATATACGCGTGGTATAACCGAAATAATACGTGACTCATTATGCACATAAAAAGCATGTGGTGATACATATAATAAAAGCTGGACAAGGTCCAACTAGACTTATTCTTTATTCTCATTAATAGTATATTCATTCCACACATATTCTCTAATGATCCATGTAAGCACGGGGACCCCACTATTATAGCCGGTGGACCGGAAATCGAACCCCAGAGCAAAACGCCTCTGGCCACTATTATAGCCGGTGGAACGGAAATCGAACCCCAGAGCAAAACGCCTCTGGCCACTATTATAGCCGGTGGAACGGAAATCGAACCCCAGAGCAAACCGCCTCTGGCCACTATTCTAACCGGTGGAACGGACTGGCCCCGCACTTTCATGGTGTTCCGCTGTAAGTGATTAGTATCTTTCCCGTGGATTAACTTATTCGTGTGGGTCTGTCGAGCCCGAATCCCCCACTATTATAGCCGGTGGACCGGAAATACACACCCAAGGCAGAACGCCTCTGGCCACTATTATAGCCGGTGGAACGGAAATCGAACCCCAGAGCAAAACGCCTCTGGCCACTATTCTAACCGGTGGAACGGACTGGGTCGGGCTCATCAGTCTTTCGCTTTACGTAATTAATGGCTTATTCGTATCTTATTGAATTCACATCACGCCCTTGACATGCATAAATCATTCACTTCATACTTTACACATCACAAACAATAAAATTCCACATTCATAACTACACTTAATCGATAATACACATGATAACACCAAACAACTCTAAGCAGCCATAACGAACCCTAATTGACCACACCAAACCGTGCCTTAACCCTATTTTACCATAACAACCATACTTAGCCATCCCAAACCTTAATTACCCTCAGCAATTCACAATGAGCTACTCCAACCCTATTTAATCACAACGACCCAGAGTTAATCACTCCAAACCCTAATTCTGTCTCCTCCAAGCCCTTATAATACTCCACGTACTATTCCCCATCCAAAATAGTTAAACACCCAAACAATACTCGCATTACCTTCCTTACACCCCAAATCAGCCTTTCATAGGTAAATTTTGCTCCCACGCAGACGTTACGCATCCCATGCAACCTCTCGAACGTTTCACACAAACCCTAAATCCCATACAATCATTAATTTCCATGAAAAACTCTAACTCCACCATACAAACCCTAATACCACCATGTAAACCCTAATACCACTATACCAACCATAATACCACCATGCAAACCCTAATACCACCATAAGCCATTAATACCGCCAAGAAATCTTTAATACCACCATACAAACCCTAATACCACCATGCAATCCCTAATTTCCCCCATGCAACCTTAATTTATTCCCACTCTTTTGTTTATTTAATTCCACCTTCCCCTCATCGTCTTACAAAAGGGTGAACTCCTTAGGTCATCCATACCTATGTTAGCCGATGTACTTCCCTTTGGTTATTTTAACCGCTTATTTTTCTTTTTCAAGTCCCCACTTAACCACACTTCCTCACATAACCCCGCATGCATGTCGTAGGGTCACATCACATCATTCTTGTTCCACAACATATTAGTACACAAAGACGAGAACACGGGGACGTACCTCGGTTCCATGCTGCGCTACACAAATACACAGATAACATACAGGATTATAGCATACAACCGCACAAAGCATACAAGACAGGTAAAACATGCAATGCACACAAGTGGCCTTAGTTACGTCCTTACGAAATACCCATAAGTAGAGGTAAGTAGAGAACTTACCTGGATCCGAAGCTAGCTAAGCGAAATGAGAGGGAGAGGAATCCCTAGTTCGTGGGTCCACGAGAAAGCTTCCCTAGACCCGATAGAAATCAAAACTAAATTAGGAACTATCCTATCAATCAATAATCCATATATTCTAATTAAATAAACACAAACGACACAATTGATCTTTCTTAGAAAACGTGTCCAAAATTAAAACTTAAAAGCATAGCTCTAATAAAATTTAAGGTTAAAACTAAATAAAAACGGATTAATACAATTATCCTTTGGGACATTTCAACTTAATTTGGAAATCTTGAGAAAGAGTAATCGATCATAAGGTAATTTATCGAAAATAACTTATTTATTAGGTTTTACAACTAAATAGGTAACCCAACCATTTACATAGAACCCAAATCCAAACCGATTAGGTTAAAACAGAATTTAAATGGTTTAAAACCCAAGGATAGAATTCGATTAGATAAAATACACATAGCAAAAATCAATTTTATAAAATCATCCCCGAAAATTAGGGTTTTTAATGCCTAAACCACAAATCGGCCAAATCACTTTGATTACCTCAAATTGATAGTTTTAAAACACAATTAAACTAATTTTAGATAAATCTAGACAATCAATTTCAACAAAACGATCTTCCGATAAATCAATTCCAGATGATCAATTTTCAAAATCAGGGTTTTAAAGTCCACGGCGTAAACTCAGGTAGTTCAATTTAATCAATTCAAATTAAAGGTATTAGAAAGCAATTAATACCATTTCAACCATTTCTATACATTCAATTTTAGAAAAACAACAATACAAGTAATCGATTTCATAATCTCACTTGAAATTTAGGGTTTTAGGCCCGAAAATACAATTCGTTAGAATTCTATAAATTCAATCAAATTGAATGTTTAGAAATGCAATTAAACACATTTTATAACATATCAAATAATCAATTGCTCAAAACTAGTAAAAGAAATACACAATTTAGCCCAATTAGGGTTTTTGGGCCCGGAACGCAAATCCGATCAATTCTTGGCAAAACATATAAATTGACGGTCCGGAAATGTAATTAAACATATTCTAATGTAATTTATATAGTTAATTGAATAAAATAACCCGATTACCCAAACCAATTTAAACCCGCGGGAATTTTAACCTAAAAATCCAATTTCGGTCAATTACGCACAATTTTCCCAAATCAACACTTCTAATATAAAATTAAATACATTTTAAACAATATTATAAAATCAATTGAGTGGAATAGCTCAATTATATGACCCAATTTCATTATACCCGAAATTTGACCTAGGAATCAAATTCCGATAAGACCTGCATAAATTTCTCAAATTGACGGTTCCAAAATGAAATTGGATATATTTTAAAACATATTGTATAATCAATTTGTCCAAAATCGCAAAAACGAGCGGATCTGAAAAATTTGGGCATAACCCGGCTAAAAATCCAAATTTTCCAAAATCTCAACACAACCACACAATTAACCTATCCAAATCAATCTTACAGCATATACATACATAAACAAACAATCAATTTATCTTTTTATAAGCTAATCACACTCAATTAATCAAATCAAGGGTTACGATTTTTCGGAAATTTATACCGAATGAAATCAACACAATCGGGTCAAGAAAATGCCGAAGAAGCTTTGTCAGGGAATAGGGATGGCTCGCCGGTGGTCGGGAGGTGTCGACGGTGGCCGGGCGGTGGCGTCGCTGCTACGGCTGCTCCCGCGCTGCTGCTGCTTCTCTCGCGTTGCTGCTGGTTGCTGCTACTACTGCGGTCGAGCTGGCTGCTGCTGTGTCGGTTGCAGCTGTTGCGGTGGTCGGTCGAGTCGCCCGTTGTGGCCGGCGGTGGTTGGCGAGGAGGAGCTGGGGAGGAGGTGGCTGGTTAGGGTTGCGAACCAAGGGGCAGGGGAGTCGGGGAATAGAGAAGACCGAAGGGAAGGGAGAGAAGAGGGAAAAGAAAAGGAAGGGGGTCGGGGCACGGGTGCAGGCTTCTTTTTTTATTTATTTTTTATTTATTTTTTTACAAACACAAGTAAAAGTAAAATACTAATTATTTAAAATTTTTATCAAAATATTTTATCTAAATTTTATTTAACAAACTTTATTTCAAAACAATCCGAAAGTTTAAAATTAATAAAAAGATGTACAAAGAATTTCAGAGATATTTTCGGGAGAATTTACCAACGAACGTAAATATTTATATTATTTACGAAATATATTAGAAGACCCCAAAGTAATATTTAAAAACATATAATAAAATATTTAAGTCAAATTCTAATGAATCGAGATTAATTTAAATAATTTCTGAAATCCGTTTTCCGCCACCCAAAAAGCATAAAACGAAAGAGAATTAATTCCAAAAGGAATTTTATAAATGAACTCTGTAAAATCTTTTCAATTTAAAACTTTCCGAAAATATTAGCGATTACCGAAAACGAATAAATTTAAAGTCGGAAATATTTTCTACGGATAAAATTATTAAAATAAATTTAACTATTTAAAATGAAATTCTATAATTTAAATAATATATTTTGTCAACGAAATATAACCTCAAAATACACCGTTAACACATGACGAAGTTATAATCGAAAACAAATCTAAAATATTAAAAATAAAAATAACAGTATGAGAAACAACGAAAATACATATTTTTAACCGAGAATCAAATCCATAAGAATATAATAAAATCATTGTCGTGAACGAATTTGTCTAGAATGGTTCGCAACGACAATGATTAATTACATTCAATTATGGGTTCGAAATCGTCGATAAATCTATAAAAAGAATCGAAATTAAAATAATTAATTGTTGACCTCAAATTACGCTAATAAAATCATTAAACTTAATAAATCTGGATTTTAAAAATACGGGGTATTACATCTATGTAGGAGATGGTAAGGCAGCTACGGTTGAAGCGATTGACACTTTTAGGTTATTGTTAGAATCGGGTCATTATTTGGATTTGAAAGACACTTTTGTTGTACCGTATTTTAGACGGAATTTGGTTTCTATTTTCTTATTGGATAAAGCTGGTTATTATTGTTCATTTGGAAATAATAAATTTAGTCTTTCATTAAATTCAAATGTTATTGGTACTGGTTCATTGTGTTCATACGATAACCAATATTTACTCGATGTCATCACTTTATATCATGAAACATTGTACGTAGAATCACATGGTACTAAACGCAAATTAAGCAAAGATAATTCAACGTCATTATGGCATAGGCACTTAGGTCATATCTCAAAAGGAAGAATTGAGAGGCTTGTGTATGATGGTATTTTAGATTCCCTTGACTTCACAGATTTAAACAGTTGTGTTGAATACATTAAGGGAAAATAGACCAAAATAAAGAGAACAGGTGTAAATAAATCTTAAGACATCTTATAATTGATTCACATGGATATCTGTGGATCGTTCCCTATGGCTTCTTGGAATGGTAAACAGTATTTCATATCATTCATAGACAATTACTCACGTTATGGCTACATGTATCTCATTCATGAAAAATCACAGACTCAACAAAAGAATCAAGTGTGTTAGATCTGACCGTGGTAGTGAATAATATGGCAGATATGACGGTTCGGGTGAAGAATGTCTAGGACCTTTTGCTAGATTCCCAGAAGAGTGTGGAATCGTCCCACAATACACCATGATAGGTTCTCCTAGCATGAATAGTATATCTGAAAGACGAAACCAAACTCTTAAGGATATGGTAAGAAGTATGATTAGTCATTCTATTTTACCAAAGTCACTCTGGGGGGAAGCACTAAAGACAACAACTTACATTCTAAATAGAGTACCAACTAAATCAGCTACTAAAACACCTTATAAACTTTGGACAGGCAAAAACCTAGTCTGAAGCATTTTCATATTTGGGGATGTCCAGTTGAGGCTTGGCCATATAGGCCACATGAAAAGACATTGGATTCTAAAACAATCAGTAGTTATTTTATTGGTTATTCTGAGCGATTAAGAGGCTATAAGTTCTATAATCCCACACAAAGGTCGATTTTTGAGACAAGAACTACCACGTTCTTTGAGGATATTGAGCTTATAGGGAGAAATAATATTAGAGATATTGTCTTTGAGGAGGAATTGATTACAATTCCTATTATTGTCTCTAACGATGAGCAAGTATCTACACCTGCCATTGATCAGGAGGCAAATCAAGAGCCTCTACAAGATAATGCCGAACAACCACCTATTGAGAATAAGATGATTGTTCCACAGGAACAAGCTCAACAACCTCAAGAGCTAAGGAGATCCACCAGAGAAAGGAGAAGTTCTATTCCAGATGATTACATTGTATTTCTCCTAGAACATGAGGTAGGCATTGGGATGATGGAAGATGATCCAATTAGCTTCCGTCATGCCATAGAGAGTTCAAATTCTCAAAAGTAGATTGATGCCATGAATGAGGAAATAAATTCCATGATGGACAATGACGTATGGGATCTTATCCCATTGCCTGAAGGAAAGAAACCCATTGGTCGTAAATGGATATTTAAGACCAATAGGGATTCAAAGGGCAATGTGGAGAGATATAAGGCACATCCTGTCACCAATGGATTTACACAAAAGGAAGGAGAGGATTTTAAAGAGACATTTTCTCCGGTCTCTTCTAAAGATTCCTTGAGGGTGATCATAGAATTAGTGGCATATTTTAATTTTGAGTTACATCAGATGGATGTTAAGACCACTTTTCTTAATGGTGACATTGAGGAAACGATCTATATGGTGCAGCTAGAAAATTTTGTGTCAGGAGACCCAAAGAATATGGTTTGCAAACTTAAGAAATCCATCCATGGGCTCAAGCAAGTATCTCAACAATGGTATTTCAAATTTCATCAAGTTATCACCTCTTTTGGTTTTGAGATGAATTTGGTAGATGAATGCGTATATCATAAGTTCCGTGGGAGTAAATATATTCTTCTAGTTCTGTATGTTAATGATATACTGCTAGCATGTAATGACATAAGTTTGTTGCATGAAACCAAGAAATTTCTAGCTAAGAATTTTGAGATGAAAGATCTTGGTAATACTTCTTTTGTATTGGGCATAGAGTTACATTAGGATTGTTCTCGATGTATTCTAGGGCTTTCACAAAAGGCTTATGTCAAAAGGATTCTCAAGTAGTATGCCATGAAGAATTGTAAACTAGGAAATACCCCTGTTGCTAAAGGAGATAAATTTAGTCTTAGTCAGTGCCCTAAAAATGACTTTGAATGAAAGCAAATGCAAAATATTCCCTATGCTTCAGTAGTGGAAAGTCTAATGCATTCTCAAGTGTGTATGCGTACGGATATTGCATACATTACTTGGATGCTAGGCAGATATCAGAGTAATCCAGGACTTGACCATTGGACAGTAGCCAAATGAGTCATGCAGTATTTATAGAAAATAAAAGATTACATGCTCACATATCGGAGGTCAGACAATCTTGAGATCATAGGATATTCTGACTCTGATTTTGCTAGATGCGAAGATAGCATGAATTCTACATTAGGTTTTGTTTTCCTAATGGTTGGAGGTGTTGTTTCTTGGAAGAGTACTAAGCAAAAAGTTGTGGCCTCTTCCACTATGGCAGCATAATTTGTAGCATGTTATATGGCTTCCACTTGCGCTATATGGCTGCGAAATTTTGTCACAAGGTTGCGTATAGTTGATGATATTGAGAGACCGCTCAAGATGTTGTATGACAATAAGGCCGCAGTTCAGTATTCTAATAACAACCTAATTTCTATGAAAACAAAAAGTATCGATATTAAATACTTAGTTTTTAAAGAGAAATTACAAAAAGGAGAATTGTCTATAGAGCATATTAATACACATTCCATGATAGCGGATCCACTCACTAAGGTTTACCACCCAAACAGTTCCTCGAGCATATTGCTCATATGGGTGTTATATCACCTGATAATGTTTAGTTTCAGTGGGAGTCTCTCACTTTGTTTGCTCTATGTATGGACACTCTGTTTCAGCTTATGGACATTTTTGACCATATGTTTTCTGCAGAAATAAAGTTTCAGTTTATTTATTTTCTGTCTTTGTTTGTGATTTGATCTGACTAAAGTTATAAGGTGGATCAGTTGGGAATAGGCATGTTAAAGATCACATTACATGAAATTTTCATGCTGCACATCCACATCTTGATCCAAGTCATTTAGTTATATTTGCATATGTGACCATTGAAGGTTTAGTTGCGAATAAATGTGATGAAAGCCGCTTTAATCCTATGTTGGTGTGACTAATGGATTTGATTGGTTATAGATACATTCCATTACGACAACAATATTGAGCTCATTCGGTTATTTTATAATTCGTGGTTATAAGGTCACACATATAGCCCAAGTGGGAGATTGTTGGGTTTTTATCCAACATACTGGGCTTATATGTGAACTATAATGATTGCGGGTTGTTGTATATATTAAGCCCGTATATAAGTGATCATATTTACGTATAACTTATTAGGCTTAATATATCTAATTATATATGGGCCTATATGTGCAGAGACTTAGGGTATTCTAGATTGTTGATGGACCGAACTAGAATGGCCCGATAGATAATGGATCAGTTGTCTATATATAGGGTTGTGGTCCCTGGGTCATACACACTTCATCCTATTCGATTCCCATCAGTCAATAGAGACCAATGAGCATGTGCCCAACTCGAAAGACCGTAGTACCACTCTTGTCCCGAATCCATTGATAATTTTCTCATTATGGATTCAGGTACGCTTTCGCAATATATTATATATGAATCTTGATAGATTAGCATTTGATCTTGTTGGATCTATAGATTATATTAATCTATCAATTATTCCATAGAAAATATTTATCCTGTGTAGGAATGGTATAATTTATTGAAAAGTCCTCCTAGTAATGGCAAAATTTACTGATTTTCCCCGCACTGGAAGAACTTGTCGGTCCCCCTACACCAGCAAAACTTTCGGTCCCCATCTTCTGCACTGGCATTTAGCGCCACTCACCAATCTGCATGGGCATACTTTGCTGCTCCCCGCCCTTGCATCGCTCCTCGGCCCTTGTATCTACTACTTTATTTTTCCTGCAATTTATTTCAATTTCAATAAAAAAAAATAAATCTATTATCTAATCAATATAATTAAAAATATTCACCAATATCGACCACCACATAACAATATTTAACATATTTAATGAAAATATAAACAAATCTAATCAATATCAAATCATATATAAATAATACAATAATGCAATTAATAAAGTTTAATAGATCTAAAAATATCAATAACATATTTAACCTAATTAACACTAATTAAAAACTACAATTAAAAAATAAAAATTAATAAACATAAGTACCCTTCCAAACGACAACCAAAAACCCTAGAAACCCCCCACATATCTTGAAAAACTCATATTTAATTATAATAACAAAGCATAATTAATAGAGTATAATAGATCAAAAAATATAATGAACTAATTTAAATGAATTAACCATAATTAAAATTTCATAATTGATACAAACATAATTAATAAACATGATAACAAATATAATTATTTCAAAAATAATTACTATAAACTAATTATATTACCTAATTAATACATAATTATCAAACCCATCTATCTAACCAAAACCATCCCCCACATCACAAACCATAATTACTAACTAACAAACCATAAATCATACATACATAATAAAAATTATCAATAAATATTAATTAATACTAACATAATTAATACACACATATTTAACAAAATACAATAATTAATAAGCACAATAATCGCAAACCTAGGACAAAATTTTTATTAAATTTTACACTAATTCATCAGATAGAATTAACAAACCCAATCTACCCACCCAAAACTATCCTCCACACCACAAACCATAATTACTAATTAACAAGCCATAAATCATACAAACATAATAATAATTATCAATTAATATTTAATATTAATTAATACTAAAATAATTAATACACACATAATAATCTAACCTAAATTTTGCACAAAACTCCACTAGCCATCCACGTTGTTCCCTCCACACCCCTACCAGTGAAAATCACAGTTCCCTCCACACCTCCACCTATCGGTCGAGGGAGTGAGTGCCCTAAAAGAGAGAGAGAGTGGAAAGAGCTGAGAGAGACGATGAGAGAGAATAGAAAGAAGAGAGATAGAAAATAATGGGAGTGAGTGGTGGAGGCGTAGTATAGGGTAAAATTGTTTTCTATATAGTAAAAAAAAAAATCTAAACAACAACTACATTTGGTTCTTTTTCAAAGCCATCCAACCAAATTAGAAAGAGTCTATAGTGCAGTGGTGGCTATTGCCAACCATTGTAATAATCTAGACCATTCATTCATTCATTCATCAATATAAATATGTAACAATGATTAATTTATGTATATATAAATTTTAAATGGCAATATGCTTATATTAGGCATTGTTGTCGACCCTATCTGAGTCAACATGACTGAGTTACATCATAACATGTGCCTTAGGAGTGCATAAAATAAACATTTGCAAGAGTGGATGCCCATAAAAAATCAATCTTCCAACCAACAACTAAAAATCATTATTAGAAATCTAAGTATTACACTATAGCTGCTCGGATTACTATAACCATTTTATCTCAGGTGGCTCATGTGTCCTTTCACATTTGAGATGTACATCGGGTTAGTTTGATTCAAATTGCCTCCTCTTGGAAAAGAGTCGAAGCCTTTTCCATTGGACCAAAAAAGAAACCATATTTATGTACATACAAATGATCCTATTATACTAGGTATTACTTTTATATTTTCTAAAAAATTTAAAACCTAAAATTATGGGAGACTTTATCTGTTTAAAACAAATTAACAAAAATCCAAAGTATTTCAAATCTTCTTCTTTTTAACCATCATTGCGGATTGCCTTACCCTTCCTTCGACTCTTTATTCATATGGTGCAACTTAAAAATTAGGGGACATTAATATTATTTGGTTATCCTCCTCCTTGTGTGTAATTCATATCGTTCAACCCTTCTTGTACTAAAATCCAAAATCACAATTATTTTAATACTAATATTATTTGTATAGCATCCTCTTTATCCTTCAACCCTTCATGTATTAAAATTTAAATTCATCATTATTTTATTCTATCAATGTTGCCTTGAACATGGATATTGCAATTCAACCACTAATGACATTTTAATGCAAAAGAATTTAATTCAATCTTAATTGCACCTAATTAAGTATATATAAGTTATGAAGAGGATAAAAGGGATTAGTAGTATAAATTAAATTCTTAGATAAGAGAGTTGACTAAATTCAAATGAAGATAAGAATGATGTAAGTGGTGAATGATAGCTATCAGCTATAGCGATGAGCTAGGAATGAACAACGTTGTCAACCGCCATCTACCTTATGGATCCATTTGGATTGGGGTAAATCGAGGTAGGGGTAAACATTAAAAATTAGCCTAGGTAAAGGGAATGAAGGTGAATCGGGGTGAATATTTTAAAATGTTGTTAGGATGATATTAACCTAACCTGAGTGAATCGGGGTGAATGTTTTAAAATTTTTGTTTAAATTGATGTGAATGAAGATTAAAATAATAATAAAATGATATTTATACCATTATATTAAATAAATAAGTCATATTGAGGGGTATTTTGGTCCTATCAAGTCAAAAATTTACTTATTCTTTCACCTTCACCTCCGTTATCCTCGAAATCGAAGGTAAATAAAAACGAGGTTAATCGAGGTGAATGGAGGTGAAACATTAACCTCGATTCACCTAGGTAAAATTATTAACCTGATATCCAAATGGGGTGAATCAATTTATTCACCTCCATTCACCTTCTTCCACCCCAATCCAAACGGAGCCTATGGGATAGAACCATGCTTGCATCAACCATCATTTTTGTTCCTGAAACAGACGTTTAACATAATTAAAGAGCGTTTACGCGTCTGCTTTCATTATTTTTAATACCTCAAATTTTTAGATAAACCTAATCCTGATTAATTAATATCGTAATCTAATTCTAGCATCAGAAAATTTATTTTTCTATGTTAACCTAACTCTAATTTTTCATTATTTCAGATTATTAATGCATATCCTAACTTACATTATTTTAATCTAATCCTAATTCTAAACCCAAACCTAATTTCTTTTCTTCTTTCCTTTTCTTTTTTCTTTCCCCACTTGCTCGACTTATTTTTTTTCCCCTTCTTGCTTGAATCTGTCCTTTTTCCTTGACCAAACTCCCCTACTGTGCTCTATACTCCATGGCCTACACACACTACCCTCACCATCACCCATCAACTTCCTCTTTTGCTGCTTTGAAATTCTTACCCAATTGCCACCCTTCCTCTTCTCTCCCCACGTGCATATATGTGTATATAAGGCACATTTAATACATCAAACCATCCCTCCTTATCCCTCTGTTTTTTGTCAAAAATTTGCACCACCATTTGGCCTTCCTCCCTTCTTCTTTTCCTCTCCTTGTTGTCACCAAAATAGTCCCCAAACCCTCCATCGATAGCCGTTTCCATTCCTTCATCACCATCACCTACCACCTTTTCCGTTATGTCACCCCAAGCACTCGTCAAAGTCACTACAACCAGGCCCCTAGCTGCAGAAAAACTTTTTGATCCTACATCTACCATTGGCCAAAGCTTCCATTCCCATACCCACTACCAACAACAACACACACCGCAACATTTTATTCTTTTCTTTCCCTTCCTTACTACAACAATTTTAACCGTATTCCACACCCTTGCTGCAGAAATTTTCACCACAACACACCCCTTGTTGTAGAAAAGAAAGACATTGCTTTCCTCCCTTTCTCGAAAACCCCAACCAATCCCCTCCTTTTTTGCGTAAAATTTTATTGACCACACCTTCGATCATTATTTTGGTTTTTCTCTGATCCTTTCACTCTTTATTTCCTTAAACCCTTTCTTAATTATGTCATTTAAAATTTAATGATATTTTGTTATTATTTTTTAGGTGATTTACCGGAAGTTCTGGAAGAGGCGGGATAGGATAAACGTGCTTAGAGATCAGAGGCTTTTTGGTAAGGATAATAGTCAATGTTTAGGAATTTGTGTTAATGTTTGAATGGATATGTGTATTATCATGTTATTTTTATTATATGATTAAATTCATGTTGTTAATGATATGTTATGATAATATAGATTATATGATACAGAGTAAGAAATGACAAAATATGTGCTGGTATGATGTTGTTATGCTAAGTAGTATTTTGTGGATGAGTATAAATTGGGGAGCATAATATGGGCCTAATAAAGTATGATAAGCGGGAAATAAGTATATTTAAGATGTGTGTTGGTAAATGGAGGATTTGGAAATAATGATATTGAAGGTATACGATTTTCGTAAAATAAGGGCTATTGGTTATCTTTAAGGGCATTTTGGTCAATATGGGTTAATATGAGAATGTTGGTGTTTTAACATTTTAGGTGGATTAAAAATATTCTAATAAGATGATGTGGGGTGATTGGAGTGATTATGAATATCATAAGTTTTTCAAAAATGAGAAATTGGTATAATTGGAAAATAATAACCTTAAAACGATAATGTTATTATCACGTGTGTAAAAAATTAAAGTTAGGCCAAAATTTTTAGATATGTTGTTAATATGGGTATTTTAGATATGTATGTTGAATTTGGTAATTATATAAAACTTATGGGAAAAGTTATGACTTACCTGTAAAATTAGGGTTTTAGGAGCCTAGTAAATAGTCACTTTTGAGATAGGACTATTATTGCATGTGTAAGATGTGGAAGTTAGACCTTTAATTTATTTTATATTAATATAAATAATATTTGAGGAATATATACTAAATTTGGTGGCTAAATGACTAATATGGGAGAAGTTATGTCTAAATTGTAAATTTAGGGTTTCTAAGGAAAAATAAGTAACTTAACCTTTGAGAACAGTTTTGTTATCAGTATGATGATGTTTTATCTGCCTTAATTATGTTTTGTACTTATTAGAGAAATCATGAGCAAGATATTAGTCATTTAAAGTGAAAGATCCCATGAGTTAGGACTGGTTGAATATGTCCGTTCTACCAGACGAGAATATTAGTCGGGTGTGTTATGCCTTGGGGTTGTATATTGATAACCATTCCACTGGTTGAGAATAGTGGCAGGGTAAATTTTGCCCAAAGTTCTATATTATTACCATTTCACCGATAAGAATGGTGGCCAGGAGCGTTTTGCCCTAGGATGAAATAACCGTTTCATTGGTTTAGAATAGTGGGGTCCCTAAACTCAATCTAAAATAAATCTCAAGAACGATAATAATGATTGATAAGATACTAAACACTTACAGTGAAAGACTGCGTGAGTCAGGACCAGTCGTACTTATTTGTTCCATTGGACGAGAATAGTGGCCAGGGCATTTTCCTATAGAATTGTATATATTGATAGTTGTTCTACCAGTAGAGAATAATGAGGTATATGAACTCAACGTAAATAAAAGAATGGATCATATTATATTCTAATGGTACAAATCCAAAATTAGTAATTACCTTATATTGATTATTGTATCTTGCATGTATGCTCAATATATTGTATCTTGCATGTATGCTAATTTCCACTGTGAATGCATGTAATTATATGGTTTTCCTGTTTTGACTATATTGTTACCTTACTTAGTATGTAGTGTACTGATCATTCTTTTCATGGGCGCTACTCATTCCCACGAATAGATGACCCAGATGTTTATATGCAGGTCAATTAGGACCTAGTTGATGGATTTACAACTTTTTATGCTCTGTATAGGGCAGAGTGACTTTGTGTATTAGAATTTTTAGGTGTAGAGTCATATTATTTGGATGATATTGTTACTCGGATACCTTTTAGACTCTTTGATCCATAATATCTCCTTTTGTTGTATTTTGTTATTATACCCCAGAGTAAATTTTCAAACTTGTATTTACATTTATAAACCTTCTCTCATTTCTATTTACTATGTTCTACTCTTAATGGCTTTTATCCTTGTGATTGATGAGAGTATGGTACAGTAAACTAGCCCAGTTATTTTGATTATGTTTTCACTGTAAAGCAAAAAAAAATTGTAGTAAATTTTTGGGTGTTACATTATTGGTCAAATGTTAAGTTAAAAAACACGTGTGTGTTTAATGGTTTAGACATCCAATATTAGAATACAATAGCGTGCTACTGACGAACAATGAAGAGTAAAATGTGAGGAAGAAGATTGGATATGTTTGACAAGTTTATGTTTATTTTTGATAAAAACAAACAAATACCCAATTAAAATAATTTACACATTTTTATAAATTATCAAATAAAGCTTTACAATAAGTTCTATTTAACGGTTCAAATAAACATTTATGAAGCAAAGGCTGAGATTTTGTATTATAGAATTATTCACGAATGAATTTATGGTTAGGGTGGCCATTGCACTTAAATATCATGGTAGCATACTTTGTTAGAAAGTGTGCACGAGTGCCCCACTCAAGTTAGTTTTTTTTTTAAAGTGCCTATACATATATAAGAAGGCTCACTAGTAAAAACTCAAGTTCTAGCAACGATAAAGTGGTTGCTAAAAATAAAAAATTGTTATGAAATATACTTTTGATAAAGACACAAATTGTTACGGGGTTACATTTAAGGACGTTATGAAAAAAGAAATCATTTTTGACAATGATTATTTTTATAATAAATTTATTGTTACTAAAAATATATCTTTTAAAACTTTTGATAGAATTTTTGGCTAAAAAAATGTCCTTAAAAAATAATTTGATAACAAAAAATAATCCTTGCAAAATTTATTTATTAAAAAAAATAAGCATTACTAAATTTCTTTGATTACAAAAAAGTATTGTTACGAAAAATCTTTAGTAACAAAAAAATATATTTGCAAAAGATTTTTGGTAACAAAAAATAATATTGTAAAATTTCTTTGGTGATGCAAAAATATCATTGCAAACGACATAAATAGTAGTTGTCATATTTTTAGTGACAAATAAATGTCATTGCTAAAACTCTTCAAGTCATTATTTGACAACAAGATAAATAGTTGTCAACACTAGAACAATATTAAGCTAACGGCCATAGCTGTCATAAAAGAGAAGGATATTGTAACAATATGTCATCATTATTGAAGGAATTTAACAGCTAAAACAAGTGAGGATACAACTATGACTATAAGTTTTCATTGTAGAGGTATTGTTATGACTGACTATTGCCTTTTATTTTATCCTAATAATTCCTTAACTTCATTTTAGGATTATCATGTAAAATATTATCATCCACCAATTAAGTTTCATAGGCAAAAAATATATATTTAACGATGACAGGTCATCATTATAACGAGTCACATTGTAGCCTGTAGAGCAGCAAAAATTTTTAGTAGTAAATTTTCCTCATACTTGTAAGTTTAGTATGATAGGTTGAATCGTGATTATCATTTCACATTATTTATATATAAATACAGAACAAAGAGGGAGCAATACAAGAGAGAGGTTGTTACATATGAGGTAAAATAGGCAATAATGGATGGCTATATATGCTGATATAAGGCTTAGATGTATAGTCTATCGTACCCCCTCAATTGGAGCGAGAGAAAGGTGAACATATAGATTGACCCAAATTTCATTAAAGAGACATGAAGGTAATCCTATAGCAAATATGTTAGCGTATTGGTGAGTTGATGGAACACAAAAGACGCATACTTCATCGAAGGAAAACTCAAGTATGAACAAAGTGGATATCTATCTCAATATGCTTTTTTCATTGATGTTGAACTAGATTGGAAGATAAGTAGATTGCACTGACATTGTCATAATAGATAATGGTTTTAGTTTGATGAAGGGAATGGATTTTGGTGAATAGTTTCCTGATATAACAAGGTTTAGCTATAGCGTTTGTAACAGCTCGGTACTTGACCTCGACATTGGAGTGAGAAATGGTGGTATGGAATTTTGATGACCAAGAAATGATGTTATCTCCAAATAAGAGAAAATGACTAAAGGTTGATCGTCATGTGTCAAGAAACCCTTCTCAATTGGCATTAGAGTAAGTGGTGAGTTGAGTTGTTTCAAAAACAAACAAATGGATGCCATGCTCCAAGGTTCCTTTAAGGTATCATAAAATACATTTGAGCTCATTCAAGTGTGGTTCTCTAGGGTCATGCATATGAACACAAATTTTTCAAACCCTATATCCTATTTCTGGTTGAGTGAAGGTGAGATATTGTAGTGCTCTAGCCAAGATATGGTAGTGAGATGGATCTGGTATAAGAGAACCCACTGAAACAACTAATTTTGGGCGAGTTTCAATTAGGGTGGAGCAAGGGTTACAATGGGACATACCAACACATTTAAGGACTGATGTAGCATATTTTTATTGACAAAGGAATACGCTATTGTTGGTCTTTCTCATTGAGATGCCTAGAAAATGATGAAGGTGTCCTAAATCTGTCATAGCAAATTGATTGCTAAGTGAGTCAGTGATGCATTGATGTAACGCAGTGGATGATGCAGTGAGTAATATGCCATCAACAAAGAGGAAGATATATGCTTGGTGATTAACGTGATGATACACAAATAAGGAGTTACTTGAGTTACATCTACAGAAGTCCAAACTAGAGATAAATGAAGTAAATCGTTGGTACCATGCACACGGAAGTTTAGTATGATAGGTTGAATCATGATTATCATTACACATTTGATATAAATAATACAAAAGAAAGAGTTAGTAATACATGAGAGAGGTTGTTACATATGAGGTAAAATAGGGGATAAGGGCTGACTATATATGATGTTATAAGACTCAATCGTATAGTATATCAATACTAAACTTTGTTGATAACTGGTATGAATTTTTTTTGTGAGACTTTATTACGGTGATGTGTCACTAAAATAGTTGGAAATAGATTTGTTCATTTTAATGAGGGCCAGTTACATCAACCTTTTGACCTACAGTAATGATAGGTATTGCTTCAATAGGTATCATCTATATAAAATCAAAAAATGTACATGTGCATATAATTCTCTAGCACTTTCTTTTTCTCCTCTCCAACCACTCAAAGTTAGTGTTAAAATGGGTAAGTTATTTCTTTAATCTTTGTTTCTTTTTGTTAATATCTTGTATAATATTGTTATTATTTTAATTTTTTTGTGTTGCTAAGTGTTTCCACTAATGCCACCACTTCTGCCTCCTTACACCATCACCTCCTCTGTATCCCAGTTTAGTCTTCATTTTTTTCTCTTTGGTTTAGGTTTTTTTCGTTTAATTATTAGTTTATTAATGTAATCATTTTTTTGTTTAATTTTTAGTAGGATTGTAGCTTGCTAGGGAAATTGTGTTGCCACCATCGTCCTTATGCTACTATCACTTCTAGTATGATTTTTTTTGTTATTATTAACAATTATATATATATATATATATATATATATATATATATATATATATATATTATTGTGACTTATTATATAAATATTAGTGTGTTGATGTATGGGTTATAATATATATAATTGGGACATACATATTTTGTGATTGATATATATATATGATGATAATTGTGATTGGTGTGTGTATGTGTATATATTGTGATTAATTAATTTTATATTATGAGCATGTTATTATGTTAGATTTTTCATATGATATATGAATTCAAGTGTATACTAGGTTAATTAGTCTTGACCATCATTTTTAATAATATAATTTTAGCAAAAGAAAATTATAAATTGAATATATAAATTTAGAAATAAGATAATAAAATAGTAAGATATTATTGGGCTTAAATAATTTATTATTAAAATGTAAAACTATAATAATATGAATTTATTAGGTAATAAATTATTTCTAACATTAAATAAAGTATTTTTAAAAAGGTGAATTTAAAATTTTATTTTAGTATTAAATATTTATAGAAATATTAAATTTGACCTTTATTGATAATGGAAGTCGTTGTAGTAGGCCTAGGGTCTTTATAACAGATCGATGAAATTTTTTTATATTTTTAAATTAGGCTTTCATCAATGATGGGATCATTGTAGTATGCCTAGGGTCATCGCAATAACCTGATTTTTTTAATTATGAATTCATTAATGACTAGGGTCGATGTAAGAGGCCTGGAGTCATCACAATAGTGATGGGGTCACTACAGTAGGCCTAGAGTCATCACAATAATCTGATAAAATAATTGAATTAGGATTTTGATGACGATAAGGATTGTTGCAGTAGGTATAGAATAGTTACAATAGATAGTTTGTATTTTCTAAAAAAATGTGTTGCCATAATATGATTATAATGGTGACAAAGTCGTTGCAATAGGGGGTTTCAGTGACGACAATGTATTGTTGTAAACTTAATTCTTTTTACTACAAAGAGGTTACGACAACCATTCTACAATAATCCATTATCGTAAAAGCCTTTTTACGACAACTTTTGGGATTTTCAATGACAACTTTAATCGTCGTTGTAACCTAATATTGTAGTAGTGAAACGATTTTTTGTAGCAATAATAAAATTGTTATTAAAAATAATTAGCAATAAGAGAGAGAGAGAGAGAGATTGGTAAGCTAAATAATATAGATATATATATAATGGTAAGCTAGAGAATGCCAACATGGAAGTTCATGAGACACACTAATATTAAATTTGTTGATGCCTATAGTCCTACAACTGATGTAAACCTTAAGCTAATAACAAAAACTTGATCTTTTAAGATATCCCACTATAACAACCATATAACTCATATCACCACAAAAACATTACTCTAAATCAAATCACAATTCCTTGGAGAATATACAAAAAATAATGTTTTATGTGAATACATGAAACCTTTTCTAAACCATTTGTATCTAAACTTTATAATAATAAAAAATGGCCAAGTTTTGGTGCTATTTGAAAGTATCTATTCTCAAATACCTTATTAGCCGCATAAAACAAGAAAGAGGCACTATAACTTACAAAGTTCAAAATAAATTTACGAATACTTAATGAGGTTGAATAAGTAGAGGTTTCACCAGTAATCCTAGACAAAATAGAGACATAACTTTGTTTTTCTACAAATTGAAGGGTAAAACATACAAGTAAAGTCAAAGGGTTGACAATTATAACTTGGCTTGACTATAGTTGGGGAAAATAAAATATTACTAAGGATTTCAAACTAAATCTATAAAATTATCAAGTACATATACCATCAACCTAAAATGGCATCCAAAAACCTTTAAGCTTTAGTGAGATGCTCCAACATTAGTTTATCAACTTCTGTATCAAAGAGGATATATGAAAGTACTTAATTGTCATCAATATTACCATTTACCAGATGATAGTGACAATGCTCTCTTATCACTATTTAGCCTCCAATATTACTTTACTTCCAAGGCATTATCATATGAAGTTCATGAAAAAACAAACCACGGAGTGACAACACCCATAGTTGTAATGGAATTCTTACGGTAGTATTGCAATTATTGGAGACTATAAGCAATATGTTGTCATGTGATTATCTATCCTCCCCTATGAATAGGTACGAACAATAGTAACATAAAATTTAATTTGCATTATGAATTACAAATCAATAAGAAATCAAGAGCTATAGTAGATTAGTGGTAAACACATCACTAGGTATCAAAGTCAGAAGCAATAATTAATGTTCAAATCTATTCTAGAATTCATCTTTAGGTACATAGATTGAAATAGGCACTCATTCGCAAGATACAAATCATACAATCATCACTCAAAATCCATAACCTATTGAACATATATAGCTTTAAGGACATATAGAAATTGGACGGCAATACTAGATCTATTAGTCGTGAAGACGAATGGAATAGATAATGGTAATAACACCAACATTTATATTCATCTTTCTTAGAAGCAACCCAATGTCCATCAAAAGTTTCATAGAATGATTCATAAAGAATCTATATATACCTCAATAAACAAAATTACATAAAAATTAAAGAGTAACTAAACAAAGAATAATCAAATTACCTTCAGGTAATATGAAAGTGATTGTAAATTAGCAAGGTATGAATGGCGGGAAAGGAAACTTTTAAATTGTAATATGAGAGAGAGAGAGAGAGAGAGATAAAGATATAATTGAAACTAATAGAAAAATAGATTAAATGACCAAGAAATTTTGAAATTAGAAAGGACAATTAAATAATCAATAGATTAATCTAGTCAGTTAGCTAATCAAACTCGTCATGAACTAATGTCATGACTCAAGAGGTAAATTAGAGAGGGAGAGTTAGGATTTTGAATTAAATAATCCAGAATTGAGATATAATTGAAATCCATAGATAAACATTGAGAATGATTGAAACTCAAAGGCTTACCAAGAGAAAGAGCTACAAATAGAGAAGTCAACTGGTGAGAGAAAATAGGGTGTCAGGAAACTTAAATATTACTCCTCTTTAGAAATAAGACACTGGGACATATACTGTTTACTTACACATTTTCTGCTTCATTATATTGAAAACATTTGACAATAATATATTTTGATGTTAAAAATATAATCTTTCTTATTAACGATTATCAACTATTGTTAATGTTCAACTTTATTTTTAGTAATAATCAGGTTGTTAGGAAGTTAAAATATTATATATATATATATATATATATATATATATATATATTTAATATTTATATAAAAATTATTTAATTAACAAAATAATCATTGTTAAAAATATATTTAGTCATAACAACCCTTATTCATTGCTAAAACTCAATGCTAAAAATCTAGTTTCTAGTAGTGGCTTTACAATATAATTGACCCATCAATCTTTCAAGTAGGACTAACTGAACCATTTGATACATAAAGCCTTGGGATATAGTGATATTTCCCAAAAATATTTCCATTGGTGTTGACATCTCATCTTGGGAAGTCTGTTAAGCCCAAAGCACCCCACTTCTAAAGGTAAATATTCTATCATTCTTTCCATTGAGTTATCAAGTGAGTCTTTTCATAGCATTGTGGTTAAAATTTTGATTCAATGCTATGATCCTAGAATCCGAAAAGTATAAAACAAACTTTGACCTTAGGTAGAGTCTTCAAGTAGTAGGATTGTGACAGGATCTATATGATCCTAAATAAGATCAATAAACTATCAATATTCTATAAAAAATAGTTATAATTTTATTTTTTTTGTGATTAAATCTCGTTTCCCTCTTATTTGTTCGATAACCCTCTAATCCTTGACTCTCTATTACATTATGAAATATCTTGAATATGAGTAACTGTAAAGGGATTGCTATGGAGATATCGCTAAAATAATGAACCTATATTTTTAAGTAAATACCAATAAAAGAGTCTAACTGGTATTTAAATGGTAAAATAAATATCTAAAATTTTATGATGTTATTAGTCATTTATTTAAATTTTATTCATAATTATTTTTCTTGTTTTCTTCTATGGATTTCTCACCTTTTTGATTTATACAAACTTTACATTTTTGGTGTAGGCCTTTTTTTATATACCAATTTGATGTGCGTATGTATAACAAAAGTTATTTTACCTTGATTCATTTAAATGTTGAAAGTTAATACAATAATATTTCAAGTCCTTATTTTATGTAATTATAGAATGACTTACGAACCTCCTTCAACAATACTCCCTGACCACCAAGGTCAAATATCACAAATAGCTTAGAAGAATCACTTACAAATAAATAGAGGAAGAAAAAAACGTGATAAAGGGTAACCAGGGGTTATCTCCAAAAGTGATCTTTATGGAAATTAGTTTTATTAATATCCTACAAATCAAAAACACTATCCCTACTTCACTAAATTTGTGCTTAAACCATAATCGTCAACTTGCCAAAATAAATAATCATTAGATTAAGTTTCAAAACTATATAATGTGAAGAAGTAATTCGTGTACAACCAATTGATTGATTTAGGCATGCCAACCGATGGGTTTCTTAAAAACAAAAACACATATAGGTCAACCAATCGGCTGGTTTACCAAGCCAGTCAACTGATCTCCAAGGTTAAAAAGCCTTTTATAGCTTCATTTAAATTTATTTTCCACTAAAATATTATAATAAAATAGATTTTTAATTGTGAGAGATTACATTAATACACCCTTAAAAAATAGGCTTCATCCCCAAAGTTAAAAAAAATTGTTGAGGTAAAAAGGTCATGATTAGATATGACTAATCATTAAAGAAAACAAACACGCAAGGATCCACCAAGATTCTAACACAACAAGCATCCAAATTACATATAACATGAGGTAAATGGGGTCTAAATGACCAACTTATAACCACATTCACATAACACACTTGATTACAACAAGGGAGTCTCTTCCAAAGGTAAGTTCAAATAAAAAAGAACCTAATATTGGATCACAATCACATAACTATCCTCAATTAAACTATATATTCGAAATTGCCCAAAGCACAAAATACTTCTCATACCCACCCTTCTATAAGATTAGTAAACACACTAGGGAAGATACTAACTAATCTTAATTATGTCTCAACGTGCCTCATCAAACTCAAATATTTGCTCTCTCTCTCTCTCTCTCTTACACATACACCTCATTGGGGTTAAAAGGGTAGATATGGCAACATATTCCATGAAAAGCTCTTTATCTATTGTCCATCCATATCAACTCCCTAGATAACTAGTCATATTTCTAGTTTGGAAAATCCTTAACAAACAAGTCTCTATACTCTTCTTTTAATGCTACCTATGACTCAACAAAAGGTAAGGTCTCTAAAAAAATAGTAAGATCGGTATGTGTATGGTCCTATATATATATAGAGAGAGAGGGGGGGAGGGAGAGTCTGGTACAAACTATATCTTAAAATGCAAATGTAGGAATAGTTTATAATCACTGAATCTAAAAAATCTAACTGAGCTAATCCCTACCTCTCTCCATATCCGTCTCAACCCCCTTTTCCACCCTACCTCCCTACCTCTCTCCCTCTTTGTCCCTACCCCCTTTCCCACTCATCTCCCTCTCTCCATTGCCTCCCTATCCATCTCACTCTCCCTACCATTACACACTCTCTCCATCACAGCCATCCTTGTCCAATGTCGTTTCTTGCTCTACATCTCTCCATTTCCGTTTCTCCATCCGCATCTCTCCATCGCCATCGAAGTCCCTCCCTATTCCTCTCTCCATCTTTATGCCTTTCTATCCTTTGAAGCTG
This sequence comes from Tamarix chinensis, assembly GCA_030549775.1. Taxonomy (NCBI): domain Eukaryota; kingdom Viridiplantae; phylum Streptophyta; class Magnoliopsida; order Caryophyllales; family Tamaricaceae; genus Tamarix; species Tamarix chinensis. The sequence continues at coordinate 4,338,492 of CM060171.1, read as the reverse complement.
CCTCTCTACATCTATGTTCCTCCATCTCCCTCTCTTTATCGTTGTCCATCCCTATCCATCACCGTTTCTCCCTCTACATCTCTCCATCACCGTACATCTTTCCATCAGCATACATCTTTATCCGTTGAAGCTGCCTCTCTGTCTTTTCTATCTCATTTCTGATTTAGAAAATAAAATTGATTTTGTGTATACTTAGATCTAGCTAGAGAGTGAAAATTGAGGAATGTGAAAGTCTTGATTATTGTGCCGATATGTAGCAAAAAAAGGGATGGTATTGGCCTTCAACTAGAGATCCGACAATGATAAACAACTTCAAGTTCGTGAATTTTAGTTTTGTTATGTTGGTTCCTATATGTTTTTTTTTCTAATCTTTATGTTGATAGCAATATCGATACATTTTGATAGCAATATAGCATATGGAGGGAATTGAGCACATATGTAGGACTCCATATCTATTGTCAGTTCTTCAATAGTCAACCACCACATGCATCATTCTATCTCTAGCTAGGAGTTTGATAGAACATAACTTAGATAAGATTCAATAATGAATAAGCACAACAACGCCCTAAGTGGTTGAAAAAAAATCGCAATGCATGCATTACATTTTCCCTTAGAAATCTTGGCTAACAATTATAATATAACTATGCAATAGGAAAATAAAAGGAGAGATGATAGTAAAATAAGGACATTTCACTTCTCCCATAGGGATAGCATACCAATGATCCTCCCAGAAATTATTCCCACATGCAAAATATAGTAATTTTTTAGTGTGCTTGTGTGTTTCATTTGGCAAATAATTTCTAATTCCAATATGCACCCCTCTATACATGCTTTAGGATTATATGGATAAAAGAAAAGGAAATAAATAAATCACTAGTAGAATAACAAAAATAGACAATAAGCAAGAGCACTTACCAGATTCTCCATCATAGAATATAGCAGCGACGATCATGACAAGTGTATATGGTTGATATCTGAGTGAATTCAGAAGATAATTGAGAATAAATAATCTATTTTAGAATGAATAATAAGGGTAAGAACTGTAACATTCATAAACTTATAGCAAAATATCTCACACATTTTGTTCTTAGTTTTATCTACCTATACTTTTTTCCATATTAATTTCCTTGTTTATGATAGATTCATTTGTTTCATTATATAGGCATTGTGAGTGAAAACAAAGTTCTTCTCCTCCTTTAAAATTGAATGAGGTTGATAGTGGGTTGGTCACTCCTAAGTCAATACACCACACATCTCATGGTGGAACAATAAAGGAATGAATACCTTGTTGATCACTAGAAATAACCCGTTTTGTAGGAATGATATTTGAATCATGGGATAACGGGATTAAGTTCTACAATAATTATGCTTATACATGTGGTTTTAGTGTACATTTGTTTGGTGAAAAGAGAACTGTAAGTAATGTTATCACACTAAAATATCTTGTTTATACTAAGGAAGGTTTTAAGCCATTGAGAAATATATGTCGTGCCCAAGGTAGTGGTGAAGGTGGAGCTAGAAGGACAGTGGTTAATAGAGTGGGATGTAGAGCTAAAGTACGTCTTAAGCACAATATTGAAGGGTTTTATGTGATTTTAAATTTTTATGAAGGACATAATCACCTTCTAGCTATTCATAGTGTTAGATAATTTTAAAAAGAGGGGAGGAATTTAATTATCAAGTATAAGAAGTTCATTACATATAATGCTAGGATGAACTTTGGAGCATCTAAATCATTTTGGTTATTTAAGAAACATGTGGGAGGCTATGAGAATGTAGGTGATTTATTATAGGATTTTAATAACCATTCTAGGGATGCAAAGTATTACATTAGAGATTCTAATTCTGACATGTTTGTGGAAATCTTTTATAAGAAGAGGGAGAATTGGAGTGGATATTATTTTGATTATATGGTTAATGATAGTAAAGTTATTGTTTGTACTTTTTGGGTTGATTTTAAATCTAGGAAGAATTACTTTCTCTTTAGTGATATGATTTTATTTTATTGTACATATGGTACAAATAAGTATAATTTGATTGTTGCACCATTTAATAGGGTTGATCACTACAAAAAGTGTGTTACCTTTGGAGCAGGATTAATAGCTCATGAAAATAATGGGTCATTATGGCAGTTATTGAGACATTCTTAAAGGATATGGGAAATATTGAGCCTTATTGTATAATAACTAACCAAGATCTAGCAATGAAAATTGCCATAGAGAGAATTTTAAAGAAGACTCAACATAGATTTTTCCTATATTATCTTTTGAATAAATTGCTTGAAAAAATTAGTCCTTTAATTTGGGACTTTGATTTCATAAATAAGTTATCTTCATATGTGTGGAGTCTACAATATGAACCTGAGGAGTTCAAGTGTAAGTGGATGGAGATAATTGTTGAGTTCGGTTTGGAGGAACATGAATGGCTTTCTCATATGTTTGATATAAGAAACTTATGGATACCATATTTCAGAGACTTGTTAATGGAAGGGCTTCTAAGAAAAACTTCAAGATCAGAGAGCAATAATAGCTTTTTAGAGAATTTCACTAATAATCATTGTACTTTAGTTGAGTTTCATATAAGCTATGAGAGTGCATTGGATGGAAAAAGGTATAAACAATTGGTGTTAAATAAGTTATCAAACTTGTTATATTCCCAACTCAGGACTCCCTTTAAATTTGAGAATCATGCATTTGAGGTCTATACCCATACCATATTTTTTTAGTTCCAATTTGAGATTTTGGCTGCTTCATTTTCATGCAAACTTGATGATTTTATGAGGGAAGGTGATTTGTTGTGATTGATGAACTTGGTATGTCAAATTATAAGAGTACTTTTCAGGTGGTATACAATATAATAAACTAAGATATTAAGTGCTATTATAAGTTGTTTTAGAGATGCGGGACTCCATGTAGGCATATACTTTGGGTTTTGAAAGGAAAAGGAATAGACTACATTCCTACTCAGTTGGTAGTGAATCGGAGGGCTAAAAATGTCCTAATAAAGCCAATATATGACTTAAAAAGGAACCCATTAGATCAATGTTCCAAAGCTGATGATATGAAGACTACTTTGAGAAGTTTATGGTTTGAAATGTTTGAATGTATGAGCCTAGTTGAAGGAAAACAAGAAGGTATCCATGAATATATAAAAATTCTTAAAGATTTTAAGAAGCATTGGGGTGAGAAGAATAGTAGCGATTAGCCTTCAAGTAAATCAGATATCATTGAATCCTTAATTGGGATAAGTTTTTCAAGTAAAGTTACCATTTAAGTCCCACATCAATCCAAAAATATAAGAAGTGGAAAGAGGATCAAAGTGGAGAAAGAAAAGTCCATTGAGTAACAAAAGAAGATGATAAGAAAGTGTAAGCCATATGGAGAGTTTGTATGTCATGATAGTCGGAGCTATCCCACAAAATCAAAATTGAAATCAAAGGTAAAATAATTCATTTTACTTCTCTATCCAAAATTGCATAATTTTTTTAATTCCTAAGTTTAAATTGCAAGTAATGTCAGTTTTTTATATGCCAATGATAGATTTTGGAATGAAAGACGGGAGTTGGATGTTAATTTTTTTTCAATTTCATAAAGGGCATTGGTTCTTGATGATTTTCGTTGTAGTTCACATGATTGTGGGAAGTTACTTTTTGGAACTCTATAAGGGGCAACTCAAGGAGTCGTGAAACTTTTGGAACATGGAGGATTTTTTTCTATCATATTGTATAATTAAATGAATGTATATTTCATGAGTATATTTTATTTTTGTTGGAACATGCATGCCTTTGGATGGAAACTATGGTTTAGGGTTTAGAGTGTTTAGGATTTAGGTTTTAGTGCTTAGGGTTTATAGGGCTAAGGGTTTAGGGTTTAGTGTTTAGGGTTTAGAGGGTTTAGGATTTAAGGTATATAGTTTAGAGGGCTAGGGTGTATAGGGTTTGGGGTTTGGGGTATATGGTTTAGAGGGTTTAGGGTTCATGGTTTGGGTTTTAGGGTTTAGAGTGCTTAGGGTTTAGAGGGTTTATGGTTTAGGGTTTAATGTTTAGAGGGTTTATGGTTGATAGAGTTTAGGGTTTAGGGTTTAGAGGGTTTATAATTTGGGGTTTATAGTGTTTAGGCTTTGGAGGGTGTAGGGTTTTTAGTCTTTAGACTTTAGAGGGTTTAGGGTTTAGAGGGTTTTGGGTCTAGGGTATATGGTTAGAGTTTTTAGGGTTTAAGGGTTAGGGTTTAGGGTTTAAGGTTTAGAGTCTATAGGGTTTAGAGGGTTTAGGGTTTAAAGGGTTTAAGGTTTATGTTTTAGAGGGATTATGGTTTAGTGTTTAGGGTTTAGAGGGTTTAGGGTTTAGAGTGTTAAGGGTTTAGAGGGTTTAGGGTGTAGAGGGTTTAGGATTTATAGGGTTTAGAGGTTTGGATATCGGGTTTGGATTAGTTTTTTGGTTAATTATATATTAAATCTTTATTGTTGATCAAATATTAATCTATAGAATAAGATTGGTTCATTTATTTGTGTCTTAAGAAGGGTTCATATGTGACCCTCCCCTATATATATTTATATAGAGAGAGAGGGAGAGTATGGTACAAACCATATCTTAAAATTTAAATGTAGGAACAATTTATAACAGTTAGATCTAAAATATCTAAAGGTTGAAAATCTAACTGAGCCAATCCCTACCTCTCTCCCTCTCTGTTCTAACCCCTTTCCCACCTTACCTCTCTACCTCTCTCCGTCTTTGTCTTGACCCCCTTTCCCACCCATCTCCCTCTCTTCATCACCTTTCTATCCATTGTACTCTCCCTACCATCATACTCTCTCTCTGTCTCCCTCTTTCCATCGCAGTCCCTCCTTGTCCATCATCGTTTATCGCTCTGCATCTCTCCATGACCATTTCTCCCTCTACATCTCTCTATTGATATCGAAGTCCCTCCTTATTCCTCTCTCCATCGTTGTGCCTCTCTATCCCTCGAAGCTGCCTTTCTGCATCTCCGTTCCTCTGTCTCCCTCTCTCCATCGCAGTCTCTCCCTATCCATCTCTGTTTCTCCCTCTCCATCCCTCCATCGCTGTCAAAGTCCCTCACTATTCCTCTCTCCATCATCGTGCATCTTTATTCATTGAACAAAGACAACAATAACTACACAAATGTGTAGAACAATTCAATCCATGTCTTGTTAATTAACATCGCCAATTTAATTAACACTATTTGATAGCGTTCTTCTCATTTTCATTCGGTTTTCATCTACTCTTCATGAAACTTCAAACAATCATATCAATCAGCACTAATAACTTTTATACCATTCAAACAACCCATGAATTAATCCAAAATTCTACACATAACCATCCACTAGCTATGTGCAACAAATATAAGTCTCAAGCCCACACAAATTAATATTACCTCTATTATCATGATTCGTTTGGATGAAAACTCATTCTCTATTGGGATTCTACACCGCATTGTTGTTATAATCTCATCCACAATAACATTTCTAAGTTTAGTTAAAAGAGTAATGATAGTGTTAACTGACATTGATGGAATAATGTATCACTTTCTTTTGACTTGCATATGTCATTAAAGTTCTTGAAAATTATCTTTACATTTTTATTAGAAATTAATTGTGGTACAATATTGTGTAATAAATTAACAAAGTTGGCGCATGTATATAAAAATATCACTAAGGTATTTTATTAATTCAAAGTTGGTTGAAAAGAATTATATATATTCTAAAGAAAGTGTATAGATATGTTGAGGATATATTACACCCTAGTTTGTCTATGAAAGTATTGTATTTTATTTGCAAGAGAACACAGCTTTAATATTTGGTATTGTGAAATTTGTTGTGTTCCTAAACATGTCATGCAACTGGAAATAACCTTTTGGATTTGATAGACTAAATCTTGTACTTGTATCTGTAAGACCTATCTATGTACAAAACATGAATCTAAAATCCATAACCTAAAAAATTAAGAACTATGCAAAGTATAAATTCTATCAAGGAATCGAAAATTGCAAAACATGAATGGTTTGTGTTCGATCAAGCAATACAAATTCATGAACATTCACACATTCCTTGCCAAAATTATATGAATAACCTTCTCAATTAATCCACTCAATTAAGAATCCCATTCATAATTGAGATTTTCTACTAGAACTCCCCGTTTAATCTATAATATAAGACCTCTCTCTTAATTTTTTGTTCATTGTTTCGTATTTCTAATGCTCTACAAAATGCTCTTTTTATATGTGCTAAAAAAAATCTCTAAGGTACAAGATAAAAGTTGCATCTAACAAGAAAGAAAATCAAGAGTTAAAAGATATATCTCTTAGATCCTCTCTATCTTTAGCACATAGGCTTAAATCCTAGTAGGATCTTCTTAATGAGATAAGAGGACAAATTCATTAGTGTTTGGTTGCCACATATTTGTTGGTGGTGAAGTTAGATGTTCATGAGTTTAAACCCAGCAAGATACATTCCTATACAAAAGATGATTGGAAGATATTAATTAGCAATGCTGTTCTAATCTTTCTAGAAGTTAGGGCTAAAGATTTTTCCTACTTTTGATTTCTTGATGGAAAATCCCCATGCTAAACAATTAGAAGAACTAACTCTCTTGCATGGTTTAACATTGGACCTGCGTGGTCATTGAGCTAACTAATAGCTAGTAAGGTGTTGTGGGCTTATAAACAGAGGGAAGTTCAAAATTATAGCGATCACAAATAACGATTCTGGTGGAGGGCACCTTGGTTTCACATTGAGAGTTGTATTCTTTTTATATTACTTATATTTATAATAAAACAATGTTTTGTTAGTTTCTTGATAAATAAACCGGTTCTATTGTGCCCCCGGTATTCCCCTTATTAGCCTTTTTTTTTTTTGGGATCAGACGATTTCACGTAAAGCGAAAAAGGAACGGTAAAAGGGTTGCGAGAAAAGTTTTGGGTGCAGGCTTGACAGGGAAATAACAAAGTTAATTATGTTGTATTGGGGTGGGGGTGGGCGTTGGGATGAGAAGACATAAATGATGCACACGAGGACCCCGGAGGCTTACTTTAGGTATGTTATCCTCAATTTTATTTGAATAATATATAAAAGTGGTTTATGTTACCATTGGTAAATTAATTTGAAGTGATAGGTGATGCATATTCACTTGAGAAATGTCGAAGATAAGCTTAAGGGTTCTGGTCACATCTGTACAAATGAAATATTCAACATTTAATAACATCAGACACTATGTATATGTGTGTATATGTGGGGAATATGAGATGAGTACCACCATATTTGATGAGAATTGAAAAGTTTCAATTTAAATGATTGGATCAAAAATAAATTATTGAGATAAAAATTATTATTATAGTTAAAAAAAAACTACTCATGGTTTATACGATTGATGCACTTTAAGTGATTAAGAAAATTATTCTAAATAGTTAATAAAATGATATTTATTTTATTATAAAAAAACAATGACATTTTTATAAATATTTGAACTTTTTAGTTACTACTTGAGAGACTAATTTAAGTGTATAAGGAAAAAAATATTTTATGTAGCTGTGAAAATTACTCTTAAGTATTTAAGAAAGTTACGTTATTTGAGTATATAAATAAAAGGTAGTGATATTTTTATAGATAATGAAGATGAAGGTTTAAAAAAATTATTAAATAATATAACATTCAATCACCCGATTTATTCAAGTAAAAATAAAATTTAAACAATAATTTACTTAGATTATATTAATATTATTCAAATAATATTTTATATTTTATCTTTACGTCGATGGACTCTGATAAAAAAAAATCATAAGCGACTAAATATAGGTTACTATAAGCAATTAAAATAAAAAAAATAGGCCTCGCACTAATTTTTTTCCAATATATATATATGGACTCAATTTTAATTAGTTTTTCAATAATATCTTAATAAAAATTAAGAGAGTTTTGGATTTATCCAAAGTATACCTATATATAAAGAAGAAGTAAGAAAAAACTTTTTTTATAGGGGTGGCTCCACAGATATGATCTTGATTTATTTGATCGTTGAATCACCATGGTTTACCTTCTTTAAAATTATCAGGCCGACAGCGAAGTCGGGGGCGAAGGTTATCGCCTTTTGATACAAAGAAGTAAAAAAAAACATCATACTATTTAACAGTGATCTGTCTACCGGATGGGATGGTCGCATGATACACGGGTAAGTGATTCCGGTGATAATTTCAAAATAATAAATAATAATAATAAACGCGACAAACAAACAACACTCAGTCAAAAAGTCCCAATAATTGAATAACGCCAAGTGCACGTGGGTTCGCCCACACGTGCAATCCAACATTTAATTGGCTGAAGGAACCAACCTTCTTTATTCCTTCACCAGGCCTCCACTCAACACAGTAATACTATTAATTAGCAGTATGTATCGTGTATGGTAGAAGTAGGACAAATGTCTAAAGTTGCAGTGCTACGGTAAATTTCATTAAATATATCCACTGCACCATATACTATATATAATACCAGATATCGAATATTTTAGGGTGAAAATCGTAACCCACCACATGAAATTCAAACACTATATATTCTGCTAGTAAATTAAAAAGGAGTCCTCGCTTTTTCTTTTCTTTTTTTTTTTGTTTCTTGTCTTTGTTTCCTGCAGTTAAGCGGCTCTTTTTGGCGTTGAAGGGATATTTTCACTTTTTCGAGCTCCTCAACCAACAATACCCATATTCAATTCGATTAATAGGACCGATCAACGTAGCAACTCTAGAAATGTTTTCTTTTTTCTTTTCTTCTTCTTCTTCTTCTTCTTCTTCTTTCGTTTGGGTTAAACAATCTCGATGAAAAGGGGCAACTTTATCTGTCGTGGGCAAATAAAATAGCTCTATAGCTACCTATAGGTTTCTTTCGGTGGTGCATTGATTATCGACTAAGTCCATACTTGAATGTTTTTTCCTTTTTCTAAATTATGTTATAGTCTTTATATATATATAATTATGTTCAAATAAGACTACCACCGACATACAGTTTTTCATATTACTCGTATATAATAAATACTATATAAGTCTAACAAATTATTCTACCTCCCTACAATTAATATTAGGATAAAATCTTACTTCCATCTTGTCTTAAACCTCCATTTTTCTTTGTAAGTTTAGCTCTTCCATGAAATTAGTTATCTATAATAACTAATTATTTTAGAATATATAATTAGATTGGATAGCTATTTTTACTATTAGAAAAATAGTATTTTACGCCGTTACTAATAACTCCCTAATTGTCCCCGTTACTTTTTATCTATAGTTAGAGGATAAAATTGGGATGACAAAACAATAGTTGTCAATTCAATTTTTAGGGACGACAACACCAACGCCAACTCCAATTGCACTACCGATTTAAAATTTTAGACATTTTAAAGATTACAGTACAGTCGCTAATACCCATATTGGCGATGACAATTTTGGAAAAAAATATATATTAAATCTTGCATGAAAAATTTAAAGAATGTCAATATTTTGCCATGATATGTTTTTTTTTAAAACTTCTATTAGCGACAATGTTTTAAAAGAAAAACCGAAATCATTTAAAATTTGGCTGATATTTTAAATAAATTTGATTTTTTTTGCAACATGCCGCTGCTTGTGCCCTTATTAGCGGAGATATTTTCAATATTTTTGGAAATATCTAAATCTTGGTTGATTTTTTTATATAAGAAAATAGCTACAACGTATCATCCCTAATACGCATTTTAGGGATGACTTTTCAAAAATTTGTGCCTCTAAAATATACAAAATTTAACACATTTGATTAATTTCATAAAATATACTAAAGCATATAAAATAACAACAATGAAATATTTATAAATAACAATCAATCAAAACATTAATACTACAAATATTTATAATAACAAATATAAATAACATACAAGTTAAAATGCCAAAAATAAAAATTATTTACATTAAATCATCATCTTTGTCTTCTGTTGGGAAATATTTTGGGGGGATAACCATATAAATGTTGAACCCGAAATGATAGCTAAGAGAAGATAAAGATCCTTGCGTCTGTGTCACTATCCTCCACAATTCATCAATTCATGTCTGTTGAGATCAGACAATGTCATAAATATTTACTATCGTAAGAAAAAGGGAAACGGTAGTGTATCGGTCGCTAAAGGTAGAGGGCAACTACCAATGAAAGGCGACGAAGATTCACCAAATAATATGCACCCAACACCCTTCCTAAAGCTCTGTTGATGACCAAGAACCTCATCCACTATCCTAGTCTCATCGATCATCAACGAGTCTATAAAAATAGTAGAGAGGCCTTCGGTCATCCTCATCTCATCCCCCTGTAGTTCTGCCCAAGCCTCATCATATAACTTCACCATCTCTTCCTAAAAATATAAAAATATTGCATCAATACTAAAATTTACAAATATTATTTTATTAAATAAAAGATAATACTAATAATCTTACATACTTTTTTCTCCCAATAGCTTGTGATCCATTAACCAACAATCTTGTGTAGATCTTTCCAGGTCTTGATTGGCTATAGTAATTGCTCGATCTATTGATGTGTCATACTTAATTAAATTAATACATTAATAATATTAAAGAGAGCTAATTTGTTATTTTTATAGGTCTTGATTGGCAATACCAATTATTGGGTTAATTGATCAACCTATCATATTTAATTAAATTAATACATTAATAATATTATCTGACATAATTTAGTGTCCGTAGATCTAGATCTATTTTATCTTATCAACATACAAAAGTGTAAGGTGGTATATCTTAATTAATACTTATGTCATTATTATAACTATATATAGATTATTCCATGTATTTAATAATCACAATTACCAACTTACATAAATAATTATCACCACAATTCTTATACATTTCTAATAATAAATTTTTTAATTACAATACATGAATTGAATCACAATTACCAACATACACACACAATTATCATCATATATACATTTATTCGCAACACATATATCAACAAAATTATAATCACATGTAACATTTATATATATATAATATTAATCTTCTCTAATATTTAAATAATAATTAATAGTAGCACTTATACAAATATATACATATGTGTGTGTATTATTTAATAATTCATAAAATAAAAGATACGTACAATATTCAACGGTAGATGGTGCTTTCTTCGGCAACCTAATTTTTTTTTTAAATTCACTAATTACCAAATAACTTACCAAAGAATTAGGTAAACCAAACAAAACAAAATAACCAAACAAAGAGGTGGTGGAGTTGGGTAAAAATGCAGAAAAACAAAACAATCAAAGAAAAAACTAAATCTACAAACTAACAATGATAATACAATTAATAAACATAATAGATTAACAAAAAGCTAAGGATTACTTACCTTATTTTATGGATAACAGACTGCGAGACAATGACGGTGAGAGAAGAAAATCACAACAACGGAAAAAAAAAGAGAGAGACAGCGACCAAAAAAAATAAGGCGTGCGAGCTTTTATAAGATTATTAGCGACAACATATGTCATCACTATTAATAAAAATATCATCGCTAATAGTTGGTAGAAAAAATCAACTTACATTAGGTGTTATCCATTAGCGACAATATTTTTATTATTAGCGATGACAAGATGTTGTCGCTAATAATGCGGCGCTGATCGAAAAAATTTTACTCTCCAAACGTCTCTGTCATTATTTTGGCCAACTTATCGGTGTTAAAAAGATTATTAACAATGACAAATGTTATCACAAATAATAATTCTGCTAATAAATTATAATAAATAAAATTTTTGGAGGGATTTTTTCCTATCTTAGTTATTGTAACGACATTATTGTCGCCAATAAATTTTAGAGGTGAAACTTTTTTTACTTATCATTTTAAAGTCTTCTAAATTATTTCCATCGACTATTTATTGTTGTTAATAGTATTTAATAACAACGATCCTATATCGTCGTTAAAAGTATCGTCACGAATTAATTTTTTTTAGTGTTTTGATAAATAATTTCAAACAAACAATAAATTAGAATATGTTATTGAATTTAATCAAATACTATTTGATGATTGATGTTTTGGTACACCATTAATGTTAGAAAAGATGGAACCGATTGACAATGTTTGATGCAATTGTTTATCTTTTAATTCTTGTATCTAACATATGGTGCCCATTCATCATCGTCGGAACTTAAATTTGGTCAAATAGCGGCCTCACATCAAGATGAAGCCATGGATCGGATGAGCTGAATAATTAGTAAGTAGCTGATAGTTTCCAATTGGTACACGAATGTGAGGATAAAGAAGTTGCCATGACCATGCCCTGGGATATCGTTCCAAAAGTCGCCTAACCGATACATATCGGGAGGCCTTGTCCGATGGATCGAAACAAAAATGTCATGCTTCATGAACATCATGGGCATATAAAATATTGGGTTTCTCTCAATCGCATGTTGATACTCGTTTTGACCATGATTCTGTCGCTTGGTTCGATCTCGAAGATATTGCTAGGGAATTAATTTTTTTGGGGCCCCGGGGGGGGGGGGGGGTTTAATATATAATTGTAGACGTGCTTCGGAAAGAGGAATAAGTAATTAATATAAATCTTGGATGTAGTATTTCTTTTGGGAAATACTTCGATAGAAATAGCAACCCCGTCATTTCCGAGATAAAATATTTTAAGCGATTTTTACTTTATTTTTCAAGTTAATAGATTTATTTTTGATATTTCAACTATACCTTTTTATAGGAGAACAATATAACAATAAATACATAAAATAAATTAGGATAAAAAAAATTGGGCATTGACTTTATTTAAAAGACTTTTATTTTTGGACAAAAAAAATTATTACAAAAACTTTCTCTTAGAAGCATATGGAGTTTTTATTATAAATTATAAGTAGTTTTAGATTTTTTTATATGTTATGTACTATTTCTTTCTAATTTACAAGTATCTTCTCTCAATAATGGACTATAAAAATATTTAAATTTTTTTCAATATTTAATAGGAATACATTAGTAGCTACATAAAACTCCTTAATATTCGTGCATTATTTTAAAATGACCTATATCATGGATTAGTCATGATATAAAATGTGCAAGGCAATACTTCATTCATCTTATGTGCAAGAGGCTCAAATCATCACAATTAAAACACAATCAAATATTGATTATATTGCCACATTATTGGATTTATCTTTGTATTACATATTTGTCCTCATCATTCATGAATCTCTTAATTCAAACCTAAATTATGTGTGAAAATTATATATTAATAATTGAAGAAATAGCAATAAAAGTGCCTAATATCATATAATGTCACTTAAATAGAAACATACAAAACATATATGGGAAACATGGAGCATATGTAATATCCCATATTTCTAAAATGTGTTTGTTATTATAATTATGAAAAAATATTTGTAATCAAAGATTTTACGTACCTTTAACTCACATTTATTTTTTAAAACGTTTCGATTTGATCATTTAGTTTTTTTTTTATGATTTTGATTCCTGTGAAACTTTCGTTTCACTTTTGGCCATCAAATTTCTTCAAAACATTTCTAATTTAATCATATTTGAATATATTACTTTTTATATTCACCGTCATTTTTTAACCCTTACTCTTGTTTTAAGTCCTGAAAAGAGTATTTAAGGCAACGAAAAATGATGAAACTTTAGGTATACTTAGTTTTTGTATATTTAAGCTAAATATGGATTAAAAAAGTTTCTAACTATAATACCTCATAATTTAGCTAACCCCGAGTTGTTAATATTGTAACCTAATTCTTATATCAGAAATTAATATTTTTATCTTATCTTGACTCCCTAATCCAAAATATCAGCCTAACCTTAATTTTTATTTCGAGTTATTAATGTATTTTCTAACCTAAACCTAATCTCAATACTCATTTAATTTAATTATCCTAATACCTTAACTTAATTTATTTTAACCTAAACCTAAATATAAACCCACGTTTCTTTTCCCTTTTTATTTCTTTTCCTTTCCATATTTCATTTTATTTTATTTCTCCCCTACTGCTCCTCACCTTTCTTCTCCTCTTCCATTCTTCTTGTGTGTATGTCTTCCTTGCCAAGCCTACCCATCTACCCCTATCAACTCGCCCCTCCTTAGTTCCAAGGTCAGGGTTGAATAGTGTCGCCTGATCACCACCTCCCCTCTTTTTTCCTACATATAAGTGTATATATAAGGCACATTTAATGCATGCATAAGCCCCCTTCTCCCTCTATTTTTTTCTGTCAAAAATATTGCACCCCAAACGTAGCTTCTCCCTCCTTATTCCCCCTCCTCTCTGTCGCCAACATTGCCCAAGATCATGCCCACCAACGAGCCCAATCGAGGTATCAACACCACCACCAGCCACCTTTGCCATTACCACACCCCAAGCACCGACCAAACCCTTCACAACCTACCCCCAAGCATTGACAAAACCAGGAATTGCTACCCGCTTCTCTTGGCCAAACCAACCGATCTTGCCCCTCCATTCGTCCATTTTCACCACAACACACACAATCTACGCCAACAACCATCACAACACACCATTACCTTTTGGCCATTTCTACCATAGCTCACCACCCTCCTTCGGCCAAAAACATCAGTCCTTAACCCCACCCTTTATCCCAAACCTGTCATTGCCACCCTCCTTGTTTCACCCCCTCCAACTGATCCTCCTTCTTACATAGAGCTTGGCTGAGACTCCTTCGAACCTTAGTTTAGTTTTTTTCCCCACTCTTTCACCCTTCCATTACTTTAACCCATCCTTAATTATATTATCTAATTCCAATTACGTTTTGTTAACTTTTCTTAGGTGACACTCCAAAGATCCTAGAAGAGGTAGGATAGGATAAGCGTACTTAGATACCAAAGACTTTTTAGAAAGGATACTTGTTGATGATTTAGGGTTTTTGGTTAAATACTTGCATGTCTATATGTATTATCATTATATTGTTATTATATCATTAAATGTATGTTGTTAATTATATAATATGATCATATGGATTATGTGATAGAAAGAGAGTATGAACAAGGAAAGATGTGTTGATATGATATTACTATGCCATGTTGTATTTTTGTGGATGAATATAACTTGTGAAAGAGTAGTATGGGCCTAATAAAGTATTATAAGTGGGAAATAAGTATATTTAATATTTCTAATGATAAATTGAGGAATTGGAAATAATGATATTGCATATATGAGAATTTCGTAAAATAAGGACTTTCAGCTATCTATAAGGGTATTTTGGTTAATATGGATTAATATGGAAATGTTCGTATTTTGACATGTTAGAAGGATTAAAATAAGTTAATAATATCACATGGAGTTATTGGAGTGATTATGAATGTCATAAATTACCCAAAATGAGAAAAATACCTAAATTGGAATAATAACCTTAAAACAGTAATCTTATTATCATATGTGTAAAACATTAGAGTTAGACCACAAAGTTTGGATATGTTGTTAATATTGGAATTTTAGGTATTTGTATTTAATTTGGTAATTTTATGAGCCTTATGGGAAAGTTATGACTCACCTGTGAAATTAGGATTTAAGAGCTTTGTAAATAGGAACTTTTAAGATAGGGCTATTATAGCATGTGTAAAACCTTGGATTTACGTCTTGAAATTTAATTATGCTAACAATAATAATATTTTAGTAATAGATACTAAGTTTAGTGGTTAAAAGAGTAATAGGTGAGAATTTATGTCTAATTGTGAAATTAGGGTTTTGGGGAAATAAGGATCTTAACTCTGGGTTATAGAGTGATGTGATTACTTGCTTTAATGTGTTCTATACTTGTAAATAAATCATAAAAAAGACATTAATTATTTATAGTGAAAGATCACATGATTCGGACCAAGGTGATGCTTTTAGATCAGCTCCATTGGATGATAATAGTGGTTCAGGAGCGTTTGTCTTTGAAAATATGATGTTTTTAGATCTTTTCTACTAGATTATAATAGTGGCTCAGGTGTATTTTCCTTCGGAAGCTGCTTTAGTCCATTCCAATGGATTAAAAATAATGGGGGCCTATACTCATCATGAATAAGAATATGAATTGAATAATCTAATGGATAAGATAATAATGACTTAAAATGGCTTAGGACCAAGAATTTGTGAGTCAGGACCAAGGTGATGTTTTCATTTTCATTCCACCGAATAATAATAGTGGCTTGGGATTGTTTTTTCCTAAAAATGTGATGTTTTTAGATCCATTCCACTAGATGATAATAGTGGTTCAGTTGTGTTGTCCTTGAGATGTGATTCATACCATTTCACTTGTTTAATAATAGTGGGGTCTCTGAAATTAGTGTAAATAAAATAATAAAAATATTTATATCTAATAAAGAAGCCTGGATTGATATTTACCTTGTGAGACTTTTCATAAATAGTATGTGTACTAATCACCAATTATGAACGTATGTATTTATCTGTATCCCTAACTCGATAGTATGGTTACCTTACTTAGTACGTAGCGTACTGACCATCCTTTTCATGGGTGCTACTTATTTCTATGAGTAGAAGACCCTGCTAGTTTTGTATAGGTCTTTGAGGACCTACTAGAGGATTTTGCTCCTTTTGATGTATTATGTGGGGCGAAGTGGCTTTTATCTGTACTAGATATTTGAGTAAAAAGCCATGTTATCTAGCTAATATTTTACCTTGATACCCTTTGGACTCTTCATTCCATAGGATGCTTTTTATTGTATTTTATTACTGTAGCCTGGAGTTCATCTCCAAACTCGTTTTTTTATTTATAAAAGCTTCTCTCATTTCTAATTACCTTATTTTATTATGAATGGTTTTAGCCTTGTGGTTGATGTAAGGATGGTTTGATAAGCCAAACTTACGTCAATTATGGTGGTAATACCCAATATTTTAATTATATGCTTCCGTTGTAAATCAAAATTTTTTTATAGTAAAATTTAGGGTGTTACACTAACTACTTTTAGAAAGAAATTAACAATTTTATACATAATTTCCCCTATAATTCAATTTTCTCTAAATAAAATCTATCACAACTATCCTAATTTTATTCATATCTTCCTAAAATATTTAAATTAAAATGGAAACTTTTCTTGAACTATAGGGGGGCATTGAACTTGGCTGATCTGCTCTCTATTTTTTTTAAATATATATTTTTACATTATTCTAATAATTTAAAGGCTTTTAAGTATCTAAATATCTATCTTAACACAAAACTTTATCTCCCACTTTTTTCCATCTGACTTTTCGTCCACTTAAGCTCCCAACCAGACCCTCCTTAAACCTTAGGCCATTCCTCCATTATTTGGGATTTGTTTTTATTTTTACTTATATATTCTTGATTTTTAGCTCTTTATTATGTTTCCTAAACACTTAAGTATTAAAAATAAAATAAATAGAAGGAAAATCTTTCTAAGACCCTCATCAATTTTAGAAATCATTCCAAGGAAGGGTAAGCCATTATATCCTTGATTCTTGTTTTTATTTGTTTTGTTTTGTATTTTTGAAGTGTTTTGATGGTTTTTCTATTTGACTTTTGTGGAATTTTTGGCCATCGAAATTCTTCCAAACCTTTTTAATTTGATTATATTAAAATTCATTAGCAGTTTCTTAGTCTCATAGGCCTATACAAAATTTTAAATGGAGATTTATATGAAAAAAGAATACTATCCACTACTATTTCTTAACCCTTACTCATGCTTTAAGCCCTGAAATGAGTATTTTATGAAGCATAAATTTATGAAACTTTAGGGATACTTATATTTTGCCATATTTAAGCTAAATATTTAAAATATTCATTAATTTCATAAATCATACTTAGGAAGGGTAAGCCATTATATCATTGATTCTAAAATGTGTTTATTATTATAATTAAAAAATATTATTTGTAATCAAATATATTTACATCCCTTTACCTCTCCTTACTTTTTTTTATTTTGATTGTTTAACCTTTTTTATAGTTTTGAGTCCCGTAAATTTTTTATGCCACTTTTGGCCATCAAAATTCTTCCAAACCTTACTAACTTGATTAAATTTGAATTCCTTGGTTTTTACTATGTCTCCTAGGCCTTTAAAAAAAATTTGAATGGAAATTTTTGAGAAAGAAGAAAAAAAAAACTATTTGCCTCCATTTCTTAACTCCCACTCGCCTTTTAAGCCTTGAAATGAGTATATTAGGCAATCGAAATTTACAAATATTTAGGAATATTTATATTTTAGTATATTTAAGCTAAATATGGATTAAAAATGGGTTCTAACTATTTTTGGGGAAAAATCACGAATTTTAGGTATAATTAACCTTGAAATTCAACTTTCTTTAAACAAAACCTACCACAAATATGCAAATTTTATTCATATCTTCCTAAAATATCTAAATTAAATTGGAAATTTTTTATTAAACTATAGGGGGGATTGTTAACCTTGGCAGATTTGTTCTCTTACTTTTCTTTTATAGATATTTTTATATTATTTATATAATTTAAAGAATTTATAGTATCTAAATATATATCTTAGCCCAAAATTTTGTCTCCAAATTTATCTCATATAACTTTTCATCCAACTAAGATCCAAACCAAACCCCTCTTAAACCTCAAGCCATTCCTCCATTGTTTGGCATTTGTTTTGACTTTTACTTCTTTATTCTTGATTTTTAGCTCTTTATTATGTTTCCTAAACTATTAAGTGTTAAAAATAAAATAAATTTAAGTAAAATACCTCTAAGATATACCTTAATTTCAGAAATAATTCTGAGGAAAGATAAGCCATTATATCCTTGACTCTTGCTTTTATTTGTTTTGTATTGTATTTTTGAAGTGTTTTGATAGTTTTCGGTGCATAGTTTTCAAGTGGTGGAAAAGGGATGATATTGGAATTATTTTTGATAAATATTAGATCTAATAAATTGTTAAACTAAATTATATTATTATTAGATAGGTTTTGATGTGTTAGATTACTTAAATGTGTTGTTGTTGTTGTTGTTAATGACATTTTTGGTGTATTTTGGGTCATTTGGCCTCTAGGAAAATTTCTATGTTTTTCTTTTTTTTATATTAAATTTGCATTTGAACTAGGTTCTGCATTTAACAAAAATTGGGATGTTACAACAAATTAATTAAAAGGATATAAAACAAAATGACAATCCCAACGAATAAATTTGCTTTGTAAACTGATAGGTTGAACAAAATTGAGAAGTTATTTCAACAAGTATGTGATACAAAATTTAACATTGGTTGAGATTTTGAAGGTATGGTTATATGCATTCTTACCTCTATTAGCTTGAAATCAATGCAATTGTTTCTAAAATGACTTGATTAAATTTAAAACTTAGGTTTTGTTTGGATGAAAAACTTGTTAAAGAAATTTCATTTCAAAATAGGATTTATAAAATTCTATAACATAAATAGTACTTCTCAGAATTTTTTTAATCCATCTTAAAATTCCATTAGATAAAATATCAAAATAGTTTTATAGTGTATATATATAATATCATGGATAAAAATAAGAAAATTATTATAAATATTTTATTCAAATTCCATGTATAAAAATATACAACCAAAAAAATTAAAAATCCTCTATCCAAATAATGGATTTATAATTATTAATTTTAAAAGTGAATCAACTTTAAAATTATATTATTTTTACAATTTTATTATGTGTAAATTTCTTCATCGAAACAAAATATTAATGCTTTCTATCTAATAAGAAGTGATGTAATTAACATCTAGAATTCCATATTTGACAAGGTTCAAGACTCAAGTATATCTAGGTGTACACATTTTCGTCTATATAACTCGCAAAATAATAACAAATTTTCCAACAAAAAAAAAACACATAGGTCTAGTTGAAAAAAAAATTGAACTCAATATATCAAATGCTTAGACCTTTGATGTGATCACTAGACTAGACACACATCGGTTTTGACATAATTATAGGCTTCATATTTGCTACTAAATAGATCAACATGGAGGGTATACGATACAACCATAATGGTAGTGGAATATACATTCCCACGTGTAGTTTATGTTTCTTGCACATTTTTACTTTGAAACATATGAAATTAAAGTGTTTGTTTTAGAAAATATTTTTCTTCGATCGACTAATTTAAGATTAACCATGAAATTAAAGTGTTTGTTTTAGAAAAAAAATTTCTTCAATCAACTAATTTAAGATTAACCAATTGATTGGTTAACTCCTTGACCAATTGACTTATGCAGAGTCCCAACTGTCACATGCAACAGATAAATAAATTGATTTGTTTAGGGTAACTAGTCGACTCATAACTAAGTGAACTAGTTTCTCCCTAACCAATTGGCTAGCATAGCGTTGAACCAAAATAATATTGCAACTTAACTAGTTGGTTGGTTGGGTAAAACTGCTAACTAGTTTTTCCACATACCTATTGACTAGTTTCTTTGGCAAAATAAATATACTTATGTAATGAATTCCAATTAAATTCCTTAATCATCCATGCCTTTCTAACATACTTTTAGATCATATAAAAATCATGTTTATTACCCATGAATCATGCTTAGAAAATCTAATTAATCAATCATGCTCCAAAATCACCAAAACTTACTAAAATAACCAAGCAAAACAAATAAGCAATCATGGTCCCCATCTTTCTTATATATCATCAGACTATGCTCCATAATCTCATGTTATGGAATTTAATGATCAAAACACACAAATCATGCTTCATACTCAAAATTTTAAGAGCAATATGCAAATAATTCTAAGCATACATTACTATGAAAATAGGTTTTGATGACACCCAATAGTTCATTGTTATTACAAAAACAATGCCAGAAGGTTGAAACTTAGACACGAGATTGGAAAATTAATTTACATTATGATTTAAAAAGAAAAAAATGTTGCCAAAAGTTGACTCATTTACTATGGTAGGTGCAGCTAATTTTAGATAGCATTTATTTTGTAAAACCATAGTCAAATGACATTCTTTTAATAATGGTTCCAAGAATAAACCGACATCTAAAACTCTACCCATTTTCCTTCTTCTCTAACCTTCCAATTTAGTTTTTTCTATACTTGAGCCTTTTTTTTTTCTTTTTCTCTCTAACCTTCCCTCTGCTCCTCTCCCTTCATCTAGTTCTTATTCTTTGTATTCATATGGTGGATTGGTTAGGAGATGGGTTGATTCCTTTCGTTTGATTTTGGTTTTTTTGTATTTATATTTTTGAGCTTTTTGTTCAAGTTTTTTTAGCATATTTTGTTTAGAGGAGTTGGGTTTTATTCGACGTTCGTCTTCTTATCAAATATTGTTTTTGGTGCTTATAGTGGTAGATATATTTAGATTGAAGATACCTGACTTGTTATTGTTGACTTTTAGTTTACATTTGATTTTGGAGACGTGCATGTTTCATCTCGATTTTTTTTATATTTTTTATTACATATATTATAGATCTTTATAGATTGTTAGTTTGTTGGTTTGTTGGTTGTTTCTTCAATTATGGTTCTTTTTTGTTTTCAATTTATCCTCTTTGGTCATTGTTTCATCCAGATTTATCCTCTACATTCAATGTTAATGATGTTGGTGAACTTGATATTGATTAACTCAATAAGGTAATGATCTTCCTTGAATTCTAATTGTTATTTTTTATATTGAGAATGTAAATGTTTTACAAATGAAAACATGATTTGTTATCTATTAGAATCTAGCATTTTATGGCAATTCTAAACTTGTTTGGGTTGTTGATACTTATTTTAAGCCCAACTCTTTGGGGGAGGGAGTAAAAAAGGTTTGATATTAATTAGTGACTTTGGTTATATTTGCAACTTTGAATTACCTATTTCCACTTATCCTTGAGTATTTACTACTCTATGTTAATATATTTATTACTGGTTAGAATTCATCATGATCTTAATTAACTTGTTACCCATTTTGATGAGTCCTGATCAACCCCCTTTGATTTATGTACTATATTGCTATGTATATATGTGTATTTAAATATTAACCTTAGATTTGTTACCATTTGAAATTTTTCTTTTTATTAACCTTTAGTAGATGACTTCCCTTGTTATAGATAGATAAAATAAATGTCAGGTTTTACCACCATCTAATTAGAATGTTTGCTATATCATTCTTTTTAAAGAACTATTTATGGTTCAAATCCATCACTCACCTTTAATATTACAATAAAAACATTTTTTTTTGATATATATTAAAAAACCGACTTTAGATGATGGTTTCTATTAAAATCATCATCTAAAGTCACTTTAAAAAAATTAACCTTACATGGTAGTTTTGGCCAAAAGCAGTCATATAAAGTTATTTTTATTTAAAAGCCACTTTAGATGATAATCTTAGTCAGAAACTAATATTTAAAGTGTTCTGGCTCCTCCTTTATCAACGTGTTTTAAAACTTTTGATCATGATTTTGTCAGAAAACCATTATAAAACTCCTCCTTTCCCATGTGTTTGGACTTTTTGTGATGGTTTCAAAACCATTATCAAATATTAAATACCCATCGATTCAATGATGGTGCGAAATCGTTATCGAATCATGATTTTAACCATCATCTAAACCCATCTTTGTAGTAGTAAAACATGTTATTGCATTATTGCCTAACCGTATATTAAGGTAAGTGTGATTTGCATTTGAACAATTAAACCTTCTATCAAAGGAGACATAGCTTGATGGCATCCCTACCAAGTTTCCTTGATTTCCTGGGTAAAATAAAAAGCGCTAAATTAGCAAAAACTTTTAAAATAATTACAAACACACAACAAACAAAAGTTGATAAAGGAGATAAAATCCTCAACATCAACCCAAAGTTCAAGAAAGTTGAGAAAAGGAAATTCAAGAAGCTTCAACTCTTTCCCTACCTTAACAATTCTTTGTTTATAGAAAACAAAGCTGAGTTAAAATAAGTATTAAGAAGAAGAAGAAGAAGAAGAAGAAGAAGAGAGAGAGAGAGGAAGTAGGAGAAAACTTAAGGTTCCCATTCTAATAGAACGCAAATAGAGATAAGAGTGTGATGGAGAAATGAATTCATTAAGGGCTTGGGAAGCCCCCGTTGGTCGACAAAAGGAAGGAGAGAGAGAGGTGAGGTGGAGTGTGAAAGAGATAGAATGTGAGATATAAGATGATATGATAAAAGTGAGGCATATAAGGAGGAAATTTTGGCGATATTAGGCATGTGAAGGCATCACAATCAACTCTACATACATAGGCCTAAGGTACATGCGAGAAGGGAAGAGGGAGTGAAGAGGGTACATGAAAAAATTACTTTTAAAAGTACTTTTAAGATATGCGTATTTAAATAAATTGAATAATTATCCGAATAAGGTGGAAATAGTTTTAATGCACCCAACTATGCTTATTATTATAAATAGGTCATGATAAAAATGTTTCACAAACATTTCGAGAAGAAATAAATTAAAACCAAAAAGGGTATGAAAGTTCCACCAAAACTAGTTGAGTGGTTTAGAATACTAGTTGATTAGCATAACAAGTCGGTTGATGTTTACAAATCAGTTAACTGATTCTTTTAGGTGTACCAATCGATTATTTTTCACAAACTAGTTGGCTGGTTCTTCTAGAATAATAACTAGGATCTTAAGATACATCAATAGACTAATATACCTAAAACTAATATTGTCATCTTTTTTTAAGTCATTTCTAAAACCAATATTATTTTATTTTATATCAATATACTTTTAAACATATTTTAAAATGTTTCATGATGAAGTATTACATGGATAATTTATTTTTATTTTTGTAAACCAACCTCTTACTCAAACCAAGTCTTAAACAATTAATTTAAAAAAATGATTATGCTACGTGTAACAAGTGGAGGCATGGTGGCCGGACCTCAGATTAATAGCTGGACCAGAGTACAGATAAACCATAAACCGATACTGCACATTCCAATACAGATAAAAAGATGACGACGACGGAGGAAGGTGGGTGAGGTTGATCAAAGAAACAAGATGAAGTGGGACAGAGAGGAAGATAGAAGCAAATGGAGACAAAAAGGACGCACTCGTGCAAAAGCAAGTGGATGGATATATTAAAATCAAGGTGACTTTCACGTCGCAATTCACAACACATATAACGCTCCTCTGGACAAAATCTCCATTAAATTCACTCGTTATTTTTCTTGTGCGTACGTGTGGGTCGTCTGTCGACATCCTCTCTTATACACCACGTAGCTTGTTCTTTCTTTCATTCAATTTCTCTTTTTCCACACTTATCGAAAGTCGTCTGGCTTTCTTCCTCTCTATCTCTTTTAGGGGGACCCCTAGGACTTAGTGTGTATATTTAATTTCTTCGTCCGTGCACTTCCTTAACGTTTGGTTGGTTTCGTTTCTTTTCGTTTTTCTCTTTAAGTGAAGGACTTAAAGGCCGATTATATTGAAGATTAAGATAATAAGTTCGATATTAAATAACCATACACCACACATAAACAATAAAAGTAACGAAAATTAAACCCCAAATATTACTTCTCCAACATAATTAGTTTCACTATTTTCTTCTCATCATCTTCGACAATCTTTTTTTCATTTCTTTTTTTACGTGTTCTTATTCCTAATTCTTCACCTTCCCAATACTCCCAATACTTTCAATTGAATAAATGATTATGAGGCTTGAATTCGTATAGCACCTAGTCACATCATGAATTTTAATCAATAATCTTGTCATGGCATTCGACGTTGATTTTTTTTTGAAACATTTGATCCCATCATCATCTTCAAACTTTATCTATTATAACTTTTTTAGGGAAAATTGATAGCTATGTTTCATTATTGATGTATAAGATTTTTTTAAAACAATATAATCTACATGATTGAATCTTACGAGTTAAAATATCTTATCTCTATCAATTTGGTTTTCATGATTTTATATTGATCAGGACCATTTATATGCGAAAATAAGTCGCTTTAACTTAAATTTTTTCTATCAAAAAAGAATGACACTTTAAAAAAAGTTGAACCATAATTTTCTTATTTACCCCCATTTTTTTTATTTCTAAGTATACTAATTATACTTAAACCTTATGCCTCTACTTTGAAAAGTAAAAAATTAAAGGACATATTTGAAAAATTACGTTTAATTAAATTTTTTAAAAAAATGGGAAAATGTCTATTTTGACTTCTTTTTACACGCCGAGGGAGTAGAAAAACTATGTACTGAGGGTCCTTTATGTAAAAAATAAATTAACTGAAATAAAGATGAATTTGAATGATATGGATTAATAATTTTTTATACATTTAAAAAATATTTATTTGTTAGATAACACCCTATGATAATTTATGACAAATAGTATATATTTTTAAATTAAAAAAAATACTCACACCAGCTGGTGAAATAAACTAATATTTAGTAACTAGTTGAATTGACAAAGAAAGCTCGCATATGTAAGGCATAAGAGGGATTGATGGGCAAGAGGATCTCTTATCAAGAGAGGAGAGGGAGGAAGCAGAATATGAAGTAAGGTTGGAAGGGGAAGAGCTAAGTATGGCAATCCAGACTTGGCAATTTGGAAAGCAAATTGGGCTCGCATCGGAGGAAGAAGGGAAGTGTGTAGAAAAATTAGCGGGATTGAGGAGGAGTCAGAGGAAGATCCGACGAAGACAACTATAGAAGACAACTATAGAAGACATCATCGGAAGGTTGGGAGTAAACAACGTTTGGTTATGATAATTATTAGTTGGAATGTACGGGGGATACAGGCAATAGGGAAAATATCAAGCATCCAGCGATTGTTAGACAGAGAGAGACCCTGGATTTGCGGTTTTGTCGAAACCAAACACGGACAGTTGCAGGACTCTTGGAAGAGTAGGGTGTGGAGGAACGGGTCGATTGAATGGAGGGGCTCAATGGCCTTGGGAAGGAGCGGAGGTTTAATTATTGGGCGGGATTCGCAGTTTTTCACACTACGAAAATGCACGAGTGGGAACAGATGGATCTTCTTAGAAGGAGGGTTGGGCCCTCACAGATTCGAATGCGGGATTCTTTTGGTATATGGCAATTCGGACCCAATAGGGAGGAGGGATCTGTGGAGCGAGCTATGGGAAGTGTGTCACGTGTGTAATTCGCCGTTGATAGTTATGGGGGATTTCAATGAGATCAGGAATCAGAATGAAAGGAGAGGAGGCTGGATGGATCAGAATAGCGTTCGGGATTTTAATGACTGGATAGATAAGATGGGCCTTATTGAAGTGAAACCGGTCAACTTGAAGTACTCGTGGCACAGGGCGGGGTCTGCAAGCCTTCTGGATAGATTCTTAGTCAGTCCTTCTTGGTTGACCATGGTACCGGATATCTCCTGTGTGGGTTTGGGCAGATCATTGTCAGATCACAACCCTATCTGTCTTAGGGTGAGGGCAAAAGGGTTTGGTCCGAGACCGTTCAGGACCTGGGATATGTGGCTATCACATCCACATTTCCGGGACTTTGTTTCTAATTGCTGGACAAAGTTAAGAGGGAGGTCATGTCAGGCAAGAATGAAACAGATGAAGGGCATGTTGAGGACATGGAATAGGGAGGTCTTCGGGGATATAGAATCAAAGCTAGTCACTCTGGAGCAGGAGTTGGCCAAGGTGGATGTAATTGTCAATGATAGCAACTGTAGCGAAACCGATATTGCTAGAAGAACGGCGTTGATGTCACAGATTTGGAAATGGCACAGAAGAAAAGAATCTTACTGGAAGCAGGTGGCAAGGGTTAGAGACTTTGAAGAACGTGACAGAAACACGAGGTATTTTCATACTTTAGCAGCGGTGAGGAAGAAGAAGGCTACTATTAGTAGAATAGTTCACAAGGGTGAACTAATAGTAGAACCACCAGAGATCAAGAAGGTGATAACCGAGTACTTCGAGGGGCTGTTTAAACAAGAGGACCTTCCTCATATTAGCCTTTCTAACACTGGTTTTCGGAGGCTAACCAGGGAAAAGAGTACAGAATTAGAGAAGATCCCTTCAAGGGAGGATGTTCGAGTAGCAGTTTGGTCTTGTGAGCCTTCAAAAGCCCCAGGCTACGACGGATATCATTTTGGGTTCATCAGGAAAATGTGGGGAACCATTGGAGAGGATTTCACCGACTCAGTTATGAGATTCTTCATCACGGGACACCTTCCGCCCGATCTTAACACCACTTTGATCTCCCTAATCCCCAAAGTGGTGGATGCAGAGGAGGTTAGTCAATATAGACCAATCAGTTTAATTGGCTGTATCTACAAAGTGATTGCGAAGATCCTAGCTCAGCGTTTAAAACAGGTGGTGAACGAGTTAGTGAGCGATTCACAATCAGCTTTTATTGAGGGGAGAAGCATTTTGGATGGGGCCCTGGTCGCCAATGAGATAGTTCAGTGGGCTAGAGCACGGAAGAGATCGAAGGGAGTCATGATCAAGTTGGACTTTCAGAAGGCCTATGACAGTATTAGATGGGATTTCGTGGAGAACATTATGGGCATCATGGGATTCGGCCACAGATTCAGAGGCTGGATTAAAGAGAGTATTTCGACTGCAAGCATTTCGATTCTTATCAATGGGTCCCCCTCACCACCCGTTAAGATGGGTAGGGGACTTAGACAAGGCGATCCTATTTCACCCTTTCTTTTTGTTCTGGCGGTGGAGGCTTTTAACCAACTCATCAAGAGAGGAGTGGATCAAGGCCTTTTGCAGGGTATGAAGATAGGGAAGGAAAATGTGGAAGTTACCCATCTCCAGTTTGCAGATGATACGATGGTTTTCTATGGGGCTTCGGCTCCAAACGTCAGGAATTGGAGAAACTTGATCGATTTTTTCTATCTCCTATCGGGGTTGCAGGTTAATTACAGCAAATCAATTCTTATCGGTCTGGGTGTGGATGCGATGTTCCAGAAGGAAGCTGCTGAGATAATGGAATGCGAGGAGGGATGTCTGCCTACCTCCTATCTTGGTCTACCGCTAGGGGCCAATACAAGAAGAAGAGAAACATGGAAACCAGTGATCGATAAGGTAAAACAGAGGTTGTCTGGGTGGAAGGCTAGGGTCTTGTCAAAAGCAGGGAGACTAGTCCTAATTAAAAGTGTCTTGAACAGCCTGCCATTGTATTTCATGAGCCTATTCACAATTCCAAGTGGGGTCGTAAAAGACATCATCAAGATTCAGAGGAATTTTTTCTGGAGTGGTGATGCAGATAGAAAGAAGCTTCCCCTAGTCAAATGGAGTACCATTCAAAAGCCCAAATCACTAGGCGGTTTGGGAGTGGGGGATATTATGATAAAAAACAATGCGTTGCTCTTCAAATGGTGGTGGAGATTTTTCACGACGGAAGGAGCATCATGGAAGAAAATTATTTCTTCCATTTACTCGAGAGATCGGCCAGGGTCCCTAGAACTTCCATCTTCTACCACAGGGTGGTCCCCGTGGAAGGATATAGGTTGTATAGGGAGAGACATGCCTCAGCTGAGAAAGGGTCTGAAGCATTTGCTTGGTGACGGGACATCTATTAGATTTTGGCATGACGATTGGTCTGGAGAAGGCCCATTGAAGGATCTTTTTCCAAGGTTATTCAGTGTATCAGAGCAGCAAAATCAAAAGGTGGCAGAGATGGGAGCCTGGGAGGGATCGTATTGGGTGTGGAGATTTGAGTGGAGGAGGCAGATGTTCACGTGGGAGGTGGCACTTATGGAGAATTTGCAGTTACTTATACAGCAGGTATGTCCACTCAAGAATAAACAAGACTCGATTGTTTGGACTCACGATGAGACAGGTCTTTTTTCCGTGAGGTCGTTCTGCAAAAGATATTATCAGCTTACTCTCGGGAATGTTTTGAGAACCGATCCAGCCACCTTAATGTGGAGAAGCATAGCACCCCCGAGGTTTAAGCTCACTGCTTGGTTCGCAGTTCAACAAAGACTCAACACAAAGGAAAGATTAGCCAGGCTCCAAGTCATAGATGCTCTCCAGGCCTTGTGTCCTTTCTGCGGAATGGAACAAGAAACGGTTAATCACCTTTTCCTGCATTGTTCGGTAACTGGGAGGATATGGTACGACGTATGTGATTGGATTGGATATTCCTGGGTAATGCCCAACTCAATCGAAGATATCGCTTTTGCTTGGTTAGGAGTACATAGTACAGGTCTGAGGGGGGATATATGGCGAGCTGCGTTCTTTGCTATCTTAGGCACCATATGGGAGTACAGAAATAGAACAGTGTTCGATGATATTGTTGGCTGCAGGGGTTGGATGTTTTTGTTAGTCAAGATGAGAATAGGTTTTTGGGTCAAATACAGCAGAAAGAAGTTTCCATACAGAGCGGATGATGTGACCTATAATGTCCAGGCTCTGTTATTTTAGAACTTCTTTGTCGCCTCTTTTTTCGGGACAAGTGTTTGGCCCTCTTGATACCATGTTCTTAGCTTGGTATTTTATGTACCAAACAGTTCTATCTATCAAAAAAAATGTGTTCATGTGGTTCTGCAACTTGATGAATTGGTCGGTTATGAAATGATAGAAATCATAAGTGATTATTGACTTATTACCAACCTTTTGTCGATTAATCATTCCTTTCAGCTGATTATATGATCTATAATTTTCTTTGAAGTTTTAAAAATGCTCTTACATTTTTTTATTATTTATAAAATTATATATTTCATATAATAAAAATAATTAAGAATTCAACACATATTTATTCTGTTAAAGGAGGTCAAGAAATGATAAATAACTTAATTATGAATACGATGAATTGGTGCCAAAATAATACTATCAATATATAGAATAAGTTGAATTAATAATGTATTAAAGTATCGGTTGGTAGATTTTTTTTTATCTTAAGTGGTGTATATTGATATTTTTAGATATATATTTTAATATTAATTTATTTTTTAAAATTTATTTGGTAATAATTTATAATAAAATGTCACACAATTTTAATAATTGTAAAAAATAAAGTATTATATCATATATGGGTATCCTAAATACGCTATTGGAATATCTAATAATTTTAATATCTTATAGTTAGAAATGACTTCGTGTGTATTTGGGGAGGAGTAGCAGTTGGTTATTAATTATTTGTATTAGTTATCTATTATATTACGTACGTAAATAAAATTACTAAAAATAGGAAATTTAAATATAAAAAAGCAGTGTTTGAAACACACCAAAATGCTGAGCCAGACGCACACGAACCGTTTATAGAAATACCGTGAAAGTCTGCATCTATTTTCGCGTATGATTTGTGTGTCAAATCCTTTTCGAAGGATCTCTGTGAGGATCTATGCTTTCTTCTTCGATCACAACCATCCAATCATAATAATTTTTCTACGTGTCATAAGCTGACAAACGCATGAGTCGTCTAGTTCATCACAAAGTCAACAAAACTTTACTCCTTTTTTTCCCCCCTCGTTTAAGGCCAACTTTACTCCCTTTTAGATTAACAAAAAGGGGGCGGAAAAGCTTTACTATTAACTAGTGTACTAGTGCAGCTTACTAGGATAACAAACAAAATCTTGTCTAAATTAATCATATATATTGTCGGGTTGATTAGATGTTGATAATTACGTGCACCATTTCTTCGTAGATAATTTGTTCCTATGTGCCATCGGAAAACTTTCAAATTCATTGAATCTTTAGCTAACTCCTTAATTTAAGGATAATGGTACGAAAACCAGACTCGTATTAATTATGGTATTAATATCCGATTATTTTATATTTAGCATATGTAAAAATTAAATAAAAAAATTAGTAATAAAATTTAAGGTGTTATAAATTAGTACCAAAACTTTAGTTTTTATTACCGTATTTTATTTTTAAAATTCAGTTATTAAATGATACGTTATTTTATTTTATCAGTGTATTTTAAATTTCATAAATCTCAATTCTTAGAAAACTCTAATGAACTTATGAGAAGTCGATAATGGGTAGCGCATATGAGCTTTGAAGGCGCTTATGTGTTTTACGTGTTAGTAAGATATAATTACTTATTCTAACATATTTTCTATCTTGTAGCTAGTTTGTCATGGCTCTGAATGGATATGTTGGTTGTTTAAAGGAGGTGTTTGAGGCTTTCATGGAGTTTGTTTAGCGTCTACTACTACCTCATCCATCACCGCCGCCGTCGCCGCTTCAGCATCACCCATAGGATGCTACTAGAGACAATTAACTTTGAAAGGTGTCTGGTCATCACTTGCCAATGTATGTCAAAGAGGAGGATGTGGTTGCCTTAGAAAGATGTATTCAGGGCTTTGATAAGACTTTTGTTCGAAGAAGAGGAAAGTGAGCATAGCTGCATATTTTCTCTTGAGATCAGCAGACATTTGGTGGTTGGGTCATCGCTCTCAGGGAGGCCCATGGCTACAATAAGAAGACTTCAAGATGGAATTTCGCAAGCAATTCTACCTTAAGAGCCTTAAGAGGGATAAGCTTAAGAAGTTCATATAGTTCACCTAGAGGAGTTTAACAATGCGAGAGTATCATGCATAGTTCATGGAGTTGTTAATGTTAACTTACGGCAGAGCAACGAGTGAGGCTACATTGGCCTTCTAATTCAAATAGGGGCTTCATTTTAAAATTAGGAAGATGATGGGTATAGTGGTCTTCCACTATCTTGCCAAATTGTATGAGTGGGTTTATGTTGTCACCATCATGGTTAAGAAGAATGCTTCTAATTTAGGAAAGAGGAAGCTTGAGATATAGGATTTTGAGGGGAAGATTCAACATCACAGGGGTGGAATTATAAGTTATCAATCTAGGGGTCAACCGAGTGGGCAAATTAGAAAATAGGGACTATATAAATACTTCTTTTGTTATTGTTATGGCTTATATCATCTACGACAAGATTGCAGGGGCATATCTATCATGTGCCAAGCTTGCAATTATCAAGGTCATTGACGTTTTGAGTGTTAGTAGAATATGGCTAAGCACCAGTAATGGGGACTGCTTATACCTCAACAACACATATATTAGCATTAGAATTTTATGATACAACAACATTAAAGGACAACTGCCTTAGCTTGCATAAAACCTAGAGAGGTAAAGGGGAAACAATAAGAGGCTCTCCTATTCCCTAAAGGAGTATAAGGACAAGCGTAGATTTATAGAGGGTATTGCTGATACTAGGGATGACAATCAAGCGAGCGCCTAAATATCATCAGTTAAGTAGATGTTGATCTATAGCTTGACCCAAACATTGTTAAGTTTTCTATCCTATCATTATCAGTGCACATATTATTTGATTCGAGTGTTTTGCTTTCATTTGTTTCTACTACTTTTGGTGCTAGAACTACATTATCTCCTCTTGCTTGTGTGTAGATATATGTGGCCTTACCATTAAAGGATAGATTGGATTATACTAGACTCTAATCTAATGTAATCTTAGAGATAGCTAGAGTAGAATTCCTTAAGGATCAAGTCGAGATGGACTTCTAGGAATTTGATGTGATCCAGGGAATGATATGTTGGGAAGATACCGAGTCACAATATAATGTGTGTAGGAGTGAGTGGTGTTGTGGGGATATCAGGGTTCTAACATCTCCTATAGGAGATGCAAGTATATGCCTCGGTGTAAAGAGGTTACCCTATGTACATGGGTAGCATTCAGGAGTTAAACACCAACATTTCAATTAAGGAGGATATTACAATCGCTCGAGATTATTCTAATATTTTTCTATAGGAGACATCAGGGATGCCACTGGTATGTGAGGTAAACTTCACCATTGAGTTGGTACTAGGATCCAAGCTTGTATCAAGAGCACCTTATCAGATGTCATCAGTAGATTTGCGGAAGTTGAAGTCATAGCTAGAGGAGTTGTTGGCTCATAAATACATCTACTCAAGTGTGTCTCCATGGGGAGCATTACTTCTCTTCATGAAGAACATCGGTTTTAGTACATAAATTATTGGGGTTTGAATCAAATGACATTGAAGAATTGATATTTGCTTCCAAGGATCAATAACCTCTTTAATCAGCTAAGGGGAGCCACATTCTTCTAGAAGATTGACTTGAAGTTGGGGTATCACTAGCTATGCATTGTAAAGCTTGACATCATGAAGATAATCTTAAGGACACAAGGCACTATAAGTTCATGATGATGCCTTCTAGGCTCACCAATGTGCCTACCTATTTATGGATTTGATGATGATGATTTTTTAGTGGTACCTCGACTAGATCTTAGTGGTATTCATATACTACATTCTGCTTTACTTTCAAAGTAGAGAGCAGAATGAGTGCACATTCACACCATTTTGTCACTCCTTAGAGAACATAGATTATATTTCAAACTCTCTATGTGTAAGTTTTAGCTTTAGGAGATTGTATTTTTGGGACATTTGGTGTCAGTTGGAGAAGTTGATGTGGACCCAATAAAGATTGTGACTATTAAAAAATGGAGAGCACCGACCAACATCTCTGAGGTTTGTAGTTTCCTATGTTTGACATAATACTACAAGTACTTCATCCAAGACTTCTCAAAGGTAGCTCATCCTTTGATCTATCTTCTAAAGAATATCACTAAATTTAGGTGGGACGAAACTTGTGAGGGAGCATTTTAGGATTTGAAGTAGAATTTGACTTCAACACTATTTTTGAC
The DNA here is from genome assembly GCA_030549775.1 of Tamarix chinensis. Classification (NCBI taxonomy): domain Eukaryota; kingdom Viridiplantae; phylum Streptophyta; class Magnoliopsida; order Caryophyllales; family Tamaricaceae; genus Tamarix; species Tamarix chinensis. Next base: position 4,304,974 of record CM060171.1, on the reverse strand, counting down.
TCTACCATCAAGATTTGATGGGTTTAAGGTTTACATTGATTTGATGAAGCTTGGATTTGTTTATTGATGCAACATGGCAGGGTGATAGATTACACCTCTCATCAATTAAGGCAACATGAGAAAAACTATGTGACCTATGACTTAGAGTTGATCGCAATCGTCTCTAATGAAGTCTTGAATTCTTCACTGAACACAAGAGTTTTAAGTATATATTCACTCAAAATGAATTGAATTTGAGGTAGATAAGGTGCCTAGAGTTGGTGAAGGATTATGGCATCGATTTGACCTACCATAAGGGCAAGGCCAACTTCATTGTATATGTCTTGAGTAAGAAGATATCACATTCTTTTTGAGTTCTAATACGGTGGATAATCGGTTGCTTGAGAGGCTTAGTGAGATGGAGATATATCTGATTCAGTGTAGGGATCTAGAGGCCCAGATGAGTGTGTTGATTATTACACTGACTATGTCAGATGAGATTCGAGTGGGGAAACCTAGGGATCACAAGCTCAAATAGATTTGGTAGAAGATACAAGTTGGTGAAGCCAAGGGATTCTAGAATCATGAGGATGGTAGCATTTGTTACAGGGGTCGTCGATGTGTGTTATAAAGGCACGCTAACCTAAAGCGTCGGATTTTGGAGGAGGGCCACAATATTTTATTTTTCGTTCATCTAAGAGGGGATAATCCATACAAGGATTTTAAGAGGATTTGTTAGTGTCCTGACATGAAGTGAGAGGTAACTAAGTTTGTATCCAAATGTGTGACCTATTAGAAGTTCAAGATAGAGCATCACAAACCTGTAGGGTTGGTTTAGTTGTTGGATGTTCTGAGATGGAACTAGGACTCTATCTCCATAGACTTTGATAGTGATCTACTAAGGACTTATGGTGGGTGCAATATGATTTGCATCATCGTTGACCAATTGACCCAGTTGACTGAATTGATGATCTTCATCCTGATGAAGTTGACCCGGAGTATGGGACAATTGATTGATGCGTACATAAAGCTTATGGTGAGCTAGCATGGTACACTTATCAACATGGCCTCTATTTAGGATTCTAAGTTCCTTTCACACTTTTAGGGAAGTTATATGAGTTGTGGGCATGCGGTTGAGAATGAGTATCACTTTTCAACTAGCTATAGATTGGTATACTGAGATGATGATCCATAAATTAAAGGACATATTGAGAGCTTGTCCTTTGGATTTTTAGGGCACCTAAGAGGATAAACTTCATTTGGTTAGAGCAACATTAGCAAGTTTGTTATCTTGGGGCTTGAGCTGATTGAGGAGATAACTTAGTATGTTCATTTGATTTATGATAGGATGAAAGCAGATCAGAGTCATTAGAAGGATTATGCTGATCAAAGATGACACAATGATGATTTTGAGATGGGGATAAAGTTCTATTGAGAGTCTCAGGCACTAAGGGGGTGTGGTGAACACATGTTTTTATATATTTATACCTTTTTACTTTAAGCTTTTGATTATTTATGTAAATAATATGTGAGTTTATTTATATTATTTTTAATTATTTGCTTAATTTATAATAACCTTATATATTTAATTAATTTAGAGATTAAATTTTATTTTTGTATGATTTTGATAACTTGACATATTTTGACCATAAATTTCATGTAAGAACTCGGATTTAGATGATTTAAATTTTGGTTTAAAAATAAAAAAAATATTCAATTTCTATTTCTAGTGGTTTTTCTAATTTTGATTGCACATAGGTCAAATTTTTAGGAATTGTGAAAATATATCCTAATGAGAAGAATTGTTTGAAATAGTTTTAGGAAACTAATTAATACCTACTTAATTTTATTTTGTAGGTACTAATTAACATATATGCATAAAGTAATAAATAAAAAAAAGGAAATGAAAAGTTGAAAATAGAAAAAATAGAAAAGAAATAAAGATAAAGTAAGATACAAAAATAAAAAATAAAAAGAAAAGAGATCATGGTGTGTGTGTGTGTGTATATATATATATCAAATAGGGTTGCTGACCAAAATAAAAAGTGAATGCATAAATGGGCCAAGAAGCTAGAAGTGTTAGGAGGCCAAAAGATGGAGGAAAGAATGTTGAAAAGAAAGGAAAAAAAATGACACAAAGGGCAAGGAGAAATTTAGAGAAAAGAACGTAGGAAAGAAAAGAGAAGATGACACAACAGAAGAATACATGAGGCAAAATAGGTGTCTGAAGCTGGAAAAAATATTCAACTGCTTGCCATCCAAATATAATATTATTTTTCAGTTATGATTTTGGATATGAAGTCCTGTAATTTTATATTCTAATATTCTTAGGTTTAATATTTTATGTAAAATTTAGATTCATTCTTTAATTTGGTTATATTCATTTTAAGTAATAGTATGTTCTAATTTTATTATACCTAGGGTATGGGAAAACTCTATTCTTTATATTATTTAATTAATTGATTACTTGATTTATAAATTATCTTATGTGTTTTAAGCTATCATTCATGATTATATCTAATTAATAAACTGACCATCTTTATTTAGATTATAACAAGTCAAGTCGAGAGCAAGAGTTAATTCTTCATTTTAGGTTAAATAGCATAAATAGAAATTGAACATGTTGTGAAATCAATTATATAATTTTTATAACAATAGTAAAGGATAATTAATTAATTGAACCTAAAGTATCGTAGAGATAACATAACTGATAATTGATGATAGAATTGAGTAGCTTAAGAGAATGTGTTAGTTATTTTTTTCTTGTTGACACACAGTAGCTAATTAAAAAGTTCAAGTAATCAGTTATTTGAAAGTTATATTTGGATAGAAGTAGATCCAAATTTCCCATTATTTTTTTATTATTTAATTTGAATTCCATTAGATTGTATTTATATGTGTTTAGATATTTTTATTTAAAATTCTTAATTTAGATTAATAATTACTTCTTTATTTAATTTCGATAGCTTAGACAGGATTTAATTTATTAGAGTTTTTGAATTATTAATTAGTCTATGTGGGATGATAATTCAATGCTCCTTGCAACCTATATTACTTGTGATAGGTATACGTTCCGATACGTATATTTAGTTGATATCAAGGTATACAGATTTTTTTCGGATAGGTAAGTTGAGTTTGGATTTCAATTGACAGTATAAGATTCTTGAAAGAGTTAGGGAGGTTGCCTACAACCTATCATTTCCTCTAAAGGTGGCTCAAGATCATAATATATTTCGCATATCATAGTTGAGATATTACATTATAGGTACATCCCATGTGATCATACCCAATGAGATCAAGCTCGATAATTCGTTATCCTATGAGGAGGTACCCCTAAAGATTCTCAACACCAAGGTGTAGCAGAGCCATTAGAGCTTAATTCCTATTAAGAAGGTCCTTTGGAATTGCGATGAAGCGAAGGAGGAAACCTAAGAATTAGAGGTGGTCATGTGCTAGATATATCCCAAGCTTTTCATTGTAGATGTGTTGAGTTTTAGGTCCCTCCCTTTTAAGGGGGTAGTGCCTGATAACCTACTTCTATAGGGTTAACCAATGCAATCGCATTTCATTAAATCCTTCTTATCTTCTTCTCCAATCTTGACCTTTTAACTATGGGGATGAAGTCACTTTAAAGGGGGTATTGATTTAATTCTCCAAATTTTAATAACCCTAATTCCTTGGTGACTTATCTTATAATCCCTTCTTTAACCCTTAAACTTTATTTGGGCACCTTACCTATACCTCTTAAAACTTTATTTTTTAGCTTTCTACCCTTCAAACTAAAAATTTTAAATCATTTAATTGGTGATCAATCAAGCCTTACCTTCAATTGATTGGCCAATAATGCTCCACCCCCTTTTGTTCAGGGTATCAGGTGGTCAATCGCCAGCCTCATCTGATCGACTAAATCTAGGAGATTTTAATTATTCTTGATTTTTTTCTAAATTAATTTGACTTCAAATCGATTCTTATGCCCACTATTTTTATATATTTAGGTTCCTAGATTAATTTCTCACCTTTCCTTATTTTTTTATGATTTATTTGAATTATTTGGTGATTTCCCCCAATTTTAGCTATTTATTGGATATTATGCCTTACCTAAACCATTTTTAATACTTAAATGAGGACTTTGAAATGCAGAACCTCTTACATCCCATGATCTAATAATTATTTATCCTTGCTTACTCAACCAAAACTCTACCCATAATCACCTCAGTCACTTTTTATCTACTCTCTTACACTCTATCACTCATGATAATCACTCCCATCACCTCTCTTGCTTTTGATAAACCTCCCATCTAACTTCTCACTCTCTCACCTACCTTTGTCTACAACCATAAGGGGGCACACGTCCCTTTTCTTGGTCATGTTACATGTAACCAAATTTTTATCTTCTACTTTTCTCTCTTGTCTCTCCTAACTTATCTTACTCTAATTATTTTTTGGTTGTTTGCCTTATTGTCGAGTCACTTCCTTATTCTCATCTCCATTTTCTTTCATCATTTAACTTCTAAATTATTTAACCTTAACTCTTTGGTGCTTAGTCCAAGAAAATGAGAGTTCAATTTACAGATAGGGGAAGTTTTGATTCAAGCTTGTTCAAGCCCTCATTTTTTATCCTTAAGTGTTATTCTCATCTCCTTTGAATTTTCACTTATATCCAAACCCTTAATATAAATCTGTCATCTAATTATGGTATTTTTATTTTAGGTGATCAAAGTGTGGAATAAGGTGTGTGAGAGAAATTCTTTCTTAGAGGTCGGAATAGATTTTGGTAAGTATACATGTCTCCAATTTAGGGTAATTTTTGTTATTTTCCATATTTTCATATGTTTTGTGATACAAAGCATGCTTAACCTTTGCTCTTTTTTCCATGTTCATATATTAAATGGTAAAATCCATGATTTTATGAGTTTCATGATGTTAAGTGAAATCTCTATATTTTATGCTTTGCTTGGATTTACCATAAAATCTCAAGCATGATGACGACGTATTATGTTATATTTTTAAGTACATGGATAAGTAGATTTTGGCTTGTGATTGGTGTTGCATGTTGAGGTCATAAGAATTGTGTTTTTGGGCTTATGATGGTTTTGGGAATAGGGCCATTTGTTATTTTGTAGACTATTTTAATTCAAGCTAATTATATTTTTGAGTTGCTTATAATGTGAGGGTGGTTGTGTGTAGTTTTGGTTAATTTTGGGAGCTTTTAGAAATTTGTGGTTTATATGTGTGTCTCAACCTCAAGGTAAATATTTTATCTTTGTGAGTTTTTTGTGAAAATAAGAATGTTATTGCATTTCTTGAGGTCTTTAAAATAAATATGATATATAATATGTTAGGGTTTAGGTGAGTATGACCTAAATTAGGAAAATAATAATTTTAGAAGTGTTTAGGTCTTTTTGGATGAAATATGAAAATCTGAGGTTCTATAAGAATTTTTGGGTCACAAAAATGCTATATGTAACATAGGAAACATTTGGGACAAATAAGAGTAGCATAGGTGTAATATTATAAGAAAATAACTTAAATTCATAATAGTAACAAAGGGTAATATTTGTATTTTATGTGTGAATTGTTGGAGTTAGGTTTTGATTTTTGAATATAACATTATTGATTTTTGATATCTATGGTAACAAGTCATGCTTCTAATTTTAGTTTATAAGACAAGTAATGTTGTAACTATCAATTTTTTCATCTCAACGTGAAGGTAGGATAGATTATTTTACTAGTAGTGCATGATTTATTGAGCATTTATGTTTTCTATTTTTTCTTGGCTATTTCTATTATGAATTTGGAAGTATTGTTGTTTCAAAGTTTTGTTAATGAAGTTATACAGTGCTTGTAATGTAATATCTTGACAATCATATTTTTATAGCAGAGCATGATATGACTTATTTGTAGTTCTTGATAAAGCAGAAGATCAATAACTTTATCATTCTAGATCACATTTCTTTTATTTGTGCTCTCTACCTTTCATGCCGTGGTGCTAATTTCTTAAATATTGTTTATATTTATAATTATTAATACATATGGAAAACTCTTAAAGTTTGACTTTGAAGCGATCCTTAGGATATTTCAAAATTGAAACACCTTGACACCAACTAAGCTATCAACTCAAAATGCCAAGAAGTTGGGAAGAGTTTCAAAACTAGGCTTTGATACAAATGTTTAGCACTCCCATTTTAACTATTTTTTTGAATTTTAGGGATTTATAAATGGTGTTATGGTGTTTTTTTGTAAATTAGAGTTTTATAAGGGTATTATGGTCTTTTTCTTTGTGAAATGTTCCTTTTTGTGCTTAATATCTACTTTTATGTCTTACCTTTACTTCATGTGATCATAGCATGTCCAATGTGTTGTAATCATGATGCATTTCAATATTATCAATTGTTGGGATAAATTTGGCAGCATTGGTACCTTATATAACCAAGATAAACAAAAATCTATATGTTAAAACATTAATATTTAAAGTGGAAAAACATATGAGTGAGAATCAAGTTGTACCAGTCTATTCTACTAGATAAGAATAGTAGTCAGGTGAGTTATGCCCTAGATGTTGTATTAATCCATTCCACCAAATGAGAATAGTAGCATGAACATTTTTTCTTTGGAAGTTACATCGATATGTTTAATCAGACAAAAATAGTAGTCCCTTAGCTCAACATGACTAAGAAATTAAAATGTATATAAATTTATATTTTCCTAAAAATAATACCATAATCTAGTCTCTTTCTTCGATCATCTTGCATCTTGAATAATGTTCATGTTAGTTTAGTTCATATGTCATTGTGTGTTATACATGACTTACTCTAGTGATATAAAATGTTACCTTACTTAATACAAAAGTATGTGTCATCCTTTTTATGGGTGTTGCTCATTCCCATGAGTAGATTACTTAGTTGTGTTTATGCAGGTTATTGATGACTGTCTTGATAACTTTCCTGAATTTGTTGCATTTTATAGGAAGGAATGGTGATTATGTTGGGTCTTGGATGTAGAATCTCAATTATCTGGTAGTTTGAGTTTTTGGTCTAGACACCTTATGGACTCTTGGATCCATAGTTTTCTTTTATTGTATTTAGATTTGTATTTTAGTTAGAGTTTTATCTCCAAACTCATTATCTATGTTTTTTAAAATCCTTCTTATTTTATTATTATTTTACTTAAATCGGTAATATTTTTTCCTTATACGTGATTTGAGAATGGTATGAAAATTGAACTCTTATTAAGAATGATGGTAACACTAAACTATTTTATGCTTTGTTTCCACAAAAAAAAACTAAACTATATATATATATATGATTTTTTGGTGTTACACTAAAAGCTCACCTTATTAGCTCAGAGGTTGATTTTGGGAAGGTCTTATGGCTCATGGAAAAATCCTTATCATGACACAACAACACTAGCTTATGGATCCAATTGAAAGGACGAGGTAAATATTGCTCTATTCAACATGAAAGGGGATAAAGTTCCCCGACCGGATAATGTTAATGCAAATTTCTTTTAACATGCTCGGTTCAATATTTGTGATGATTTGTGGAAAGCAGATGTTGAGATCTTTTGTTACACTTCCATTTTTGTGAACAGAAAATTTTATTTTACAATACATTTTGTGTAAGCTAAATAGAAAATACAAGGCTTTTCTGCCTTATCTAACATAGAAGAGGCATGCCGAATACTTAACCTATGATTAGAGCAAGGCTAAAAAGTAATCTAATATCCTAAGATTCAAGTATGATCGCCTAACCTGAGTTTGATATAAGACTTATAAAAACTTATATGCAAAATAAATATAACATCGCCAAGATCTAACATAGCACAAAAATAACTAAAACAAAATATAATATAAGATCCCAAGGATCCCAACCGAAATGCTTAATGAGCTAACTAAGGAATTGTAAATGGTGTGGTATCAGTACAACAAGCATACTGAGTAAGACCTAAATATCAAACATAAACGTGCTTTATATGAAAACTGTTGTCACGTAATAATAATATTAGAACTTCTTAAGAACATCCAAACATATAAATCCATATACTGTGATCTTATAAATATAATTTACTATCCCTAAGGCATCTCTAGGAATTCAATTTTGTTTATTACTCTTCCATATACAGTGATCATATAAATCCAATTTCTTATCTTTTGACCCATGACCATTCAAGTATTTTTAACTGTTTACACTAAACACATATTAATATTCATATATGGATATTTTCAATTACCACAATTGAACAACAAGACATACAAGATAAATCATATAGGGACACCCGTCCTAACACAATGAATAAAGTCAATGGTATAAATAATAATGATATAAAATCTAAATTCACATATGGACATCCTATCCTATGACAAATGGACAAAAATCATTAGGTATAATCATAAATATAGCCATCTCAGCAAGCAATCAATAAACATAACACATAACCATCTTAGCAAGGGATATCAACACATTGCCATTTTAGCTAGGAATTAATACACATAAAACAAAACCATCTCAGCAAGTAATCTCAACACATGGACATCTTGGCTAGTAATCAATACACATAGGAACTTGTATCTAGTTCACATGAACATCTCTGCCGAGGGGATGATATAAGGACAGTCCTCCCACCTCTCATCGATGATGAAATACCATGACAACTTGGAAATCTAATGCCCATCACTCGTAGTCTCCCATCATGGTGCTCCGATCAAAGGTAACTTAATGCTTAAGTGTGCACACCCCTATATTGACCAAAGGAAGCCTATAGAATAGAGAAGGTATTAAACCACTAATATATATACTAGTGTCCCCTACTATTTTACGAAATTGATAAATGAAAGTCCACAAAACTTTTACTTGTTTTAAAGGATAACACGTATCCTTTGCTAACTGAAAGGTTTACCATAATCTTTGTCAATTGTGAAGAATTATCGTAACCCATGTCAGTTTAAAAGGATTACTATAACCTTTACCAATTTTAAATGATAATACATAACCTCTCACATCACAGATATAATCATCTACACATGTAAGTGTTTATGGTTAACACAAAACCTCAAAGAACATTCAAAGCCATAAAATCACTAAAGGAACATAACAGACCATAGGATCCCTCAAATGTTTTAGGGGAAACCCCAAAATTAGAGGCCTAGAGCCAAAAGAAATAATTTTTTTGAAAGTAAAAGAGGTGCATCTTTTACCAATTAAGAGTCCTAGAAAACCAACTGAAATTCAAAATTAGGCAAACAAGGTCCTAAAGTCCAACATATCATATTATTAATTTATTTAGTCATTAAATGACCAAAATACACTTTAAATGCCTAAAATCAAGTTCATAGGTTTAGATAACACAAAACTTGTGTAAAAAGATAAAAAAAAACTTTTGTTATTAAGACCAAAATGAGTATAAAAAAAATTTAGATATAAAAAACTTCACCAAGATAAAATAAGGTCCTCCACCAAATTTGGAAAATTTTCTATTCACAAATCATCACTATTCATAAGCTAACAATTAATGTTACCAAGAAGTTTAAATCCAAAATTTAAAAATATTTATTACTAAAAATTACTAGTTCCAAGGATTAACTATTCATTCTTAGTTACTATTCATTTGATCAATGTCAATGGTCAATGATCAAAGGTTGACCATTGACCTTTAATTATGCTAAAGGGTCATTTTGGGTTAATTATTCACTCTATTGAAAATAATTTTTGTAAATATGATTAATCTCAAATTAAATCCTACTTAGGGTAATTAGAGGGTAATTATCCACTATCATATTAAAAATTATCAAGAACATGAATAACATATTATAACATTCAAAATCTTAATCAAAATTATGAACCTTAATGATACCTTTTAGCTAACATGTCATCTATCAAAGTTTAACTATTAATTACAAGGATTTTCATAGTGTCAACCAACTAGTAAAAATATAAAAAATCATCATGATCCCTCAAGAACACTCAAGAACAATCAAATTCATCTACACTTATAAAATCTTTAAGCATAATTTAAAGCATAAAAATACCTCAAATAAAAGCATGCTCGATATAAAATTTCATCTATAAATCAAGATCTACAACATGGTATTATAAATTGAACCAAAACATAAATATCCATAAAAACCCTCCGAATTGGTCGAAATACGCACCACTCAAATCTAATGCAAATCCATCAACTCACAAAATTAAACATGCGTATACGTAGTAATGAGATCTTACATGCAATCTAAGCTCTTAATTGGTAACAAAAGAAATAATTAAAGCTGAACACCAAATCTCCTAAAACCTTCCATGATCCCTAGAAAACTCAAGGAAATTATTAAATAAATTTAGCACATAAAAGATAAATCAAAGTAGTTAGAACTAAAAAGGAAAATAATGTGAACTCTTGTCTTATATTTGGAAGGAAACTAAGCATTGACAATGGAGAAAATGAGGGAGTAAGGTCACAAAATGGAGGGGATAAGGAGAAGAAAATGTGATGGCACATAATAGGACAATAAAGGAAGAATAAAGCATGTGAGGTGGCTAATGTTAGCAAACTTAGTTATTAAGTTTTTTTTTTAATTAATTTTTTGGCTGTTTATGTAAAAATATCTAAGAAATTAAGAGTGGAGGTGGCTCTATCTATGGAGGGAAATAAGTGGCACAAAATCATCCATCACAAAAATAAAATGAAATGTGGAGAAAGAAGGAAAATGAGTGGGGGAGAAAGAAAGAAGAAAATGTGACTAACTTGAGATATTTGTGTGAAATATCTAAAACCGACAAAGCAAAATTGGTTATTACAAAGGGAAAGAGACACAAAATTATTATCTATAATGAGTGGTTTTTATCCATATTAATCAATAATGAAAGTTTGGGATTGATCCTTGCAATATTAGATAAAGATTAAATGAAGAAAAGGTGTAATTGATTACTTATTATGTCTAAAATTATCCGAATAATTCTAAAATAATCTAAAATTATAAAAAAAATTATATAAAATTTTATAAATTATTTTAAGCTCAATTAAACTAAAATTTAGTGATATATTTGTTAATTTTAGATAGAAAAAATAGTCATCTTGATGCTTAAAAAGCATTTAAGGCACATTGATACAATGAATTTTATTTTTTCTGATGACTCGGTTTGGCATCTAAACATAGTATAAGAGACTCAAAAAATAATTGAATTTCAAATATTCATATTAGATAAGAGTCTTTAAATATTTTAAAGGGCATTATTTGCTTGAAAGTCTCATGGGAGTTAAAACTGTAAGAAAGGATAAGAAAATGAGAATGAAATGTTTCAAAAATGAAATAAGGTTGGTAAATGATGTAATAAATTATTTAAAATAATATAACTTTATTTTTAAATACTGATGATCTTGAAAAATATAGAGTTTTTAAGAAATAAGACATTACACCTTCACCTGTCACCATTGGTTTTATACTTTTTAAACTCAATACTGATACTTTTAATTTAATTCCTAAAGTGCCTACTTCATGTAAAGTTAATAACATTAGACCCATCATGTGTTGTAAATTTTTGTATAAATTGATTCCCAAAGTCATGCCTAATAGATTAAAATTGTTTAGGATCCTTTTGGTAGAAGAAGCTTAAGAAACTTTCGTTTAAGGTAGAAGCTTAGGAGATAAAATACTCCTAGCTAGTGAATTGGAAAAAGGGTATTCTATGAAGCACATTTTACCAAGGTGCATGATTAAGTTGGATGTGATTAAGGCTTGTGATATAATCTATTGGGGATTTCTGTCACAAATTCTAGTGTCACCTCACTTCTCAATTAACTTTATTAAGTTGATAATGTGTTGTGTTACCTTAGCATGATACTATCTACTAGTCAATGGTGCTTTATAACCTCCTTTCAAAGCCCATAGGGTATTAACATAGGGTAACCCTCTTTCCCTCTATTTCTTGGTGCTTTGGAATATCTTAATTGAGCTTTGGAAGAGGCATAGTCTTACCTTGGTTTCAAGCCTCATTGCAAATGTAAGAAGGTGAAACTAATACATATTTATTTTGTGGATGACCTCCTTTCCTTTTCTTATGGAAACGCTACTTCAATTCAAGTTGTTTGTAGTATATTTCACCAATTTTCTAATTTGTTTGGGCTAACTCTCAACAACACCTAGAGCAATATTTACTATAGTAAATTAATATCCTATGATGTGAGGCACAAGATCAAAAAATCTACCATTTTATAGAAGGCAATCATCCAGTCAAATATCTCAACATTCCTTTATAATCTAACAAAGTCATTTACTAGGATTGCAAGGTCCTCATTTACATGTTTACTTCAAAAGTTTGAGCCTAGAAATTAAAACTATTAAGCTTATCTAATAGATATCAATTGGTGCAATCAATTTTGTTCGCAATTTAAGGCTACTAGAGCCTTTTCTTGATGATGCCTCAAAGAGTCATTAAAGAGAATAGATACTTGTGTCAACCCTTATTATGGTTTGGTGTAGACAAATCATACTAAAAAGCATCCATTGCTTGGGACAACGTTTGTCTCCCAAAACAAGGAAGAGATTTAGGCTTCAAATAATTATTCCACAAAAACCAAGTTTCAGAGCACCATTTATTGTGGTGGCTAATGAGAATGAAGCAAGTACTATATAGTCCACTAGGGTTGCGCATACTACATCAAGGGGTGGGACTTATGAGAGATTAAGATTCCTTCTATAGATTATTGGAATCTTAGAAATCTCATGGGCTTAAGGAGATTATTTAAATCATATATTCATCAATCCAGCTTTGAAGAGTACATTCACTAAAGGAAAGAATTAGTACATTTTGAAAGTTTATGATCTTCTTCGACATCAAGTTCTAAAGGTCTCATTTTATACTTTTTAGAACCCTGAGTTCCTATAAACATAAGATTCACCTATGTCTCATCATCCATGCTTGCCATTTTAATAAAGATGAAATGGGTAGGATGAGCTTCAACATTTCACAAACATACAACCTATGCGAGGTAGAGGATGAGACTCACCACAACCTTTTTTTCAACTTCTTGTTTTCAACCCAAGTATGGAAACACATCACCAAAAATATGGGTAATGGGCACCTGAATTTATAGTGGTAGGAGAATTTATCCTAGATGGAAAAAGGAAGGAGATGACTCAAAATCCAAAAACAAGCATTGAGAGCTTTGTTTGCATCATCTACTTATCGTCTTTGGAGGGAGAGGAACATTCATTCATGCGAGAGCAAAGGAAGTACCCCATGATAACTTATTCAATCCATCACCATAGACCTTGGCACTAGAGCAAGTTCGTTATTTTCTAATTGTTCTTATTATCATTTCGTCTAGTTTTTTTATTAGGTTGGAATTCTAATACTATTTTTTTAAACCTTTCCGTGAGATTAGTGCCCTAGAGATCCTATATAAGTCTTTTTTCTTAAATTCAATAAATATATATACTTACCAAAACTAATAAAAATGACTAATATTAATTATATAAATTATTATTTATAATTTATTCATATTATTTATAATTATGATTACTTTTTAGTATTATTAATTAATATATCTTATTAAAATTAAATCTATAATGAAATAAAAATATATTATAAGAATATATTTTATTAAAATATAAATGTCAAAATTTAATTATACATCAACTTATTTTAGATCAGATAAATTATAAATTGCCATTATTATTTTAAATATAACTATGATGCATATATCAAATATTATTATTACTTAATATATATTATTATTTCAGATTAGCTTTTATATAATAAAATAAACATACACATAGTCAGATTGATTAGAAGTTATCATAATTACGTGTACCATATCTATGTATTTTTATTTTTTATGTCACTGGCTGAAACTGAAAGAATGAATCTTTAGTTAACTCCCTAATTTACGGATACCGATCCCTAAAAATAAGGTATTTTGTTGCCTATCTACTCTCCTCCATATAAGTCAAAACCAACTTAATGTAAAAGGCTACGTAGCCATGTCCCCTGTCATTTTATTTTGGTCCATCATTTTAATTGACGTGATCCATAACCTTTTTCTAAAAGATCAAAATTATTTACCCTTTATTATAAATTACAATTTTCAGGTTAAATTATTAAAGTAGATGTCAAAAATCAATACGCATGCTACTTCGTATCATCTTTGTTTCACCACTTAATTTATTAAATAGAGATTCGGCAATGTGTAAATGAAGTTATTATTATTACCAAAAAAAACACTTAAATCAGAAAAAATGAAAATTTTTATAATAATAACTTTTTTGACATATAAAAACATCAATTAAATAGAGACGTAAAATCAACAATGCATAATTTGGACCTTATTTTTAATTTAGTGATTCTTTTTAACTTAACCTTTAATGAACTCAATTTTAAACTGGAAATAACTTTTTTTTTTAATGTATATTGTAGATAGCACACTAGAAATCCCAATATCCTTATTTATTTCCCTCACGGATTTAGAATTAGTGAATTTTTTGGATAAATAAAGTACCTTAATTGCTAGTACTAGAGAGCCACAATTGCTGAATATCCAAATAGAGTACGTTATACATTAAGTCACCATTGGCAGTTCGTATGCTAACTTTAAAATATTATTGTTGATGATACAAAAAATTATGATAGAATGACTTTAAAGTAATTTTATTTTTTAAATAAAATGTTTTTGCTGTATTAAAAATAAAGTTATTTTATCATTAAATTTTTGTATAAAAAATAAAGTCACTTTACATAAGTTAAAATTTTATTTTATTTTTACCCTCACTTTTTTTCTATTATTTATGCATTAAACATTTTATTATTTTTTTAATAAAAGATAAGTGTTCTTTTAAGACTATTTTTATTAGTTTTTTTTAAAAAAATTATATAAATTAATAAAATAACTTCTTATCTTTTTATACTGATGAAATAACTATATAAAAAGCTATCATCCGTAGGAATCTTGTGTGGAATTTAAAACTTCTGATTCGTTATTCTAGCTTTCAACCACCAGAATTAATAAGACTTTATCTGTTTACAAATCTAGAGGTTCGATTATATAGATACAATGTACTTGTACGGCACATATTTTGGAAGCTATACCTGTGTTTTAGAGTGCATTAATTTCCTCGATTTCGCACACAATTTCTGAAGAGGCTCGATTTCCTTCCAAGTGTTCCATGCCAGTTGACTACTTGGATGGTAGAAGCTTTGTTATGCATCCAACTGCATGCCCCTTAGATGATACTCGATCAATATCCTTCCTTGATGATAACCTTCGCATGATCATCTTATCTTATAGCCTTATGCCGTGAGCCTAGAGACCATAGATTTCTCAGAACAATAATGGAGAGCCAACGCATTTAAGTGACTAATAAAATGGAGGGCTCAATATCTTTAGAAGTGGAATGATAATTTGCTTAAACTACACAAGCAATAACTATTTCATCCTATTACTAGTAGCACGATACTCTTTATTTATGATTATATGCCACTATAAAATATACATTTTATTATTATGAGATGCACATTTAATGATACGTTATATGTATTTATAAATATAAAATGTGTAATTATGACCGTAAGATATGCATTTATTGATATATTATGTATATTCATCACTATACCATATGCATTTTATTTTTATAAGATAAATATTTGTCGATATAAGATTTGTATTTATACCTATAACATGTATGCCTATCTTATAAAGATGTGTATTTTAACACATATGTTCATCCATTATCGTTTTATAAATAAAAGATGTGTATTTATATTCCTAAAATGTACATTTTTATTGAATAAGAAGTGTATTTACATTATGTAATATGTGCATTTTTATTTTTGCATCTAAGATATATTAATACATGTATCTATTAATAGAATAAAAATGTGAGAAAAAATTTGATATAACTTTTTGTATTTTTTTTAATGAACTAGGTTAAAAATATTTGTATTTAAAATTTAAGAAACAAAAATAGGTACTACTAGTAGCAACAAGCATAGGCCAATTTACATGGTGCTACTAGCATGCTTGTTGTTACCCTAGAAAATTCATATTTTTTTTGTGTAGTATTAAAAATATGGCGAAGCATACATTAGGATGATGTCATCAATGCATCTTTTTCTTCCTTACAAATTCTTAACATTAACTATTTAAACTTGGATCATTAATTAAAATTATAACAAATTTTTTTCTCACATTTAGCTTTATAAATAGATACTTATATTTATATATCTTAGGTGTAAAAATAAAAATGCACATATTCTACCAAATAAATACACATTTTATAAGCATGAAAAATTTCTATGATATAAATGCACATATTTTTATTAGTACAAGTGTAAGGAAAATTACATATGCCTATATGTATATATACATCTTGTGGTACAACAATATATTTTTTTACTTAAGAATACATACATCTCTATTATTAATACACATAAGTGAAATATACATCTTATAGCTAAGAGAATGTACATCATAGATGACATTTTATTGGAAGTAATGCACATATTATATTAATAAATGCACATATATGAAATGCTAATTCTATAGCTATAGCCAAAAAACACACTTCATGAAGGATATCTTATTAGAAAAAATATATATCTTATCTAAAAGAATGCACTTGTTATATCTATGACTGTACATCTTATAAAAGTTAATAAACATCCTGTAGTATTGAATACACATCTTATATCCAATCGTATCTTCCATGAAAGAGTACACATCTATCTATCAAGAATACACATCTTATATCCATAAGGACACATATAATGGATGATATTTTATTAAAAAGAATACACATCATTTTAAACAAAATGCACATCTTTTATTTATCATATTTCAAAATTTAAAAATTGACACTTTGCCCACTCCATCTTTATCAAAAGCAACAACAATTAAATGCCACAAATATGAAACCTTTTTCCTTCTAGTTTCATTTACCCCCAATTTTTATCTCCAAGTCTAAAAAATTTTTGGGAAAATAGAACATAGCAAAACTTTTGATAACTTCACTCAACAACTAAAAAAATGATACTGCAAGCATAAAAAACAAAAACCCAAAATTCCCTTTTAGTTGGGGATTCTTAGCGAGGGACCTCAATGACCCTTTCATGGGAAAAATCACAACCAGTTACAAAGTGTCTTGCATTAATTAACAATTCCTTTGAACAAATCTTCATGCTCTTGTGAATTGATATAAGTGAGCTTGAATAACTACAACTATTGTTGGTAACAAGCTTAAGAAACCAAAAACAAAGTTCGTGATCAATGATTATGCTATAAAGACAAGAAATGAGTTCACTAAAGGTTGGAGGAGGGGAGGAGGTTGGGGGAGACGGGGGGATATTGCAACTTTGATGTGGAAACCATGGCTTATAACATATATTGACAATTAATTATAGAATTGTCCCCTATGTAAAAAAACATTGTGATACTAGTAGCATAATATGTAATGCGAATGTGTTTGATTATAGTAGTTGTATGGTTTTCATAGAGAAGTTATTATGTTAATTGGGTGCCTCCAAAATTGGATGCATCACTTATATATTTAGTATAATTATAATATATTTTATTGTATTTTATAAAAATATACTAAAAATATATCATAACTATATTAAAAGTACATCCAAAATTAGGTACACTAAGTTCACATAAAAATTTATAGTCATCATATTCAAAATAAAAATAATTTCTAACACAGCAGCTAAAATGTGTGGATCCTAGAGCTGACAAACGTTCTTTCGAGTTACCTAAACTAATCCAAACTCGATCCGAAACCGACCCAACCTTACACCAACCCAAATCTGATATCTACCTAATCCGTCGTCAACTCGACCTTTTATCAACCTGACTTGACAAGACAAAACTCAATATTAACCAGTTAAGATAATATGAAATTGCACTTGTCTTATTATTTATTTAATGCATTTAAAAATATATTATTTAATAAATTTTACATATTTTTTTACTTTTAGTGTGGATACACTTATTCACTAATGATATTATAATTTTACCGATTTTTTCTCATTAAGACACAACAATAAAAAAGCATAATAATTAATAAATAGAAGTTAATAACACAATTTTAATAATATGCTTACATAAAGTTAAACTTAATGTGTGCTTAAAAGTTAATGAGTTGGATTGATTTTGGTAGTCAGTGTTTAGGTTGACTCAAATTTGAAGTGATTCGATTTGAAATTAGCTCAGCTCAAACCTAACTGACTCATCAAAACCTAAAATGACTAAATCTATCTAGTTAAATCCAAACCTCACCCAACAAACTAACCCAAAATAACTCTAACCTGATCTGATAAATTAACTAGATACAATTCATATCTATTATGAAACGAACTCGAACTTGACCCAGCCTAAATAATAAAACAACTAAAAATAATTTGATTTCGAAATGATCCGATCTAATTCACAATTAAATGGTTAAAAAAATAACCCATGAATAATTCAATTCACCCGACTCGATTGTCACTTAAGGCGGTTTCCACCTTAACAAGAATTCTTTAGAATTATTTCTTTTTAGAATTATTATTCTCAATCATTGGAGGGGTTTCAAGATGCTGCATCATTTTCATACCTCAACACGTATTGTACTATATTACAATACAAAGGGCGTGCGTGTAATTTTAGAACAAGTTTATTTATGTCAATGCTATTCTTAACGTTTTTCTTATTTTAGTTTAAGATGACGGGACCTGTGAAAAAAATACAATTTTTGAGCTGGATACAAAAAGTGGAAAGGAATCATTCCATTTCAATCAGAACCAAGGTTATACACCCCAAAACATCTTGGCATAATTAAAAAATATATATGTATTTTAAATGAGCATATTTATAATTTAAGATGAAATTTCTTAAAAATTGTAACCTCATCCCAATTAAAAAATGACATAAACAGTCAAGTACCAACCAACTATCAAGTAAGTAATAATTAAATCAAATAAATTTAATTATTTCACAATTAATTAAATTCAAAAATTTATATTACATTCTAATACGATAAATTATACTTTATTTATAAAATTAACTCTCATGTGTCCCACATACTTTATTTATTTTATTCCCATAAAAAATTAAAAGAAATATTCTTTCTTATTTTACAAGCTAAATATATATATATATATATATATATATATATATATATATATATATATATATATAATATGCAAATATGTATTACTTGATGGTTATTGTCTTTTTATTTGATTTTTTGAGTGATTATATTCATTTCTATACTGATTATATCTATTAGAATGGTGATTAAACCCTTTTCTCTTGTTGTGCATATTGTATGTGAGTGATTATACCCATTACATGGTTATTGTGATATATTATGAAAAATAGACTAAGAGACATTAAATAAGGGTGATAGTGAATGGATATGTAAACTAGTCATTTTAAAAATAATATGAAAATAATGGCTAATAAAAAATTGAAAGTTAAAAAAATTGCAATTGCAAATTAGAAAGAAAAAAAACATGGAAGAAAAGAGGGGTATTAATTTAGCAGTTGATATTAAATGTCAATTATGTAAAGATTTTAGGATCAAATATTCCTCGCCTATTATTATGTGGAGACTATGCTATTTATAGTATTTTTGGCATAACTAATCAAACTATTATATAAAATTAAAAAGACTAACAAAAAACTGAAAGATGAAATGCTCCTAAAAACTTAAGCAAAAAGTTTCGTTAATAAATTTATGAAAAAGAGATTTTAGCTTATAAAAGTTTATTATCCAAACACTGTAAAATCAAATAATTTAAAACTTATCTTAAATGGTGATTTAAATATAAAAAAAACTAAAAAGTCATTATATAGGACAATTACAAGTTGGTAAGGCTTTCATAGCCTTCGGTCTAGACACTACTACAATAATTGAAATAGATGGCAATATATATGCGACTATTATACTAAAGACAATCATATATAACTTTTATAGTAAAAGAAAAGCATGAGAGATATGAGGACCATTATTTTTAGCAATATGGCCAATGATTACAATATTATAATAGTGGTCTAAAGCTTATTGGTTTTTTTCTTTTAACTTTAGTCGACGATTGTAATGTAAAATCGCCATCTAATATAAAATGGGATGATTTATTTAGTTATTGTAAACTACTATGAAATCATCAATTAATAATGATAGATAAATGACGGTTTGTTGGAAACCATTATTAAATATATTTGAATGTGGGAATGTATAACATATTTTAATAATAGTTCTATATATAAATCGTTAATAAAATGAAGGAAAAAAAATGTCTCCCTTTTTTGATAATGGTTTTATTTATAATTATTATCAAAATGGAAAATAAAAATTGTGCCATATTTTAATAACAATTATAAATATAATCATTATTGAAACATAAACATTCAATTCACCACTCCCTCTTTCTTCTCTCATTACGTCTTTATCATATTTTATATTTTCTCTCTTGCTCTCACTTCTCCTCGTCGTTTTGCCTAATGAAAATTGTCCTCCTTTTGCCGGTTAACAACCATTGTTGCCTTACTCTTATTTGTTGATGATTGCCTTGATCCTCCTTTTTGTCATAATCATTTTCTCTCTTTTGCTCTCGGCCAAGGTTGTTGTTCACCATTAGCTTGTGCTCCCTCTTTCCTTCCCTTTCGTTTGTTGTCGTTTGTTACTCTACTACTACCGTTTATATCCTATGCAAGGAATTGGTTCTTGCTCTGATGACAACATTTGTTCATACATTGTCCACCTTGCACCATTTTCAAATTTAGCTAGATAGTCATTTTTTATTTATTATTTCATTATAAATATATGCATGCATGGTATTTAGTTGGTATTGCGTGTGTTATTATTTGTATGGTATGTGTTCACCTCTGGTGCTATGTTATGCTTTTTAATTGCAGGATAGATCTTTCATTCTATAAATATAGTCATGCATGGTTATACATTGATGTCTTTGATATAAATAATACTATAAATATATGCATGTGTGTTGATATAATATGTTTTTAAAAAATATTACATAATTTATTTAATTTCATGCTAATAAAATGCTACTTCTTGTATGGTGTGGGTGTGGCTCTGATAAAATGTTGATGATAAAAGTTAATTTCATGGTCGATGTCTTATTTATGCATATGGGTATGTTGTTGGCTTAAATAATTTGTTGATATATGATATTATATGCTTAAGATTAATTTGTCTTTAGAATTTTAATATTTTATAATTTAGAAGAGTTAGAAATCAAACTTAATGATATGATTTGGTAGTTGTTCTCTATTGCAGGTAGTGAGAAGTCACACTTACAAATTATGTACATACTTCCACCATTTGTGTGCATGACACTTGATGCTGATTTCTGGTTTCATGTGATATGGCTATACTAGGAGCTAGGTAGCTTGTTCGTGAGTAAGTCGTATTTTGATTTGTTCCATTTCATATTGTATTATTTTTTGTTGACCATGTCATGGAGTGAGCTATGGTCAGGGGCTTTATTTAGTTATGTGAATTTTTTTCCACCATATCGATGCACCACACCCGATATTTAATAAGGGTGATGTATTTGCAAGGGATTGTGATCAAATAGCTAGAGAGCTGGTGGCGATAGATGATGAGTGGAGATTTCATCATAGCTTAACGCCGAGTATCTAGCCCGGTTACCCTAGAGTATCCATCACTGGACTCTCCATTGATGATGTGAGGAAGCAAATGACATATTGAGATGAGTGGAATTTGATTGTCATGGGTTTTAGTCGGTCTAGGATAGGTACCAACAGATTTCATAGGATGGTTAAGGAGAATTCTTAGTTAGGTGTTTGGGTTGTACCAACATTTTGATGTATATATTGTTGACATTTCCTAAGTGTTCTTATTAGTTCTTGAGTCTTGTTTTAAACACATAGTATGTATTTACTTTTAAATTTACAACCCTTGTATAAATATTTGTTATGTATATGTATATGAACTCTTTTTTAGCAAGACCAATTTAATATGTATTGGTATCTTTTTGGAAACATGTTAGAATAGTTTGTATATATAGCAACAAAATAACATGATACATTATAGAAATATGAATTCTTTCTAAGCATAATCAATTTGTGAATTGGTAAAGGACATGAATGCGTTTTATATTTATTTTTATATACAACAACATAATAGCATGGTACATTATGCAAATATGAATTCTTTATAGGCATGAGTGATATGTTAATTAGTTTGCAAAAATAAATTGATTTGCAAAAATTATTTTTCATGGGACACATATATATTTGGAAAACTATGGATCAACAATGGATGTATGCAAATCGTTTATCTAGATAATATGATAAAGGAGTTAACTAAAATTCTCACCATGTTTGTTGTATAGCATCCTCAGAATCCTGGTAGAATGGTCTGCCTTTGTTTGAATTGTGCTTATATTAAATGTGCTAATGATTTGAGAGATCATTTTTTTGATGTAGGGAATTGATAAAAGTTACACTCATTAAATATGGCATGGTGATATAGAGTCAGTATATGATAATGAGGAAGGTAGGAGTGATGGTAATGGATCGTTTGACAATAATGAGGGTGAAATGCCCAAAAACCCCTAACTTTAAGAATTTTATCTAATTAAGAATTTATTTTTAAAATTATTTAAATAAATTATTTTATTTAAGATAAGAGGGATTATATAGGGCCAAATTAATAGGAATTTTATAAATAATTCAATTGGAGAAAATTAGAGTGATTTGCTAATTAAAAGGAATTTAGGAAAAATCTTTTAAAAATCCTAAAACTTGCCTAAAAAGGGAATTTAATATTATTTTATTTAAATAATATTATTTTTAAATATCTCAAATTACCATAATAATCTTAATAACCTAACCCACCTATTTTTCTTTTTCCCTTTTTCCTTTTTTCCTTTTTCTTTTTTTCCTTCTTTCCTTTTTCTTCCTTTTTCTTTTCTTTTTCTCCCTCCTCCCTGACCTGGGCTAGCCTAGTGTCCCGTTGCCCTCCTTCCTTTTCTTCTCCTTCGGCGCTGCCCAAGCCGCATGCCATGTTCCATTTTCTTCTCCCCTCCCGTCACTCGGTCCGGTTTGCTCTTCTTTTCTTTCCTTTGTTTTCTCCTTAGCCTCTTGGTCCTCGGGCGCACCCCCTCCTTCTTCTTCCTTCTTCCTTCCCCCGTCAACCTACAACTCCTCCCTAGCTCCCTAGTTTTTTACCATCGATCATGCCCCATTAACCAACCGTTTCTCTTCTCTCTCCTTCCCCTGACTCGCCAGCCACTTTGACCCAACTACACCTCCCCTCTTCTCGCACGATCTCCCCTTTTTCCCTAGTCAATCGCAGGCCATTACAATCGTGCACGACCTACCGTCGCGGCCAATGAACCTAACCCACCTACCCTATCCTCCCATCTTCCCTTCAACCTTATCCCCTCCTTTAGCCTATAAATACCCCTTACCACCCCTGGAATCGAGTTTTTCTTCGAACCCATAAAAATCAACCCTTTGCACCACTGCCCTGTTAGACGCCAGTCCCATCGTCATCGACCAACGCCGCCGCCTAAGCCTCCCATCATAGCACTCCCTACACCACCCTCTACTTAACTACACCTACCACCTCCCTTCTCCCTTGTTTTTCCCTGCACGAGACACCCCGGTCATGCAAAGTCTCCTTCCCAATCAACCACACTTCCACCTCCGCCGCCCTTCACACCACCATTAGCCACCCCTCCCGCCGTAACCACCGCCTCCTACACCTTCCAAAATACCCTACATACTTTCCTCTACCTCCCTTACCTTTCTTTTCCTCCCCTTTTAGCCACCACAGCCGCCTTCGTGCACCACCACCTTCATTCCACCCCTCTCCATCTAGGCTACCATAAACACCCCAACTTCCACCCTCTTTCTCCCTCTCTTTTTTCCAGCACTCAACTATCTCTCTTTTCTTCTCTTTTTCCGGCCACCGCCACTACCGCTGTGCACCACCACCGGTGTCGCCTGTCACCACCAACTCAAGGTGGTACCCTAAACCCTCTCAACCCTTTTATCCTATTTATACAAGCTTTAATTATTTAATTTTATTATATTTCTATTATTTTGAATATTATTATTATTATTGCTATTAAGGGTCGAAGTCCTAGTCTATTTTTATTTCGATTGTATTATTATTATTATTATTATTAATAGTATTATTATTATTTCCAAATAGGGTCGAAACTCTATTTTACATTATTTTTTATTTATACTACTATTATTATTATTTTGTATTACTATTATCATATTTATTATTATTATTATTATTATTATTATCATTATCATCATCATTATTATTATTATTATTATTATCATTAACATTAGTAGTATTAATTTAGGTGAAGGGTCAAAGCCCTTATTTCACCATTTATTTCAAATTATACTATTATTATTATTAGTTTTATTAGTATTATTATTATCGTTATTATCGTTGTTGTTGTTGTTGTTGTGAGCTTGTGACTCGTATTTGGTGTGTAGAATAGCTTGGATTGGTGTGTGAAGTGTTTCGGAGAAATTTGAAGTAGAACTGTGAGCTGTTCTGGAAATATGTGAATATTTTAAATTGAAGAAATTATAATTTGGAAATGTGATGAACAAGAAAGTTGTAGATCTTTCTGTTAGCTTTCCAACACATCAATAATCAGCTCGATCGGAGGTCATATGAAGAAGTTATGGCTGAAATACTGAAGATTGTCAAAGCTGGAAATAAACACGGGTGGGGGGCGTGTTTTGGAAACACGATCCGTGTTTTCCATCAGGAAAATATGTTCTGTTTTCCGGGAGAGGCCGAGAGATAGAAAATAAACATGGGGGTACCGTGTTTATTAATACGGTCCGTGTTTTTTTGGTTTTTCGCTCCGCCTCGGTTTTCGCTAATGACAGTCTCGTATAGTATAAATACCATGCGATTAGAACCCTAATCAAAGTGCGAACGCCGTCTTCTTCTCCTATTGAGTTCTATTGTAATTCCTTGATGAATTGAGTGATTCAGGTGAGAATTTCTTTGATTCTTTGTAATCACAATTACTTCACATCAATAAGATCATCTGTTTCCCCAATCTGTGTTCTTGAGTGTTATTCTCTTCTCAATTCTTGTGTGTTCTAATTGATTCTAATTAGATCTTATTTTTCCGAATTGGTATCGATCCACAAAAAATTGGTATCAGAGCGTTGGGTTCGTATTCAGGATGTCTACAAGATTTGATATAGAGAAGTTTGATCGGTTTGTGAACTTCGGCTTATGGAAGTTGAAGATGAAGGCGATCCTGATTCTAAAATGGATTGGAGAAGGCGTTACTCGGGATATCAAAGAAGCCCGATTCGATGACAGATGAGAAATTCGAGGAGATAGATCAAAAGGCCCTTTCCACCATACAATTGTGTTTGTCTGATGAGGTCTTGCGTGAGGTGGCTAAAGAAACAATGGCGGCATCCTTATGGCTCAAGCTGGAGTCTCTATACATGACGAAGTCGGTGACGAATCGTCTGTTATTGAAGAGCAAGTTGCATGAGTTAAAATTAGGTAAGGGACAATCCCTTAAATCTCATCTTGATGAATTTGACTCTATAATTATGGATCTAAGGAATATAGATGTTAAATTGGAGGATGAAGATCTTGCTATTACATTGTTTTGTTCTTTGCCTGCTGATTACAAACATTTTCGTGAGACCATACTGTATGGGAAGGATGATGAGTTGGTTCTTGATGATGTCAAGACTGCCCTGCTACAACGGGAACTGATTGAGAATCAGTTGACTGGAGATGGTTCTGGTGACTCACATAGTGAGGGACTTGTAGCTAAGGGCAGAACTCAGGAATGGGGTTCTGGTGATAAGAAGAAGTATAGGTCAAAGTCGAGGAATAATAGATCCAAGAATGTCATGTGCTATGGATGTCACAAGAAGGGTCATATCAAGAAGTTTTGTCCTAATAGGATATCTGGAGATAAACCTGGTGAATCATCTGGCACAAAGGATGATGCTACTATAGCTCAATATGATAGTGATGGTAGTGTGTTGACTGTCACTGATAGTCAGACCAAGATTATGGACAGGTGGATCTTGGACTCTGGATGCTCTTACCATATTTGTCCCAACAGGAACTGGTTCCAGACTTACGAGACGACTCGAGGTGGATTAGTTCTGATGGGTAATGATGCTACATGCAAAGTTGCTGGGATTGGGACAGTGAAGGTGAAGATGCATGATGGTGTGGTCAGAACACTGTCTAATGTTCGACATGTCCCTGAGATGACCAAGAACTTGATTTCATTGAGTTCTTTGGATTGTAATGGATATCGTTGTGTGATCGAGGATGGCACGATGAGGATTACTAGAGGGGCTCTTGTTGCATTGAAAGGTAAGAGGATCGGGACGCTGTATGAGCTTGTTGGTTCCACTGTTGAGGGAGCAGCTGCGGTAACATCATCGAGTATGTCTGACTCGGATGTTACTAGACTTTGGCATATGCGACTTGGACACATGAGTGTCAAAGGCTTGACTGAACTCTCCAAGAGAGGGTTGTTGGATGGAAAGAGTACAGGTACTATGGATTTCTGTGAGCACTGTGTGTTTAGCAAGCAGAAACGGGTTAATTTTTCAAAGGCTACACATAGTACAAAGGGGCCTCTAGATTATGTTCACTCTGACTTGTGGGGTCCTGCAAGGGTGGTTTCCAAGGGTGGTTCGCGATACCTACTGACATTTATTGATGACTTCTCTAGGAAGGTATGGACTTATTTTATTAAAAATAAGAATGATGTCTTTGAAGTTTTCAAGCATTGGAAGACTTTATTAGAGAAGCAGACCGGGAGACAAGTGAAGTGTCTCAGGACAGATAATGGCCTTGAGTTTGTGGAACGTAGTTTCACTGAGTACTGTGAGGACCATGGTATTGCTAGGCATCGTACTTGTGTTGGCAGACCACAACAAAATGGGGTTGCTGAGAGGATGAATAGAACCCTATTAGAGAAGGCTCGATGTATGTTGTCACAAGCTGGATTAGGCAATGAGTTTTGGGCTGAGGCAGTTCACATGGCGGCATTCCTGGTGAATAGGTCACCCAATCGTTCCATTGATTTGAAGACACCTGAGGAGGTATGGTCTGGCAAACCAGCTGATTATTCTGATTTGCATGTTTTTGGATGTCCTGCCTATGCTTATGTGAATGACGGGAAGCTCGAGCCTAGAGCTAAGAAGTGCATCTTTCTTGGCTATACATCCGGTGTGAAGGGGTACAGGTTATGGGATCCAGCTGCATCCAAGTTTTTGACAAGCAGGGATGTTACCTTCAATGAGTCTGTATTCCTCCAAAAATCTGAGTATTCTTCTGATAGATTATCTAAAGAGGTGGAGCAGAAGAATCTGCATGGTGTTACGGATAAGGTGGAGGTAGAGGTTGATTTGGATCATTCAGACTCTTCTAGTATGAGACCCACTATTCCTGAAGTGGGTGGATCCAGGCAGCAGGTGGAGCAAAGGGGTGTTGCTCATGGTAGACCACGGAGGGTTGTGAAGCCTCCTGTGAGGTATGGCTTTGAGGAGTTAGCAGGTTATGCTTTAGCTAGTGCTGAGACTGTCGTTGATGTACACGAGCCAGTGTCATACTCAGATGCCATTGTTAGTGCTGATTCTGCTCAGTGGTGTGCTGCTATGGAGGAGGAGATGCAGTCTCTGTGGAAGAATCAGACATGGGAACTTGTGAAGGCACCCAGGAAGAAGAAAATAGTTGATTGCAAGTGGGTGTACAAGTTCAAACAGGGAATTCCAGGTGTTGAGGGACCGAGGTACAAGGCTCGTTTAGTTGCACGTGGGTTTAGTCAGATACCTGGTGTAGACTATAATGAGGTATTTTCCCCTGTTGTCAGGCATACTTCTATTCGTACCTTGCTTGCGCTTGTGGCTATGCAGGATATGGAGTTAGAGCAATTGGATGTTAAAACAGCTTTTCTGCATGGTGAGCTCGAGGAGGAGATCTATATGCGCCAACCAGATGGCTTTGTTGTTGAAGGCAAGCAGGATCATGTGTGCTTATTGAAGAAGTCACTATATGGTCTGAAGCAGTCGCCTAGACAATGGTATAAGAGGTTTGATCAGTTTATGATTGAGCATGGGTTCTCCAAGAGTGAGTACGATGGATGTGTATACTTGAAGCAGGTTGGTGATGGTTCTCTGGTGTATCTTTTGTTGTATGTCGATGACATGCTTGTTGCAGCAAAAGATCTGTCTGAAGTTAACAAGGTGAAAACAATGCTGAAGAATGAGTTTGAGATGAAGGATATGGGAGCTGCGAAGAAGATTCTTGGCATGGAGATCATTCGAGACCGCAGACAGAATCGTCTTTACTTATCACAAGAGCAATATGTGAACAAGGTGTTGGAGAGGTTTCATATGATTGATGCCAAGCCGGTTAGTACTCCCTTGGCTACTCACTTCAGATTGTCTGCTTTAGATTGCCCCAAATCTAAAGATGAGGAGGAGTTTATGGCCACAGTTCCCTACTCTAATTCTGTGGGATGCATGATGTACGCTATGGTTTGTACCAGGCCGGATATTGCTCAAGCTGTGAGTGTTGTGAGCAGATATATGGCGAATCCTGGGAAGGCTCACTAGCAAGCAGTGAAGTGGATTATGAGGTATTTGAAGGGTACTGCATCATCTTGTTTGGAGTATGGGAGGTCAACTGATGCGTTGAATGGGTTCGTTGACTCTGATTATGGTGGAGATCTTGATAATAGGAGATCCACTGGAGGTTATGTGTTTTGTCTTGGTGGTTCGGCAATTAGCTGGAGGTCATCTTTGCAAGATGTGACTGCGTTGTCCACTACTGAGGCTGAGTATATGGCTATGACGGAAGCTTTTCAAGAAGCTTTGTGGCTGGGTGGTTTCGTTCGTGAGCTTGGATTTGGTTATGGTGCTCCCGTTGTTCGTAGCGATAGCCAGAGTGCTATTTGTTTGGCAAAGAATCAGAATTCTTTCCATCATCGGACGAAGCACATTGATATCAGGTACCACTTCATCCGAGGTACTATTGCTGCAGGCAAGGTTGTGTTGGAGAAGGTGGCTACTGCTGAGAATCCAGCAGATATGCTAACGAAGCCATTGACAGTGAGCAAGTTCAAGCATTGCTCGGACTTGGTTGGTGTTTGTGTACCATGAGGGCCTTTTGGGTCCCAGGGGTTTTTATAGATGGTCTTTTCTGTTCCTGGTGCTAGCTACTTTAAATACGTCGTCAAGGTGGAGAATTGTGAGCTTGTGACTCGTATTTGGTGTGTAGAATAGCTTGGATTGGTGTGTGAAGTGTTTCGGAGAAATTTGAAGTAGAACTGTGAGCTGTTCTGGAAATATGTGAATATTTTACATTGAAGAAATTATAATTTGGAAATGTGATGAACAATAAAGTTGTAGATCTTTCTGTTAGCTTTCCAACACATCAATAATCAGCTCGATCGGAGGTCATATGAAGAAGTTATGGCTGAAATACTGAAGATCGTCAAAGCTGGAAATAAACACGGGGGGTCGTGTTTTGGAAACACGATCCGTGTTTTCCATCAGGAAAATATGTTCTGTTTTCCGGGAGAGGCCGAGAGATAGAAAATAAACACGGGGGTACCGTGTTTATTAATACGGTCCGTGTTTTTCTGGTTTTTCGCTCCGCCTCAGTTTTCGCTAATGATAGTCTCGTATAGTATAAATACCATGCGATTAGAACCCTAATCAAAGTGCGAACGCCGTCTTCTTCTCCTATTGAGTTCTATTGTAATTCCTTGATGAATTGAGTGATTCAGGTGAGAATTTCTTTGATTCTTTGTAATCACAATTACTTCACATCAATAAGATCATCTGTTTCCCCAATCTGTGTTCTTGAGTGTTATTCTCTTCTCAATTCTTGTGTGTTCTAATTGATTCTAATTAGATCTTATTTTTCCGAATTGGTATCGATCCACAACAGTTGTTGTTGTTATTATTATTATTATTATTATTATTATTATTATTATTATTATTATTATTATTATTATTATTATTATCATTATCATCATCATCATCATTATTATTTTTAGTATTATTATTATTATTATTAGGGTAAAACCTTCAAACCTTATATTATCATCTTTTACAATATTACTATTATTACTTTTATCTTTAGCAAAATTAGTATATAGTCAGTGTTATTATTATTATTTTATCTAAACCCTAATCTTAGCATAAATTAGGAAATAATGGTATTTTGGTAGGAGGGAATCTAATTTTTAGTTTTTCCCTCTTATAGGAGAGACCAGTCAAAACCTTAAGGAGGCGTAGGAGCGTGCTCCGAGACCGGTGTTGTATTAGGTAAGGATGTAGCTAAGGACTTATGTATGTAATGTGTTTTATATGCCTTGTATGTCATGTGCCATGATATGTGATGTACCTTATGTGTATTGTTATAACTATTTTATGTATGGTGCGGCTTCGAGTTGAGGTACGTTTATGTGGTGTCTTATGATTTGTGTATCATATGTGTGTGTTGTGATTATGATGTGATATGATGTGACCCTGTAAGACATGCATGTGAGGATGTTTGACATAGTATTGTGGGGGAAAGATGAAAGAGAAAAATGGGTGACTCTAGGGTTTGTATGGGATGTATAAAGTCTGCATTGGGTGAATTTTACGTATGGAAAGTTGATTTGGGGTGTGAGAAAGGTAATGGAAGATTTTTTTGGGTGATTGGGAGCTTTAGGTGAAAAATAGTACGTTGGAAAATATAAGGGTGCATAGGAGACCGAGCTAGGGTTTGGGAGAAAACCCTAATATGAGAAGGTGATAAAATGGAGAGATAAAGGAGGGTGAGTAGAGTACTTGATGAGGATGGAAGTTATCATGTGAGGGATGAACATGATTAGCATGGAAAAATAAGAAGTGAATGGTGAGAAATGGAGGGGTGACATGTGGAAGTGAGGATGCTAGGGTTTGGTGAGGTCAGCTAGGGTTTGATGTGGTCAGTTAGGGTTCGGTGTGTCCACCTAGGGTTCCGTGGTCACACGTGTACTTGGTGAGTAAAGTGAGTTGATGAGGGTTGAATCAAATGGCTATGATGTGTGGGGTGTTAAAATAGTTTGGGTTGTGTGAGGTAGAGAAGGATGGGCCATATAGGATCAAATTAGGGTTTCTGAATAAAACCCTAGAGTGAGGCAGTGAGTGGGCTTGCAGGTGTATGGTAGTAGGGTTTTACCCATACACTTAGGATTTGGGCTTCTACTGTGAGTTAGGGTAAGGAGGAAAGGATGTTGGGACAAGTTAGGAGGTGCATGAGTCTCATAATATATGATGAGCCCTTTTTGGATGATAAGCGTAGAGGGAGTTAGTCATGCATGTCTAGGATGAAACTTCTAAGTAAGACACTTAAGACATTAATCATGTAAAGTGAAAGATTATTAAGCTGGGTCCAAGCCGATCCACCGGTTAAGAATATTGGTTAAGGTATTCCACCCTATAAGTGTCTGATCCATCGGCTATAATAGTGTGTTTCTAGTCCACTGGCTATAATAGTGGAGGATCCCAAGCTCAATAAACCAAACCCTCAGTTTGCTAAGACACATAAAAGACACTAAGTATTTACATTGGAACACCATGCGAGTAGAAGCCAAACCGATCCACTGGTAATGAATGGTGGTTAGGGCGTTCTACCCTATATGTGACCGATCCACCAACTACAATAGTGATTAGGTGCTTGTTTCCCTATACTTGACCGATCCACCGGCTAAAATAGTGGGGCTCCCGTACTTTCATGGATTGATAAAAAGCATGGCGTGAAATGAGTACGGATCAGAGATTAAATAATTAATGGATTTGGATTATAAATTGGCCTTTATTCATTTATTTATTTGAAGTGATCATGTGCTATTGTATTATCATGCTTGGATTGTGTGTTGTTTGTGTATTGGCATTAGTGCATGGTTACCTTACTCAGTACGTAGCGTATTGATCGCCCTTTTTATGGGTGTTGCTCATTCCTATGAACAAAGGGGCCTTCTGACTTCATGCAGGTGGTAATACTTATTTTGATGCCTTCGATGTTCATGAGGCATCAGGCGGGGCTGAGTGCTCAATCAGACCTGGGTCGTGGATCGAGAGTGGAATGACCGGACTTTCCAATCAAGATTTCTATATTTGTCTATATCTTTTTAAGTCATAAATCTTATCCTCAGTAAACTCATTTTCTTCTTAGTAGCTTTAACTCGAAGTGCTGCATTATGACTATTTGGTTTCACACTCTGAGTTCCATCTCATAACTATTTAATGCTTATTTGTAGTCTTATTTAGATTTGATTTTTGTGGACTATTATTTCCCTTTTAGCCTTAGCACTTGGTACCGGGATCGGTCGGAGTGAACCAGTGTGGTACTATGTGTGTCGATAACATCCCCAAATTCACAAGTTTTAATTTAATTGCTTCTGTTTTAAAAATATATATGTATGTATGTATGTATGTATGTATGTATGTATGTATGTATGTATGTATGTATATATATAGTGAATTTTGGGTTGTTATAGAGGGTGATTCATTAGAGGAGATGACTCAAAAGGTTGAGAAAAGTATTTGAAATTACCCAAAAATATTTGAAAATTTATTGAGTGACTCAGAAAATTTTTTGTATGATGATTATAAGAAGTTTACTAAATTATCCTATACTTGAAGGTTATACAACTTAAAATCATGTAATAGATGGAGTGATAAGAGCTTCATAGAATTATTAACACCTGTCAAAGATATGCTTCACGGTGATAACATTCTATCCAATTGTATCTATAAAGTGAATTATATCCTTTCATTTATGGGTATGAGTTATGAGAAGATACATGCATGCCCTAATGATTTTATATTATTTCATAATGAATATGAATCTTTAGATAATTATCTTAATCATGAATGTAAAGCACCACAATATAAGAACAAGGTGCCATCTAAAATGTTATGGTATTTTCCTATAATACCATTATTTAGGTGGATGTTTAATGATGTCCAAGATGTGAAGAACTTGAGATGGCATACTAATAGAAGAAAGATGATGAGATTCTAAGACTTCCATCTAACTCTCCTCAATGGATGATGACTAATGGCTTGTTTCCTAAATTTTGCAATGAACTAATAAACTTGAATCTCACATTTTCTACATATGGTATAAATCCACACAATCAAGGCAAATAAAGTAAATGAACAGTGATTTTGGTTATATATAATCCAGTGTTGTGGCTCTATATGAAACACAAGTATATGATGTTATCTTTATCCATTTCAAAAATGACGAGAATCTTTTTGGATGTATTAAATATCTTTAGTTATACATATTGCTAGTAAAAATGATGAGAATCCAATATATGAATTATTATAGTGTGATTAAACGTATTTGGGAACTAGATTACACTATGTTTGAAATACCTATTTTTAGTTGCAAATGGGTTGATAAGAGTCATGGGGTTAGCTATGTGAATGGGTTCCATTTAGTAGAACTCAATAAGTTAGGACATAAAGAAGACCTATTAATCTTGGCATTACAAGCAACAAAAGTTTTCATTTTCACCGATCCTGCTAATAAAGATAGACAGTGGCACTTCCTAGGAATAAAAGAACTATCAATGAATGTCACAATAAAAATGATGTCAATTGGGAGCAAGAGTGTGCCAAAGTTGTACTAGAAACTCAATCATTGAACAATGGTAACAATAACATTGTTGAGGAGGAAATCTTTGTAAAGGATGATCATCGTGAAGCAATATATGTATCTAATCATGAAACCAATCCAAATGCTAGAAAAAAAAAAGAAGGAAAACAAAGCAATGAAGGTAATAAAATTCTAACATGTTTGTAGAGTGTGCTTGTTATCTTAACTTCTTATATTGTATACATTCATGAAACAATGGATTATTTCTTATTTCATAACATTACTAATGATATGTTTGCTTGACACTTTCACTTCATATTTTGTATATATTTATTCATAATCTTGTTTGCGCTAACTTATATACTGAAATTTCAAAAAGATATAACAAAGAAAACCATTGATAGGGACTCTTGTGATGAGAATCATCACTAACATGACAAATAGAGAACAAATAGAGCTAATATGGAATACTTATAATCTTCCTTTCGGTGAGTATACGAACTTGTTTCTTACATACATTTCACTTGTCACTATTCCTATCTCCTACAACAATTGGAAGCAGGTTCTTAAAGGTCATAGATAAGATATTTGATAAGATTTCATGGTAAATAATATATTTGGTTTGTTAATTTTAATACATTAACATTAGTATATATATTTATGCCTTATTTTGTAGGGAGTTTTCTTTGGCCCAGAGGTGAGAAAGAAATGGATTAATAGAAATTGTGGTGATCATCTAAAAACATTAAGGTCATACTTCGCAAATATAAAAATGTATAGAAAGAGGGATGGTGCTTTATGTACGAAGGCCCCTAAGTGTTATGGCTTCATTGATCATGATAGTTGGGACCAGTTTAATGCATAATATCTTCAGAATTGTTTAAGGAATTTGTTGCATATTAATTATTATTTTTTATTGAAAATACTTTATTAATATTTAAATAACTGTGGGTACATATTCTAGCTTGTAATATAGGATAAAAGTGCAAAACATAATGAAATTGGTAAGCAGAAAGTTTATTGCCATAATATGGCTCAAAATGGCTATGCAAGCCTCGAAGAAGAGTTGGTATGACATTTTGAATTATGTGTTAAGTGTTTAGGTAGAGAGTGTAATAATCATAATGATAATTTTAGTGTGTCTTTTAGAATTGCAACACATAACCTATGACAATAATCCATGTACCTCGTCTATTAATATTGGTACATTATGGAAGAAGGCTAAAGCAATAAAATATGGATATCTTAAAGAAGATATACAAGATATTGCCAAATTTTAAGTTTAAAGCTATCCCTAATTCTAGTTAGTTTTCTTACAGAAACTATTATATTATGTTTATTCCTATATTCTAAATTGCATACATTACATGATGACCTTGAAATATTATATTTTTTTAGGGTTTGGATCAATAATGTATTGTGTCACAAGTAATGGGAAATGAAGAACACTTCGGAAGACACAGTTATCTTAGATTAGGAATTATGTGAACAAGCGTGTGTAGTCGATCACGTGAACCTTGGGACACCAATGACCAAGTGGCTCTCCTAACCCAAAAATTACACATGGCATTTAAACGGATAACCACAATGGAAAAAGAGTTGACCTCTATCAAATATTAAGGGTATAAGTTTTCAAATTCAAATACACATGATCGCTTCACATATCCAATATTAATAGCATTAGACAAAGCTATGAAGCTTATATAAGTTTTTCTTCTCTTCTCAAGGTATGCATATCAAACTGTGAATTTCTATATATCAAATTTATCAAGTGTTGACTCAATAATTAAAAATATATAATATTTTATTCTAAGGCTTGCATAAAATATAAATTTTTAGATAATGACCCCTCAATCTTTTTAGTGATAGGAATGGCACGCATCAATCATGGTACCGAAATGGTAATGGTTTATGGGTCTATGTTGGCCCCAAATACGAGGACCATATGTATCAATAATCCATTAATTGGAGATGCACCATTGTTTTGTTATAAAGAAAGTAATAAGGCAACCATAGTGTTAGAAGCTCATTGAAGCTTCGGGCCTTGAATCATATATCATATATGTGTCACTACTAAAGAGGTAATGATATCCTCCATCCTTGTTATACTTAACATGTTACATACATTGTCTATATAATAATAATAATAATAATAATAATAATAATAATAATAATAATTGTCCCACGATAAAGGGAAAGCGAGTTATTTGTGGAAGGAGGGAAAAAAATATAAAAAAGAGGGCACCGAGATATGAAAAAGAGCTAAATGAGAAAAATCAATTACTCTACAAAAGATTTCATCTTTAGAGGAGAACCAACAATTATAAAATCCCCGCCAACTATCACCAACCTTGGCAATGCTGTATTTCTACACCCAA
Organism: Tamarix chinensis; assembly: GCA_030549775.1. Taxonomy (NCBI): domain Eukaryota; kingdom Viridiplantae; phylum Streptophyta; class Magnoliopsida; order Caryophyllales; family Tamaricaceae; genus Tamarix; species Tamarix chinensis. Next base: position 4,268,977 of record CM060171.1, on the reverse strand, counting down.
AAATACCTCAATAGCAATATAATTATAAATGATTGTCCTTCTATGTATGTATGGAGGGATGACGCCATTTACATGGTATTGGCGGAAATTATCAATGAAATTTATAAGCATGAATGGATGTCAATAACGAATGTGGTCGAATATGCTAAGTATTATTTTATATCATATATTTTAACACTTTTTGTTGTACTATATAATTATATGACCTCTTATATATATGCTTTATAATTTTCATCCATAGGTTGGCTATTAGCCATGTTGCAGTAGAGGGGATGATATCCTTTATTGTGTTTGTGTATCCATATGACATATCTAACCGCAATATAGTAAGTAAGGGTAGATACATAAACAATATAGCGGATTGCATCTTAAGCGAGGGGTACAACAATGGGATTTATCTCATACCTCACCTCACAAGTGAACATTAGATTTGTTACACCATCTGTCCTAATCAAAACAAAGTATATGTGTTTGATTCCCTCCAAAAATATTTCATTCCTTTTTTTATTGCTCGTTTTAAAGGGAAAGATTTAATTGATATGTTAGTATACTTATTACTCATTAGCTTATTTATGCATATATTCTACATTAAATTTTGAGGTATATAAAGCTAAAATATTGTGTATCAACTTTATTTATTAGGACACTACGAACGACATATATGAAGAGAGGCAGAAATAGTGTATCAAACCCAAGGAATCTTGAGTATAAGCCTATAATGGTATGCGGAAAGATAGACATCTTATTTTTTTATTTTAATTTCAAATAATATCTAATATAACAACAAGCCAACTAAATTTATTTTACAGTGTTCACAACATCAAAACAATAATGATTATAGAAACTATATTTGTAGAGCAATTGATCTTAATCTCAAGAACAAATATGTGAACAAATATCCAAGCCATGTATGTTTTTTTTCATATTTTTTCATCAAGTATTCTATGGAATATTAATTTCTAACCGAATGATCAAATCATATCAATTTGTAGTTGTTCATCAGTGGATATGCATGTAATACCCCACACCTTTTTTTTAGGAATAAAGAGTAAAGTAATGAATTATTGAATAAAATTTAATCATATGTACCCATTTTAATAATAATGATAATAATAATAATAATTATAATAATAACAATAATAATGTAATAAAAATGACACAAGGATATGGTTATTGGAAACCATTTTAATTAACTAACCTAAAATAAATTATAACAATTTATAAATTAATAAAAATTATTTTAATTCTTATTATTATTAATTATTACCCCTAAAATTTCCCAAAACCTAAACCACCCTACCACCCCCATTTTTTTTTTCTCCTCTTCTTTCCTCTTATTCTTTCTTTTCTTTCTTCCTTTTTCTTTCCTTCTTTTTTTCTTTCTTCTCCTAGCTGACTGGGTTGTGCCCAGCAGACCCAGAGGCAGCCCACTCCCCTCCTCCACCTCTCTTTCTCTTCTTTCCTTTTCCCCCTCGACTAGCCCAATCTCCTTTTCTTTTTTTTCTCCCCTAGGCGGCATGAAATACCCCAAAAACTTGCATAGCCCAATCCGACATCATTAATTGCCTAATTTGATTCTAATCTCGAGAAATATTGTTTTATCCTTAACCCAATTTCTTAATTCCAAAACTTTAATCGAATCCAAGACGTTAACTTAGATAAATCGTAACTTATAAACCGAAATGAAAACCAGCTAAAAAAAATTATTGCTAATCCTAACCATTTTGGCTAATCTAAAATCACCTAAACTAACCCCTAAATCTTTTTCTCTTTTCTTTTTTTTTTTATCTTTTTCTTGTCCCTTTCTCCCATCTTCTTTTTCTGTCATAATACTTGAACACCTCTTCTATAATTTTGCAACTTGCACCTGCATCATCCATCACTCTCACCACTACACCCCCCATCATCATCCATCATCCATCACCTTTCTTCTTCTTCTTCTTCTTCTTCTTCTTTTGCTCCTCCTCCTCCTCCTCCTCCTTCTTCTTCTTCTTTCATCTTTGCAGACCTGCACACCATGCGCACACCCTACCACTTCTTCTTATTCCTCTTATCTTTACGCAACATACATAATCACCTTCACCATCACCTACATTTTCACTCCAATAATCCACCATCCCTCATTGACTTCCCTCTCTACTCTTCTCTACCACCCCTCGTGTCTCCCCCTACACCCTCTACATTTTTTTCTTCTCTTTTGTCTGCGCATGCATGCTTGTGTGTGTGTGTGTGTGTGTACATACACTACACACTCGCCCTTCTTCCTTTTTTTTGACCTCCACTCTATCATTTTTTGTGTCAAAAAGCCACTTCTTGAACTCCCTCTTCTTCCTCCTTTCTTCATTTACTTTTCTTCTTCTTCTTCTTCCTCCTTCTTTCCCCTACTTTTGGCTTGCGCACCACCATCTCCACCACCATGCACCACCAATGCCACCACTCGCTACCCTTTGGCTGGTGTGCAGACCACCAAAGTCACCCCAACCTTCCCCTACACTGTCGTTAGTTGTTCCTGCTGACCACTGCCTCTTTTCCCTTCTTCTTTCTCTCGTCTATCGCATTTTTACAAAAATCACAACCTCAAGCGCGACTGTGTAGCACTAAAATTTCCTATCACATGCCCGTGTAACCCAGCACAGCTTACCCATGCACCTGTGCGAGTTATGACCTATTTGCCCAATGATCGAGCACGGTCATGTCACTTTGCATCGCCTGTCCATGTGCAATCTTTTCTCTCGGCCTGGGTGTTCACCGCCTGCAGCACAACTATGTAGCTCCCATTTTTTGACTATTCACCCCTATTTTTACCCCCAAACCTTGTCTAAACACCACTAAATTTTTACCATAGCTCCACCACACATTCTACTATACATCCACACATCCCAAGCTTCTATTTGACTATAGTTATTACCATTTTTACCTTCTTTACCTTAATTTCTCCTTTATCTTCGAGCCTAACCATGACTTTTATTTTTGTTATAGGTAGTATTCCGGTAGCTTCGGAGGAGAAAGTCTAGATTTTGTGTGCTTAGAGTTCGATGTCCTAGTTGCTAAAGATACTATTTGATGTTTATGATTTTTATGTTAATTACTTGTATGGTTATGTGTGTGTTTTTATAATATCAATGCTTTATGATTTGATATATGTTGTTCATGAAATGTGGGGACATATGAATATTATGTTGGAAGAAAGTGCTAATGGATAAGAACTATGGATGTGATATTATTATGTTAATGACATAATAGTGAGAAACAAATCTTATGGCATGAAATATGGGCTAAATGAGTTTTGATAAGTGGACATAAGAATTTTATAAGGTATGATGATAATTTGTGGATTTGGAAAATAATGTGTGTGAAAGGTACAAGATTTTATAAAATAAAGGTTATTGTTTGTGCTTAAGGGTAGTTTGGTCGTTATGGGGTAATAAGGAAATTTTGTTGTTTTATATGTTAGATGGATTAAAATATGATAATTATATCATGAGGAATGCTTGGAAGTATGACTATTGTTTTAGGGTCCTTTAATGAATTAATGGTTAATTTGGGCACAATGTCTTATAAAGATAATATCATTATTCTATGTGTAAAATCTAGAGGTTAATCAAATTCCAAATACGTTATTAATGATTGGCCATATGAGGTGATATATTGGAATTGGTAATCATGTGAATTTCATATGAGGTGTTATGACAAATATGCGAAATTAGGGTTTTTTAGAGATTTTTGTGAGTAATACCTTGGCATAAGATTATTAATGCATGTGCATAACATGAGAACTAGACCATATATTATGGGTATGATAATAATGATGAGATTCGAGTATGAGATAATATAATGTAGGGTGGAATAATCAATATGGTAGAATGAATGCTAAAGGTTGTAATTATTATTCGAAAAGACTTAAGGGTCGTGACCTAAGTTATGTGTATTTCTGCTTACTGTATTTGATGCTTGAGAATCAATCTTGAATAAGATACTAATCAATTAAAGTGAAAGAGCATTAGTAGAGCCAAGTTAATATATTTTTATATATACATATATATTCCCATTCCACCGAGGAGAATAGTGACTTGGAAGCATTTTGCTTCGAGAAGATGATGTTTTTAATTTTCGTTCCACTGAAAAAAATAGTGGCTCAGGAGCGTTTTACCCTCAGAACATGTTTTAGTCCATTCCACAATATTAATAATAGTAGGCCCCCTACTCATCGTGAAATGAAAATATAATAGTGTAACCTATAGAAAAGATACTAATGATTTAAAGTAGAAGAATACATGAGTCAGGACCAAGGTGTTATATATATAACCCATTCCATCAGGGAGAATAGTGGATCAAGAGCATTTTACCCTGATAAGGTGATGTTTTTAGATCCATTTCATAGGATGATAATAGAGGCTTAGGTGTATTGTCCTTGAGAATGTGCTTGAGACCTTTCCATTAGTTTAAGAATAGTGGGGTTCTTATACTCAATGTATATAAAAGAATGAAAATAAATTATATCTAATAAGATACCTAGATCATTATATGTCTTATGAGATTTTTTAAATCATTTATTTATACACTTATTATCTATTGTGGAAGCAAGTGCTAATTTTATCCCCGTTTTGATAGTATTGTTCTCTTACTCGGCACGTATCATACTGACTACCCGTTTTTTGGGTGTTGCTCATTCCCACGAGCAGGAGACCCTAATTCTTATGTATAGGTCTCAAAAGATCAGCTAGATGATTATGCTACCTATGATGCCTTATATGAGGATGAGTGACATCATTTGTATTAGGGGTTGGGAAAAGAGTAATTGTTATTCGATCGATGTATTTAACCAAATATATTTTTGGACTCTTGATCCATGGTATCCCTTCTTTTGTATTTTGTATTATGATTTGGAGTTAAGCTCCAAACTCATTATTTGTATTATAAATGTTTTTTCCATTTCTAATTTTCTTATGCTACTATAAATGTTTTAGCCTTGTGATTGATGTAAGGATAGTTGTATATCCCAAACTTATATCAATTACGATGTTAACCCCCAATATTTTACTTATTTGCTTTCACTATAAAGCAAATTTTTTTAATAGTAAAAATTGAGGTGTTATACGGTGGCCCAACGCACACACGCTCCCTCCCCTATTTTTCCTTTTCTTTCCCTCTCTTTTTCTCTTCCTTTCTTGTAACACCCCCAAAGTTCATAGCTGAAAATTTTCATTTACACTAAAACTGTACACCAAGACAAAGGGGTGATACTGCCATGATTAGCACAAGTGTGACCCTTAGCTAGTCTTGTACCAACCACCAGGCTAGAAAATTCAGAAGACATTAATTCCATTAGGGCATAAATCTACAAGGATTCTAATAATTCATAATTAAAAAAAAGTATAGTGCGTGATATAAGAGTTATTACATAATCAAAAACTAGTATAATGTTAAAGCCCTTGAGGGAAAAATAGTACGATCAACAAAATATGGTAAAAATAGGAAAAGATGAGTCCAAAAAACACTCACTCACAGGCCCCATTCCATGTCCAACAAGCCATCACTCAGCCCCGCCCAATGCATCGAATGCGTCATAGTCATCAAATACAACATCTCCTACCTGCACCAACCCAAAAGGGGCCACTACTCGTGGGAATAAGCAGCACCCATAAAATTGGTAATCATTACGCTACGTATAGAGTAAGGTAACCATGCAGCTAAGGCCATATATAAAAGATAGGGAGTATAAATAGTGAATCAGTCTGATTAAATATATTCATTAGATCTCTAGCCATTATTCCCATTTTCACACCATTATAAATTTAAGTCCATACGAGTATGCAAACCCCACTATTATAGCCAGTGGATTAGAAACATCTAGGGTAGAATGCTCCTAGCCACTATTATTCCCTTGTGGATTGGTCTCCAGGATAAGGTGCTCCTGGCCACTATTATGCTAGTGGATCAGTTTGGCCTTGACTCCCATGGTGTTCCATTGTAAGTAATTAGTATATTTTCCATAGCTTACTATCAATTAAGGTTTAGTCTATTGAGCTCGGGATCCCTCACTATTATAGCCGGTGGATCATAAATATCCAAGGCAACATGCACCTAGCCAATATTATTTGCTAGTGGATCGGTATCTAGGGCACCCTACACCTAGCCACTATTATGTTAGTGGATTGGTTTGGGCCCGGATTAATAATTTTTCACTTTAAATGGTTAGTGTCTTATTCTTGTCTTATTCAATAGGTACTTTCAGACTAGACATGCATGCCCATTGGACTTCCCATTCACCCCCTTTCCTACCTGCTCTCCTAAAAAACCGCATCCTATATCTTAGGATTTCTACGCATTCTATAATTTCCCAAACACCTCTCTCCCCTTTTTCCTCACTCACCATGAAGGCCCAAATTCCTTTGTATGTGGGTCAAGGCCTACTTTCCCATATCTCTGGTTTAACTCACCATCGCCCTCTAGAGTTTTTTTCTTAGAAAACCCTAATCTGGCTTATGTGGCCTAACTTCTCCCTGTCCTACACAACCCATGCTCCCATTTGCTTCCAATACCACCACTCCACTCAAATCATACCCAACATCACAACCTTACTTCCTATCCTTCACACATGACCATGAAAATCCTAGTTATTCCCCCAACCCTAGTACTTCTCCCTTTTTTTTATGTCATCCCTTCATCACCCTCACTTACCATTTCCCTTTCCACTTAACCCACTTTTCCCCCTCCATGTGACACCCTTCCACTCTCATCCCACACTCCAACCACTTCAATTAACTCTCCCTTCCACAAACTTCCCCCACTTAGGGTCTTTCTCACAAATCCTTGCCAAGTCCTCCATGCAACCTTATACCAACCTACGTAATATTTTTCACATATGGACTCCAATCACTCCAACTACTCTTCCCTCACCTTCCTTAACCCTCAAGTCAACTTTTTCCATGTAAAATTTATCCCCATGCAAATACTAACCACCCCATGCAAGCCTTACACTCCCCATACATAACTTATTCCATCCTCTTATTTTATTCATATTGTCCTTTTATTTGTCCACCTATAAGTCATGAGATACTTAGGCCTTTCTCACTTCCCTCTTACCACCCCACTCTCTTTACTTATTTCATCTTCCCATAACCTCATCTTCCTACTTAGGGAATCCAATCATGCATGTAATATAGGGAAGCAATACATAAGCACGATACAAGTACAGGTCACATCACCATATTACACATGCCATAAAACCTATACAACTTACCGTAACTTCATGCTTAGCAAGCTACGCTACAAGTGCATAATGCATAACCACATAAGATATATACATACAACCAACACACATAAACACATAATACACATATTGTACCTTAACCACATCTTTACCTAGAACGACACCGGGCTTTTAGCACAAATCCTACGCCTCCTTAGGGGATGGATTTGGTTCACCAATAAAAGTGGAACACTAGTGTTAACTTCCCTCTTAGTCCTTTCATTATCCCCTAATTGATTTTTAGTAAGAAACTAACATTTGTAATGATGATAATAATAATAATAATAATAATAATAATAATAATAATAATGATAATGATAATAATAATAATAATAATAATAATAATAGTCCTAATAGTATTAATAAGGTTGGTATTATTAAAGTGGCCAATAATAATATCAATGGTAGTATTAACCATAGTACGGTTAATAATAGTAATGATGATGATGATGATGATGATGATGATGATGGCAGAATAGTAATGATAATAATACTAATAATGATAAAATAATAATAAGGCTAAAATAAAAATTATACAAGAACAATCTATACTTAAGTGATAGCAAGGACTAGGGTACAACAAGAAGTGGAGGTGGTAGCTAGGGTGGCGGCGACAACGGTGGCAGTGGAAGTGGTGGTTGTTTGGAAAAGTTAAGCTTTTGGGGGTTGGAAGAGAGAAAGGTAGGTGGTGGTTATGAGGGGGTAGGTTCCTTGGACTAGGAGGGTTGTAGTGGTGGTGGTGGCGCAACAGGGTGGTGGTGGATGTGGTGGCTGAGGTGGTGGAGAAGGAATGAGGAGGAATAGGAGGGATAAAAGGGAAAGGAAAGGTATAGAGAGGTAGGGGAAGGTCTGCTGGGTCTAGAGGGAGGTAGCGCGGGCGGCGGTTACGGTGGAGGAGGCGGCGTATGGCGGCGAGAGGGGCAGCGATGGGGTGCAAAGGGCAGATCGAGCTGCCCAATTTGCACAGGTAAGGAGAGCTAAGTAGGAGGATTTAGGGGCAAGGAGTGGTTTGTTTTGGTGGAGGGTGATACAAGGAAGAGGCTGGGTGGTGGTTTGGACAGTGGCGATGCATGACGGTGGCTACGATGACATCTAAAGGTGCAATGGTAGGGAGATTTGGAAGATTTTTGGGTAGAGCAAAAGGAGAGGAATAGGGGTGATTCTGGGGTATTTATAGGCATAGTGAGGTGAAGAGGACAAGGGAGTAAAAGGGGTAGAGGCTCGCCAGTCGGTGATGGCAGGTTGGTACAAGCCTACGAGTTGGAGGGTCGTAGGGTATAGGGGCAAGAAAGGGAAGTAGAAGGGGCAAGTGGAAGGGGTAGGTTGGGCTCGAAATGGAAAGAAAAGGGATGGGGGAGAGAGAGGGAGAGTAGGTCGGGGGTTGTGTAGGTGCAAGGGATGATGGTTGGTGGCAGGGCAGGCGCAACCTGTAGTGCAAAGGAAGGAGAAGAGGAGGAGGAAGAAGAAGGGACATACCTATCGGGTGGGGAGAAAGGAAAGAGTGGGCAGCCTACACGCACGAGGAAGAAAAGAAAAAAGAGGGGGCAATTGGGCTGGCCTAATCGAGGGTAAAAAAAGGAAGAAAAGAGAATGAGGGGAAGAGAGCTAGGTTGCACGAAGGAGAAAAGGAAGGGAGGAAAGGTTAGGCCACACGAGCGAGGCCTAACCGAAGGGAGGAGGGAAGAAATAAAATAAAAGGAAGAAAATAAAGAAAGAAAAAAGGAAAAGGAAGAAAAGAGGGGGATATGAAAAAAAAAGGAAAATAAGGTGGTTAGGGTATTTGGGGTCATTTATGTTTTTAAATTTTTTAAAAATAATAAAATTAGTAAAAATAAATAATTAAATTCCTTTTTATATTATTTTAGAAATTATGGTTAAATTCCATTTTAGTCAACAAATTACCCTAATCTCCCCTAATTTAATCCTATATTGTTTCCCTCTTTTTTTATCTTAATTACTCCCATCAAATTAACATTATTTTATTTAAAATGTTATATTTAATTAATCTCACATATTAATTCCTATTTTATTATAAATTCCTAAATTAAAATTTTGGGGTATTACATTTCTACCCTCACCCCTACCTCCCACCTGCATGCCTACGAGCACCACTGCCATTTTAGCAGCTCCCCCTCCCTTCTCTCCCTCTCCTTTTCCTCTTTCTACCATATAAGTCATGTAACTGGCACCCCCTACATTGTCCCCATCCCTTGCAAGTGCCTCTCCCTCACCTACCCTCTAACCCCTATAATTTGCCTCCTTGTGCAACTGTACTGGCCTGTCATACCAGCCCGCAGCCACTAACTCCCCCTTTTATCCTCTTCCATCCTTTGTCCTCTTCTCCCTCCCTTGCACCTATAAAGGCCCCATACTCTTCTTCCCTCTTTTTTCTACCCCAATTTACTTATGTCTCCCTTTCTCTCGTCGCCCCTTCAGACACCACTACAGTCACCACCAAGCCTCACCGCTGTCCCAAATACCTGCTAACCTCTTTCCTGCATCTCCTTGGACTTGTTGAGCCCCTTTCTCTTCCCTTCCTTCCCTTTCCTTTTCTCTCCCTAGTAATGCAAAGTTGATAAGTCGAGTAGCCCTTTTGCACCCCTACACACCACCAGTGCCACCCCACACTGCCACCACCACCCTCCCTACCTCCCTTCTTACATAGGAAGACCTCCCCTACCACACTAAAAGCTCCACCACCCTTTATTCCCTTTCTATTATTCCCACTCTTCCTCTCTTCCTTTCGAGTGCTACCACCACGAGACCACCACCACCACCATTGGCATCCTAAGTCAGCAACTTCACCACCCCTAAGAAACCTTACCTTCCAACCCTAAAAATCCCTTCTGTACATCACCACCACTACCGCCGCTGCCCTCACCTGCCTAGTCTATTCTGGTTACACCTTCCCCTCCTTTACTTGTTTTGAGCATTTTATTTTAATAATTTATTATTATTATTATTGGTATTTTGGTTAAGAAAAAAAAAAGGAAAAGGGGTGGGAAAGAAGTGAAATGACCTACTTGAGGCTCTTATTATATGTATCGAACCAATAATTCCTTGGGAGGAGGCGTAGGATCTCTTGCTTCAAGCCTAAGGCCAACTAGGTAAGGATATAGTTGAGATTTGGGTTGTGCTATGAGTGAAATGGGTGTATTTGTGTGTTATGTGTAAATATATGTATATTGAACAAAGTGTGTGTGGTACAGCTTGGCTTGCAAGGATCTAAGGTAATGGTATGCATGATTCTCATTGTTTGTTGTATATATGGCTAAGTCTTTCTATAGGTGTATATATTCTTGTGCATCATTGAATAATAATATATTTATGCCTAGATGAGGTGGGACTTGAGTGGCCAAGGAAAGTGAAATAAAATGAAGTGGGTGGAGTGAGTGAAGTTCTATGTGGAAAATTTCCTAGTTATCTCATAAAATATTGTGGAGTAATGAAAAATAGAAATGATAATGTGAGGGGTTAGGGCAAAAACTTGTATGGGGAGTGTGAGCTTTGCATTGGGGGTGTGCACTTTGAATGGGGGAAAGATTTACACGGTGAATTCTTGATTGGAGCTTGGCTGTGGGGGAGAAAAGTGTGTTTTGGGTGGTTAGTGTACTTGGGGGAATTTTTGGAATATGGGAAGATGGGAAGGTGTATAGGGGCATAAACTAGGGTTTAAGGGGATCAACCCTAAGGATAGGGTGTGTTATGGGAAAAAGTTAAGGAATTTGGTTATACATCGGAGTTGAGATAAAGGGTGCACCACATGGAGGACGTGGCCCTAGTCAAATTGAGGGTAGAGTTGTGTAAGAAAGGGGTATAAAAGAAAACGATGGGAAATATTAGGGTTTTCAGGGGTGACCAACTAGGATGTCATTATCACACTTGTGAATTGAGGAGTTGGGCTATAAGGTTTGGAGTTAAGGTGAGTATGGTGATGGTACCTAAATCAAGAAAGATGTGGGCTAAGTAAGGAGAGGATAGGTAAGGACCACATAGGTCAGATTATGGTTTCAAGTGGAAACCTTAGTGAGCAATGGAGATCATAGGTGGAGAAAATGGAGAGAGGGCCTTGACCCATGAATACGAGGCTTCTAGGGTCAGTCTTAGGTTTATAGAAAAACATTTGGGGGTCCCAGGAGTCAATGGAGGGTGTGGATGTTCCGGGTCAAGGGATTAGGGTTTTCATAGAGTCTAGATTAGTCGAGTGATAGTAAGTCAAGATTGTCCCTTGGTTTGTGCATGGATGGGTGTATATTACCTAGAAAATAAGACACGAATAAAATACTAATCACTTAAAGTGGAAGATCATAAATTCAGGCCCGAATGTAGGATATTTACCTGTCCACCAGCTAAAATAGTGGTCAGGTGCATTTATCTCGGGTAGTATATTTACTGATCCACCAATTATAATAGTGGGGGGTCCTAAGCTCAATAATGAAACCCTTGGATAATAATAAATTATAGAAAAGACACTAATTACTTATAATGGAACACCACATGGATCGGGACAATATGTAGGATATTTACAGGTCCACCGGTTATAATAGTGGTTAGGTGCGTTCTAAATTGGAGCTAGTATATATTTACCAGTTCACTGATTATAATAGTGGTTAGGTGCATTTTTCCCTGGAGTCAATATTCCTGGTCCACTAGTTATAATAGTAGGATCCTCAAACCCACATAGATATAATTCAAGAGATGTGTAAATATGATACTAATAGCTTAAACTGCGACAAGGGTGAACGACCTAACAAAATATACTATATGCATTATATCTGTATTATGTGTTTTTGTGCCCTATCTTGACTATTTTTTACCTTACTCAATACATAATGTACTGATCACTTTAGTTATGGGGGCTACTTATTCCCACGAGCAGTGGCCCTTCTTAAGTCTATGCAGGTAGGTGATGAGGCCATAGGGAACTATAATGCATATGATGATCTATTCGAGGCAAAGTGATGCTTTGGTGTCCCACGTCGGGGTTGGAGAGAGTGTATTATAGAATATTTTTCCATTAGTACCTTATGTTTTTTCCCCAATAGTGAGGTCCTATCATGTATTTCCATTTCTCTATTGTACTAACATCGAACTCTCACTTGGTCTAGCATTTTCTGTATTTCAATGTTAAACGCTTTCACATTTTAATCATTTTCTATTATGGTTCCATATTTGTATTGATCTTTTAGCCTTGCGATGAGTATGAGGTTGGCCAGGAGCCATACTTATAATGATCATGGTGGTAGTACCCCTTTTTTATGGTGTGTGATTTTCTTAAAACAAATGAAATTTTCTAATGGTGATTTTTGGGGGTGTTATAATGAACGAGGCTAAAAATCCACATATGATGAAATTGATGGAGTTAGAGCTGAATGAGACAAGTTTATGCATTCACACACTTAGTATTAGGAATCTACATGCATGTTCTCTTTTGTATAACCGGCTATAATAGTGGTTAGGGCATAATTTCCTATGCGTAACCGATCCACCGGTTATAATAGTGGGGGTTCCCAAGCTCAATAAAAATAAACCATAATTTGCAAGATACCTAAAATATACTAATTATTTATAGTGGAACACCATGCGAGCCAGGGCCAACCGATCCACCGATTAGGAATAGTGGTTAGGACGCATAGTCCTATGTGTATCCGATCCACCGGCTATAATAGTGGTTAAGGTATGATACCCTATGTGCCTCCGATCCACCGGCTATAATATTGGGGGCTCCCGTATTCGCATGGATTTGATAGAAAGGCATAATGTGTATCGATTTCTGATAAAAAATCAAGTAAGTAATTAATCTGGACTTTAATTAGGCCTTTATGTACCTACTCGATTGATTGTACAATATTATGTTACCATGATTGTGCCTATGTTATGTCCTCTGTATGAATCTCTATGCTTATGTGTTGGCATTAGCGCTCGGTTACCTTACTCAGTACGTAGCGTATTGATCACCCGTTTCATGGGTGCTGCTCATTCCAACGAGTAGAAGGCCCATCTGATTTCCTACAGGTAGGAGATGTCTTTTATGATGATATCGATGTCTATGGGACATCAGGAGGGGTCGAGTGACATTGGGGCGGGACCTGTTCCCATAGTGACGTGGCCGGCTCTCCTTGAGATTTTTATTACCATTTCTTTTAATTATAGTTAGTAATCCGAAAACAATTTTATTATTGCAGTTTTTCTCCTTTCTCGATGAACTAATCCTTGTACTTTGGATTGTGTAAGGAATAGCGCGTATTTCATTTTCGTAATCATGAATTTGGATTATTTATTAATGTTTCAAGTCATTTTTCTTAGCCTTAGCACTTAATTCTGGAATGATAGGAGTGAACCGGTCTAGTGTTAAGTGTGGCTGTAACATCTCCAGAATTTACGGTTTAAGTTATAAGTATTATTATTTTTAGAAAAAAAAATTGTGTAAATTTTGGGGTGGTACAGCTACCCTAATTTCCTTACAAGATCCAAAACTCCTACAATCCCTTTTCCTACAAGTAAAAATCCACGATTATGAAATGCTTGAAGGATTCATACTAGTCGCTATGATCTTTCATATTCACTACAAATCCATGAAAATAACCTTCAAAACCAAAGCAAAAACTCTAAATACCAAAGGATAAATCCTACTACTCCAAACAGACCCAACCAGAGCCAACCCAGTTGTTCCAAAACTAATTAAATGGAAGGATATCACTTGTCTAGGTAATTGGCTCATTGAGAAGGTTAAACCACCACAAATAGACATACCTTAGCTTCCCACAAAACCAAATACAAAGTTAAGTCAAATTACCCAATTCTAAGATTGAATGGTAAAACTCAACTTTCAAAGAACCCAAAGCCATCGTTTCTTTGATACAACCTCTTCCTCTTCTACTTATGATTTAGAAAGAATTTTAACAATTCCTTATATAATAAATATTCCTTATGATCAATGCAAATACTATGTTTCAGATTTACCAAATACATCATTTCAAATAGCCAATTATACCTCAAGAATTCCTCATTCTATTTTCTCCAAACAACATTATGAAGTACCAACAAACCACCTCACATTTGTTTACAAATTCCCAAGCTGCCTCAGGATACAAGTTCTCCTCCTAATTCTTCTAATTTCTCTAAAATATCACAAATTTTGTTAAAGTTATTGAAAAATATTTTCAAATTGATAAATAAGATTTCAAAGATTATTTTTATGGATCACATAACTCAGAAAAAGAACATGGTTTTTCAAATACTTTGTTAACCAACACCATGATATCCAGACAAAATTTTATGACTACATTCATAATGAAAAAGTTAAAGCTTTATTTTTTGATTGGTTTGAAATTTATGCAAAAAAAGGTATAGATTTCCCTTTCTAAAAAATAAATACATTAACAACTTGAAATAAAATAAAAATATGGCAAACTAACAAAGGTACAATAGAAACTAACCATCCTCCTCTACAAAACAATAAGTTATCCTCAGGTAAAAATCCTTTTAAATTAAAACCTTTACACATGCCAAAACAAGATAACAGAGAAATTGTTAAAAATTATTCTTCTTTAGAATAACTTCACTAATATCCATCTTCGTACAAATGACTCGCAACTCACAAAACTTGATAAAAAAAATACAAAAAACCATACTTCCAGCTTTCTAAACTACTTATGCACCCCAAAACCCTAAAAATAAGAAATTACCTATCTTCAAACCATACCAAGTTTCTATGTCTAGCTAACAAAACATAAAAACTTGAAGGACTAAATTCCTTCAGGCTATAAAAACACAACTTATTTAAATAAATCTTGCATCCTACTCAAATCGGGTTCAAATTCATGACACTCCTGAACAAGGTTCTCAAGTAAACATCTTTAGTCTATCATCTTCACCACCAGAAACAAAAAATGAGTCACTCAAAGAAGCAACTCTCTCTCACCTTTATCGAGTAAGTCCAAAACCATCCTCTTCCAAGGCCATTGTTCCCAAGAACACAACCTATGACCTTAGCCTTGAAATTAGACCACACAAAGTGTCCAACCAAATTCCAAAGTCTCATCCCTTTTTGAATGGAATATTAGTGGAATGTATAAGTACAAAATTCTTAACATTTTAAACAAATGAATATCATTGCTAATGCCTACAATACAAAAATGGGCACCTTTGACAAAGTCATAATAGAGGTCATCATCCCAAGTTTCTCTGGGAAGCTTAAAGGTTAGAGGGATTTTTGTCTCACCCCTGATGAACAAAAATCCATTCTCGATGCTATCAAAATGGATAAAGATGAAAACATCATTATCAAAAAATGATGATGTTTGTCCATATGTTGTTGATTCACTTATTCTTTCTGTTTCTATCCACTTTGTTGGTGATCCTTCACACCTCAGTGCTCATTTGGTATGGGGGTAATTGGGGTGGAAAAATTACCTCCGTATTTTATATATCTTATATATTTTTTTTAAAATTAAATACTTTTATTCTATTAAATACCCATTTTAGATCTTAATTTGATATAAAAAGGGTATTTCATTAAAAATATATTTATTATTATTAAATACTTAATATAAGAGGTATAAAATAGAGGGAAAATTTTTCCACCCCTATTACCCCCATACCAAACAAGCCCTCAATGATAAAAATGTTAAGCTTATTTCAAACATCTAATGCAAACACTTTAGTGATTTCAAGTGGCATAAAAACACTTTCCTTACTCAATTTATGTTTTGGGATGACTCAAATTAGCCCTTCTGGAAGGAAAAGTTTCTTGCAGGTAATCCTCCACTTCATGGAGAAACAGTTTGTAATAAAATCAAGAAGCCTAAGGAAACCAAATTCCATATTCTAGATTCACCTACGGTGAACTTATTAGCCTTACCAAGAAAAGGTCTTTAAATTTATCAAGATCTTAAACTTCAACGACATTTAAAATTAGAGATGCACCAAATAAGGCAAGAACTTGGTTCATTCTGCCGTCAATTTAACATACTTGGAACATCAAACAAACATAAACACGTAATGGATCTTGTGATTTAAAACATTACCACAAGAAATTAAAGAAGTAATCATCAGCTTCACAACCTCCTCCACAACTACCATATTATAAGAAAACCCAACCTACTAAAAAACAACCTCATTCTTATTTCTAGCAACCTCCCTGTAAGGATGTCCCTTATTATAAATGTGGAAGGAAAGGTCACATACGAAAATATTGTAGGTTAAACAAACAAATATGTGAACTAAATCCAATGAGGAAACATTGGGAAAGATCCAAAAAAAATTCTTTTCAAATCTTCTGAGAATGAATCTTAAGATGAAGATCTTTCTAAATATGGGCTCCAAATTGATGAAATTACCTCACCATCATCTTCTTTCTCCTCTGAGTAAGAAGATGAAGACAATTCAAAATAGATAAATGTCCTCGCTAAAGAACAAAAACTTATGCTTGAGTCATTCAACACATTTGTGACCCTCTCAAACAAAAAGAATACCTTAAAAGGATTTGTGAGTCCCGTGAAAATGATGAAGCTACTCCTACTCCAACAAAACTTCCAGCTAAACTAAAAAAATACTTACGACTTGACCTCTATTCTTAAACAACAACAAAAAATCCAAACATATTATTCCCACAACTTCTTAACTACAAAAGGAAATCAAAGAAGTTAAAAATAACTTTAAACATCTCCAATAAAAACAAGAAAATGACAAAAATACCATAAAAATTTATCCTTTCTAAAACAATGGAAGTATCTTCTCCAGCTCTCAAAACAGATGATGAATGTGATGATCAATCCTTTCAAAATCTTCCTACTTCTACAAATTTCCTTAATTTCCTAAAAAAACTCACTTCCAAAAACATATCATAAACATAACACTCAAAATCTCTTATGATTTCCAAATAAACACATTAGTCCTTTTTTATACATATGCTGACCTAAACTGCATTAAATATGGTATTATTTTAAAATGATTTTTTTCTTCCTACCACAGAAAAACTTTATACAACAAATAACTCCAGATTAAACATTAAAAGTAAATGCAAAGCCTGTGTTATCTATAATAACCTCAAAATTAAATCTATTTACATCATAACACCTTATGCTAGCCATAGCATAATCCTAAAAACAACTTTCATGAATTTGATCATCCCTTATTAGGTAAATCATGCTAATATTAAGTTCAAAGCCAGAGGGGTAAAAAAATCTTTCTTTTTTTAAAATTCCCAAAAATAAAAATCTTAATGTACTTAAAGCTAATTTTATTTATCTTAACCAAATCAATCTTCTTGTACAAAGTAAACAAACTCACCTCTAATTTCTAAAATAAGGAATTTCTCTTTCAAAAATTCAAAGTCAAATTCTAATATCATCAAAACAAGATTATTAATCTTCAAAAATAAATCAAATAAGAAGTCAAATATAACCTTCCATATGCCTTTTGTGAAAGAAATCAACACATCGGTGACTTAACTTATGAAGATTCTTTTCTTAAAAAGAATATCCCCACAAAAGTTAGGCCAATTCAGATGAGTGATGAGTTAGAAAAGCACTATAGAATTGAGATTAGTGATCTAGAAGACATACATAAAATCTTAAAATCCCATTCCCCTTAATCTTGTGCGGTATTCTATGTTGATAAATAATATGAAATTGAACGAGGCACTCCTTGTCTTGTCATAAGTTACAAACCCCTTAATACTAACTTAAAATGGATCAGATACCCCATTCCTAACAAATGGGATCTTCTTCAGAAACTCCATTATGCTCTCATCTTTTTAAATTTTGATCTAAAATTAGGTTTTTGGCAAGTCCAGATCCCATCAAAGGATCATTACAAAACTACTTTTATTGTTCCTTTTGGTTAATACCATTGGAATACCATGCCTTTTGGACTCAAGAACATACCTTCTAAATTCTAAAGAATTATAAATGATATCTTTATTCTTTAATCAAAATTTTATGTTGTTTATATTGGCGATGTCCTTATTTTCTCCCATTTAATTGATCTACATTTCAAAAATCTTAGGGCATTCATCTCAGTCATCAAAAGAAATGGTCTTTTTGTCTTAGAATCCAAAATCTTTCTTTTCCAAACGCATATCAAGTTCTTAAGTCATTACCTTTCACGGGGAACTATCATCTCAATTGTGAGATCTCTTCATTTTGATTCCAAATTCCCTAATAGGATACTTGATAAAAAAATAATTATACAAATTCCTAGAAAGTCTTAATTATGTCTTATATTCCTATCAAAATGTTAATCCTCCAGCAAAGACACTTCATGACCACTTAAAGAAAAACGCAGTTCCCTGGACTCAAAAACATATAGAGATTATCAAGCATATTAAAACATAGGTGTAAAACATTCTTTATCTTCACCTTGTTGATCCAAAGCTACCAAAAGTGGTTGAAACTTATGCTTCTGACATCAATTATGGTGGTATCCTCAAACAAGTACAAAACCAGCAATAACAGATTGTCCAATTCACCTTTTCTCACTAGAATGATACTTAGAAAAATTATTCCGCTGTCAAAAAAAAGAAATTCTCTCCATTGTTCTTTGTATCAAAAAAATTTAATCTAACCTTTTAAACCAAAAATTCCTCCTCATAATAGACTTCAAATCAACAAAGGAAGTTCTACAAAAGGATGTACAAAATATACTCTTTAAATAGATATTTTCTAGATGGTAGACCATCCTCTCAGTCTTTGACTATGACATATAATATATCAAAGGAGATTAAAATTCAATTCCTGACTTTGTAACTAGAGAATTCTCTAGGAAAAATCCTGATATGGCACCAAAAAATAAAGGTAAACAACCTAACTCTCATATCCTCTCACAAAACCCCATCAAATCTTGGCACAAGGCCACAGTTGAAGACATAGAAAAGGCCTCATAATCATCACAAATGCCTCATTTAGACAAAAAGCAAGACTCACATAAATGGGTAGATACCTTAACAAAGTCTTCTAAAGCTTTCATGGTGCTTCGATAAATGATGTAAAACATTCTATCTCCTTCAACAAGTATATAATCTCTTTCCCTATTTTAAAATTAGAGGAATGCCACATGATTTGATACCAGGACTGCCGTAGGATATGAAGGAATGTCATTAATGTGGGAGAAGATGAGTGAGGAAAAGAGATAATGAAGCTTTATTTTACAGATAGTCAGGAGAATACGAGAACATGTGAATTTTATTCTCAACACATGAGCTCTATTATCATTTATAAGGACATTGCAACAAAATATTACAATTAGAGAAAGATAATATTTGAGCAGAAAGTTGAGTGATGCCCTCTAATGATCCTAAAGTCTTAAATTTATAGGCTGGAGACTTCAACGATTTGAGGCATCAACATTCCAAATTTTAACCTTTAATGTGGAAAAAAATATGAAATATTCCATTGAAAGACGTTTTATCTAAAGGATTCATTTGGAAGGTCATCTCTTTACATCAAAAGTGAAAAAGTCTGAAATATGCTTCATATTTTTGACTCTTTTCTTTGAAATATAACAAATTTAGTTAATGTTATTAAAGAAGAATTTCAAATTAACAAAAAAAAATTCAAAGTTTATTTATGTGGATCGCATAACTCTGAAAAAAGAACATGGTTTTCAAATACTTCATTAACCAACACCATGACATCCAAACAAAATTGTATGACTACATTCAAATTGAAAAAGTTCAAGTTTGTTTATTAGTTTGAAACTTATACTGGAAAAAAATATATAGATTTCCCTTTTCAAAAAAATCCAGTAATGACATGAAATAAAATGAAAACATGGACAACTAACAAAGGTACAGTTGAAACCGACCATCCTCCTCTGCAAAACCTTAAGTTGTCCTCGAGTGAAAATTCACTTGAATTGAAACCCTTACACATGCCAAAAGAAGATGACAGAGAAAATGTCAAAAAAATTTATTCTTTAGAATAACTTCACTAATATCCATCTTAATACAAATGACTCACAACTCACAAAACTTGATAAAACAAATACAAAAAAAACATACTTCCAGCTTTCCAAACTACTTCTACACCCAAAACCCTAAAAATAAAAAATTGCCTATCTTCAAACCATTCCAGGTTTCTATGTCTAGATAAAAAAAAAACATAAAAACTGGAAGGAATGAATTCCTTCATGCTATCAAAACACAACTTGGTTAAATAAATCATGCATCCTCCTCAAATCAAGTTCAAACTCCTAACACTCTTAAACATGGTTCTCAGTTAAACACCTTCATTCTATCATCTTCACCGCCGCAAATAGAAGATGAGTAAATCGAAGAAGAAACCCTCTCTCACCTTTATCGATTAAGTCCACAACCTTACTCTTCTAGGGCCATTGTTACCCAGAACATAATCCCTGACCTTAACCTTGAAATTAGACCACAAAAAGTGTCTAACCAAATTACAAAGCCTCATCTCTTTATGAATGAAATATTAATGGAATGTCTGGGTATAACATTATTAACCTTCTTCAGCAAATGACCATGGTTGCTAATGCCTACAAAACCCAAAAGGGTAACGCTGACAAAGCCATAATAGAGGTCCATATCGCAAGGTTCTTTGGGAAGCTTAAAGGTTGGTGGGATTTCTATCTCATCCTTGATGAACAAAACTCCATTCTTGATGATATAAAAATGGATAAAGATAAAAACATCATTATTAAAAAATGATGATGTTTGTCCATATGTTGTTGATTCACTTATTCTTTCTATTTTTCTCCACTTTGTTGGTGATCTTTCACACCTCAAAGATAAAAATGTTAAGCTTCTTTCAAACATATACTGCAAACATCTTAGTGATTTCGAGTGGTATAAAAACACTTCCTTACTTGAGTTATGCTTTGGGATGGCTCAATTAACCCTTTTAGAAGGAAAAGTTTCTTGTAGGTATTCCTCCTCTTCTTGGAGAAAGATTTTGCAACAAAATCAAAGAAGGCTATGAAAACCAAATTCCATATTCTAGATTCACCTATGGTGAACTTATTAGCTTTACCCAAAAAAAGTATTAAAATTTATCAAGATCTTAAACTCCAAAGACATTTAAAATTAGAGATGCACAAAACAAGGCAAGAACTTGGTTCATTCTGCTATCAATTTGACATACTTGGAACAACAATCAAACCTAAAACATGTAATGGATCTTGCAGATTGATACATTACCACAAGAAATCAAAGAAGTAATTACGCACTTCACAACCTCCACCACAATTACAATATTATAAGAAAACCTAATATAATAAAAAAAAAAACCTCATTCTTTTTTCCAATACCTCGTGGTGGGGATGTCCCTTGTTATAAATGTGGAAGAAAAAGCCACATATCAAAATATTATAGGTTAAAAAAAATCCGTGAACTCGATCCAATGAGGAAACATTGGGAAAGATATAAAACCTTCTTATCAAATCTTCTAAGAATGAATCTTAAGATGAAGATCTTTCCGAATATAAGCTCCATATTAATGAAATTATCTCCCCGTCTTCTTCTTCCTCCTTTGAACAAGAAGATGAAGCCTATTCAAAATAGATAAATGTCCTCACTAAAGAACCAAAACTTATGCATGAGGTTATTCAACACATTTCTGATCCTCTCAAACAAAAGAATACCTTGAAAGGCTTCGTGAGTCCCTTGAAAATGATGAAGCTACTTCTACTCCAACAAAACTTCCAACTAAACTAAAAGAAATACTTACGACTTAACCTCCATTCTTAAACAACAACAAAAATCCAAACATACTATTCCCACAACTTTTAACTTTAAAATGAAATCAAAGAAGTTAAAATGAGTTAAAACAACTCCAACAAAAAAATATATGACAACACCACCGTAAAAATTCTCCTTTGTAAAACAATGGAAGCATCTTCTTCGGCTCCCAAAAAGAATAATGAATCTAAAGATCAATCCTTTCAAAATCTCCCTTCTCCTATAGATTTCCTTAAGGTCTTGAAAGAAATCACTTCCCAAAAATATATCATAAACATAACACTCAGAATATCTTATGATTTCCAAATAAACATGGTAGTCCTTTTTGATACAAGTGCTGACCTAAACTACATTAAAGATGGTATTATTTTAAAGTGATTTTTTTCTCCTACCACAAAACAGCTTTCTGCAATAAATAACTCCAAGTTAAAATTTTTAAAGTAAGTGCAAAGCTCGTGTTATCTGCAATAATCTCAAAATCAAATCGACTTACATCATAACACCTGATGTCAGCCATAGCATAATCGTAGGAGCAACTTTCATAAATTTGATCACCCTTTATAAGGTAAATCATACTAGTAATGAGTTTAAAACTAGAGGGGTAAAAAATTGTCTCTTTTTGCTTGAAATTCCTAAAAATAGAAATCTGAATCTACTTAAAGCTAATTCTATTTATCATAATCAACTCATTCTTCCCATGCAAAGTAAACAAAATCACCTCTAATTTCTAAAAAAAGGAATTTCTCTTTCAAAAATTCAAAATCAATTAGAATTTAATATCATCAAAACAAGATTATTAATCTTCAAAAAATCAAATAAGAATTTCACTCTAACCTTGCAAATGCTTTATAGGAAAGAAATCAACACATTTTTGACTCACCTTATGAAGATTCTTTTCTTGAAAAGAATATCCCCACAAAAGTTAGACCAATTTAGATGAATGGCGCATTAGACATGCACTATAGAATTGAGATTAGTGATCTAGAAAACATATGTATAATCTAAAAATCTCGTTACCATTGGTCTTGGGTAGTATTTTATGCTAACAAATAATCTAAAATTGAACGAGGCACTCATCGTCCTGTCATAAATTACAAACCCCTCAATACTGCCTTAAAATGGATCAGATACCCCATTCCTAATAAACATGATCTTCTTTAGAAACTCTATTATGCTCTCATCTTTTTAAACTTTGATCTAAATCTAGGTTTTTGGCAAATCGAGATCTCACCATTGGATCGTTACAAAATTGCTTTTATTGTTCCACTTGGTCAATACTAATGGAATACCTGCCTTTTGGACTCAAGAACACGCCTTCTAAGGTTCAAAGAATTATGAATGATATCGTTAATCCTTAATCAAACTTTTGTGTTGTTTATATTGATTATGTCATTTTTTTTCTCCCATTTAATTGATTGGCATTTCAAAAATCTTAGGGCATTCATCTTAGTCATCAAAAGAAATGGTATTGTTGTCTTAGAATCCAAAATCTCTCTTTTCCAAACACGTATCAAGTTCTTAGGTCATTACCTCTCACAGGGAACTGTCATCTTAATTGTGAGATCTCTTGATTTTGCTTCTAAATTCCCTAATAGGATACTTGACAAAAAATAATTACAGAGATTCCTAGGAATTTTTAATTATGTATTAGATTTTTGTCAAAATGTTAATTGTATAGCAAAACCACTTCATGATCACTTAAAGAAAAACCATGTTCCCTAGACTAAAAAATATATAGAGATTATCCAGCATATTAAAACATAGGTCCAAAGTATTCTTTATCTTGACCTTGTTGATTCAAAGCTACCAAAAAGGGTTGAAACTGATGCTTCTGACGTCGTTTATGGTGGTATCCTCAAACAAGTACAAAAATAGAAATAATAGATTGTCTAATTCACTTTTTCTTACTAGAATGATAGCTAGAAAAATTACTCCACTATCAAAAAAGAAATTATCTTTCATTGTTCTTTACATCTAAAAAATTCCAATCCGACATTATAAACTAAAAATTCATCCTCATAATATACTAAAAATCAATAAAGGATGTCCAAAATATAGTCTCTAAATAGATATTTGCTAGGTGGCATACCATCCTCTCAGTCTTTGACTATGACATATTATCAAAGGAGATTAAAATTCTATTCTTGATTTCCTAATCAGATAATTTCTCTAGGTAAAATCCTAACATGGCACCAAAAAAGAAAGACAAACAACCTGACTGTCATATCTTCTTACAAAACCCCATCAAATCTTGGTACAAGGCCACAATTAAAGACAAAGAAAAGGCCTCATCATCATCACAAATATCTCATTTGAACAAATAGTAAGACATAAAAAATGGGTAGATACCTTAACAAAGTCTCCCAAATCTTTCATGGTGCTTCAAAAAATGATGCAAAACATCCTATATGCTTTAACAAGTATAATCTCTTTCCCTATTTTAAAAATAGAGGAACAACGCATGATCTAATACCAGGAACACCACAAGATATGATGGAATGTTGTTAATGTAGGAGAATATGTGAGAGAAGATGAGAAAGGATAAGAGATAATGAAACTTTATTTTATAGAGAGTTAGGAGAATAAGAGAACATTTGAGTTTGATTCTCAACACATGAGCTCTATTATCATTTGTAAGGAGAATGCAACAAAATATTACAATCAAAGAAAGACAACATTTGAGTGGAATGCTGAGCAATGCCCTCTAGTAATCCTAAAGTCTTAAACTTATAGTATGGAGACTTCACTGATTGGAGACATCAATATTCCAAATTTTAACTTGTGATGTGAAATAAAATATGAGATATTCCACTATAATATTTTTTGTCTAAGGGAATCATTTGGAAGCTTATCTTTTGCATCAAAAGTGAAAAAGTCTGAAATATGCGTCATACTTTTGCCTCTTTACTTTTGGCTGCTATAGTGATCATTTCTATGATGCTTACTTTATTCTTTTTTTGACTGGATAAACACCATTTTAGTTGTTGTTTTGTCATATCTAGGAACCTATTGTAATTATGAAAGTATTTTGTAACAGTCATCATCATTTTCATTGTCATAGTTGATGAGAGGCTCAGATGATAATGATGATTTATTTTGTGATAGAGTTTGGCTAAGAATGGCAAGATATTCACTCTGAGATTTTTGCAGAAGTAATTTTTTGGGTTGTATGAGACTTTTATGCAAGGAAGTAGGCTTGAGACGGGTTAAGAGGGACCAAAGAGATTGGTTTGATTGGGTTTTGTGTTTTTGCCTAGTTTTGAATATGTTGTTTTGAGATTTTATCAAAGGCTTGGAATTTGTTCCATCATTTGATTTTGAATCATCTAATAATGGTAGGAATGCCCTCGATATTTTGATGTTCAATATGCCTAGAGAAAACCTATGGAAAAAAGAACTTTGAACAAAAATGAAACAAGGGTTTAAATTGTTTGTCTTTTTGACTTGGTCAAAAAAGGGTTTTCAATGAGTCAAGTCTCATTCACTTGAGGAGGTAGTATGTCCAGTAAAGATCCAAAATATTTCCATCATTTGATAAACCATATAAGTAGATCAGATGCTCTAAAGTTTTGGAAGAAGAGAAGCTAAGACGCACTAATGTTTGAAAACCAATTATTTTTATATATTTAAAATTTAAGACTAAAAATAGTAATTAGTTAATTTTATTCTTTTCAAAATAATAATAATAAATATAAGGATAAAAATGCATAATAATGTACTATAGTACTATTTTTTTACATAGTTAATTCATAATATGCTCATTAAAATTATTATTTTGATCCCTAGCTAAAAACATATTAGATTTAACTACAAAAATACCTTTCCATGATAATTTTGCAGTGAGTTTTGAAAAGAATACTTTAATATGACAAATTTTTGATAAGTTAGTCAAACAAATGCAATTTTGTAGCAAATTATCCACATCAATATTGTTTTGTGGCAAATTTATGATATATTTGCCATAAAATTAGCTATGAAATTTTTTTAAATGATATATTAGTCACAAATATATCTTTTCATAGCAATATATGTCAAGTAAACCATAATTATTATTATTTTGTATTAAAATGCATGTGATTTTACCACAAAAATATTTTTAATGGGAAATTTGTGGCAAAGTTCACCACAGAAATACTCCCCCCCCCCCCCCCGACAATTTAGCAATAAACATATTTCTTCTTCCGCAATAAATTTAGCAATGAAAGTTTTTACTCATAAATCATAACAAAAAATCTAATATAACTATTATCGAGCCAAGCGGATTCGAATCTTATCCGGTGATTTGAGCTCAAATATAGTATTACTATAACCATAGCAAAAATATGCAGTAGCCTAAGGTCCCCATAGCGTAGGGCAATCATGTATAGATAGTATGGAGAAAGGGGTCAGGCAAGTAAACAGCTAGTTCGGGCAGCTTAGTTACTAGAGTGCCGAACCATTAAGTTCCAAGTCATGAGTTCCATTTCTACCAGTAACAACCGGATTGGTAGTATAAAATTTCCGTCTGTTCGAGACTTCGAGGCCCCTATATAACTAAGGGCGGTCCCTGGGTAGTAAAGAGATGACCACACCAGGTAATAACTTTAAGGACCTACGATTGACTTTTTTATACT
The DNA here is from genome assembly GCA_030549775.1 of Tamarix chinensis. Lineage (NCBI taxonomy): Eukaryota > Viridiplantae > Streptophyta > Magnoliopsida > Caryophyllales > Tamaricaceae > Tamarix > Tamarix chinensis. The sequence continues at coordinate 4,242,414 of CM060171.1, read as the reverse complement.
ATGATGTTGAGTTTTCATGAACTAACATCTTACATGAATTCACGCTAAGAACCAACAGAGTCAATGACAGAGTGATGGTAATCTAGGAGTTACAGTCCATTACAGTAATTCTCAACAGCTACATACACAAAAGGACGGTGATGGAGTGTATATCTATGGTCTTATTTCTTCTCTCTTCTCTCTTCTCTCTCTCTCACAGTCACATGGCAACATAAGAGGGAGGTTGTCCTTTTGTGGAATTTTGTAGTAATTCCATGGGCAGATCCCATTAGACAGACATGTGAAGTAGACCGGACTGGGAGCTTAAAGAGAATGCTTTGCGATGTTCCTTCCTACCTTCTCCACTTGGAGTGGTCACCACGTGCCTAGCTCCTCTTGGTTTCTAACTCTGTTTTTCTTTATTAACCTTCGATTAGGAGCTCTAGTTTTCAAACAACCTACTCCTACTACCCTTCCACACAACACGAAATAATCCCTCTGATTTTGCACCGAAAGTGAGAAGAAAAAGGGTCCTATAGCTATTAAATTTTAATTACTAATAAATACCATTAATTTTTAGTATTTTTTGGGTACAAGCAATTCATTTACTTACAGCAAACTAATATGTATAAAACTTAGCTATTATTATGGTATCTATGAACAAATTGGTTTAAAAATTAGTCCCAAGTTTATAACTTATTTAAAATAATTTTTTAAAAATTAATTTTAAAAATACGGATAACAATTTACTTACCAACTCAAACTTTTAAAAAATACGGTAGCTTTATTAAGCTAAACACACTCTTAGTTTGTAGTTGACGTGAACATTAGTTAACTTTAAGCTAATTTGGGGCGTATTTAATACACAGTTTTTTAATACAAAAATTAGTAAAAATAGCTTAGTTTCGAGAAGAAATTAGTAAGATATCTTTTTATAAGTCACAAACTAATATCTCGTAACGGTTTTCTATCCATCTAAAATAAAACATAATTCGCTTCTCTGCCAATGCAACATAGTCTTTTATGTCATTTTTGTAGCTTATGACACTCTATCCAATTCAACAACTAATTTCTATATTCACATTAAATAAAATTAGCTAGCCTCTCAGCTTTCAATTGATGATTAGGTTTTTGGAGCAGCACTGAGTGCCTTCGCTGTGTTTCAACACATGTGATTGTTTCTCTTTGAGGTGCGAGTGGACAGAGGAAAGCAAGTGTAACAATAGATAATTACTAAGTTTGTTTATTATTATTATTATTTTTGTAATGAACAAATTCACTGGACATGTATCTAGCTTTAGATATTACCAAATTCTACATTTTTATTTTCATTTCTAATGATAGTCTTTACAAATGTCACTCCTCAATTTATTAGCTTTTAACAAGTTAAGATGTGTCGAATTTACAATCCTAAGCTGTCAATGCATAAAGCCATACTTTTTCAAAGTCGAGCTTGACTTGTTCAACTAAACGAATAAGGAGAACTAAACTTTTAACAAACTAAATAAAAAGGTCGCAACCCAGCTTAACTCATTTACGACTCTATTCTTAGCTAGGTTTTGGCAAGAAAAAAAGGTATTCTATAATCCAATCTGGAATTTGAAATATCCAATATGGCAATATTAAATTGTGACCGAAGCATGTATTTAATCCAATTTATTCAAACTAAAATAAATATTTATTTTTTTTAGTATCGTGTTATGTTGGAATATACTGTAAGTATTTTAGGCATAATGTATTGTTATGATTGTGTATCATACGGTATTTGGAGCAAATTGTACCATATTTTAAGTTCATACTATAATGTTATGAAGCACATTATATTGTGTTTTGTTATTATAATATTTTTTTATTGTATTTTCTAATGCATACTTCTTATTCATAATACAAGTAAAATTAGACATTTTTTAATATACTGATTACGTGATTGAATATACTAATACGTGATTCGGTTGATTTAGTAGTCCATCCGATAAATCACATATATATGTATCCAAATAAATAAGAATATCCGGTTTTGCACAAGTTGGTTTTTTGTTTTTGTCCTAGTTAGCAAAAAAAAAAATTTTTTTTTTTAAAAACCTTGAAAAATGAACAGGACACCGACGTTAAGTATTAGAGTATTACTGGCTGCAGTACACTAATTCAGCTACTGACGAAAATGCTTTTATGAGTTTATAGGGCAGCTAGGTGGGTAGAAGGGGACCCTAGTATTATATGTATTTCCGAGTAAACAAAAGGGTTAATAAGGTGTCTGTGGCCTCTGGCCTGTGGGTATGTGCATGGTTCTTTGGCAGGATGTGACTTTTGCTCTAACTCAGTCACCGATCATTCTCGTCCTTGACACTTAACTCTCCTTCCCTCGTTCCAACCTCCTAAATGCCTCTATATATAACCCATCTCTGACTCACCCCTCTCCTCCTCAAGACAAGAGTGAGGCCGAAAGCTAAAATTAGTGCAGTGTCCCCCCTCCACTTCATTTCCCATTAAATTATCTAGCAATCTCTCTCTCTCTCTCTCTCTTTCTCCCTCCCTCCCTCCCTTCCTCTGTCTTTAATTTGAAGGGTTGGTTTCTTCTTCATTGAACTTAGCTAGGGAATAACGCACAACAGAGAAAAGCACCACCACCACCATCAATGGCGGCTCTCATGGTGGTTATTGTGGTGGTTTCAGTAGTCTGCATCTTATGCTCAGCCTTGTTAAGGTGGAATGAATTGAAATACAGACGTAAAGGGTTGCCCCCTGGTACTATGGGTTGGCCGATTTTTGGAGAGACGACTGAGTTCCTTAAACAAGGACCAAATTTCATGAAAACCCAAAGAGCAAGGTCAGACTTACACCTACCTAGCTAAAATCGATTAACCAATTCGTGTTTTTCTGTGCGTGGCTAGTTTATTAGTAAAATTTAAATCTTCTGCGACTAACTAGCTAGTTATAAGTAGTAGGTCTCCGCGGCATATATATATATAACTGTTGTGCTGGTGGTTGCAGGCATGGTAGTTTCTTCAAATCCCACATATTGGGCTGCCCAACGGTAGTATCCATGGATGCAGAGATAAACAGATACATATTAATGAATGAATCAAAAGGCTTAGTACCTGGTTATCCTCAATCCATGTTGGACATACTTGGCAAGTGTAACATTGCAGCCGTTGATGGCTCCACTCATAAGTACATGAGAGGTGCTTTGCTTTCACTTATTAGCCCCACCATGATCAGAGATCAGATCTTGCCCAAAATTGACGATTTCATGAAATCACACCTCAGCAATTGGGACAACCTTGTCATTGACATTCAAGTTAAGACCAAACAGGTCTGTTGTTATCACTGATAAGATTATCAGGAACTATTCCTCTTGTTTTTTTTTTATCCCCCCAGATTTATTTATCTATTTTCCGTCTGCTTTATCTTGTCTAAATATCCCCTGTTTTCCTCGTTATTTTTTTCCACTAATAAATATGTAGAGAAATGAACATTCGTTACTAATTTCATGCTCCTTTTTTTTTCTCTTTCATTTTCCCAGATGGCATTTTTATCAGCATGGAGACAAATTGCTGGTGTTGATTCAAACTCCATAGTTGAAGAATTCATGCCCGAATTCTTCAAGCTTGTATTGGGCACTCTCTCTCTTCCTATCGATCTCCCTGGAACCAACTACCGCCGAGCTTTCCAGGCAAGGAAGAATATAGTGAACATATTGGGACAGCTCATAGAGAAGAGGAGAAGATGTACAAAGGAAGAGACGACAACATATAATGACATGCTTGGCTGTTTGATGAAAGTTGAAGACACCAACAAATATAAGCTTAGTGATGAAGAGGTTATTGATTTAATAATTACTCTCTTGTATTCTGGGTATGAGACTATATCTACTACTTCAATGATGGCAGTTAAGTACCTCCATGATCATCCCCACGTTCTTCAAGAGCTTAGGGTAAGTGAGTTTAAACGAAGATTGCTTGCCCTACATTCTGTTACTATGATACGAATTTCTGTTGTTGTTGTTATGGGTGGTTTTGATTTATTTGTGTTGTTTTCTGGGGTTTGTGCAGAAAGAGCATTTGGAGATTAGAGCAAAGAAGAAACCAGATGACCCTGTTAATTGGGAGGATTACAAGTCCATGAAGTTCACTAGAGCTGTAAGAATTTAATTGAATTTTTTTTACCGTCTATCAATATTCTAGTAGTACTACATAAAACTATTATTTGCTATTAGTAGAGATTTGATTTTTGAAGAAAATAATGATCCTATTATGACTCTAATCAACCTGAGACCGATCAGTTCCTTAATGCCTTGTCTTATTGGTGCCAGGTCATCTTTGAGACATCAAGATTAGCTACAGTTGTTAATGGTGTTTTGAGGAAAACCACTCAGGACATGGAAATAAATGGTGAGTACCGCAGTGGTGTGCTAATAATAATGCACACTAGCAGCACTTTCCTGAGTGTGTGTTGTGGGTGTGGGTGTATATATGTGTGCCATATGGAGTTATAATAATTGTAGTCTTTTTCGCTGGTGTTTCATGTTTGCTTAATATCCTGCACTGATTATTGACATTTAAAAAAAAATAATAATGAAGAAAACTAAGCTAAAAACTGTACCTTTAAGATTCATGACTGACGGACCAGATAGACAAAACTTTTGGGTCTAGCTTTTCATCATCTCCTTCGTTTTTTTTTGGTGGGCCCTTTACAACCTTGTGATCCACATGTCATCCCATGCCCGCTGACCCAATATGTTTGTCCGACCCATATATCCAGGACCATAGAAATTGCAAAAGTTAGAACACTGCTTTTATTGAAGCACGTTCTAATACGTGAGGATATTTGAATTGGAGTTACTTATTCAAAGTAATTATTGAAAATAATTATTTATGTTAAAATTTAAATTATTTTTTTATAAAAAATAAGTAGTTATATTAGATAATTATTAATACAAAAAAACGCTTAACTTAATGTATTAAGAACTAAGTTCGAGTTTTCGGTTCTGAAGCTGTGTTTTTTTTTTTAGTTAGCCTTGCCAGATATATTGCATAAGTTTGAACAATTATATTGACTTAAATATAATCCATGTATAAGTTTGTACCCCATTTTTCTTTTGCAGGATTTACGATACCAAAAGGTTGGAGAATTTACGTATATACACGGGAGATCAATTACGATCGATCTCTATATATTGATCCAAACGCCTTCAATCCATGGAGATGGATGGTTAGTTCATTATATCATACCATCATGAATCATATGCGTCATGCCAAATAATATATATATGTATATATATATTGCAAATTATTAATGATTTTTAACTAATGTAATTTTGTTTTTGTTTTGTTTGAAAATTGAAAATACGCACAGGATAAGAGCGTGGAGAGTCAGAGCTACTGCTTATTATTTGGAGGAGGAACGAGGCAGTGCCCTGGGAAAGAACTCGGAATAGCTGAGATCTCGACGTTCCTTCATTACTTTGTGACCAGGTATACATGGGAAGAGGTCGGCGGAAGGAATAAGTTGGTTAAATTTCCCAGGGTGGAGGCACCCAATGGGCTGCATGTTCGAGTGACGGAGCTCAGATGAGGTGGCGGCCGCGGGGGTGGGGGGGTTTTATCATTAAAAGGGATTAATTAGCTTGTAGCTGCTCCAGATTGCGCCGGGCCCATGGATGTACAGAATTAATTAGTGTTTAGCATATAGAGAGGATTGGTAGCAGCACGCCGCTAGCGGTGGTCTGGAAATTTGTTGATAGAGAGATTGGTGTTTTGTTTGACGAGAGGCTTTGAACGGAGGTTGTAGGGGGGATCGTTTTTCTAATTAACAGAGGTCCAATTAAATCTGATTTGGGTTGAAATCTTGGCCACTCTCTCTCTCTCATATGTATCTCGTCCTTTCATTTCATTTTTTTTTTTTGTATTATAGTATTTATATATCGTATTTATTACTACTACAATAGCAGGCTGTTTTTATATTTTCCTCCTACCTTTTTATTATTAACGATTCTTACACATGATTATATATAAAAAAAAATTTACGGAATATCAGCGTCACTAATATTAGTTCAACAGCGGCATATTCATCAGTTGAGCTGAGCAGGGATTGTGTAGTATCTAGTGACAGTAGGATTATTTAAGCAGACGTTCGTTTTAGTATTTCAGCACTTCTTGATTTTGCGTTACAATCTCAAACGTCGTCTATTGTTTTGTGTAGCGGATGAGACATGCATCGCGGCGATTATTTATATTATTTGTTAAAAAATAATAAAATATATATGGCATAGATAATAGGTAAAAAAAAAAGCAAGGATAAAAATAAAATATAGGTTTTGATATTTTTTTAAATAAAAATTTAATGATAAAATACTTTTATTTTTTATACTAATGAAATATATCTTATTATATATTAATTAAAATAATATAATAAATATATATTTGAATACAAATATAATGATTATATTTTTTTAGAAAAATTTTAGAGTTGAGATTCACTTCAAACTACATACATATATTATATTGTGAAACAGGTGGAATATGAGAAAAATCAAGTAATGGGAAATTTTGAACTTATACTGTACTGTATTTTTACGTATCTTGGGCACAAAAAAGATGCAGAATGAAAGAAGAAAAAAAAAAGAAGGTTTTACCGACAAAGACTATTTATTATACAAGTACTGGTTTTTTCGACATCTTTTTATAACTTTATAGAACATACACTCAGCTCGTCTAAAATATAAGTCTAAAAGTCGATTTATTTAACTAAACGATGAACGAGTTAAATTAAATTTTTAACGTCTCGACTCATTTACGACTCTACTCTGCGTATATTAATACCTATCCTTGGGAAAAAAATTGCAGAATGAAAAAAAAAAGGTTTTACTGATAAAGACTTTATTATACGAGTACTGGTTTTTTCAACATTTTTTTCTTATTGAAGTCCGGCTACGTCCCTCGGCGCCAAGCACCCCCTACAAGAGTCAAGAAGCGTCTGCTCTGTTATGTATCGTCATCCAGATTCCAATTTGTTGCAACATGTATTATCGGAAAAGACTACGCCGCGCAGGGTCGCAACCCTGTAAAGGAGAAGATGACAGCAAAGCCAATAACAGAAAACCATAGAGGAATGAAAAGTAGACAAAAATCAATGCACAGTCTCTCTCTCTCTCTCTCTCTCTCTCTCTCTCTAGATATATATATATATATATATATATATATATATATATATATATATATATATATAACAATAAAACAACAAAGGAGAGAATTTGATGCCACTTGGGATTGTAATTGCTTTGACAAACCAAAGTGCTTTAGGAACCACATGGTATATTGATACGTGCGGATTGCTATTTTTTTTTTTTTCAGAGTAGTTGGTTGGTTAATCATGCATTCGAGTGCATGGATGCATATCCTCCTCCATACACACACAATAATTATTATTATTATTATTAATTTAATGGAGCAAAGCACGAAACTGTTTCATCTTTTCCGCTCACTCTTTTTTGGCGAAATGATTCAGTACCTACTGACATATATGTATATATATATCTATCTATCTGTGAGTATATATGTGAATGTATGATTGGGATGTTGCATCTTACTGTCTCAGGAAGGACAGTCTGTCTCCATGGTCCCTGACGCCCAATATGTTCAGGGAAAAGAGAGAAGATGGCGGGGGCGGGGGCGGGGGCGGGGCGTGGCTTCGGCCCTTCCAGTCTGTATCACTTTCTCCATTTTGTCTCCTTCCATCCATTTTTCAATCCAATTAATGATTCAACTTACGTCTAGTCTCCCCTTTTTATACCGTTTCCCTCTTCAAGTCACTTCATTCTCCGATGCATATGCTTGCAGAACTCTGTGACGGATATATAGCGTGTCATCCATTACTTGGTGCGCATGAATGACTTCGCTTTAGTACGTTAATAGCATCGATAACCCAGAAATTCCTTAGGTGAAACCCGTTTGCCAATTTGAATCTTTTTTTTATAAAGATTTAACAACTTAAGTTATAATTCAATCAACCATCATTATAATTTAATGCCAAAAAAATAAAAAATTATGTATTCATAATAATAGTATATAATTAGATGTACTATAAATTTTATACGATCCGTAATAATATATAAAATTATACAAACATCTACATACGTTCCAAATAAAAGCACTTATGAATACAATTATATATATATAAATTAAATTATTAGATAAAATTATAAACCAATTGAACGAACAAGATAAGAGTGTAATTGTTACTCTTTTTTTTCTTTTTCTCTTTTATAAAGTCATCTATTTGTCGTTATATAGAACTTCTATTATCTGCTACTCTAACTTATAGCATGCATCGTAGTTGGATGAATATAAATTATGACATGATGATTTAAGGCTATGAATTAAAGATATAGACATCATTTAAGATATACAAAAAAGGAGAGGCACGGTGTACAAAATCATTTGATTTTCCCCGTCCTTTATTTTTTTTAATTCCTGTAAACATTATAATGTTATTGTTAATTGTATCTGCAAAAGGTGTTTATCTAACTACAAACCTAGATTACTAATAAGGAATAATATCATACACTCTTATACAATAAATCCATATTAAAATAATAAAAATAAATAGTATGATATAAGCAAACATGCTTTAAACTATCGGTTAAACAACTATGAATATTGTCTGGTATTATAATTCTCACATGGTAAAAATTCCTCCCCGATCCAAGAACGACAGTGTTGGATCATATATTTTGTTTTTCTTGAAATATGCGACTGCTATACTGAGATTTATTAAGCTATTTATAATAGTTAAGGGCAGTAGGGTTACGATAAAACATGTTTAATAAATGATCATTTCTAGAACTTACTTATTTATCATAAGACAATTGGTTATCGAATATAATTTGAAAAATTTAAGGCTTTATTCAATGTCAAATTCCATTACCTACATATATTATTTGATAACAACTTTTTTTAAAGAAAAAAAATTACATCCACCTTATTACTTGTATAATTAAATAAATAGACATGTGTTTAGACCATTGTCCTCGTATATTATTATTATTATTATTATTATTATTATTATTATTATTATTATTATTATTATTATTATTATTATTTATGGGTATTCATTATTATAAAAATAAAAATTATAATTGTAAATATAATAATTAATATATATATATATATTAATAATAGCAAATTTTATTTTTGTATTTCTAATAATAATAATGATTATTATAATTCTGAAGATGATTATAATTAACACAATACTGATAGTTATTATAACAATCATTATTATATATTAATATTTATAAAAAAATTATAATAATGATATTCATAATGATGATTTATTATTATTATTATTATTATTATTATTATTACAACATATTTTATAATAACAATTCGTTATATCATTACATATATTAAGATAAAAATTATTATGATAATCATAACAATAATAATAAATTACAAAAATTAATTTATTAATTATATTAAATTGATAACAATTAATATCAATACAAATTTCAAATTAAATTAACTTGACCAAAATCCAATACGACTTGAATTATATAAATTCGAATCCACACGATCCAATTCTGATATGATCCGACACAATATGATAAATTTTTAATTTATTAAGTATAGTAAATCTATAACAATTAATATCAATGCAAATTTTAAATTAAATTAACTTGACCAAAATCTAATACGACTTGAATTATATAAATTCGAATACACACGACCCAAATTCGATCTGATCCAAAATATGTATGTCTGAATCGAACTCAAACCCAAAAAATTTGATGGGTTAGACTTAAGTCTGACCCGATATTGTTCTAATTCAAAATGACTTGACCCATTACAAACTTAATCTGAATCATCATTACATGAATTAAACCCAAACCCAAAAAATAATTAAACCGAACCCAATCTAATTGTATAATAATCTGAATCAAATTAATCTGACTTGTAACCGGCTCAAAAATCAACTAACTGAGATGTGCTTCTAGATTGCATTTGGGAGTTTATCAAAAAATTGCAATTGGGGGACGGTCTTAGGCCCATCCGACCAACGCATGTAAGGGACTCCATTTTATTTTGGAAACCCATATATTCAGCCAGACTTTCACCGATCGAGAGTGCCATCGAGGTTCGTTACTTTTCTTATGGGCTCTGCCTCGACGAATTGCACCGTGGAAATGTACGGCGAATATCGATTATCATATTGGTATGATCACTATTTTACTAATTTAATAGTTGGATTAGTATTAATTAAAAAAATAAAAATATGCAATCCCTCCGTTCTTGAAAATAATTTATTTTAATTCATAATTTTTGTTTTAGAATAAAAATCATTTTAGTTGCCTCTTTTTTTATGCAATAATTGTCATATTATTTTTTAATAAATAGTATAATTATCATATTAGAAATATATTTATTAGATTCTCAAAAAAATACTTAAAGTGCCAAAAAAAATTTTTTCTAGAAATGATTGGAGTAAAAAATTAAATTATATATAAATATGACCGGTTCATAATAGATCTTTGACAAATATATTTATCAGTCCACCGGATTTCACCAATTATGTGAGTTCTTGCCCCATTTTTAACTTGACCTCTTAAGGACCAACACATATAATATAACCAATGATTTACTTGATTCGTCGATTTACCAACCAATTTGATCTAATTTTTTTAAACCATTTATAGCATCCATTTTCAAGCTGAATGCACAATGTATTTATCCTTTAGTTGAACTATAAAATCTATCACACATATTTAATCAGTTACGCCACTTTTTAAAATTGAATACGCAACGCAACTAATTATCCTCGAGTTGTGTACCATGATTGATAATTATAAACTAGTTTTTTTTATTCCTAATTAGCTAATTTTATTTTGATTTATATGATAATATAATAGTGGTCCCCCACCTTTTACAAAGATTTAAAATAACTTGATTTTTAACATAATTGTAAAGGAGGAGGAAAAGGATTGTGTGAAAAAAGAAGGTACTCTACATGTACCTCCTGCAATATAATATAATTAGGTGATTATTATTTTTAATTTTGACCAATAAAAAATAAAATTTTTGTACCAAATTTTTTCTCATATTTTCCTTTATAAAAATATTACACGTGTTACACTAATACTTATTTTCCAATAAAATAAATATAATCTAGAATAAAAATATGCATAATTCTGAATAAAAATACACATTTTTTGAATATAATAGCACATATGTTCTTGGTGATAAATACATAACTTAAAAAGGTATAAAAGTAATAGTTTTTAATGATATAAATACACATCATTTAGAATAATAAGATAATTTTTTTAATATATAAATATACATCGTTTAAGATGAGAGTATATATTAGTTAATTTATACAAGTGTAGAGGAGAAAAAAATACACATATTCCACTATTACAATACATAATTTCTAAGACAAGTATACACATCTTTTTTATACAAATATGAGCAAAGGAATATGAATACTTAAAGACAAACACACATCTTACAATTACACAATTAAAAGATAATATACACTTTTTAGAACTAAATATACATATTTTATACATGTGCATTCTTCGAGCACTAAAACACATGTATATTGGAATATAGACACATCTTACACATATACACATATACATATATTCTCTAATAAGTTACGCATCTTCAATGACCATGACGCACATATTCTATAATAAGAATGCACATTTTCCACAATAATAATATACATCTTTCAAGATTTAAACACACAATGTTTAATATATAAATGCACATTTTTTTAGAATATAAATAAACATTCTTTGGTACAAAATTACACATCTGCTATTTATATAATTGCAAAGGAGAAATAACCACATCTTAAAAATATACACATATTCCATAATAATACTATATATTGTTTTTAAATTGTTTAAAAGAAATATTTGATAGAGAATAATAATACATATTTTTCACAAAAAATATGCACCTTTTAGGACATGAATATGTATCTTTTTAAGATATAAAATAAATATCTTTTAAACACTTATATAAGAATATACATCTTCTATAAAAATAATAGACAACTTTTAGAATAAGAATGCATATATTTCACTATGTTTGAAAATAATTAGACATACAATACATTTCTATGATAATTTCTAGGATAGGAATACACATTTTTATTTATTTATAAAAGTGTATTCTCTCAATACAAAAATACACATCTTCCAATATGTATATATATATATATATATATATATATATATATATATATATATATATATATATATATATATATATATATATATATATATATATATATATATATATATATATATATATGGGAGGGGTCACATGCAAACTACTATTAATATACAAACATAAGAACCAATCTCATCCATTAGATCAAAATTTAATCACATTCAAGATTTTATTAATACCAAACCAAAAAACTAATCCAAACCTATAAACCCTAAACCCTAAACCCTCTAAACCCTAAACCCTCTAAACCCTAAACCATAAACCATAAACCCTAAACTCTCTAAACCCTAAACCCTAACCCTCTAAACCCTAAACCCTCTAAACCCTAAACCCTCTAAACCCTAAACCCTAAACCCTAAACCCTATAAACCCTAAACCCTACACCCTCTAAACCCTAAACCCTAAACCCTAACCCTCTAAACCATAAACCCTAAACCCTAACCCTCTAAACCCTAAACCCTCCCTAAACCCTAAACCCTCTAAACCCTAAACCCTCTAAACCCTAAACCCTAAACCCTAAACCCTATAAACCCTAAACCCTATAAACCCTAAACCCTCTAAACCCTCTAAACCCTAAACCCTCTAAACCATAAACCCTAAACCCTAAACCCTAAACCCCAAACCCCAAACCCCAAATCCTAAACCCTCTAAACCATAAACCCTAAACCCTAAACCCTCTAAACCCTAAACCCTAAACCCTCTAAACCCTCTAAACCCTAAATCCTAAACACTAAACCCTCTAGACCCTAAATTCTAAACCCTCTAAACCATAAACCCTAAACCCTCTAAACCATAAACCATAAACCCTAAACCCTAAACCATCTAAACCCTAAGCCCTAAACCCTCTAAATCCTAAACCCCAAACCCTAAACCCTCCAACCCTCTAACCCTAAACCCTAAACCCCATAAACCATAAACCCTCTAAACCCCAAACCCTAAACTCCAAACCATAAACCCTAACCCTAAAACCTAAACGCCAAACACTAAACCCTAAACCCCAAACCCCAAACCCCAACCCCCAAACGCCAAACCCCAAACCCTAAACCATGTAAACCCTAAACCCTAAACCCTAAACCTTCTAAACCATAAACCCCAAACCCTAAACCCCAAATCCCAAACCCTAAACCCTAAACCTTCTTGTGCACAACCTTGTTGGTGAACTATCATGTAACTGCATGCAATTCCTAAATCCGAGCCAACAAACAAAAGAAATAAGCGACAACATTAGCCATATAATAATACCGACCCAAAGATAAATCAGCAAATCATGTTAGAACCAAACTATATTTAAACGATCCAAACAAAATCAACAATCTACAGCCCGGTATGATTCGATTTACGATTCATATGCCTTAAACATTAAAAATTAATTATGCACCTTATAACCGCTTCAAACTTCCTACAAAAATTATAAGCAACGAGCAATCCATACTAAAAGTTCATAATCCACACTAAAAATTAGGCCTCTTCGGAGCACCAAACTAGTTCATGGTGAACTCTCTAGGACACTGTGCTCATATCCATTGCCAACCGACTCTTACGCCCAACAAAGTATAGGAATGAATAAAGGCTGGGCACCGGAACTACAGGTTTCATTTGTAGCTAATGAGAATGCGCAGAACCAGGAGTTCTGTTACGTGTTCACGTACGATAGTGACTTGGTTTGCTCGATGAATATTTGTTCCAAACAATAGAAAAAATAAATGTCAAACACCAACATAAAATAACAAATAAAGAACAAATCACTCGGCAAAAAAAAAACAAGCCGATGCTCGATGTTGCTGATAATGGAGATTATCGAACAAGAAACAAATACTCAGACATAAATCGGTAATACAGCACCATACTAGCATATACTATGCAAACTATACAACAAATTGACAACAATCTCTTCGAAATACCAGACAACTCAGCATAGAAATTAAATCCAAAATTAACAAAATCAGTCGGTAATACCAGAACAATCAGCACATAAATCAAATTAAAAATGAACAATCGCATAATAAAAGCCAAATCACGCAAATAAACTTACAAATTGGAGGAGAGAGGTTGGAATTATACCGATGGTGTGCACTGAAGCGGCGGTCGGTCGCAGAGGTTGCGCTAGACTGTTGCGTTGGTTGTTCTAGCTGCAGTAACGGTGGAGCTCCTACTTAGGTCGCGATGTCGTTGTGTTGTGCTACTAGTGGTGCTTGTCCGCGTCCGCTATGTGGTGGTTGAAGTCAAGAAGGGTAGAGGAAGGTTAAGAATGAAGAAGGTGAGGTCTGGTCGAACTGAACAGGGGTAGAAATGGCGATAGAAAGAGGGAGACGAGTGGCGCAATGGAGAGATGGAGACGAGAGAGATGGAGATGGGAGGTGCAATGGAGAGAGGGTGCGATGGAGGTGCGATGGACAGAGGGAGACGGGGGACGAGAAGGGGGGTCGGGTGCGGTATAGAGGCAGACGGGAGCGGGATGGGGAACGGGATAAAGAGGCAGGGATATACATTTTCAACCATCAGATATTTTAGATCCAACGGTTGAAAACCATTCCCACGTTTGTACAAATAAATAGTTCGCATATGAACTCATTTCTATATATATATATATATATATATAATGAAATAAATACACATTCGTTATTTATACAAGTATAAGAGATAAATATACATATTTTAAAATAAATATATATTATCAATGCTAGAATACACATTCTTTTTTGTTACCAAATATTATTACATATTTCAAAATATGTGATGCCCTCTCCACACACTTCGTAAATGTTTGGCATATGCTAGTGCATTTGTAATAGGCTAATATCTCCTAGTCCTACAGTTTACTAAAGTTATGTGTTAGCATTAGAAATGTAAAATGAGTTTTTTCAGCTTAATATTCAGCTCGACTCGATTTGTTAAAATGTCAATTTGGTTCATTTGTTTAGTTAAATAAGTTGAACTCGAACCTTACTTTTAGATTTTTTTATTAAATAAGTTAAGACCTAATCCAAAAAAGTATTGATTTATTTTATAGCTTTAGATCGTGAGTTTGGTTCGCCTCATTAAAAATTCGACTTTAATCTAAAAATATTTGATTTAACTTGACTCATTTACAACCTTAATTAATATTGTATTTTATTTTAAGGCACCGGCTAGAGCTTGGCAATATTTTAGCATTCGTTGGGAATGGCTTAGCATGGGGTGGGTTACGGGGATTGGGCCGTTTCCAGCATAAGTGTTGGAAACATTTGCACCGTCCAACAGTCGGCTTTGCCCATGTTGACGAAGCTTCTCTTCCATCTACCCTTTCTTTGTCACTGGTTCTCCTGTCTTTCTCCTTGCCCCGCCCTGATCAAAAGCCTTATTATCTGTATATCTTGCGTAGACCCGTGTAGAAGTAGGATAGCCCACTCTGCCTGCCCATTTCGACCTGATTACAATTCTAAGACGATCGCATCTATAAAATATGGTATAAGTCGGCCTTTTATTTTAGATCCTGCAAAATATGACTTGGCCGTCTTAGAAAATCTATGGTGACTTTTCAGACTTTTATCAATCCGATTAGTTTTTAATTTATTATTATTTTATCTATTACTAAAAATAAATAATTCTTATTTGATACTATTTTTCTTTCTCTCTGAAGTTATATCTACAAAGTACTTTTAAATTAAAATATTTTAATCTAGTTATTTGTAGAAAATATTAATAATGATAAAATTATAGTAAATAATAGTACAAAACAAAAGCTTTTACTTTTTTATTTCCTTGCCCTCCTTTGAGGTCCAATTAAAGGGTTGGAAAAATAAAATAGCATCAATTTCAATTTAAGTTGAGTTATTTTATATGAAAAATATGCTAAATATAAATAATAATTTGATAAATATTATCAACTCTATAGAAAAATAGTTTATTTTAATACAAGTGAGTATTAGACAAAGTAAGATATACGAATTTGTTTAATCAACATTCACTTAGATATTAAAAATAAAATTAATGCATATAGTCATTCTAATTTTATTTATTATTATTTCTTTTTTCTTGTAAGATGTAATAAAATTAGTCAATTAAAACATATATAAAAATATGTATACAAAATCTCAATGTCTATAAGCCAACCTGACCTAGCCCAACCAATTATTAGCTGAGAACCGATGAAGGTTCACAAATAAATAACTAGATAAGTCATAACTTAATCCAACTTTAACCTAAACTAAGTTCATCATTGCCTTTTCCATGTCAAAATCAAAATGTATATATTTCTTGGACAGAGACATGTTGGAATTGAAATAATATAATTTAGTAAATCTAGTGAAAATGGGGTGTGGCCCATGGCATTATAAATTAAAGATTCAGAGATACTACGTAATAGTACAGACCCCGCTTAACAATTAGATATCGTTACACTAAATGGGCCCCACCCAAAACCCCAAGGCAAAATCGCCTGAGACCAGCTAAATTTGGACCCCAAAAACATAAGTGCCCGGGACGCCCTAAGGGTAATCCCCCAGGAAGAGCTCTAACTTCACTCAAAATTTAGTTGAAGAGTTGAGGGTTGATCACCCATATAAACTATTCAAAGATCCCCTTAGCTTTTGATTTGGGATCACATTATTTCCACCTCCTTTAGACTACACGTCCTCGTGCTTCCTTTGTCGGTAATCGGCATAAGTTCTTAGGGAGATTTCGACGAAGGTTAGACTCTGATACTAGATGATACGAGCCCCGCCTAGTGATTAGATATCATCGCACTAAAAGGGCTCCACCTGAAACCTCAAGGTGTAATCGCCTGGGACCAGCTAAATATGAACCCCAAAGACGTAATCGCCCCGAGAGGCCCTAGGGATAATCCCCCACAAAGAATCCTAACTCCATCCAAAAACTAGCTTAAGAGTGGAGGGTACACCTCTTATATAAATTGTTCAAAGATCCCCTCAGTTTTTTTATGTAGGATCACATCACTACGTATAAGAACAAGCATACAATGTGTATTTAGGGGGGCTAATTTAACTATTTTTTGGGCTCCTATTTGAGCCTCTTTTGGATGAATTTATGCTATTGCAAAACGCAACTTTATATGAATATGTACTCTATTTAGTTAATAGCGTTTTCTTTCACTCAAAAAATCATTTGTTAAAGTAGATCTAATGAATGTGCCAAGGGGCAATTGGGTGATTATGAATGTTGGGACAACCCAACACATGTGCTAATAAAGTGCAATAAGTCTATGGGATAATATCCTAATATGTAGATATTATTTTTTTTTATTTTTTATTTTTTTTAAAAATAATTTATCTTAAATTATAGTCATCCAAAAAAAACATTGAAAAAACATTACTATATTTTTTAGATATTTTTTTACAAATAGAAACTCACATTATTAAAATTTTGATTTGATATAAACTATGTAGTCATATTTCACTATTTTATATACTTAAACTTCATCATTATATACTTAATTTTCTCCATGTTTGTATTTTACCATTTTACTGCTGATTTTCTTTGTGCATATATATATATATATATATATATATATATATATATATATATATATATATATATATATATATATATATATATACATATTTATTGTGTTCATATTAAATCACTTTTGTTATAAAGTTTCACTCATATTTTTGGCAATTATTTAACTTCTCATTACCAAAATTTGAGTTAAATACAACTCTTGAGTCAAAGGATTCTACATGATTCATATATTACCAAAACACCCCAATACAAGTGCTCAATACAACCCATCATAACACTCCTATTCATTAGATCTAGATAACTCATCTATACTATCTAAACATCATAGACACCAATGGTCAAGTGTGCTTAGGTGCTACACCATTTGAGCATCATTTGTATGTGAGTGTTTAATAAACTTCAAAGATAAGTTGCTTAAGAATGGCATCAAGTTGCAGTTGCTTCTAATGAAAAACAACTTGGGTTTTGATTGTGCCAGACTTATGAATCATGGAGCAAAAAATAACTCCTCATACCTTGCTTTTTCTAGTATCTCTTCAAGTCACATTGACCATCCATCCCATGCAAGTATATTGACATTAGCACACTAGTATACCTCTTATCATTAAGACCATAACCAAGATCAAAGTAACCAATCAACAAAATAGTTTACACTATCACACTAGTGTACCTCTAAGGTCGAATGCTAGCACACTAGTGTGCCTTTGATCATCAATACCACAGCTAAGATCAAAGTAACCTATCAACAAAACAATCGATAACACATACTCCATATAAATAAATATTATACGTAACAAGTATCTCATAATCTGCACCACACCTAACTAAGGTTTCTTTAAGGGACTCACCACACACATGCTCATAACATGAGCAATACAAGGGTCGGTACTAATCATATCTTACATCAAGAATCTCACAGATATAGAGTATGAACCAATGACTAAGTAAGCCACCATAACCACTTTAGATTTGGGCAAATCTAATGTCTTCGGATTTTTCTACTTAGACATATCTTTTACTACACCAAGCATAACATAGAGACATGACAAAACAATAATTAGTGAAGCATCACATACCAATGTATGAGTCCACCAAAGAGATCGTATCTCTTTAGCAACAATTTTAGAATACTCCAAAGTAGATTTAGCACCCAAAATAACATTTGAGTCTAGCATTAGCTCCAATACACCAATACTATTACCAGTAGCATACAAGGCATAACCAGCTCTGCCAAAAGCAATGCCCACTTGATCCACTTGCTGCTTGGATTCCTCATCAAAAGAATAATTTATAACATCTATACCAACAACAACCTTCACCCTTTCTGAAGCATCCATCAGACTTTCCTACTCCACCTTCTTATCAAGAAAGAATTCAAACTCATAGATGGTAACAGATCTAGATGTAACAAGATCACAAAACAAAGTTCCCCTAGTCATGCCAATGACACTCTCGTGTCCCAATCACAACAACCTAAGATAAGCAACATCTAAGTTATACACTCTCAATGTCACTCCAACAGCACCCTTAATAGTTGTGCCAACAAGTTTATACAATGTCCTGACTAGCTTATCAACAATTGCCACCATAACCCCTTTAGCAACCTTTAATTTGCCATTCTTAATGATACACCTATAGCCTTTTCTATCCAAGGAATATGGAGAAATTAAGATATTGGTCATCTCAAGAGAAGGACGAAAACTAGAAAATGTCCAAATAACAACATCATGCATCCTCAACCTTACAATTCTAATCCTAACAACTTTGCATAAAGCCCCATCTCCTAATACAACAACTCCACCTTGGATAGTGTCTTAAGTATAGAACCAGTTTCTATCAGAATTCATAATTCACCTATTGAAAAATTGAATATGTCCATCAGTAGTAATCTGTACATCAGCATTGCCATCAATTATGGCAGCATCGCCCTCTTTAGGTACATTACTAGTAGTATATGCAGGTTTCCTATTAGAGTAGTATTTTCTAATATAGCCTTTCATGTGAAAGCCATGATAGACCAAAGCCTTGAACATGTCCTTCCTTGATTTGGACTTCTTGTTGTCATCAGACCCCCTTCCTACAAGCCTCTCACCACGTGAGTCCCCTAGGCATCCTCTACTCAATTGATTCTCAATCAATTCACATTGTAGCGTGCCATTTTTGACATATTCAAGGAATAAGTCATCATTTCCATACATTACAGTCTGATAAAAATGATTATAAGAAATAAGCAAAGAATATAACAACATCATAGCCGAATCTTCATCATCTAATTTAATATTTATATTATTTAAATCCATAACTATATAGTCAAATTCATCAAGATGAGATATCAAAGACTAACCCTCACCTAATTTTAAATCATGAAGCTAAGTCTTTAACAATAAATGATTTTTCACAGATCTCGTCATATATAAGAATTCCAACTTCAACCATAAGGCGATAATAGTTGTCTCTTTGGCCACTTCTTTCAAAATGTTGTTTGACAAACATGATTATATGATGGATAAGGCCTTCAAATCAATATCTCTAAAGTCCTCATCAGACACCGTTTATGACTTCTCTACTTTCCTGGATAATGCCTTCTCTAATCCATTCTAAATAAGGATTGTCTTCATCCTCAATTTTCATAACCCAAAATTAATAGAACGATAAAATCTCTTAATTTAAAAACTTTTATATACCATCCCCATATAGATCCATCACACACCCAAAGCTTTTATACTTATTGTAGAGAAAAAATCACAAGATGTAAATGCTCATGACCTTATCTAATAAGTAATCAGAAAATTCCATGATAAAATTGAGATAAAAATATATCACAATAACAATTTGGGAAACAACAATGATCTTTATTGCATACAACACTATTGATTACAAGGATAATCAAATAAGCCTCACAATATCACTAATTACACAATTCTCTCACAAAAATAACAGACTATAAGAAAAGAGGGTTTGAATAGGGTTTGGTGGCGTACCACTAATTACTAAGGGTTCATACACATCTATTTATAGAAGTACATGACCTACACAAGCAAATGGTACAAAATAGGAAAAACATGGTATGTTTTCATAAGCACCGGGGGCTGGTTTTTCTATAACTCTTGACTTAATATAAAATAACATAAGACCAAGTATACTAAGAAAACATGAGTCATGTTGACAAAAAGGGCCCCTCGTGTTTTCTCACTTGATCTTCTTTTAGCTCCAAATTTATCCAAACAGATATATGTATCAGTTCATACTAGATTTGTAATCCCCCAAAAATTTCAAAACCTATATTTTAATAAATAACTTTGTTTGAAATAAAATTAGCTTGTAAAATTATTTATTTTAATTATTTATGGATTTTGGAGAATGTAAATTTGGATAAGAGTACTTAATAAATTAAAAATAAATATTTTTCTATTTATCATATTATTTTATTTAAATAATCTTTTTCAAACTAGTATTTTACTATAATTATCCTTTTTAAGCCCATAAATTTAATTATATTAAATTAAATTATTAAATAAACTTATTATCGAAAATATTACATCCTATTATTTTATAAATTTAATTATTTTCAATTTTTCCATTTTCCCTAATTTCCTTTTCCTACCTTTTATTTTCTTTCTCCTTTCCCCCATTTCTCTTTTTCTCCCTTCTTCCTGGCTTTGGGCCGCTAGGCTGTTGGCCTGATTCCCCCCCTCCTTGCACGCTGGGACACAGGCCCGATTCTCCTTCCTTCTCTCCCTCGCGCACCGCCCAACACACTTAGCCCCTCTCTCCCGCGTGCCTGACCCGGCCGAATTCCCTTTTTTTTTCCTTCCCCCTGGACCGGTCGGCCTGCCTTCTTTCCTTTCCCCCGACCGGCCGCCACAACCCTCCTTTCTTCTTTCTTCTTCCCCCCAAGCGTCGACAGCAGCCCGACCACCTGCAGCTGCCGCCCGACCACCTGCGGCTGCCACCGCCTGCCACCGCGCCTGCCCCTGCTACTCCCTCCCTCTACCCTGTCCTCTTCTCCCCTATTTCGAGCCAAGCTACCCCTGCACCCTATCCATGCCTGCAACTCCCTCCTCCCCGTCGCCACCCTCTCCCTGCCGCCCTACCGCCTCCCTGCCACCCTATGCACTGCCATCTGCCCCCTTATCCTTCCTCTTCTTTTTCTTCTCCCATTCGTCCATTTTCCTGCCCCATTTTCGAGCCATCTTCCTTCCCCCGAGCTCCCTCCTCTCTCCTTCCTTCTTTTCATTTTTTTCCTGTTTTCTCTCTGCGCTGCCGCCGTCCGCCGCTCCGACCGCCGCTCCCAACCCCTGCACCGACTCCTGCTACCACCCCCTACTGCCTTGCACCCCCACACCGCCCCCTTGAGCCCTACACTTCCTCCCTCCTCCACCCCTTCTTTCTTTTCTCCCCATTTTTCCCCTTATCGCCAGCCATCTTCACCGCCCTACCGCCTCCGTCTCTGCCGCCTTCTACCGCCGAAAAACCATCCTTAGCCACCACCAACACCCCCTCTTCACTTCTGCATCCTTACCTTACCTCCAAACCTCCCCTAACTACCCTCTTTTCTAGCCCAAAGACCTCAACCCGAAAATGGCTCATTTTTCTTCCTTCGCCCCTCTTCGAGCCTTTTCCCCTCTCATTTATGCATGACACTCACGCTGCTCATGCAGCGTGAGCTTTCCCCTTGTGTTGGAATTTGTTTGGAAATTTTTTGAGGTATATTGATAATTAATTAAAGTGTTTTATTAAATGAATTTCTTTTATAAAGTCTTATCCTTTTTATTTCCTTATTCTAACACAATAATGATGGATATTATTTTTAGGTGTTGAGTTGCTAATTATGCTTGGTAAGATTTGATATTTTGCGGGATTAAGATAATCGTTAAACCTCCCTTAAATGCATGGAAAACGTATGCTAGCACATTAGAGTTGTTATTATGATTTTATGCGGGATATGTGATGCCTAGCATGTTGTGTAGATGATTGTTATATTGTTTGATGCGAAAAGGGGAAAAGCATGATAGTCTTTGTGCCATGTGTAGGTATGATAATTAAGGAAGGAGTTGATTGTTGATGGAAATATTAAATGATTGTCTATGATGTATTATGTTGCTAATGCATGTGTATTATTATTGTCTAAGGGTATTGTGGTAATTATATAAGTTAGGGGTATGATTGTAATTCTATGAGAGAAGGAAAAGATGGTAACTTCCAAGTCTAGGGGCATTATGGTAACTTTGGAGGAAGAGGGGCAAAATCGTAATTTTATAAGTAAGTGGTAATATGGTAAATTTTATAAGTGAATGGCGACACGATAATTTTGTAAGTAAGGGGTATTATGGTAATTTTGGGAGTAAAAGGGTAATATGGTAATTTGGGAAAGAAGGGAAAAATGGTAATTATGTAAGGAAGGATAAAGAGGGTAATTTTGGATGAAAAAGGGTAAAATAGTAATTTATAAAGTAAAAAGAGTGTTATGGTAATTTTATAAGTAAGAAGGGTATTGTGGCAATTTTGTAAATAAAAGGATAATATGGTAATTTGGGAGTAAGGGGTAACTTGGTAATTATGATAATGACTAAAGATAATTTAGTAATTAAATTATGATTATCGATGGGTAATTGGATAAGTGTGAATGTATGATACTATAGAAGGGTAATTTGGTAAATTAACCAATTAAAGGGCATTATGGTAATTTTAATAATGGAGAAGGGTAATATAGTAATTATGTTTATGAGGAAGGGTAAATTAATATTTGTAATTAAGAAGAAGGGTAAATTGGGATTTATGGTAATTAAAAAGGGTAAAATGGCAATTAAAATAATTGAGAGGGGTAAGATGGTAATTATGATAAAGGAGATGGGCAATTTGGTAATTTATCCCACTAAAGAGGCAATTTGGTAATTTAGCCGATTAAAGGGTAAAGTAATAATTATTTAACCAACTAAAGGGGCAAAATAGTAATTCTGATAATGAAGGAGGGTAATCTAGTAATGTATCCAACTCAAGGGCAATTTAGTAATTATAACAAAGGAGAAGGGCAATTTGGTAATTTAACCAACCAAAAAGGGAAATATGTTAAGGTTAATAATTATGAAGGGTGAATGGTGATCTAAAGAGCGTAGGAGGTAACTTAGTAACATAAACCAAGAGAGGGGTAATTTGGTAATTATGCCACCTTAAGGGCAATATGGTAATTTGTCAAGTAAGGAAGGGATGATTTAGTAATTACATGAGTAAGGGGGTAAATAAGTAATTTGTACCTAACTTGTTGTTGTGATTGTGGAATGTTATAATGTGATTTAAATAAGGCTGATTAGCCACGTAAGAGTATTTGATAATTGGTATGGCCTTAATGGTTTCTCTGTGATATCCTGGATAATCTTCTAAATAAGAAACTATTAATGATATTAGAACGATTGAAAGTGAATAAGTATCCAATTGTTGTGCTTTTCGTGATCACTTTAATTAAGACACTATTACTTAAAGTGAAAGACCTCGAGATCGGGAATGGTGACTCCTTAGGGGTGGCTACCCTAAGGACGTGGTTTAGTCCACGATTATTCTAGTTTTTGCTGGTGTGCCTTTGTACCCCAGCCAGGCCCTATATCTTACTCTTTCTAGCTCTACGGACCTAGTTAGGGGGTATGCATACTTATGGATTAGGTGTCCTTGTCGGTAGGGTACTGAGTTAGCTTTATGCACCAGTACGACCAGAGTACCTTTGTGTCCTTGGGTTCGTGGTTGAAGGGTATTGTGTAGCTGATATGCACCGGTACGACTGGTGTACCTTTATGTCCCGGGTTATTGATCTCCCGTTCGAGGCAAATAAATATGATTGATGTGATGATTAAAGAAAGGAAAGATACTATATTTGAAAGTGGAATATTAATGAGCCGGGCCCAGTGATTTATGATATTGAGTACCGGTCTACCGGTTATAATAGTGGCCAGGAGCGTTGTGTCCTGGATGATGATTCCTTATATATCCCGGTCCACCGGTTATAATAGTGGCTAGGAGCATTGTGCCCTGGGTGATGATTCTTTATAAATCCCGGTCCACCGGTTATAATAGTGGCCAGGAGCGTTGTGCCCTAGATGATGATTTTATATATATTCCGGTCCACCGGCAATAATAGTGGGGGTCCCGAGCTCAATAAAACCATTATTGTATGTGAATAATATTATGGGAAAGTACAAATCACTTATAGTGGAACAAGGGCTTAAGGCCTAATTGTTTTGAGTTTGCGTTATGATACGGCTTAAGACCGTAAGTACCGATTGTTCGTAACGATATAATGATATGCTATGTGAATGTTAATTATGTGAATGTTATATATGTATGTAGCTTGTTTCATGTGTTACATTGCGGGCCTGCTTTTAAGTGGGACTTTAAAGGGTTACTCAGTACCGTAATACTGAAGGGTTCCATTCGTGGGGCCCCTGCCTATTCAATGGGCAGTGTCCCTTGCAGGTCTTTTCAGGTGCTACTCAAGTGGACAACGGGAAAGAGAGTAAGGTCTCATCCGGAACTACCAGGGTTTTTCTCTCTCTCTCTCTGAAATCTCTGGTTTTAAATGTATATGTGGATACTGTAACCATGTAAACGTTTGATACGCTACTCTGATTTAAGTATGTTGAAATTCTTGCGAATTGTATTTCATTTTCCTTTAGCCTTAGCACTTAGTAATGGAACGGTATGAGTGAACCGGTCTGGTAGTGTGGCGGTAATACTCCCAAAATTCACGGTTTATTAATTTGCTTCCGCTAGTTTCCTTTTAATTAACGAAATTTTTCAGTAGTGAATTTTGGGGGTGTTACAAGATTACACACATAAATAAAAGTCATGATCTCACATTATATCATGTGACAGATATGACGAAATGTGTGGTTGGTCTATTAGACAGGAAACAGACATGTGCATCCTAGTGTGGGCAAGTGTATCTTACATATGAAATAGTACTTAAAAATGTCTTATATGTGCCCTAGTCAAACTACAATTTAATTTTTAGTGCCCATCTTATTGATGACATAAACTGTGTTATGCAATTCACCAAAAAGTTTTGCATTATACATGACTAAAGTTTGAGGGTCCTAATTTGAGTAGGTGAATGGTGGGATGGACTCTACTATTTTTATGATGTTTTGAAGATTGAAGCATTAACAATGGATAAGTTGACCTTGTAATACCCCAATTTAAGAGGAGTATTATAAGGATTGATCAAGCTACTTATATCAACATGGTATGCTATCCTTTTATTGATTCCATCATAAGAACTTTACAGTTAAGCGTACTGGTCATAGAGTAATTTTTAAGATAGGTGACCCTCCTGAGAAGTTTAAGAAATTTTCTAAAAATTTCTCCAAAAGCGCATAAGTGAGGAAAAATTATGCTGAAAAGACTCGTGTTGATCTATGGAGCCATCTGATCAATCCAAAAGTGCTCCAAGGCAACCCTCGCATGGTCATATCGAATCATAATGTTACAAATGGTAGCAGAGCAAAACCTCGACCGTGAGCTGATCTTGGATGAGCTGGTCGGCCACTTAGCAAGAAAATTCTTGGGATAAACTATATTGAGATGATTAATGGTTGAGGCACAATGATGATGCTACATTCTTTGAGTGGGGGTAAATGTAATACCCTAATTTAAGAGGAGTATTATAAGAACTAATCTAGCTACTTATATCAATATGGTATACCATCCTTTTGATGATTCCATCCTATGAACTTTATAGTTAAGTGTGCTGGATATGGAGCAATTTATAGGATGGGTGACCCTTTTGAAAATTTTTAAAATTTTATAAAAAAATTCTCATACATTAGTGAGGAAAAGGCATGTTGAAAGAACTCGTATTGGTCTATGGGGTTGGCCTATCAATCCAAAAGTGTTCTAAAGTAGCCCCCACATGGTTGTATCGACTATAGGTGTTATAAAATTCTCTGAAAATATAGCAAAAGAGACTCAGGCCTCCTTCTAATAAAGTACTAAAGCCACTTCCTATAGATAAAAATTCTAATGGTATAGTGAATAAGGCATGTGATGTGTGCCATCAGGCTAAGTAGACTAGAGAAAAGTTTCCTTATTAGTTACTTTAAGGTTACTAAAATTTTGAATTAATACATAGTGATCTCTAGGGAGGCATATCATACACCCTCCTCTTGTAGTGCTTTATATTTTTTAACTATTCTGGATGATTTTTCTAAAGTTGTGTTGGGTGTTTTTATTACTTGATAAAATCGAGGTTTATAAAATATTCTTGCCATTTTTCACTATGATTGAGAGGCAATTTGGTACTAAGGTTTAATTTGTTTAGAGCGATAATGGCAATGAATTCAATTGCATGATGGTATATTTTGCTTAAAATGGCATCCTATTTTAGACATCCTGTGTGGGTACTCCTTAGTAGAATGGCATGGTTGAATAGAAACATTGTCACATCCTAAATGTGGCACACATATTGATATTTCTAGGAAATCTTTTATTTGATTTTTAGGGAGAATATAATTTAGGTGTAGGATATTTGATTAATAAAACCCCTTTTGATATTCTTGATTATAAATTTTCTTATGAGATTTGGTTTGGCCAACCCCTCTCTTATGATGAGTTTTTTTTTTTCTTTTTGGGTGTTTGTGTTTTACACACAATGAAAAGACTAAGGCATAGGTTTGATAATAGAAGTTGCAAATATATTTTTGTGGTCTACCCTCATGGAAAGAAGGGTTGTAAATTATATGATATTGTAACTAGTATTTTTTTTCTTTTTATTTTTGTTTCTAGGGATGTTAAATTTCAAGAGAATGAATTTCCATATGCTGATGTGTTAGATGAAAATGTTGTAAATGAGCCAATGATTTTGCTTTTGAATATTATAGCTCCAATGAAAATGTTTTTCGGGTTGGCAAAGAGGGTTAAGTTGATGTCCCCTATATAAATAAGGAGGGGGTGCTTGTTGGTGGTAGTGGGGCCATGCTGGAGAAGACAGATTGCAACAATAGGGCCACTAAGGACCTTGTTGTTGATGTGGGGGTTGGTAATGGCAAATAGGATGAGGTTGTAACAACTCCAAGTGATAATGGCAAAATAAATATGGGTTAGATGGTGGTATAGGAAGCATCTCAAAATTACCTCAATGAAGCTCCTTGATTTGCTGCTAATACAATATGAAAATTGAGTTCAAGTCCTCCCACCCAATGTTCATCGATAACTTATCACTCCTCAAGTATGCTTTATCTTATAACACATTTTGTGAATTGTGACCGATTATATGTAGGACACAAGAAGTTTCTTGGAGCTATGATAGCAAATATTAAACCTCAATCTCTTAAGAAGTATGTGAAGGATCCATGATGGAGAGAGGAAATGCAAAAAGAAATACAATTTTTAAAAGATAATGGTACTTGGACTATGGAGACATTACCTCTCAAGAAGTGGTCACTTGGTAGTAGATGGTTATACAAGGTGAAATATTGTAATATCCCAAATTGAGTGGAGTGTTATAAGAATTGATATAGCTACTTATATCAATATGGTAAACCATAATTTTGTTAATTCTGTCCTAAGAACTCCACAATTAAGTGTGTTGGTCGTGGAACAAATTTTAGGATGGGTGATTGTAATACCCTGTATTTTTAAAATCCAAATTATTAAGTTTAATGATTTGATTGACGTAATTTGATGTAAATGTTTAATTATCTTAATTTTGATTCATTTTATGGATTTATCGACGATTTCGAGTTCATATTTGAATTTAATTAATCGTTGTCGTTGCGAACCATTCTAGATAAATTCGTTAACGACAATGATTTTATTATATTCCTATGAGTTCGAGTCTCGGTTAAAAATATATATTCTAGTTCTTTCTCGTATTTTATTTTTAATATTTTAGATTTATTTTCGATTATAACTTTGTCATATGATTATGACGTTATTTTGAAGTTATATTTTGTTGACGAAATGTATCATTTAAATTATGGAATTTCTGTTTAAATAGTTAAATTTATTTTAATAATTTTATCCGTAGGAAAATATTTCCGACTTTAAATTT
Organism: Tamarix chinensis; assembly: GCA_030549775.1. Taxonomy (NCBI): domain Eukaryota; kingdom Viridiplantae; phylum Streptophyta; class Magnoliopsida; order Caryophyllales; family Tamaricaceae; genus Tamarix; species Tamarix chinensis. The sequence goes on along the minus strand of CM060171.1, from coordinate 4,213,698 downwards.
ATTCATTTCAGTAATCTTTAATATTTTCGGGAAGTTTTAATTTAAAAAGATTTTCGGAAATTATTTATAAATTTCCTTTCGGAATTAATTTTCGTCTGTTTTATGCTTCTGATTTACGGAAAACCAATTTCGGAAATTATTTAAATTAGTCTCGGTTTATTCAAATTTGACTTAAATGTTTTATTATATGCTTCTAAATGATTTTTCGAGACCTTATAATATATTTCCGTAAATAACACAAATTATTACGTTCGTTGGTAAATTTTTCCGAAAATGTTTTCGGAATTCTTTATATAGCTTTTTTATTAATTTTAAGCTTTCGGAACCTTATGAAATAAATTTTCGTTAAATAAATCTTATATAAAATCTTCTAATAATAATTTTATATTTTTAGTATTTTATTTTATGGGTATTTGTTAAAAAAAAAAAAAAAAAAAAAAAAAAAAAAAAAAAACCGCACCCCTCACCCGTCGGGCCACCTCTCCCTTTTCCTTTTTCCCCCTTCTTCTTCCCTTTATTATCTTCCCCTGTTGCTCCCGACCCCCTGCCCTTTGCACAGCCCCAAACCCTAGCCAGCCGCCACCTCTCCCCAGCTCCTCCTCTCCTCCTTCGTCGACTGTCGGTAGCTATAGCCGGCTGCCACCAACCACCACCAGCAGTGCGCAAGAGCAGCGACCACCACCAGCAGCGCGCGGAGCAGCAGCAGCAGCGACCATAGCAGGGACGAGCCGCACAGCTCGCGCCGCCGCGCGGTCACCGGCGAGCCTCGCTGACCACCGGCGAGCAACCCTCGGCCTCCGACGAAGCTCCTCCGGCCCTTCCCTGTCCCGATTCGTTGATTTTCGTTTGGTATAATTTTCTGAAAAACCCTAATACGGATTTGATTAATTGAATGTGATTTAGCTTATGAAAAGCTAAATTGATTATTGTATTATGTATATATGTGCTGTAAGATTTATTTGGATATATTAATTGTATGGTTTGTGTTGAAAATTTGGGAAATTGAATTTTAGGCCGGGTTATGCCCAAATTTTTCGGATCCGTCCAATTTGGCGATTTTGGATAAATTGATTATACAATATGTTTTTAAATGTGTTTAATTTCATGTCGGAACCGTCAATTTGAGAAATTTATGCGGAATCAATCGGAATTTGATTTCTAGGTCAAAATTCTTGTGTAATGAAATTGGGTTGCATAATTGAGTCGTTTCGCTCAATTGATTTTACCATACCATTTGAAATGTATTTAATTTCATATCGGAAGTGTTGATTTGGGAAAATTGTGCGTAATTAATCGGAATTGAATTTTTAGGTCAAAACTCTTGCGGGTCTAAATTGGGTTATGTAACCAGGTCGTGTTATTCAATTGACTATACAATTTATATTAGGATATATTTAATTACATTTCCGAACCGTCAATTTATATATTTTAGCAAGAATTGGTCGGATTTGCGTTTCGGGTCCAAAAACCCTAATTATGCTGAATTGGGTATTCCTTTTATTGGTTTTGATAAATTGATTATTTAATATGTTATAAAATATGTTTAATTGCATATCTAAATATTCAATTTGATTAAATTAATAGAATTCAACTGAATTGTATTTTCGGGCCTAAAACCCTAATCTTCGGGGAGTGTTTTATAAATTGATTTTTGTTGTGCGTCTTTTATTTAATCGATTTCTGTCTTTGGGTTTTAAATCATTTAAATTATGTTTTAATCTAATCGGTTTGGATCTAGTTCTATATAAATTGTCGGTTTACCTATTTAGTTATAAAACCTAATGAATAAGTCATTTTCGATAAATTGATTTATAATCGATTATTCTTTCTTGAGCTTTCCAAATTAATTTGCAATGTCCTAAGTGGTATTTGTATTAATCCATTTGGATTTATTTTTAATTTCAAATCTTAATAGAGCTATGCTTTTAAGTCCTAAGTTTTGGACAAATTTTCTAAGAAAGATCATTTGTGTTGTTTGTGTTTATTTAATTAGAATATGTGAATTATTGATTGATAGAATAGTTTCTAATTTAGTTTTCGATTTCTATCGGATCTAGGACAGCTTTCTCGTGGATCCACGAGCTAGTGACCTCTCTCCCTCTTATCTCGCTTAGCTAGCTTCGGATCCAGGTAAGTTTCTACTTACCTCCACTTATGGGTGTTTCGTAAGGATGTGGCTAAGGTTTTTACGTGTTACGTGACTTGTATGCCTTGGGTGCCTTGTATATGTATCATGTCCTGTTGTGTATCACATGATTATCCTTAACGTGTTTTATGCGTAGCGCAGCTTGGAGTTAAGGTACGTGGTATGTGTTTTCTCATGACATAAATGTGATATCCATACGTGGTGATTATGATGTGCTGTGGCATGAATTAACCCTCTAGGACATGCATGTTAGGGTAATTATTATTATGACATGGAGATGAAAGGATAAAGGAAATAAATGGGAAGTGAGTTGCTAAAGGGGGGTATGAGGTTGACCAAAAGGAATAAGAGATGAGAACCACGCATGGAAATTTTAGGGTTTGCATGGAAAGTCCGAGAGTTTGCATGGGTTTGATAAAGCTTGCAAGGGGATGATCGTTACGTGAGAAAAGTTGTATTAAGGTGTAAATAAGCTAAAGGGAGAGTTGTGGAGTGTTTGGAGACTTGGGATGAAAGATAATACGTAGGTTGCTGTAAGGGTGTATAAGGGACCCGATTAGGGTTTTGGGAGAAAGTAGTAATCTGGGAAATGTGGAAGTGAAAATGATTAAGGGAGAGTGGAGTATGGAGTTAATTGAGTGGGAATTGTTGCATAAGGGGGATATGGGTGTCATGGGAGAGAAGAGATATTGGGGGAAAAAGAGAGGGGTTACTTGTGGGAGAAGAAAGGTGCTAGGGTTGAAGTGGCCAACTAGGGTTTTCGGTCACGTGTGGAATCGAGGGGTAAAGCGATATGATTTGGAGTTGGATCTAAATGAGATGAGGAGTAGGACGATAGATGGAGTAATGGTAGTGTAAGTGAGAGAAAGTTGGGCCACATAGGTCCAATTAGGGTTTCCAAGGGGAAACCTTAGAGGGAGATAGGATGTGGAGTGGATGTCATGAGGTGTTGGGCCTTAACCCACGCCATTAAGAGTTGGTCTTTATTATGTGTAAGAGAAAAATGGGAGTGGATAATGAGGTGTGATAAGGGGCGCAAGTGTCCCAAGATATGGGACGGGCCCTCCTGGGAGGACAAGTGTGGATAAAGTTAGCCATGCATGTCAAGGGTAAAATACTTTCAAATAAGATATGTTAAGACACTAATTACTTAAAGAGGAAGATGTTGAGCCGGACCCAGACCGGTCCACCGGCGAATAATAGTGGTTAGGGCCGGGGTGCCCTACATGACCGGTCCACCGGCTATAATAGTGGCCAGGCGCGTTTTGCCCTGCATGATTTCCGGTCCACCGGCTATAATAGTGGGGGATTCCGTGCTCAACAAACCGAACGTAATAACGATAAGACATGGGAAAGACACAAAGTAATTACAGCGAAACATCATGTGAGTCGGGGCCAGACCGGTCCACCGGCGAATAATAGTGGCCAGGAGCGTTCTGCCCTGCATGACCGGTCCACCGGCTATAATAGTGGCCAGGCGCGTTTTGCCCTGCATGATTCCCGGTCCACCGGCTATAATAGTGGGGTCCTCGCACTCACATGAATTGATAAAGACTATGATGTGAATTGATTATATTTACCAGAGATCTAGAGAATGACTGAATGAGTCTAACCGGACCATAGCCGGCTTTTATTATCTGTATTACTACATGCTGCTCATTTCCACGAGCAGAGGACTCGATTCGGCTTGGTTGGTTTGGCGTTGTCCGAAAATGCCCGATTGGTTGGTTTAATATTGTCCATGAATGCTCGGTTAGTTTATCTGAATGTCTTACTGGTTTAAGATGTTTGCTGCCACACTTACATGTTTAAATAAATGTTATATATGTTTTGCATGTTATTATATATGTATGGTAGGACTTATGATGTGGGTTTTGAGTATGCATAATATTATATCAACGTAAATGTACCATGATTCAATATGCACTTGATTTTATAGTTTACGTCTCTCCCATAAGATAGGGTAGTGGGATTTACTCAGTATTGGACCCGTACTGATACTACCTTGGTTGAATGGGTCCTGTGATGATCCACTGATGGTGGGGAGCAGACCTCTTGTGCAGGTTTAAGATCGGATACTATTTCGGGGTGGAAGACTTGACTTGAGAGAGTAAGCAATCCGGATATTTACCCTTCGGGATTTATTTTGTTTAATTGTTTTCACATTTGGAAGTTGCAAGTATTGTATTTAGATTTCTAAAGGTTTTGTAATTGACTTTAAATTTCTCATACTCTGTTAAGTGTTTACTATTCGGATTTATTTGGCCGACAGGTTTTAGCCTTGCATCTAACATGAGATAGATGGTTGACATTTATCTTGTGTTAGATGTGGCGGTAACATTTTCCAAATTCGCTCCTAGCTTCCGCTTTAATCTTTCAAAAAAAAAAATTTTTCCAGAGTGAAATTTGGGGGTGTTACAAGTTGGTATCAGAGCTTTTGGTTGTTGAGAATCGGGTTTCGGTTAGAGATTCGGTTCTCACGATCCTAAATGTTTTAACTGAAAATGTATTTACCTTCTTTCAAGTGAATTTTAAATCCGGATTAGCTTGTGAGGATAGTGTGATTGGGTAGTATAAGTGGCCTTGTGATTTGCTGTTGTAATTATCTTTTTGTATATGATCATTTGTGATTGTACATACTTGATTTGTGTTGACTCTTTATTTTATGTGTTGTGATTACTATAGTTTTGTAATGAGTTTGCCCTTAAGGGGGTAGTGACCCCACTAGGTTAATCCTAGTCTTACAGGTTTAGTGGATTAAAAATCTTAACGTATACCTTGTCGGATATAGTATGATGTGACATGAATCGTAATCTATTTTGGTTGAGTAGTTTCAATTTTTGGGTTGTAATAAATTTAGGATTGTAACCCTAATGGTGATGTTTGAATAGATGTATCATTTTCAATTGGGAGAAACGTGGAATTGTGATAATGACAATGATAATGTTGAGGTTAGATTGAGGTGTTTGTGTTCATAAATAGAGTGTAGGGTGCCTAATTACCCTAGTGATTTTAATGATGCTATATAACTTTCATTGTGGGTTTATATCTAGTTTCCATCGACTATCATTCTATCACAGGTTGTTTTCGTTTTGTATTTGTGTTAGTAATCTTAGTTTTAATGTATGAAGATCCTTCCTCGTAAAGTAGGCATATTTTCTTTTCTGGTTGCTCGTGAGTGATAGTGTATTAAGTTTTGTCTTGTATGAGGAGAACTATTAATGAATAGCAGATAAATAAAAAAAAATTGTGGGCTCGAATGTTGTAGTTGCTATAGTAGCCGCATTTTCAAATTTAAGGGTTTAGATTATCATGGTTATAGCATATATTAGAGAGCTTGTTAGTGAAGTGTTTTGGGCTGAGAATCTCCCTTGATCTAGAAGTATGTGGTTGGTGTTTATGAGGATCTTTTATGAGTGGATAAGCCAAGTGTTAGCCTTGTTTTCTTGTATGATGTTATAAAGATAACTTTTGTGTAGAGCTTTATGTGCATATTATGTATTAGTTGTATTATTAGGGCTGTGTAATATTTAGGAATTCTCGTTCATTTATTCCAATTGAACTTCATGTTATACTTTTGTTATTCTTTTGTAAGACCTTATTTTCAAGAATAATATTTTTGTAAATCGTTTTGACCTTAAGTTTGTAATCCTTCCTTATTTGAGTTCCATTGTATTTGATCTGCTAAGAATCGATTTTCCTTCTTTTATTTTACTTTCTATTCCTTGTTTTGATCCAACCTTGCTTGGTTTAGTTTCGTAAACCTCGTTTTACTTTTCTTCGGGTTTAATTTTAACCTATTTATTTCGATCAATATTTTATACAATCGTTTTGTCAAGTTTACGCTACTTAGATTTTCCCAAACTTCGGGGACGAAGTTCCTTTTTAAGGGGGTAGTGATGTAATACCCTGTATTTTTAAAATCCAAATTATTAAGTTTAATGATTTGATTGACGTAATTTGATGTAAATGTTTAATTATCTTAATTTTGATTCATTTTATGGATTTATCGACGATTTCGAGTTCATATTTGAATTTAATTAATCGTTGTCGTTGCGAACCATTCTAGATAAATTCGTTAACGACAATGATTTTATTATATTCCTATGAGTTCGAGTCTCGGTTAAAAATATATATTCCAGTTCTTTCTCGTATTTTATTTTTAATATTTTAGATTTATTTTCGATTATAACTTTGTCATATGATTATGACGTTATTTTGAAGTTATATTTTGTTGACGAAATGTATCATTTAAATTATGGAATTTCTGTTTAAATAGTTAAATTTATTTTAATAATTTTATCCGTAGGAAAATATTTCCGACTTTAAATTTATTCATTTCAGTAATCTTTAATATTTTCGGGAAGTTTTAATTTAAAAAGATTTTCGGAAATTATTTATAAATTTCCTTTCGGAATTAATTTTCGTCTGTTTTATGCTTCTGATTTACGGAAAACCAATTTCGGAAATTATTTAAATTAGTCTCGGTTTATTCAAATTTGACTTAAATGTTTTATTATATGCTTCTAAATGATTTTTCGAGACCTTATAATATATTTCCGTAAATAACACAAATTTTTACGTTCGTTGGTAAATTTTTCCGAAAATGTTTTCGGAATTCTTTATATAGCTTTTTTATTAATTTTAAGCTTTCGGAACCTTATGAAATAAATTTTCGTTAAATAAATCTTATATAAAATCTTCTAATAATAATTTTATATTTTTAGTATTTTATTTTATGGGTATTTGTTAAAAAAAAAAAAAAAAAAAAAAACCGCACCCCTCACCCGTCGGGCCACCTCTCCCTTTTCCTTTTTCCCCCTTCTTCTTCCCTTTATTATCTTCCCCTGTTGCTCCCGACCCCCTGCCCTTTGCACAGCCCCAAACCCTAGCCAGCCGCCACCTCTCCCCAGCTCCTCCTCTCCTCCTTCGTCGACTGTCGGTAGCTATAGCCGGCTGCCACCAACCACCAGCAGCAGTGCGCAAGAGCAGCGACCACCACTAGCAGCGCGCGGAGCAGCAGCAGCAGCGACCATAGCAGGGACGAGCCGCACAGCTCGCGCCGCCGCGCGGTCACCGGCGAGCCTCGCTGACCACCGCGAGCAACCCTCGGCCTCCGACGAAGCTCCTCCGGCCCTTCCCTGTCCCGATTCGTTGATTTTCGTTTGGTATAATTTTCTGAAAAACCCTAATACGGATTTGATTAATTGAATGTGATTTAGCTTATGAAAAGCTAAATTGATTGTTGTATTATGTATATATGTGCTGTAAGATTTATTTGGATATATTAATTGTATGGTTTGTGTTGAAAATTTGGGAAATTGAATTTTAGGCCGGGTTATGCCCAAATTTTTCGGATCCGTCCAATTTGGCGATTTTGGATAAATTGATTATACAATATGTTTTTAAATGTGTTTAATTTCATGTCGGAACCGTCAATTTGAGAAATTTATGCGGAATCAATCGGAATTTGATTTCTAGGTCAAAATTCTTGTGTAATGAAATTGGGTTGCATAATTGAGTCGTTTCGCTCAATTGATTTTACCATACCATTTGAAATGTATTTAATTTCATATCGGAAGTGTTGATTTGGGAAAATTGTGCGTAATTAATCGGAATTGAATTTTTAGGTCAAAACTCTTGCGGGTCTAAATTGGGTTATGTAACCAGGTCGTGTTATTCAATTGACTATACAATTTATATTAGGATATATTTAATTACATTTCCGAACCGTCAATTTATATATTTTAGCAAGAATTGGTCGGATTTGCGTTTCGGGTCCAAAAACCCTAATTATGCTGAATTGGGTATTCCTTTTATTGGTTTTGATAAATTGATTATTTAATATGTTATAAAATATGTTTAATTGCATATCTAAATATTCAATTTGATTAAATTAATAGAATTCAACTGAATTGTATTTTCGGGCCTAAAACCCTAATCTTCGGGGAGTGTTTTATAAATTGATTTTTGTTGTGCGTCTTTTATTTAATCGATTTCTGTCTTTGGGTTTTAAATCATTTAAATTATGTTTTAATCTAATCGGTTTGGATCTAGTTCTATATAAATTGTCGGTTTACCTATTTAGTTATAAAACCTAATGAATAAGTCATTTTCGATAAATTGATTTATAATCGATTATTCTTTCTTGAGCTTTCCAAATTAATTTGCAATGTCCTAAGTGGTATTTGTATTAATCCATTTGGATTTATTTTTAATTTCAAATCTTAATAGAGCTATGCTTTTAAGTCCTAAGTTTTGGACAAATTTTCTAAGAAAGATCATTTGTGTTGTTTGTGTTTATTTAATTAGAATATGTGAATTATTGATTGATAGAATAGTTTCTAATTTAGTTTTCGATTTCTATCGGATCTAGGACAGCTTTCTCGTGGATCCACGAGCTAGTGACCTCTCTCCCTCTTATCTCGCTTAGCTAGCTTCGGATCCAGGTAAGTTTCTACTTACCTCCACTTATGGGTGTTTCGTAAGGATGTGGCTAAGGTTTTTACGTGTTACGTGACTTGTATGCCTTGGGTGCCTTGTATATGTATCATGTCCTGTTGTGTATCACATGATTATCCTTAACGTGTTTTATGCGTAGCGCAGCTTGGAGTTAAGGTACGTGGTATGTGTTTTCTCATGACATAAATGTGATATCCATACGTGGTGATTATGATGTGCTGTGGCATGAATTAACCCTCTAGGACATGCATGTTAGGGTAATTATTATTATGACATGGAGATGAAAGGATAAAGGAAATAAATGGGAAGTGAGTTGCTAAAGGGGGGTATGAGGTTGACCAAAAGGAATAAGAGATGAGAACCACGCATGGAAATTTTAGGGTTTGCATGGAAAGTCCGAGAGTTTGCATGGGTTGGATAAAGCTTGCAAGGGGATGATCGTTACGTGAGAAAAGTTGTATTAAGGTGTAAATAAGCTAAAGGGAGAGTTGTGGAGTGTTTGGAGACTTGGGATGAAAGATAATACGTAGGTTGCTGTAAGGGTGTATAAGGGACCCGATTAGGATTTTGGGAGAAAGTAGTAATCTGGGAAATGTGGAAGTGAAAATGATTAAGGGAGAGTGGAGTATGGGTTAAGAGTGGGAATTGTTGCATAAGGGGGATATGGGTGTCATGGGAGAGAAGAGATATTGGGGGAAAAAGAGAGGGGTTACTTGTGGGAGAAGAAAGGTGCTAGGGTTGAAGTGGCCAACTAGGGTTTTCGGTCACGTGTGGAATCGAGGGGTAAAGCGATATGATTTGGAGTTGGATCTAAATGAGATGAGGAGTAGGACGATAGATGGAGTAATGGTAGTGTAAGTGAGAGAAAGTTGGGCCACATAGGTCCAATTAGGGTTTCCAAGGGGAAACCTTAGAGGGAGATAGGATGTGGAGTGGATGTCATGAGGTGTTGGGCCTTAACCCACGCCATTAAGAGTTGGTCTTTATTATGTGTAAGAGAAAAATGGGAGTGGATAATGAGGTGTGATAAGGGGCGCAAGTGTCCCAAGATATGGGACGGGCCCTCCTGGGAGGACAAGTGTGGATAAAGTTAGCCATGCATGTCAAGGGTAAAATACTTTCAAATAAGATATGTTAAGACACTAATTACTTAAAGAGGAAGATGTTGAGCCGGACCCAGACCGGTCCACCGGCGAATAATAGTGGTTAGGGCCGGGGTGCCCTACATGACCGTCCACCGGCTATAATAGTGGCCAGGCGCGTTTTGCCCTGCATGATTTCCGGTCCACCGGCTATAATAGTGGGGGATTCCGTGCTCAACAAACCGAACGTAATAACGATAAGACATGGGAAAGACACAAAGTAATTACAGCGAAACATCATGTGAGTCGGGGCCAGACCGGTCCACCGGCGAATAATAGTGGCCAGGAGCGTTCTGCCCTGCATGACCGGTCCACCGGCTATAATAGTGGCCAGGCGCGTTTTGCCCTGCATGATTCCCGGTCCACCGGCTATAATAGTGGGGTCCTCGCACTCACATGAATTGATAAAGACTATGATGTGAATTGATTATATTTACCAGAGATCTAGAGAATGACTGAATGAGTCTAACCGGACCATAGCCGCTTTTATTATCTGTATTACTACATGCTGCTCATTTCCACGAGCAGAGGACTCGATTCGGCTTGGTTGGTTTGGCGTTGTCCGAAAATGCCCGATTGGTTGGTTTAATATTGTCCATGAATGCTCGGTTAGTTTATCTGAATGTCTTACTGGTTTAAGATGTTTGCTGCCACACTTACATGTTTAAATAAATGTTATATATGTTTTGCATGTTATTATATATGTATGGTAGGACTTATGATGTGGGTTTTGAGTATGCATAATATTATATCAACGTAAATGTACCATGATTCAATATGCACTTGATTTTATAGTTTACGTCTCTCCCATAAGATAGGGTAGTGGGATTTACTCAGTATTGGACCCGTACTGATACTACCTTGGTTGAATGGGTCCTGTGATGATCCACTGATGGTGGGGAGCAGACCTCTTGTGCAGGTTTAAGATCGGATACTATTTCGGGTGGAAGACTTGACTTGAGAGAGTAAGCAATCCGGATATTTACCCTTCGGGATTTATTTTGTTTAATTGTTTTCACATTTGGAAGTTGCAAGTATTGTATTTAGATTTCTAAAGGTTTTGTAATTGACTTTAAATTTCTCGTACTCTGTTAAGTGTTTACTATTCGGATTTATTTGGCCGACAGGTTTTAGCCTTGCATCTAACATGAGATAGATGGTTGACATTTATCTTGTGTTAGATGTGGCGGTAACATTTTCCAAATTCGCTCCTAGCTTCCGCTTTAATCTTTCAAAAAAAAAAATTTTTCCAGAGTGAAATTTGGGGGTGTTACAAGTTGGTATCAGAGCTTTTGGTTGTTGAGAATCGGGTTTCGGTTAGAGATTCGGTTCTCACGATCCTAAATGTTTTAACTGAAAATGTATTTACCTTCTTTCAAGTGAATTTTAAATCCGGATTAGCTTGTGAGGATAGTGTGATTGGGTAGTATAAGTGGCCTTGTGATTTGCTGTTGTAATTATCTTTTTGTATATGATCATTTGTGATTGTACATACTTGATTTGTGTTGACTCTTTATTTTATGTGTTGTGATTACTATAGTTTTGTAATGAGTTTGCCCTTAAGGGGGTAGTGACCCCACTAGGTTAATCCTAGTCTTACAGGTTTAGTGGATTAAAAATCTTAACGTATACCTTGTCGGATATAGTATGATGTGACATGAATCGTAATCTATTTTGGTTGAGTAGTTTCAATTTTTGGGTTGTAATAAATTTAGGATTGTAACCCTAATGGTGATGTTTGAATAGATGTATCATTTTCAATTGGGAGAAACGTGGAATTGTGATAATGACAATGATAATGTTGAGGTTAGATTGAGGTGTTTGTGTTCATAAATAGAGTGTAGGGTGCCTAATTACCCTAGTGATTTTAATGATGCTATATAACTTTCATTGTGGGTTTATATCTAGTTTCCATCGACTATCATTCTATCACAGGTTGTTTTCGTTTTGTATTTGTGTTAGTAATCTTAGTTTTAATGTATGAAGATCCTTCCTCGTAAAGTAGGCATATTTTCTTTTCTGGTTGCTCGTGAGTGATAGTGTATTAAGTTTTGTCTTGTATGAGGAGAACTATTAATGAATAGCAGATAAATAAAAAAAAATTGTGGGCTCGAATGTTGTAGTTGCTATAGTAGCCGCATTTTCAAATTTAAGGGTTTAGATTATCATGGTTATAGCATATATTAGAGAGCTTGTTAGTGAAGTGTTTTGGGCTGAGAATCTCCCTTGATCTAGAAGTATGTGGTTGGTGTTTATGAGGATCTTTTATGAGTGGATAAGCCAAGTGTTAGCCTTGTTTTCTTGTATGATGTTATAAAGATAACTTTTGTGTAGAGCTTTATGTGCATATTATGTATTAGTTGTATTATTAGGGCTGTGTAATATTTAGGAATTCTCGTTCATTTATTCCAATTGAACTTCATGTTATACTTTTGTTATTCTTTTGTAAGACCTTATTTTCAAGAATAATATTTTTGTAAATCGTTTTGACCTTAAGTTTGTAATCCTTCCTTATTTGAGTTCCATTGTATTTGATCTGCTAAGAATCGATTTTCCTTCTTTTATTTTACTTTCTATTCCTTGTTTTGATCCAACCTTGCTTGGTTTAGTTTCGTAAACCTCGTTTTACTTTTCTTCGGGTTTAATTTTAACCTATTTATTTCGATCAATATTTTATACAATCGTTTTGTCAAGTTTACGCTACTTAGATTTTCCCAAACTTCGGGGACGAAGTTCCTTTTTAAGGGGGTAGTGATGTAATACCCTGTATTTTTAAAATCCAAATTATTAAGTTTAATGATTTGATTGACGTAATTTGATGTAAATGTTTAATTATCTTAATTTTGATTCATTTTATGGATTTATCGACGATTTCGAGTTCATATTTGAATTTAATTAATCGTTGTCGTTGCGAACCATTCTAGATAAATTCGTTAACGACAATGATTTTATTATATTCCTATGAGTTCGAGTCTCGGTTAAAAATATATATTCCAGTTCTTTCTCGTATTTTATTTTTAATATTTTAGATTTATTTTCGATTATAACTTTGTCATATGATTATGACGTTATTTTGAAGTTATATTTTGTTGACGAAATGTATCATTTAAATTATGGAATTTCTGTTTAAATAGTTAAATTTATTTTAATAATTTTATCCGTAGGAAAATATTTCCGACTTTAAATTTATTCATTTCAGTAATCTTTAATATTTTCGGGAAGTTTTAATTTAAAAAGATTTTCGGAAATTATTTATAAATTTCCTTTCGGAATTAATTTTCGTCTGTTTTATGCTTCTGATTTACGGAAAACCAATTTCGGAAATTATTTAAATTAGTCTCGGTTTATTCAAATTTGACTTAAATGTTTTATTATATGCTTCTAAATGATTTTTCGAGACCTTATAATATATTTCCGTAAATAACACAAATTTTTACGTTCGTTGGTAAATTTTTTCCGAAAATGTTTTCGGAATTCTTTATATAGCTTTTTTATTAATTTTAAGCTTTCGGAACCTTATGAAATAAATTTTCGTTAAATAAATCTTATATAAAATCTTCTAATAATAATTTTATATTTTTAGTATTTTATTTTATGGGTATTTGTTAAAAAAAAAAAAAAAAAAAAAAAAAAACCGCACCCCTCACCCGTCGGGCCACCTCTCCCTTTTCCTTTTTCCCCCTCTTCTTCCCTTTATTATCTTCCCCTGTTGCTCCCGACCCCCTGCCCTTTGCACAGCCCCAAACCCTAGCCAGCCGCCACCTCTCCCCAGCTCCTCCTCTCCTCCTTCGTCGACTGTCGGTAGCTATAGCCGGCTGCCACCAACCACCAGCAGCAGTGCGCAAGAGCAGCGACCACCACTAGCAGCGCGCGGAGCAGCAGCAGCAGCGACCATAGCAGGGACGAGCCGCACAGCTCGCGCCGCCGCGCGGTCACCGGCGAGCCTCGCTGACCACCGGCGAGCAACCCTCGGCCTCCGACGAAGCTCCTCCGGCCCTTCCCTGTCCCGATTCGTTGATTTTCGTTTGGTATAATTTTCTGAAAAACCCTAATACGGATTTGATTAATTGAATGTGATTTAGCTTATGAAAAGCTAAATTGATTGTTGTATTATGTATATATGTGCTGTAAGATTTATTTGGATATATTAATTGTATGGTTTGTGTTGAAAATTTGGGAAATTGAATTTTAGGCCGGGTTATGCCCAAATTTTTCGGATCCGTCCAATTTGGCGATTTTGGATAAATTGATTATACAATATGTTTTTAAATGTGTTTAATTTCATGTCGGAACCGTCAATTTGAGAAATTTATGCGGAATCAATCGGAATTTGATTTCTAGGTCAAAATTCTTGTGTAATGAAATTGGGTTGCATAATTGAGTCGTTTCGCTCAATTGATTTTACCATACCATTTGAAATGTATTTAATTTCATATCGGAAGTGTTGATTTGGGAAAATTGTGCGTAATTAATCGGAATTGAATTTTTAGGTCAAAACTCTTGCGGGTCTAAATTGGGTTATGTAACCAGGTCGTGTTATTCAATTGACTATACAATTTATATTAGGATATATTTAATTACATTTCCGAACCGTCAATTTATATATTTTAGCAAGAATTGGTCGGATTTGCGTTTCGGGTCCAAAAACCCTAATTATGCTGAATTGGGTATTCCTTTTATTGGTTTTGATAAATTGATTATTTAATATGTTATAAAATATGTTTAATTGCATATCTAAATATTCAATTTGATTAAATTAATAGAATTCAACTGAATTGTATTTTCGGGCCTAAAACCCTAATCTTCGGGGAGTGTTTTATAAATTGATTTTTGTTGTGCGTCTTTTATTTAATCGATTTCTGTCTTTGGGTTTTAAATCATTTAAATTATGTTTTAATCTAATCGGTTTGGATCTAGTTCTATATAAATTGTCGGTTTACCTATTTAGTTATAAAACCTAATGAATAAGTCATTTTCGATAAATTGATTTATAATCGATTATTCTTTCTTGAGCTTTCCAAATTAATTTGCAATGTCCTAAGTGGTATTTGTATTAATCCATTTGGATTTATTTTTAATTTCAAATCTTAATAGAGCTATGCTTTTAAGTCCTAAGTTTTGGACAAATTTTCTAAGAAAGATCATTTGTGTTGTTTGTGTTTATTTAATTAGAATATGTGAATTATTGATTGATAGAATAGTTTCTAATTTAGTTTTCGATTTCTATCGGATCTAGGACAGCTTTCTCGTGGATCCACGAGCTAGTGACCTCTCTCCCTCTTATCTCGCTTAGCTAGCTTCGGATCCAGGTAAGTTTCTACTTACCTCCACTTATGGGTGTTTCGTAAGGATGTGGCTAAGGTTTTTACGTGTTACGTGACTTGTATGCCTTGGGTGCCTTGTATATGTATCATGTCCTGTTGTGTATCACATGATTATCCTTAACGTGTTTTATGCGTAGCGCAGCTTGGAGTTAAGGTACGTGGTATGTGTTTTCTCATGACATAAATGTGATATCCATACGTGGTGATTATGATGTGCTGTGGCATGAATTAACCCTCTAGGACATGCATGTTAGGGTAATTATTATTATGACATGGAGATGAAAGGATAAAGGAAATAAATGGGAAGTGAGTTGCTAAAGGGGGGTATGAGGTTGACCAAAAGGAATAAGAGATGAGAACCACGCATGGAAATTTTAGGGTTTGCATGGAAAGTCCGAGAGTTTGCATGGGTTGGATAAAGCTTGCAAGGGGATGATCGTTACGTGAGAAAAGTTGTATTAAGGTGTAAATAAGCTAAAGGGAGAGTTGTGGAGTGTTTGGAGACTTGGGATGAAAGATAATACGTAGGTTGCTGTAAGGGTGTATAAGGGACCCGATTAGGGTTTTGGGAGAAAGTAGTAATCTGGGAAATGTGGAAGTGAAAATGATTAAGGGAGAGTGGAGTATGGGTTAAGAGTGGGAATTGTTGCATAAGGGGGATATGGGTGTCATGGGAGAGAAGAGATATTGGGGAAAAAGAGAGGGGTTACTTGTGGGAGAAGAAAGGTGCTAGGGTTGAAGTGGCCAACTAGGGTTTTCGGTCACGTGTGGAATCGAGGGGTAAAGCGATATGATTTGGAGTTGGATCTAAATGAGATGAGGAGTAGGACGATAGATGGAGTAATGGTAGTGTAAGTGAGAGAAAGTTGGGCCACATAGGTCCAATTAGGGTTTCCAAGGGGAAACCTTAGAGGGAGATAGGATGTGGAGTGGATGTCATGAGGTGTTGGGCCTTAACCCACGCCATTAAGAGTTGGTCTTTATTATGTGTAAGAGAAAAATGGGAGTGGATAATGAGGTGTGATAAGGGGCGCAAGTGTCCCAAGATATGGGACGGGCCCTCCTGGGAGGACAAGTGTGGATAAAGTTAGCCATGCATGTCAAGGGTAAAATACTTTCAAATAAGATATGTTAAGACACTAATTACTTAAAGAGGAAGATGTTGAGCCGGACCCAGACCGGTCCACCGGCGAATAATAGTGGTTAGGGCCGGGGTGCCCTACATGACCGTCCACCGCTATAATAGTGGCCAGGCGCGTTTTGCCCTGCATGATTTCAGGTCCACCGGCTATAATAGTGGGGGATTCCGTGCTCAACAAACCGAACGTAATAACGATAAGACATGGGAAAGACACAAAGTAATTACAGCGAAACATCATGTGAGTCGGGGCCAGACCGGTCCACCGGCGAATAATAGTGGCCAGGAGCGTTCTGCCCTGCATGACCGGTCCACCGGCTATAATAGTGGCCAGGCGCGTTTTGCCCTGCATGATTCCCGGTCCACCGGCTATAATAGTGGGGTCCTCGCACTCACATGAATTGATAAAGACTATGATGTGAATTGATTATATTTACCAGAGATCTAGAGAATGACTGAATGAGTCTAACCGGACCATAGCCGGCTTTTATTATCTGTATTACTACATGCTGCTCATTTCCACGAGCAGAGGACTCGATTCGGCTTGGTTGGTTTGGCGTTGTCCGAAAATGCCCGATTGGTTGGTTTAATATTGTCCATGAATGCTCGGTTAGTTTATCTGAATGTCTTACTGGTTTAAGATGTTTGCTGCCACACTTACATGTTTAAATAAATGTTATATATGTTTTGCATGTTATTATATATGTATGGTAGGACTTATGATGTGGGTTTTGAGTATGCATAATATTATATCAACGTAAATGTACCATGATTCAATATGCACTTGATTTTATAGTTTACGTCTCTCCCATAAGATAGGGTAGTGGGATTTACTCAGTATTGGACCCGTACTGATACTACCTTGGTTGAATGGGTCCTGTGATGATCCACTGATGGTGGGGAGCAGACCTCTTGTGCAGGTTTAAGATCGGATACTATTTCGGGGTGGAAGACTTGACTTGAGAGAGTAAGCAATCCGGATATTTACCCTTCGGGATTTATTTTGTTTAATTGTTTTCACATTTGGAAGTTGCAAGTATTGTATTTAGATTTCTAAAGGTTTTGTAATTGACTTTAAATTTCTCGTACTCTGTTAAGTGTTTACTATTCGGATTTATTTGGCCGACAGGTTTTAGCCTTGCATCTAACATGAGATAGATGGTTGACATTTATCTTGTGTTAGATGTGGCGGTAACATTTTCCAAATTCGCTCCTAGCTTCCGCTTTAATCTTTCAAAAAAAAAAATTTTTCCAGAGTGAAATTTGGGGGTGTTACAGTGATCCTCCTAGAAAGTTTCTGAAAATTTCTAAAATTTTCTCGAGAAGTATGTAAATGAGGACAAAGAGTGCTGAAAATAATTGTATTGATCTGTGGGGCCAACCAATCAATTCAAAAGTGCTACCAAGTAGCCCCTGTGTTTTTGTGTCGACTCGGGATGTTACAAATGGTATCATAGCAAAACCGCGAGTCTGTGATTGTGAGCTGAACTCAGATGAGCCGGTCAGCTATCTAGTGGGACGATTCTTGAGATAAATTATATTGAGACAGTTAGTGGTTAATGCACAACGAGAATGTTGCATTCTTTGAGTGGGGGTGAATGTATTGAGCAAAGTATTTTAAGGATTGATATGGTTGTTTATATCAACATAGTATACTATCCTTTTGGTGATTATGTCCTAAGAACTCCACAATTAAGCATGATGGACGTAGAGAAATTTTTAGGATGGATGACCCTCCTGGAAAGTTTCAGGAAATATTTAAAATTTTCTCAGGAAACATGTGAGTGAGGATAAATCATGCTAAAAGGACTCATGTTGATCTGTAGAGCCAATCGATCAATACAAAAGCATTCTTGGGTAACCTCCGCATGGTCGTATCGACTCATAGTGTCACAAATATAATTCTCATAAAAGCATTGAGTGGCTCAAAGCCCATTTGGTGGTAATTGGCAATTATTAGGTTGTTAGGATTAAGTATACTAATGCTATTGCCTTATTGCAAAAATGGTTACCATTCGTACTTTTCTAGTTATTGTTGCAATCAAGAATTGGGAATTGCATCATATGGATGTTCATAATGCTTTTCTGCACGGAGATCTCTTTAAAAAAGTATACATAAAATTATCTCCCGAACTCTAGGTTGCTCAACAAAATAAGATGCGTAGGCTTCAAAAATTGCTTTATGGACTGAAATAGGCTCCTAGTTGTTGGTTTGCAAAATTAGCCACGTCTGTGGAAAAGTATGGTTTCTGACAATCGTACTTTCACTACTCATTGTTTACTCTTGACCAGGGTAAGGTTGAGCTTAATGTTCTTATCTATATGGATGATATGATTATTTCCGGGAATGATTCCATTGCTCTTACTACTTTTAAGAAATATTTAAGCACATGCTTTCATATGGAGGATCTTGGGGTGTTGAATTATTTTATTAGCATTGAGGTAGCCTAAAACCAGGATGCTATTTTTCTTCGGCAAAGAAAATACACCCTTGATATTATTTCTGAGGTTGGGTTACTCAGGCTAAACTTACAAGTTTCTCAATGGAGCATAATCATCGGTTGACTAGTTCTGCTAGCCCTCTATTAACAGATGTGGAGGTGCGTAGGCGATTGGTGGGTCGTCTCATATATCTTTCGTTTACTCAACCTGACTTGGCTTATATTGTTTACGGTATGTCTCAATTTTTTCATGCGTCACGTCGTGATCATTGAGATGCGGCCTTATTGGTGGTGTGTTACTTGAAAGGTTGTTTGGGTCAATGCATTATTCTTCAATCGAATTGTGATTTGAACTTGTTTGGATGCTATGATTCGAATTGGGCGAGTTGCCCTCTCACTTGCTGCTCCTTTTCTAGTGGGATAGTTTTTCTTAGTGGTTCTCCTATTTCTTAAAAGACAGAAGCAAATGTCGGTTTCTCATTCTTTGGCGGAAGCCCAATTATCACTCTATTGCGGCTGCGATTTGTGAGTTCAAATGACTTTGTATTGCAATAGCTGGTATGTTCTATATCTTACAAAAAAATCCGATTTTTTATGAGTTTATAAAATATATTAAAATGAATTGTCATTTCTTATGTAATGTTATTTAGAACGGTACTATTAATTATTTTTATGTTTCTATAAATAGTCAACCTGATAATTTTACAACGGCAATTTGAAAAACTACAATTTGAATTTCTCCTTGGCTTACAATGTATAGATGGACGTGAAATATTAGCCCAAGCTAATTATCATTGATTGTATAAATACCTTACTTTGGCTGATAATTAAACACTTCTTATCAGTAATTATCCTCGTAAGTCGCGACCTTGATTAACTAGGAGTACATTACAATTTCTATCAAGTTTAATTATTTAAATAATGTGTCTCCCGTTCTTCATTTTTTTTTAAGACAGAGAGTACGACTTGGTAATTGACTTCGGACAGTTATAAACCCACCGACAGATAATTATTGTTGAAGATCAATGAGTTGTCTCGTTCATCATGTGATTATTATTATTAAAATCGTAATAATATCTCGATGCAAACGGGCCACTGCGAGGAGGACGAATTAGGTGGCTGTCATGGAAACGTACTCGTAGGCTTGTGGCGCATCTGTGCTCACTCTGAGATGGCTATTGGCTACGTGCCAAACTGGCCAACTCTCTCGCCTTTGTCCTATATCGTGGCCGAGGCGCAAATATCTTTGACCTTTCTTCTCCTATATTTTCAGGTCCCCCCCCCCTCCCTCCCCTAATGGAGTTCTGCCTAAGAATTTAACCTTCAAATCTGATCTAAATAAGCTCTAAACAAACATTTCCAAATACATGCCTATTAGAATATTAGCTAATTGTGAATTTGTGCTCTACTTGCTCTACCTTTTCTTTTGTAATCATGTATTCTACTACTACAACGACAAAACCATCGACTTTCCAGCCTCACATCAACTAATTAGTAATCGATTGTTTTCGTTAATCTCACGACAAAGACCAATTCAAGAAATATTTATTATAATTGTAAAACCAAAAGAGATAAAGCAGGATTACTAAAATAATAAAATACTAATATCATATTATATATAAAAATAAAATATGTACTAGTAAAAAAAATCAAGTAAAATATAAGTTTACAGACAAGTCATTGTATTTCTATAATATATATATATATATATATATATATATATATATATATATATTATAGAGAGAAAGTCTAATAGAATCATTTTTTGTTTTTTTTTTTAAAATAAAATATATTGAAATAAAATAATATCTAAAGTTGTCAATATTATATATATATCATCTATCTCCAAAAACAAACAAATATAATTCCAATGTATTATTATAGTTATATTTATTTATTAATAAAGAACTTGCATCGTATTGGTAGCAAACCTAGTATAAAATAGATAGAGCATTATCGTAAATCATGATACTAAAACATTTCAAAAGTATAACAATAAAAAAAATCATAATCAGATATAACAATTGCAACACTCTTTAACTTTTAAAAAAATTCAAATGTGTAGAAGATTAAGCAAAACAAAATCAAAGGCAGTACATTTACACTTGACTAAGTTAGACGTACCACATCTAATTGAGTTACATGCCAAAGCTAAAATCAAGTAAGGTTAAACCAATCAAAACAATGCTTATGATAAATTTCAATGAAATCAAATCCAAAATAGTGTTAAAAAATACAATCTTAATAGAAACAATAATACCCCATGTTTTGTAAACTGAAAATTATTCACTTTTACACACGATGAAGCATAAGCATATGATAATGATATTATTCACATATATATGAAATGGAATACAATAATTATGGAGCATACTTAAGATAAATACCAAGCCACCTATGATATCTCTAAGTTTCAAATCTAATTATTTTCATTCTACGAATCATGTTCTCCTAAAGACATATATTATCCACCATACAAAAACATCACATTTAGACATTTCGCCAATGATACACACAATTGAGGAAAGGACATTTGATCTAGGCATTTTACCCATGTTACACTCAATCACAATCATAATATTATGTCTAAGCATTTACATCCATGTTTTGCACAACCACCAACATGACATTACATCCGAGTATTTCACTTGTGTTATGCACAACTATAAACATGACATTATGTTTGGCCATTTCACTCGTGTACACACACGACCTGCAACATAGCATTACATATGGGAATTTCACCATTATTACACACAACCACAAAACATATAACCAATATAATTCCAATTCTTTCAATTAATTAGTATTTTTAAGTGATAACCTCCACAAAATGATTCAATGATCACTTGTTGACACTTGCCCACTTTTATTCCAAAAGATTTTAAAAGACCATTAGATCAATCTAAAAGGCCATGCACACTAAATCAAAGGCCATAAAGTCACTTGGAAATTCAAACTTATTTATATATAAAAAAATCTATAAAGAAAAAAAAAACTAAAAAATTAACTATCTAAAGTCAACTAAGATCACAAGATCTAACCTATTATATTTTTCACTTAATTAGTTGAAATGGCCAAAATGTCATTTTAATTCAAAAATCCCTAATTTAAAATTTGCATTTAATTTCAATAAGCTATTATAATGTCAAATAAATATTTTAAAGCATTTTTAAGACAAAAATTCCATTACTATCAAAAAACTCCATCAAGGTTGTATAAAGAAAAAAAATCCTTTTCACACCAAGAGCACCACTTTTTATTTAAAATCCTACATGAAAATTCTAGATTTAGATGTGAATTAACAATTTTACCCTTAAGGCCACCTAATCTTGCATTTAACATAAGCATGCTATACATGTTCAAATGATAGTATAGTATACATGAAAATTCATCTAAAAGTATAAATAAACATCACAGAATATTTAAAGTCATAAAAAGTAGCCATAGTAAACAAAAATAGTGTTTGACTTAGAGGTATAACATGCATAACTAAATTATTTGTCATACTTTGACTACCATACTTACACACTATGATGTACATACAAGATTACGTATTAAATAATGTTCAAACATAGAATAACATGATTTATAGGAATCTCTATAAACATATAAATCTCATGTGTTAACCTCCAAAACATACATTTCACATAATAACTCGTATATTTGCAAACCTTAAGAAAAGAGCATGTTTGTCATGTTAATAATTCAAGAACATAGAAATTTCTAAAAATATATTTTAACACAAAGTAATGGATTTATAGATTTACCAAGCTCCTTAAGTTTTCCTACCAAATAAGAATTAAAAGGCTAGCTTTTAGGAACCACCAATAACTCCTCCTCTCAGCCATCTTTTTAAGAACACCAAAAACATAAGTTAGTAATTTTTAAAAAAATTAAAATTAAAAAAAGATTAAAAGGTACAGAAAAAAGTTGAAACATCTTGAAAATTTTTTGAAAATCAAGATGAAGTAAGATCAACATCTTCACACTCTTTCCTAAATCTAATCCACTTCTTACTTAAGAAGTGTAAAATAGAGATTTTGGTTAAGGATTAAGAGAAAATTAGAGAAATAAGAATCAAAGGAAGAGGAAAAAGAGGTGGCAGTTTTTGATCAAGAAAAACAAGCAAAAGCACTAAGAGCACTTGAGAGAAAAGAGGGGAAAGGCTAATGTTGATCTTACAAATTTAGAGAATGAAAGGCATAAGTGTGTTTTAGCTAAGATGGGAAATTCACAAGTCTCAACTCTTAAACATAAAAGGGAGTTCATGCTAGCCACTAGGAGGGACATGGGCTCTATTGTTTGAATTGTAAGGTGCTTGAGTGTTAGTGGGGCTTAAGAGTTAGAAGACTATGTAAGTGGATGTGTAAGGAGTTTAATCATTGGAAACCAAAAGAAATGGCAAGGGGGAAAATGGTGTTAGTGTTGTACAAGCATGGTTTGTCCTTGGTTGATCATGGATATTGAAGAAGAGAGGGCAAATTAAAGCACTAAAATTGTAAAAGTAGGTATTGTAATATATATTTTTAAATTGGTTTTAAGCCTAAAAATTACTTAAAATGAAATAATAAAAAATACTACAAAATCTGATCATAGGAAGGTGGAAGATAATTTTCATGACCAAGAAATGTTTTTCACAAAAATAATGAATTTTAATAAAGTAAATACCATTTAATATGCTTTTACTAGGAGAAAAAATAAATAAACTCTAAAAACTTATCTATTGTAATCACTTATGCTACTTTTAATTAGCACAATACTTATTTGTTTTCTCCTCTATTTTGTTTCTTGTAATCATGTTATTAATTTAAACGGAGTAATGATTTTAACCTTAACACTTGATATAAGAATAGTAGAGGAAATCGAACTTGTACCAAGTGTAGGAGTAATACCTTTTATTTTTACTGTTTTAGCTTTCACAATTAACTTCTTTCAATAAAATTTTAAGTTCTAAAAACCAAAGTGGTACAAACTCTTTGCTGCTTGTTTTATGCGTAAGAGAGTTAAGGTTATAGATTGATAAAGGTTTAATCAAGCTTATCCAAGCTCCATTTTTGAACCTAGAAGGTGTCTTTTCCTCCCTAGTTTTTTCCCTATTCTATTCTAACCCTTGCCACATTTCTTTTGTTTAATTATTGTATTTTTATTTTAGGTGATCAAAATGTGGAAGGAGGTTATTAGGAGTATTTTTATTTTATTAGAGACCAGTGTAGCATTTAGTAAGGATACATGTATCTCGTTTAGGGATTCTTATAGCTATGTGTTAATTTTATAAATTTTCATGTTATCATGTTTCATATTAAAAATCATGTTAGGCTTTATTTTAAATTCATATCCATGTATTAATTGGTAAAATTCATGATTTTACAAGTTTTTTGATTTTATGAGAATTTGTTATATTTTATGCCTTTCTAGGCATTGTCATAGAATTCTAATTATGATAGTACATTATGTTATATTTTTAATTCTTATGATGAGTAGATTAAATTATGTCTAAGTATAGTGATTAGTGTAATATGTTGAAATCACATATTTTGGTTATTTTTTTGCCTTGTGGAGGTCTCAACCATTTTGCCCTTTGTGATGTTGTGGATTGATTTAATTTTTGTGAAATATATTTTTTGGGTGACAATAATGTAAATGGTGTTATGTGTAAAAATGGTAAGATTTGGAGACTCTTATAAGGTTGTAAAATTTTAGAGGAGTCTCGATTATAGGGGTAAAATAGCTATTTTTTTGGTAGGTTTTTGAATAAAATAAATGTCATTATGTTCCTTGAGGTTATTACAATACTTTTGATACATAATATGTTAAGTTTTGGATGATGATGGCTTAAGTTATGAAAATAATAAAATCAAAGATGTTTAGGTGAACTAAGGGAATTTTGATCTTTTTGGTCAAATCTAGAAATTCAAGGGTTGTAAAGGTATCATATAGGCCGAAATATGAAAATAATGATTTTTGAATTATGTTGATAAATTATTAATAGCATAAGGTATGATTTTATGAAAAATGGTTTAACTTAGAAATAGTAATAGAAAGAGTAATATCAGTATTTTACGAGTGAAAATGTGGATTTAAGTTATGATTTTTAGATATGTTGTTTTTAATAATATTTTAGTTTGTATGTTAAATTTGATGAGTTTTAAAGCCTTATGGATGAAGTTATGGTGCACTTGTAAAATTAGGTTTTATAAGGGTATTATGATTAGAGATTCCTTTATGTATTTAATGATTATTTTTATATCTTGCCTTTACTCCTGTAACATATTCAATGTATTTTTGTGACACTAAGTGTTGGATGCTATCAATTGTTGGAATAAATTCATAATAATTGAGGATCATAATAGGCCACTTTCTTATAGTAAGTCAATGGTAATAAAAATAGAATTTTGATGACATTACGTAAATCAAGTGATGTTTATAAGTTTTGGTTAATAAGTTAATAAAACACTATTACTTAAATGGGAATATCACATGAGATAAAACTAAAATAATTCCAGGTGTTAAAACTTTTTGATTATTGAAATGATTGCCTAGTCCTAACGGAACCAAAGGATCATATCCTAATCTATCTAATCGATCCACTAGCATATAGGAGGTATCCATACTTAAGAATTAGAGTTTTACTAGTGTCCTAGGCATGTTCTAGTCTAGATATGAGAGTATCGATGAGGTTGATGACCTTTCTTCTATCTGTGAGGAAATGGGAGATTATATGTCAATAAGGTTGACTATCTTTCTTCCATATGTGGGGGAAATAGGAAATGGTTCTCTAATCTCAATGTGACTAAGTTAATGGATTGTGTGATATCTAAAGATAATTTTTAAATATGACTTTCTCTTGGATTGTCTCGTATCTAGAGCATATATGCATGCATAGTATCTGTCTTGCTTCTATGTTACTTGTGCCATCTATTCCTTTATGTGTATATGTATTATTACCTTACTCAATACATAATATATTGGTTATCCTTTTTATGTGTGTTGTTCATTTCCACAAACAATTACTACTTTGTTTGTAGGTATATGTTGATTCAATGATTTCGGTGTGCCTACATGTGGTGAGTGGCTATGGGTTGGTTCAAGTGTATAGTTATCTAGATATTTCTCCCTAAAATTTTAGTCCTCCATTTTCTATCATATATGCTTTCTCTCTATTTTGTAATATTGTATCATTGTGGGATCAAATATTTTCCACGTATGATCTCTAGATATTAGTTATTTTTTAGCCTTATACCTGACATAGACTAGGTATAAGAAATACCTCTTATATGTTGGATGTGGTGTAATACTCAATATTTTATTATTAATACTTCCGCAAAAAATAAATTTTTTAATAGTCAATTTTAAGGTGTTACAAAAATATTAAACATTATAAGCCGTACCTATAAATCAAAGTAAAAACTAGTTATATGACTCATAGAAAGTGCAACAAAACATTAAAATATAAGATGATATAAATTATTTAGACATACCATGAGTTTTTAAGTATGACAAGAGCCAATTGAATTAAACATACATAGATATGATAATAATATATTCTATAAAGAATTTAAAAATATATCGTTTGTAGTTAAATTTTGAAATTTTTTAAAACCTCATCAATTATATATATATATATATCAAGTTATGTGCAAGAAGTCATGAAAATATACACATATTAAGGAATATTATTGTATGCAACTTTAATATATATAAAAAATCTTAGATTTAAATAACTATAATTGATATAAAAATTATTCTACCAAATGGGAAATGTCCAAATTTGGATAGGAAATTCTTTTTATTAATATAACCTTTTCATATATAATAGATTATAAGTTTTATTTTTTTTAATTTTTTTTACCTTTCTACATTTGCGGCAACATCCCTCCTATAACTTGAATTTAATAGCAAATACCTTACCACTTGCATTTTAGTAAATTATTTTTTTTCATTTTAAGTAAATTTTATTTTACCATTGACATATATTCTATTTAAATTTATAATTAAATATCCTATATTTGTTTTGACTTTTACCCTTTTGTTTTGTTATAACTCAAATAATGCCTATCTACAATATATATGTTTATTTTTAGCTTAATTATTTGAATATGTTATCAATTTTATGTTGGAAAAAGTATATTTAAAGGCGTAAACATTTTGGATTTGCGTCCATAAAATTTTAAATATTTTTAAGTTTTTTTCTAAAAGCACAAATGTTTAGGATTTGTTTCTATTAAAACATAATTGTTTTAAAAATTAAAATCAAATTTAATTTTAGCCATTTTATTTATGTCTTGAATTTATAATTTTTAAAATTGGTATGCCTTAAGGAGAACAAAATTTAAATATTTGTGTCCTTACGGGAAACTCAAAAATGTCAATACAATTATGAGAACAAATTCAAAGTATTTATACTTTGTAAAACACTTTTGTGTAATCATATTTATAAATGTATCAACAATAAGACCTTAAAATTTTCTAGTTATACACATAAAAATATTATATAAGTTTCTTTCTTTCTTTGTGTGATAAACTCATAGAAATTTCACAAGGATGAACACAATCACCACAAGGATTGTGGGGTGTATGAGTAGATAATTCTAATCTAAAACCTCTAATAATAAAAAACTCTAGCTTTAATTACTTGGCTATAACTTAACGGTGAAAATATTACTCATTTTATTTTTTCTTTAAAAAAATTAGCAATGTGCATACTTTTAAGGGCTACTTTATTCGTTTATAAAGGAATTATAGCATTTTTTTAGGAATTTTGTTAGCTATTTATTTCTTTCAAATAATAATATATTATGATATAAGCATATAATTGTTATATTAGTATTGAAAAGTACTTTTATTATATATATTTTACAATTTTTATAAATATATATTAAAATTATTAATGATTAAAGTTTATTATGAATATTTGTTAAAAATTCCTTCTAAAAGTAGATGGGCTAATAAAAATAATCTTAATATTAATTGCACATATGTCTCTCCTTGAAGGAAAAAAGAGCAATGGATGAATAAATATTAAAAGAAAAAATAAATAATAAAAGAAAAAATAAGGATAAAAATAAAAAAATAAACTTTTTTAAAATATGACTTTATTTCTTTCTTTCTTTGGTTTGAATGGATGGAGTGTATGATTATTAGTTTTTAGTCAAACACTAATTGAAATTCCTTAAAGATAAGTATAATCACCAAAATAGTATACATATACCAAGAGGGGGAAATATTAGTATATTTTAAGTTTTTATTTATTTAAAAGTTATCAAATTTGTTGTCCATTGATCTTGGTATTATAAACAAAGTACTCTATATAATGCAACCCCATGAGAAGTAAAGGAAAAATTTTAGTGTAGGTAATTTTGTTATCTATAAATTTATATTTACAATAACTTTTAGTACAAATTAGGTTAATTTAAATACAAAATAATTATTTAAACTTAAGATGCTTATATAATATGTTATTAGTATTAAGTATTGTACATCAATATATCTAGACATTATGGCGTATTTAATATATATGTAGTTATATATACTACTATATACATATGAAAATTTTATTTTAAATATTTAAATATACTAGTACAGACAATACAAGTATATCCTAGATAATATTTTAAAAATACTACTATATAAAGTTGAATAGTAAATATAATGATGCTATTCTAATCCATAGATGAATATACGACTACATGGAGCTAAATTTACAAAGTTTCTAACATAAATAACACATGTAAAGTATACTTTGCAAATAATATAAATATCTTGCATGAGTCAGGATACTATCATTATTTACAACTATAGTTTATTAGATTTCTCAAAAAGTACAAATACTTAACATTAAAATATAAATATGAAAGGTTGGTGTATAAGTTGTATGATAGTAGCATGAAGCATGGTACTTAAGATTATCATATAAAGTTTAACCAGTCATATGTGAGAGTAAAACTAAAAAGTAAAAGTAACACTAATATCTAATAATACAATTGGTTAGTTTTATTATAATATGTTTGAATTAAACGAAGTATTATAAGAATCGATATGACTACTTATATCAATATGATATACTATTTTTTTAGTGATTCTATCCTAAGACCTCTATAGTTAAATGTGATGGTTGTTGAGTAATTTTTAGAATAGGTGACATTTCCATGAAGTTTTAATTTTTTTTAAAAAAAATATGTGAGTAAGAACAAAGCGAGTTAAAAATACTTGTGTTGATCTATAGCGATATCCGATTAATCCAAAAGCATTTTAAGATAGCCCTTACATGATCGTATCGATTTAGAGTCTTACACTTACACACCTAATGTGTTGTAGATATTGTGTTCAAATTCCATGTACTACAATTTCTATGCATGCATTGTCCATGAAAGAATACACATATCTTTAACAATAGGAATACACTTATTTGGAGTACACCCAATCTTTTAAGATATATGTCTTAATAAACTATATATTTTAGTGTTAGAATGCTTCAATAATTATTATATTCCAAATATGCATTTTTTTTCTATAAAAGATGTGTATTTATGTACTGAAATACTTATATTTTTGTGTTGGAAGAATGCAAATCTATTAAAAAAACATTGTGTGTTAAACTATTAAAGAATGTGTATTGTTATCTTAAAAGATATGTGTTTTTTATTTATAAAGAAAAATGCACGAAAATTTTTGCTATCTTTTTATATTTTTTTAGTAACCCAAGTCAAAAATAATTAGTTTAAAAAGTTATAAAAAGAAGTATGACATCAACAAATACACTCATGAGATCACCATATATAGTAAGTATGGTGCTACGGTAAGTAAGATGCAATTTACTGCAGTAATAATATCATCATTTAATATCAATCATATATTAGTTATTTTAATTATGTATTTTTAATTGTATTGTATCATTATAATATTATATATTGATATTGTATTAATTAGTCACCAGATATTTTCCATCAAAAAAATAATATTTCCTAATATTGTAGATGTTTAACACTTATAGCTATTTATTGCTTTAATAATATTTTTGATCTTGCAAGTATTATGGATTTAATTTAATTAACTATCAATGAAATGTTTAGTTTATTATAATTCAAAGGATAGGTTAGAAAATACATATTTATAAAATAACCAAAAATAAATAAACAAAAAATAAAACTTTAATGAAAAAAATAAAACTAAAGCTGCGATTTAATTTTCTATAACGTAAACTACTTATTGCTTGAAAATTAAAAAGGCAAGATCTGATTGTATTACTCATCGTCGAACATAAAGGGACCCTTGGAATTCGGATCAGCATATATGCCATGCAACCCCCACACAAATGGGTAATTACTAATTAGCCCCCTCTCACCCCGGTCTAATCCTTCCCTTTCTTGCTGCATAAAATGTGTAGTTAGCCTGAACTGAACTCAACTTTTCACAGAACGGTTGACCAAATCCTCCACCACCCCACACACAAGTGACAGTTGGCGCATCCCAAAATCATAGATCTAGATTCAGCGACTAAAAGGCAACGACACTTACAGCGAGACCATTGTCGAGCCGTCCATTACTAGCTCATAACCATTGGTCAGTCTATGATCTAACGGTTCAAAATCTGAGGTGCACGTGAAAGGACAAAATGTCTACTAACATCGAATAAAAACTTAAATCTTTTTTTTTTTAAAAAAAAACCTTCAATCTCACAAAAAGGGTAATGAAAAAATATCAAAGAGGCAGGACCCTTTATGAACAGAAGAGCCCACAAAAGTAGGCAGAAGAGAAGTGTAAGAAGCAGCATAAGTTGAGGAGTCACAAGTAATTTACGTCCAACCATCAAGGAGTCAGGCTCCACCTCCTCCATTCAAAGTCCCAAAACTTTCACCTTCTGACCCAATTTAATCACTTTACTTTCCTCCATTAGTGCCGTTCACGCCGATCTCGCACGTGACACCACGTACCCCTCTCATATTTATAGCCCCTTCTTCGCCCTTATTCTTCTCATCACTCCTCTCATAAAAAGCCCTTTGTATTCTGGGCACAATTCTGATAGTACCTCTACCTCGGTGAATCTCCCACACACACTCTCTCTCTTTCTCTCGCGCCTTGACCCCATATCTACCCTTGTTGTGCTATCAGTATCAACAATGGCGACTCCAACGCCTATGTTGAAAGATGAACTCGACATTGTTATTCCCACCATTAGGAACCTTGATTTCTTGGAAATGTGGAGGCCATACTTTCAGCCTTACCATTTGATCATTGTTCAAGATGGCGATCCCTCAAAGACAATCCGTGTTCCTGAGGGTTTCGATTATGAATTGTATAACAGGAATGATATCAACAGGATGTTGGGTCCTAAGGCTAATTGCATTTCATTCAAGGATTCTGCCTGTCGGTGCTTTGGGTATATGGTGTCTAAGAAGAAGTATATCTACACCATTGATGATGACTGCTTTGTAAGTCGAATCTCTTATCGTATCCTTCTCTTTTGATATGTTTTATGTACTTTCACAATTTCGGTCTTCCTATTTCGTTGATTTCTTGTTGAAGTTTCGAGTTTTGGGTCTCTGATTCTTTGTTAACGTTGATTTAGTATATCTGAGTTTTGGCTTAGTGTCCGATCAGTGTGGATGTCTTTTCGATTTACTGTAGACGAGGTTGTTTGGATCTGGGATTCTGCTATTTTGGGGTGAGGCAGCAATCTTGGTACCTTTGGTGCCTCGTACGAGTGGATGGTGCCCAACCTCTTGTGGCATTTGATGAATAATGCTCTGAGTCTGATCAATCTGTTTAATCTTTGCCTTTTTTCCCCTTTGTTTTTTTCTCTGTGATCTACTATAATATGGATCAATCTGATTAGTCAATGGCATATGATTCTTGATTGAAAATGTTAAAGAAATCTTGGAGCAGCTGAGTATTGTCATTGGCTGTTCCAGATGTGAGCCCATGAGCAATCAAATGACGTTTACATGAATGATCAAGATTCAATTTTTAGTATTAGTTGGCAGCGGGAAAAAGCACCTTCAAATTGATTTATATTACTTCTTGTCATCTGCCGAAATGATATATCTGTATTAGAATATTATTAGAGGATTATGCTTTTTATTATGACGCGCCATAATACACTTTTGTCGCTTTATCATCATTGAGATCTGTTTTGCAGTTTAAATTTGGAAGTAGTCTTCTTTTCTAATTTGTTTGCTTTATGATCTGTCCCTCACCCTGCACTGCACCCTCTTTTCGCGTTCAGAATGCTATTCCATTTTGTGCTTTTATTTTTACTTTACTAATACTTTATCCTCTGTACTTCTACGTATGTCATATTCTAGCTTTTGCCCTTCTTGACTTCTACATGATTCGGAACCAGATCTACTATACAGACTGCAGATTTAGATCTACCAATTATATGAACTGGTTCCGGGCCGTGTGCTACCTTCTAAATTTGGTTTATATTTATCCTGGTGGTGGATACATTATTGGATTCTCTGCCGTTGAATATGCTCAAGATTTGCATGTGCTAGTTCAGAACTTTTTTTATTATTATTTAATGCCCAACGGTTAGTTATTCATCCTATAGTCCTCAATAATTTAGAACCTGGCACGAAGTGGGTGTTTTATAGTTTATGGGTTCAAATAAGTGTGCTGTGTTTCATATCATAAGACAAGATCATAATTTAATATGAAAACTGCTATGTCTTTTTCCTAGGTTGCGAAAGACCCATCTGGGAAGGACATCAATGCACTGGAGCAGCATATCAAGAACCTGCTTTGTCCATCAACTCCTTTTTTCTTCAACACATTGTATGATCCATACCGTGAAGGAGCTGACTTTGTCCGTGGCTATCCTTTCAGTCTCCGTGAGGGTGCCCCAACTGCTGTCTCTCATGGTCTTTGGCTCAATATCCCTGACTACGATGCCCCAACTCAGCTTGTCAAGCCTCTTGAGAGGAACACCAGGTGTGTAGTAATCAATTAATTAATTGATCTTCAAGGATTAAGACAAGGTGTCTGGCCTTGAAAAGATTAGTAGCTTCTGTTTTTTACCGAATTTCTTTTTGCACGTCAACTATAATATATTTCCATTTTTGGTGTCATTCACAGGTACGTTGATGCAGTTCTTACTATCCCAAAGAACACATACTTCCCAATGTGTGGTATGAACCTTGCATTCGACCGTGATCTCATCGGTCCAGCAATGTACTTTGGTCTCATGGGTGATGGTCAGCCAATCGGTCGTTACGACGACATGTGGGCTGGGTGGTGCTGTAAGCTAATCTGTGATCACTTGGGTTTGGGAATCAAGACTGGTCTCCCATACATCTACCATAGCAAAGCTAGCAACCCATTTGTGAATCTGAAGAAAGAATACAAAGGCATCTTCTGGCAGGAAGAGATCATTCCATTCTTCCAAAACCTTGCCTTGCCTAAGGAATGCACTACCGTCCAACAATGCTACACCGAGCTGGCTAAGCATGTTAAGGACAAGCTGGCTAAAGTTGATCCTTACTTTGATAAGCTTGCTGATGCTATGGTTACATGGATTGAAGCTTGGGATGAGCTTAACCCATCAAGTGGTAAGCTCCCAAATGGTGATGCTAAGTAGAATCCATGCTAATTGGCAACACAAAGTCGTAATGGAATCCTTTTTTCCTGATTGATGAGTCCCTTTCTTTTTTGAATCAAAATTATGTTGTTTTCATTTTTCTACAATTTGAGACTAGTATGTATTAGCTACATTAGTGATCTGTTTAAAATTGATTTGTAGCCCTGACTTTGTGACTTAATAGCAAGTCGGATTGCCCGGGCTTCAAGTTGGTGATTGTAATACTTCCCTACATTTCATGTCTTTATGAGTTCAGTTTTAGATCAATAAATCGGTATTTATTTATACATATAACCAGAAGTTTTAGCTCTGCACTCTTTGCAAGCTTGTCCATTAAGTTTTAAACAACTGATGAACGGGCTATTGTTGAAGAAGGGAAAACGTGTGGCAAAACAAAAGTAGCTAGGATTTTAATCTGTGCTTGAGTGGTTTCTCTTCTCGGTCCCCGGTTGAAAATGATATTTTCCGTATTTCAGGTAAAGATTGAAATTTCAAAAGGAGAACCCAAAGTCTGAAGCATCTAACAGGAAATGACTCGAATCTAACGGGAAATGACACTGGACCCCATTGATTAGGCAGATTTGCATCATTGTTTTGAAGTAGGCCATTCGTATTGGGTTTACTCAGAGACAGTCGAACGTATTTACAGTGCCATGTTGGATAGTACCCAGCCAGCTACCTCGCCCTGGAAACGTGTCAAATTATTCTATAGATACGTCACGCCCCTGAATAGCACTATAAAGTTTGATCTCAATAATATGCCTGAAGCTTGATCTTAACGATGAACATCTCACAGTTCATCTAGAACTTAATGACATAAAGATAACTATTAAAATATAAAAGTACTAGTACAATACTAATAGAAATTTAGATGCTAGGGTGATGCAAGAAATGAGACATAGACCATGGCCCGTAAAACTTTGAGATCAGCACCCTCCATCCCATACGAAGCAAAGGGCACTTTATGTGAGCGTCCGTTCGTGTGGGGGTTCAGAGTATGGGGCAGGAAGACAAGGGGCAACCATCTGCAACAATCTTCACATGATGGATACAGAACAAAATTTTTGACAACGATCAAAGGAAAGTGAATCTTCAAAAAAGAACGCATCATAACGTAATCTTGGACGCTGCTCAATCTCTATGATAGCAGCATTTTCAAGATTCAACAGATAGACGAGTGGGAAATGGGGGACAAAAAATGCGACATTGGCTTTATCTTCTGGACTTCCATCATTCTCTTCCTTCATCCCCTGTTGAGGTACATAAAACAATCATCAAGGGGGCAAACAGGAAAAATGATGTATGATCACGATGAATTGTTGGCGGAGTCCTCTCTCTTTTGGCGTTTAGCATTAGGCTCTTCACCTTCTTCATGGTTCATAAATCCATTGACTGCATCGGCTCCCAGGAGCGATACGTGTTTGCTTGTTATCTGGCGACCGGCCCTCAGCTTTGGTCCCCAATGTCTTTCTGGATTTAGTGGAAACCGAGCTACTTTCTTTGCTTGTGCCTTGCTCAGGGAACCCACTGCCCTGGCGAAATTAGCCTGCCCAATCACACATTACTTTAAGTAATAGGCAAAGTCGATACTACTTTCTTTTGCTTTTCCGTTCCCTTTTGTCACGCGACAACGGTGAAAAAACATGAGGGATGATACCTCAAGTTTTGGCTCTTTGGCAAGAATGACACTTCCTGGATGATCCGCAGGCTGAGCTTTGATGGGGTGTTGTTTAACCTACAGAAAAGAAGAATCCATGAAACCTGGAACTTTAGGCGTTTCTAGAATTCCGTTTAACAGGGATAAGAAGTCCGGTAATGCCAATTCAGTTTTACCATATTGCCGTAATAATGCACAATCAGTCCCTAACATTGGACCCTACCAATGTTGCGATTTCTTCTAGTCGTCATTGCTGTAGTCCGTAATCATTGTTCATGGTGGCTAAATGAACTAGAAAATAATCTAAGCACCCTAAACAGATATCACTGTTACTAAAACTTTCTTACCCAGCAGCGCATGATATCCCATATAACATCCATTGGTGCATCAGATTTAAGACCCACTGGTTCTGTATGAGTTCCAGATATGCGATATCCTGCATTAAGTACGGCAGAACGGAAGATAATGGCTGACGGAGAAGTGCATTTTAATGTCGCACAAAGGCTATGCAGACTCCAGAACAGAGGAACATCAGGCAATTCCTACAAAAAAGAGTAGGTCCTAGGAATTAGGAAAAGAGAATTGCTGTATTAAGGCATAAAAAAGTAACCCAAATGGTTTTCATCACTCAATGAAACAAAAGAACACAAAGATTTTCAGCTGATGTAACCTCTGAAATGGTTGTTAGCACCGCAACAATTCGATCATATGCAGGATATCGGCCCTTCATCGATTTGACATCGTTTAGTATGGAAACCACCCAGTCTTGATCATGGATAGGAGCTGACCAAATCGGTCCACCCATATTGAATTTCTTCCCACAATGGCTACATTCTTGAGGGACTGCTGGACCAAAGCCAGGTAGATGTCTCACGCTTGTGTTGCTCTTGAGAATCAAAGAAAGCATATGCAAACTTAAATGATTAATTAAAAAAACATAGAATAATTGAGACTAACACAGAAAAGAATTTACAGTGCAAAGCAGATCAACAAGAACAGTTTTATACAACTAGCAAGAATCCCATTATCAAAACAAATGTTAAGCCCACGAGTCCTTCATTAATTAAGGATGAGGTTTTTAAGCTGTCTACTCCATGTACCGTCATACGCCAGTGAATCACAAAAAGTAGGCAAAAGCATATTACAAACTTTCAACCTTCGTAATTCTTACCCGACAGGATGGACGGGGGACAACCAGGGGCAGAACAAGGGGTGTTTCATGGTGTTATAGGACACCATGGAATATTGGGTTAAGTACAGATTTCATACAAAATATATGACAAAATCTCTTTTGGTATAGCAGGGGACACCGTGGTATTGGCACTACAATTAGAGGCTTAGGGTCACAGGGTCAAGCCGCTGGCATTGTTTTGTTCTGTAACTTCTATATTAAAAATCGGCAACTTTTACACACGTCAGTGAACAATGAACTGAGTAATGTATCACATGGCCCACTCAAGAAGTTCCTTTGACCCAATCATTTTGCCATAGTCGTTTTACTCTATCAGAGTTATTAGTACTATCATAAAACGAAAAATTGACCCCTACTAAAGTTTTTAAATTTTTAATTGGTATTATTTGAAAGATCTATTATTATTATAATTATATTATTGTTTGTTAAATTACTTAAGTGTTTAGTTAATCTATAAACAAGTGCCTAAACTTTTATATTTATAATTTTGTCAAAAATAAGTTATGAAATTGCATGATAACATTGATGAATGAATTTTTTTTGGTAAGATCAGCTTAGAGAAATATGAATTAATGTTAATTATATAAACCATAACTCAAAAAATATAAGAAAATTTAAAATATTAAAAATATATATATTTAAAATGCTCTATTTTTTTCCAATTTAACTTTAAAAAATATTTAATATTAAAAATATTATCATTTTAGTCATCTAAAAAAATCAATAATAAAATGACAAAAAAGTAAACAAAAATTAGAACACATAACACACATGAAATTATTTAAAATACAGGGTGCTGAAAAGGAATTTATGATTATGATTATTATATATTGACTCCTCCGCCACTAAGGTAAGGACAATGCTAGCAAGTGGCAAGGTCTGTTTAAATTATCATTTGCCAGTGAAGTATCAATTTGGTTAGTCCAGAAAAGTAGGAAAAAGTCACAAAGCTATTGAGTGGGCACATCAAACAGATTTGGAAACAAAAACAGAAGTAACTGCAGAAGGGAGGGAATTTATAGCATTGCAGGTCCCTAAAGTTAGCCCCTTGAATGAGTGTTTGAGAAAGGCGCGCCTCAGGCACAAGGCGCAAAGGCTTGGGGCTTTTTTCATCCCAAGGCGTACAAGGCCCTAAGGCACCAAGGCGCACAAGCCTCTAAGGCGTTCCCCTTACTAAAAATTAGCTAGTTTCAGGTTTTAATTTTATTTTAATAAAAAAACAAATTCTGCTATCAACTGGGAAGGAAATGGAGATAAGGGAGGACCAATAAACGTAATTTAGGAGGGAAAAAAAGTCAAACCAATAAATGAAGTTTTGAATGAGAAAGGAAAGCATTGCATTTAGTGTAGAGAAAAAAATTCTAATTAGCTATTTTTGGGCTTCATTTTTATAAATATAATTAGCTAAATTCTTGTTGAGAAGGAAAGGGAGGAGAAAAAAGGTCATGGGAAGATTAATAGACATAATTTTGAAGAGAAAAAGATTATGTAATTTAAGAAGATCAAAAACAGTATTAGATTAGTAATAGTGGCTTTAGGACCTTTATTGCCTAGGTGAGTCTTAGGCCTTTACAAACACTGCAATAAATGTTCTATAGCAATGGTCCTCGACACAATTTCATACTTCTTTTCAGGAAAGAGAAGTCAGCTGATGATATTAAGAATGCCCACAATCTAATTAGTTAATTTTGTGACATCTATCCTGCCATCACAATTAGAGCTAGTAAAAATTGACCCGACCAGCCCCACTCAACCTGACCTGCGCGAAAGCTGACCTGACATGACCCAAGTAATTCATCAACCCAACCTGACATTGATTCATATATAAATTGATCCGACCCAACCCATACCTTGTAATTTGCCATTAACCCAACCCCCTATCAATCCGACCTAACAAAACAATATCAAATTCAATATTAACCAGATATAATAAAAAAAAATACATGTGTTATTATTTATTTAAAGCTTTTAAAAATATATTGTTTTATAAATTTTATTTATTTATTTTTACTTTTATTGTAAACATACTTATTCACCAACGATATTCTAATTCTACTGTTTTCTTCGCATAAAAACACAACATTAAAAATTCATAATAATAAACAAATATTAATAAATAAAAAATTTTAATCACATGTTTACATGAAATCAAACTTAATGGTTACTTAAAAGATTAATGAGTTGGGTTAATTTTGGTAGGCAATGTCCGATTTGACCCAAATTCAAAGTGTTCCAATCGGAGTTTAACATGGCCCAAAGGCAACTCAACCTATCAAAACTTAAAAAGACCTGATTCATTAAATATTCCCAAACTCGACCTCGTAAAATTAACCCAAAGATAAAATCACCTTATACAAGCTTGTTCGGCCCAAACCCACCCTGACAAACTAACTTGAAATAACTCAAACCCAAAATAACTCAACCCAACCCTAACCCAATAAAATAACTTGATACAATCAAGATATACAGCAACCCGACCCGACCCGACCAGACCCTCCCAATAAAATGACCCAAAATAATTTGACCAAACCCACAACCAACTTGCAAACAATCTAACTTTCAAGCAACACAACCCAACTGGCCCAACCCGATTGTCACCTCTAATCACAACCCAATATCACTTTTTGTATCCATCTTTTCATCACAGCCCAATATTGCTTTATGAATCTAACCCCTTCAGATTTTTCCACACCCTTCTCATGATGTGTGTTGACATCAGGGCTTGACTTTGGTTTTACATAAATCCACTTGATCTTCGTTCATTTGCTATGAAAATGGCCAGACATTTTTGATATTCATCAACATTTATCAACAACACATGGGCAGCAGCAACCACTAACAATTGTATATTTGAAGCAAACCTTAGACACTGTTCTCCCAAGTGGCTGAAGATGAAAGGAATCACATCCAATACACTGGTAGAGATAAGACAGTTTAAGAGGAGTATTCTTCATGGCACCTGCAGAGCTGTAGTCAAATATACAAGTAAAAAAAGGAAGCCATCAGAACACAAGAATTCCAGCCCATGCACAATATTCACCACTGAAACAAAAAAAAAGGTAATTCTGTAAACCACTTGAAAAAGAAAGTTACTCACGTATATATGCGAACAAAAACCCGAACATAGAAGTCCATTTTTACTGACAGCACAGGGACAATGTATCGCTTGTAGCGATTTGCATGGCTCTACATTAAACAGAAATTTAACTATAAACTCAAAAAACCATGCTTTCCATACATTATGAAGTAGTGATTTGAGATAATACGAGCAAAATGAAACAGTGATATGTTCCTTAGACTACGATCCATTTCCTCTCCCCACAAAAGCCACAATACAAATAATAATATTAATGAAGATTAAGTGATAAGCTTTTAGCCATGCCACTCCATTTCTTCAACTAAACCCTACCATGAGTAAAGACTGCCAAAAGTAGCTCCTCTCCCCTTAAACCAAAGAAGTCAAGCATGCAGCGAACACCAAACTGTTGGCATTTACAAGTATATGGTTCCAAAACTGTCTATCAAGTTGGTGGATACCAAACTCTTATCTAGGAGCAGGCGAAGACCTAAATAATATATCTTTCTAGCGGACAATCTATCTATTACTCGGTTAGCGGATATTT
Organism: Tamarix chinensis; assembly: GCA_030549775.1. Lineage (NCBI taxonomy): Eukaryota > Viridiplantae > Streptophyta > Magnoliopsida > Caryophyllales > Tamaricaceae > Tamarix > Tamarix chinensis. The sequence continues at coordinate 4,173,995 of CM060171.1, read as the reverse complement.
TAGAACAAAGAATAAGCTGATGTAGATGGTATGTGACTTTCTCATTCCCCAGGTACAAGAAAATCGGATAAGACCTTGATCAGAAAAGGAGAAAATTTAGTCACTTGAAACCATCATAAATGTCAGGGGACTAAGAGGAATCATTTGGAAACCAACATATTTTCTATTTCAGCCCATGTGGCATTGCTTTCTGGAACAGTTCAAAACTACACTTACCTTTTTATCACAATTTTCAGTAAAGCAATTTAAGGATAAATACATAATAAGACTCATATACATCAATTGATTTCATCCTCCCTATTTTACCAGACAGCTTAAGAGACCCAAGCTCTCCAAGCTAGAGGTAAATGGCACATACATCTCAAGGAATTTCTATTTCTAGTCGTCATTTAAGCAACAGTGGATTCCATGGCTTCCATTGCTTTCACATTTAGAAAGTTGAACTTAAAAGGACCAGATAACTGTATTAGAATATTTTGCCTCAAAACTTCACACAAAAACTGTTACAACCTGCAAGCCTACAGTACCAGTTCTACCCACATGCAAAAAACATGGTTATGAAAAGAAGCAAATGTAAATGTGAAATGCATCAAGTTTGATAATACCTCAATGCTAGCAAGGAGGATCCTCAAAGCCATTTCATGGCAGTACTTTCCTCTCAATGGATATGAACCATATCTGTATCATAGTCAAGTCATTATCAAGAAACATTACTTGTATACAATCATCATTTCAACGAATGAACGATGACCACATTTTCTTACTTGGAGTAGCACACCTCACCATTACTCCCACACAGGACTGCCATATCAGTAGCTGTACACATTAACATCCCTCCATCAGCAACAGACTGAACAGCCGAGTCCAAAAACACAGATGGTGAACCATATGGGTCAAGATCAACCTGCAGTTCATTAATAAGTATGTAATATGAATCTCAAGATATTATAACACACAGAGAATCATATACTTATGAGAACATGGATGCATTAGTCCATTTGGTATGGTACTTTTGGTTGACCGACGGTAAAGATTAAAGGCCAACCAAAAGCATGTTTTGGCTAGGGGAGAGTTTAAATGGGTGGGATGCAGAGGTTTGGGATATTATTCGGTAGATATATCATTTAGTAAAATAATGTTCAGTTAAGATAATATTAGGTAGGATTTTATGTAGTTAAATATTATTAAGTTGTGAATAATTATATAAATATAATTATTTAGCTATGAATAATTATTTCTGAGGAATAAGATATTATCCTAAATCTAGATCATTATCTAGTTTATCTTTGTAGTCCTTTAGCCTATATATAGGGCCTTAGACATAGATTAATTACCAGAGTTGGATGAATGAATATTGATAATCGATTATCCCATCTACTTTCCTTCTACCATGTATCTCCTCTATCCCAAGAAATAAAATTGTGGTCATCGTGGTATCGGAGTGTCTCGAACAATATTTTATATGTAGCGGCATGATTTTTTTATTTTGTCCACAATAAATATTAGCAAATATCGGTAAATTATCGTTCGATAACCGTGAAATTCTAAATCCGTCGTGTATCGCTAATTTCGTGTATTGGTTGACCCAAAATCTAATAAATATCAGCCGATATTGCGTATCACAACCGATATTTAATTATATGCTCTATCCCCTTCTCAACCACTGCCTTCTTCCTCTTATCTCTTCCCTCCAATTAAAAAAGTTATTAATAAAAAAGGAAGTCATTGTTTATATTATTTCCTTTTTGTTACAAATGTAAAAAAAAAAATGTGTCGTGAGTCAGACCATAGATCCCTCCTAGTTTCCATTCATACAATGTACTAACCGATCGTGTGTAGTCCTAGACCAAACATTCTCTCCTTTTGGTTATTTGGAGGAAATTACAAAGTTTAGGAACTCTGTTGTTTTTTCTCATACTCAATTCTATTATGAAGAAGGTGTTATGGCTGATCTACATGCGCTTCAGGGTAGAAATATCTATGATGGATGTTGTCAACCAAAAGTTTGGTTCACTTGGGGGAAAATGTATGGATGTTTCTGTGGTCATGTTTCCTACTCCAACAATCACGAGTGATCCAAAAGTTTAAGAGTTATTTGATACCACCATAGAAGTAATTAAAGGGATATGAGTTATATCCTTTCAAATATTCAACCAAAAGCAGAGTAACAAATTAGAAGTTATTGAGGAAGCTTCTATGCTAAGTGTTGAGTCAACCGAAATTCAGGCACCTATTTCGGAAGAGCTGGTTGAAGATGTTTGTCTCATTGTGAACAAGCTACTTTAGAGCCTCAAGTCAAACTGTTAGAAGAATCTAATGGTCAAGAGGCTAAAATAAGTGATGCTGATTTTCATTCACCTATTGATTCTTAAATTGATAATTTCTTAGACTTATGTCTAAGTTTGTTAAATTGCAACCATTCTTTGTACTAAACCCTTCTAAATCTACAATATATGATGTTCTCCCTACAAAATTCGAGGTTGAGTTTTCATCAACTGGGGGAGAATGATGCTAATTCAGTTATCGAATATATTCTATAAAATATCTTATTAGTTAGAGGTTTTGGATATTATTCAGTAGATATATCAGTTCGAAAAATATTGATATTGTTTCGTTTAGATAATATTAGGTTGGATATTATTTAGTTATGAATAATTATATCTTAGAAATAAGATATCATCCTTGATTTAGATTATATATTATCTAGTTTATCTTCGTAGTCTTTTGGCCTATATATATATAGGGCCTTAGAAATAGAATAATTTACAGATTTGAATGAATGAGTATGATAAGAAGTCAATAGCACAAAATATCAGACAGTGAATTTGAGGGGTGAGAATCGGGAGAATTTGTACTGAATAGCACAGAATACAATCAAGGTTTTGAGGACCTTGCACCTTCACTTAGTTCCTACCTGATCCTCTCCTGACTGACCCACTGTTCATATATATATATATATATATATCCCCACAACAGACTCCATGACCCAGCAAATCCAATACCAGAATATCAGCATACTCCTAAGAACTTAGATTCCCCACCCCTCAAAAGGATTTGAAATTAATTATTTACCCCCAAATTAACCCCACCTAATCAGTCCAGCCCAGAGACCCCAATTAGCTCACATTAACCCTTGCTAGCAGCAGCATTCCCCTGACATACATATAATATATCACTGGTTTATCAGAGTACTGATTATTGATTATCCCATCAAACTCCTTCCACTGCCTATCTCCTCTATCCCCTTCTCAGCCCATCTCCCTCTTCCGTCTAATATCTCTCCTTCTTTCTACATCAGGGTGCTTTGTGTTGTCTTATAGAAATAGAAATAGTAATTATAGCAACATCATGATCATATTAGTAACCTATACTACTTTAGGTGGACGGTGTTTATGTAACCATTAGCTTAAAGTACTAAAGAATTATTAAAAAAAAAATAAACCTAACAGGTCTGATTATCTACGGCTACTTAGTGTATTTACAAAAAGAAAAAACTCCTATATCCGCATGCCTCTATTATCTCTCCTTTACAGTTTCCACTTTCTGGATTAGTCTCAAGTAAAACCAACTGCACCAATTTACTTTTGAAACCCTCCAATTGGAAAATAAATAAATAAATAAAGCCTTTTGAAAACCCATCAAACCATTTGTAGAAGAGAAATGTTCTTCCAACTTCGTATGGATTGCAAAGATGGCAACCAAAATGATGACAACAAGAAAGCTAAAAATGATTCAGGTCCTTATTTTTCTTGGCTCTTCTTCTTCTTCTTCTTCTTCATATTTTATGCCATGTCTTTGTTTCTTAGTAATTAGTAGTATCACCATTGACTATTCTTATTCTCAGTTCCCAATATCTAAATTCATGTCTATATTATTGCACAATATGATGCACGTATATACTATTATATACTATGATGCACAAATTACGTGGGCATCGGAAAATTGATAAATGTTTTATGCTAGATTTTAAAGTAACAGCAAAATGGAGATGTGCTAAAATTTCTGTTAATAACTTCAATTTAGCCCTTAGAGTGACAACTAAATTGATAAAGATATTTACCACATCCATCCTTTCATTGATGTCTCCGCTACGAAAAGATTGTAGTTATATCAATATTCAACTATTAGTGTATGGCATGCATGCCCTTAATTGATTTTTAACCATATTTGTGGTGTGCATATATAGAAAATTAAGATCTTTAATTCTTTTAATTCATGAATATAAATTTCATTCGATATTAATTGGGCACGCATCATGTGCAAGCAAAAGCTAGCAATAATAATAGTAATTTTAATAACATACCACATCAAACTCTTTTGGGTGTGTAAGCATATAAACACGAGCATCAGTCAGATGTGATTCCACCTTTTCACATGCCACTGAGCCATTGAATTTTATGTTTCTCCGACATGCTTCAACAGATGCTGTGAAGAGGTGGACGAGAAAAATTAGACATATGATTTTCAAGTAATTATTTTAATTCACACTATAAACAATAATTAAAAAAAGCAAAGTTATAAATGCAAAGTCTACAGAATATAAAACTAATGCACATGTATATTGACAATTAGGTGACCTCACTGGTATAATTCAAAAAGAAATGGGCATACAATAAAAATACAAATGTCTGCAAATAATAGCAGTATCAACTTACTCAGGCAATCTCTTTCGAGCATCTTCAAACAGAGATTGATATAACAAAATACAGCAAAGATGAAGGAAAAATAAAATAAAAATCATTACCTTTATCATTGTCCAAGGCCACAACTTGACCTATCTCTTCCACTTCACGTGCATATCTTAAAGCTCGTAAACCAGAGGCTGACAAAGACTGCAGGTTTTAATATTATTACAACAACATAAACTGTAAGACATTAAGAAGCATCACACATAAGCAGTTGAAAAAATAAATGATCAGACCTCAAGAACTCTTGGTGGCTTAAGTTCCCTATTGACTTTTGCTTCTGTTGCTTTGCCTGTCTCTTTGGAGAGGTTAGAAGGTCCATCTTCAGAAATTTTTTCAGCAGCTTCACAGGCTTCATTAGATTTTCCGTCATCCACTGCAGAATCACCAGGTGATTCATTGGGAACATCCACAGAAGATTCATCCTTAGAAACCTTAGGCACATGTTTTGTTTTTCTTGACAAAAATGCTTCATGTTCTTGATTGCGTTTGGATATGAATGCTCTCAGCACAGCAATGGACATGTCCCGGTTATTAACCTGAGAATTGAAAACAATTGAGCTCAAATTTTGGAATCATGCCACGTGGCAGTGATCATAGTATCTATCTTCAGACATGATCGGATGAGGACCCTTCAGGTGAGAAGAAATGCAATAATAGTAGAACTAATTATAATAACATTAATAATGATGATGAAGAAGAAGAATAACCACAGCAGCAACAACAATAATAGTAATAATTAATACTAAAACAAAAAAACAATAATAATAATAATAACGTAACTGTAGGTATAATAAAAAGATAGATATAAATAATAATAATAATTAGTATTAATAAGGATTAATGCTTATAATAACATAATAAAAATAATAATGATAATAATTGTAAAAATAATTATTAATAATAATGATGAATACAACAACACAAAAAGTAATAATAACTAATAAAACAACAACAACAGTGATGATGATGATGATAATAATGTAATTGTGAGTATAATAAAAAGAATAATAATAATTATTATTAATCAGTATTAATAAGAATGAATACTTACAATAGAATGAAAAAAGGTAATCATGGTAATTGTCATAATTATTATTATTATTAATTATTAATCATATCTTTTGTTGATGTTATCATTATCATTTTATTGCCATATTCATCATCATCATCACAATTAATTTTACTAATGTTATTGCTATTATCAACATTATTATTATTAAGCATTATCATTATTATTAATAATTATTATCATAAACTTTACCTTAATAATGAAAATAATAATTCCAATTACAATAATAATAATAACCACAGCAATAATACATTGAAGTTTAAATAAGTTCAGATAGGTTAGATGAAATCAGGGGAAGAAAACAATCCTAAGTGCCAACACATAATAGCAAGGTCAAATGGCAGCAAGGATAATCATGGAAATCTGTCTGGCCTTGGATTTCCATTTGTACCAGTTCCTTCCAACGTGGAATTGACCCTAGAAGATGATAATCTAAAGAGGTTTACATAACCAGGGTTGAGCTCACAAGATTACTGCTGGGAGTTCACTTACACATTCACACTGTTGGCCAGAGACTCATACTAACCTAAGCACAAGCCTCCAAGAGCTTAACCAATATTTGTTAATTGGGTACCTGAGCCAAGCCACTGCACAATAGGAGGGCCAAAATTGGGTGACAGATGGTGCTTTTTAAGTAAGGAACCCGGCTAGACATGATGGTGCAAACTAGCAGCAGCAGGATGGGCCTTTTTTTCCTCCAGAGAAATGGCAGGAGGATTCTTAGATTGAAGTTTTCTTACTGGAGGCCAGAGAGAAAGCTCAAGGGACTTATGCCAAGAGGTCTGCCATTACAGATATTTCACAGAATAAGAGACAAAGGAAAGCCAGGAACATGAGACTAAGAATTCCACGTAGAACTAGAATGTGACTCACTAGTCCTCATGTCTCCACCAAATGGTTTTGTCTCGTGTTTAAAATCCAAGATTACTTCATCTAATAGGGCTAAATCCTATCAAGTTCAGATATGCTATAAACATATGGGGAAGAATAATGAATATGTAAACTGCAGAGTCCAAGAAACACAAAATAAATGCTAAATGATAAATGATACTCCCTCCCGTTCATAATATAGGTCATTGTTAAATTCCATAAATACACTGACTATTAATATTTTTTAATACATATTAATAAAAATATATAAAAAAGTAATACGATAAAAGTACTGTCAAATACAAATATAACCATTATATTTTTATATCCTTAAAATTATGAGTCAAAGTTCGACCTCAAAATCCATAAATGACTTATATTGTGAAATGGAGGGAGTAATACTGTCATGAGCAGAAGATTTAATGCGATGACCAGTATGCTAAGCCTCAACCAGCAAATGTGAAGTTCAATATATACACAGAAATAGTCTTGCAAGTGGGAAGTACTTCACAATTCACAGCACGGGGATTGATGTGTGGCATGCCTCTAAGTTCGAGAATTATACAGAGTTAATGCAAGTTGAGCTCAATAGTAACACCTTCAAAAGCACCTTCAAATCAAGAGGCTACCAAGACAGTAAAGATCCCAGTAACTTTGTTTATCAGGATACATATTTTTGAATTCCCAAATAAACAATAAAACACAATGATTCTTCTTAAAGAAGATACTTTCACAGAACTCTTCACTAAAGCGGCACATGATCCATACAATTAAATAGCAGTGCCGCTATAGTGTTACGGCACCTATTTAGCCGTTTTGGTTAGCTGCAACGCAAAATTACTGATGCGCTACATTTTTTAAATTTCATATTTTATCGGCCGATAAATCGACGATTTATTGAGAGCTCTTAAATCTACTGAAAAAAGCATGTATAATAATCTTCCTTATTCATTTAGAATATATAACTTCGACCAAATTAGTATTGAATTATAATAAAGTATTGCCACTTATTACCTTCACATGTACCATGTGTTTTTTCATTCTAAAGCAAATTTAGGATTATTACGACAATTTAATATATAAAGACTCACTTAAATCCTTCTAATATAATATCAAACACTAGTTTATTGAATATTTATATTCAAATAATAAATAAATAATAATTAGAATATATCGCGAAATAAAAATAAAATTTCATGGCTTGGCACAATTTATTGTTCGCAATGCCCAGATAACACGACACTACAACCACAAACTCGTTCGCAATTTTATTATGTGACATAACCTCACATGGCCTACGACATGCTAGATGATTATGAAATGCTATTTCTTACACCCAAACATAGCTTCAGCTATTTTTGTACCCTTTCCCTCTTTCTGCTCATTTTCCCTAAAAATCTACAAACTTTATCCTCTTTTTTCTTCATTTTTATTTATTTTGCTTGAACACTGTTAGCAAATTTGTAGGGGTGGTATATATTTTACTCTGTCATTCTTCACCTCCAATTAAAAAAAGGCAAACAACTGAAAGTTCTTTTATTTAAGGGAACAAATGGTATTGCAGGGAGAATAAATAAAATGGGGAAAGGAGAAAAAAGAAAATATGATAAAACAAATTCAGGATCAAGTACAGCATTTTTAAAGATGCCAAAAAATATGATAGATCATGTGAGGCATGTTACCTGGTTAAGAGATTAACCACATATAATGTTTTAGGAAGAATCATTGTGCTTTTATCTCTTATCTGAAAAAATAAAAAAATCTTTCCACTAAAATATATTTACATCCTCATTAAGATTGAAAAATGCAAGCTTTTATATAACACAATGTCGGCAATTGCCCTCCTAAAGTAGTATGTTTGTTACAGAAGAATGTATTACTAGCTTTGCAAAATCCAATTAAGGTAATAGAAAAAGGCAATTAAAGAGTTTAATTATTCAACTATTTGCATCATTCAATAGGCCATGAGTCCTCAAAACTACAGGTATCCTCAACGAAAGCCAAGACTTCCAATACACGATTGAGCAAGAACTACTGTCATTACTATTCCTTTCTCTAGCCACAAAATAACCTAACAGGTTCATAGAAGCCGGTGAGCTTCTAATGAAACCTAAGCGACAAAGGTCATGAAGAGGTTTAAAGACCATAATTTCTAATAATGAAACACAGTCATGCGTGAAAAAGAGCATCAGTGTGACCATCCACAAAATATTGCTCATTTCAGATCAGACACAAGCTTCAATATGCTATCTAGTGTTCCCAAATATCAGATTCAAATTATATCCCTGAGACCAGATTATCGCAACCACATCGAACTGATCCTGTAAAAATAGCAAATTCAATCTAGTGTGTCTCTATGGTCAATGTCATGTTTCACGCCGATACAGAATAGTATTGATCTATGCTCCCTCCTCTCAAACTCCTAGAGTACAACAGCAAGGATAAGCGAATAGGTCGCTGGTCAGGACTCGGGATATATATTTAATCAAACAAATCTAGAAGCTCAATTGGGGATCTCAGCACTCAAGTTCAAAAAACACGGACGTGAAGGGTGAACTTTCAAATTAGACAACGACCCAAAACAGAAAGCTATATCCAGCAATTAGAAACATTAGGAAATTCATGAAAACTGGGACATACAAATATAAAATAGCGTAACAAATTACATTAGAAGAACGGAAGGGGGAAGGGGGAAGGGGGAGGAATCGAACCTGGGTTCTATTGTAAAAGACTTGGTTTTTGGCATGCATAAGAATCTCAGCCTCACCCTCCTTTATAATCTTATAATCACTGAGATCAACAGCCAAGGCTGTATTTCCGTTAGACTTCTCTTCTTTCGCAGCTATATTTTTCCCAGCCATCGTGAGAAGAACCTGTAATTCCTCCTCTACTACCTTTTGCTCAGAAACGACTGCACAGAAGGGTTTCTGATTCCGCTGTGGTGGATAACTTATTAAGTACAAAATTAAAGGGAGAGTTTTGATTGTTGATAGTTTTCGTTCGAGTTTGAGGATCGATTGACAGAGCAGTGAGTACATACAGCACACGCATCAAAGAATGAAACTCAGATTTACCATTACGGGCATTATTACGATTGCGAGATGTTTGGAGGCTTAGTTTTCGTCTGCAAACCCTATCTATGAGATTCCGCACATTTCTTTCTGTACTTTATATTTCCTTAAACCCTTGAGCCTTGTCCATCGCTCGCGCTCAAATTAGAAAATCTATGTTTATTGCTGCTATTCTGAACCGGGTTGGGAGGTATGGGAGGAGTGGAAGGTGAAAATAAGTACAGCAGCAACGAAAAAGCAAAACAAAAAGGTCAAAAATATGTGAGAGTCGATGTAAAATAAACATATTTTCTTTAAAATCAAAGATCGCAATAAAATAATAATATTAATTACTTTTTTTATTTAAAAATATTTTTATAGTAAATTATGATAGGATAAATAGTATCAATTTTTCATCAATAATTTATAAAATTTTAGTAGATAAACAAAATCATATTATGTGTTATAAAAGTTAACACTCTAAAGAAACGAATTAATGTGATGTATATAATATATTCAAGGTCAACCCTTAGTATAGCAATGTTAGACCTATATCTACGATATCCAAATAATATGAGCCGCAGATTTATATATATATGAGACCATCTAATATAAAAATAAGAATTTAAGCTAACAAATATAGTCAAATAATAAAAATAAATAAGTTTTATTGAAGCAGGCCAATGATTCAATTTCAATCCAAACAAAAATTTTATGCATATATAAAATATAGGGTCATAATATTTTTTTCAGCTTAGGGCTCCTGAAAGTCAGGGTTGGCCTTGGATATATTGTAATTATCTTTTTGGATTCATATAAATCAAAAAAAAAATTGATAGGAATATAAACTTGAAATACATACATCTATTAGTAATCAATGTGTAAATTCCTCTTAAGCTATTTGTTATATATTGATTTTAGATGTTGAAATTGTCATTAAATTGATATGCATATACATATATGTGTATATATATTTTTAAGATATATATATATCTTAAAAATATATTTTCAAATTTTGATTATTTTTTCTATTATAAAAATAATTATTTTTATTTCATAATATAAGTCACTTTTTATTAAAAAAAATTTCAAAATAAAAAACATATTACAACTCGTACAAATTAAATATTACAATTACTACTATACCCTCTATTTTATTATTTATTGATTACTGATAAAGTTGTTGAAAGTGCCTTTATGTGATGATATATTAATTATCTTAGGCATTTTATTTACTCAAATTTATTATTTATTAATTAGTATATTCAAGTTAAAAGCAACATATACTGTGAATTGGATGAAATATATAATAATAGTCAAAATTTAACTTCAAGTATTGTAAAATGACAAACATTACAAATGTTATGAGACCGAAATTATAAAAAGTTACTCCTCACTAGAAACATATTTAATTTAAGCATATATGTAGCAATGCTTATTAGCAATTTCCGCGGTTATTGACAAACAATATATTATTAACTTTTAAACGAGCAAACATTCACTTAAAACTGATGCATAGTAGGATGTGGTAGTCTAACGTCTTATGTTTATCCAGTGTTCCTTACTATTTACCGTGATCATAGAGCATAAAAATAGAAATGAAGAAATTTTGTGCTAGTTTTCTTCTCTTCATTCATGTAAAAAATAATAATATTATGCAAATCTTAATATCCTCTTATTATATAATTAAATATTCAATGTGTCCTATTATTTTATAGTACTCTCCAGTCTCCGCTAATAATATACTAATTTTTATCTTTTAATATATTTTTTACTAAAGACTTTATCATTTCTATCTCCCTATATAATTAGTAATTCCATTTCAAAGTTTTAATGAAATTTTATCGATCATGTTATGTTAGAAATTACTTCTGATTGCTAATAAAGGTAAGACTGTACCCAATAATATTTATTATAGTGATAGAAGTCAGTTTTTGGATATTAGAGATTTTATATTTAAATCTTTATCTTTTTTGGTATTGTATTATGTATAGTACGCCAACTATATAGTGTTTTGTGTTTACATTTATAGATCCATTATAAGTAAAAGTAAAATAAACATATAACAATTTTCAAATCTTATATTGACAATGGGATTTATATTAGGTTTTTAATGTAGCATAAAAATATGTAAATGCTTATATAATAGCCACGTAATACACCCAAATTAAAATGGCTTAGGAACTCTAGTTTCTAGTGCGTGTTTGGTATGGAATAATTACACAAAAGAAAGTTTAGCTCTTAAATTGAGCTTTAACTAATTTTTAATAAATGTCATCAGTTGACGTTAGACTAATGGTCTATTATGTACAACTTATTTTTGTTGATCTAAACTTATTGGTGTTGATATGCTTTGATTTAATCTAAACTTATTAGTATTAATTATTATAATATCATTAATAATCTTAATTATAAATATTAATATTGTAATAAATAATAATAAAAATAATTATGAAAAATATATGATATAACCCTAAGTTTTTAGAAATACACTAAATAACCCTGAGTTTAAGAGGTTTATTGCCACCTAACCCTATGGCTATAGTGATTGTTAAGTTGTCGTTAGATTTTTTTTAAAAAAAAAAATCAAAGTTGGGCATGCAAAATGATGATTTTATCTTCACATATACTATTACCATTCCCTCCATTTTCTCATTCCTTTCCCTCTTCTTCTTTTTTTCTTCAATTAATGGTTGTTGATTTTAATATTATTTTTTTTATTACAATTAGTAGTTGTCAATTAAAAATTAGATGTTATATATACGCTACTTTCTTTATTACTTTTTTTTTACCTTCCTTACTTTTTGTCAATTTCATTTAGTTTCATTACATTTTATTTGTTATTCATTTATTCAATGAAAGTATAGCATATGCAAAAAATAATCATTTGGACAATTAAAATTAGAAATAAGATTAAATTAGGCAACTAGAATAAGAAAGAAAATTAAAAAAAAAACTAATCATTGAGAAAATTAAACTAATTAAAACACTCATAGCAACCTAATCATTTATTAAACAACAAGAATGCAAAACATTAATGTTCTTCTTCACTAGCTCCTCCACTACCCAAAAGAAACAGCTGCAATCTGGCTCCTTCATCCACTCTTTGTTAACCATGGCCACCTAGAACACTCAACAACCATTTCAGCAACATTGAATAAGCTTGACCTTTACTCCTTCATTTTCTTGATCTAGAGAAATCAAATCAAACACCCAACACAAATTGAAAGCAATATGAATTAAATCTAAAATGAAGATTATGATGCCTCTGAACATTTGTAGGAGAAGAAATGGATCTCAAAATCAAATACACTAACCCAGATCCGATAAAACAAACTAGACCTTCCAGATCTAAGCCCAAACATGAACCTTGACTCTCATAAGTCATGAACAATCATAATTCAGGAATCAAAGTTTCTACAACTCTAAAAACTTGCTAAGGAGAGAGAAATGGGTTGGATGGTATCTTATGATAGTTGTGACTATATCCATACATGAATGAAGCCACAAACCTTAGAAAACACTTGATTGAAGCTTTAATGGTAGCCCAACAATGGATCATATGTTTTTAAAGCTTCCAAGTGAGTTGGGAACTGTGAGTTGTACTATTTGTTGGGTGTAAATGAAAGTCCCAAGTTGATAAATAAGAGAAAATTAGATCAATATATAAGTCTAGTGGGTTACTTTTCCTATTACTAATTGATTTTAGGAAGGAACCTCATTTGGATTTATATATGATTATGGTCTCATATTCTTCCTAATCAAGCTTGTCGAGGCTTAGTTTTAGTCCCAATAAGTGGTATTAAAGCCTAATTCAAAACATAGGAGGGTATCCTTATAATCTTAAGTGGAATTTTTTTGATAATTTATTGGAAAAACCAAGTTAGATAATGATAGCTTGTCTAAGGTGATTGGAATGGGAGATGTATGCTTGAAAACTAAGATTGGGACAAAGCTTTCTCTCAAGGATGTTTGACACACACTAAATGCTTGCTTAAATTTGATTTCAGTTAGAAAACTAGATCGTGAGGATTTTTGTAATAGCTTTAGTTTAAGCTAATGGAAGCTCGTCAAAGGTAATCTATTTGTGGCCCAAGGTAAAAAATGTGTTAACTTATATTTTATACAAGTTTTGATTTCTAGTAATCATGTGAATGTAGTGACAAATAAGGATGTATCTGAATTATGACATGGGAGGCTTAGCCACATAAGCAAGAAAGGACTTAGCTACTTGGAAAAGAAGAATTTTCTCTCTGGTTTATAGTGTACCAAATTAGAGAAATGTCCTCATTGTATGGAAGACAAACAACATGAAGTTTCTTTCCATAAGGGTCGTCCTTTAAGAACAGCTGAGATTCTTGAATTGGAGCATTCAGATGTTTGTTGTCCTATTAAGGTAAAGTCTCTTGGTGGTGCACTTTACTTTGTCACTTTCATTGATGATCCTTCTAGAAAGCTTTGGGTTTATGCCTTGAAATCAAAAGATGAAGTGTTTAAAGAGTTTAAAAACTTTCATACCTCTGTTGAAAGAGAGACTAGTAAGAAGTTGAAATACATTTGTTCTGATAATGGTGGTGAGCATTTGTGGTTAGTTTGATGGGTAATACACTCAATAGGGTATTAGGCACTAGAAGACTCCTCCAATAGCTGATCATTTGAATGGTTGGTAGAGAGGATGGATATAACTATGATTGAAAGAGTTAATTGCATTCTTTCAAAAGCAAAGTTACCAAATTATTTTTGGGTTAAAGCTTTACTTACAATTATACATGTGATTAATTTGAGTCCTACAGTTGTTCTGAATGGTGATATTCCCAATAGAGTTTGTTTTGGTAGGGATGTCTCATATCATCACTAATGTATGTTTACCTGCATCCTACAGGATATTTGTTTATGTGTCCAATGATGAGAGGTTAAATTTAGATCCAAAGACTAGTAAATGAATCTCTATATGTTATGGTCATGATGAATTGTGCTACAAGTCATATGATCTTCTGTAAAAAAAACTAGTGAGAAGTAGAGATTTAATGTTCATTAAAGATTAAACCATTGTTGATGCTAACAAAGCTAAGATGAGCGAAGTTGAAAGTGATGATCAACTGATAGATGTAGATCCATTGACAATGCAATAGGGTGTGAAAATGTTGATCGTAGAGTATAGGATGATAGGGATGAAAATTTGTGTAATACCCCAAAATTTTACCTAATCCTAATGTTGATTGATTAATATGTTAACCTAATCTAAATCCTAATTTTTTAGTTCATTATACTTTTTTAGCCTAACTCTAACCTTAGATAATTGATAGATATAATCTATAAATTTTAAACATAATCGTAATTCTTTTTCTTTCTTCTTCCCCAGTTTGTTCCCAACCTAACTTGTCATCCTTCTCCTTTTCCCTTTATTTTTCTTCATTTCCCCTTTTGGCCAAATAGGGCCTCTCACCCCTACCCTATCATGTTGTACCAACCACTGACCTAACCACTTAACACCACACCATCACCACCTTACCCTCCGAACCATCACCACACCAAACCACCTCCCCATGCCACCCTCCAAGTTGCAGAAATTATTATCATTCTCCCTTTAGCTACAAAAGTTATTGTCATTTTCCCCCTCTAAGTTGCGGCAAATTCTACTATTATGTCCCCCTAGCTATAGTAACAAGTGTCGTTACCCTCTCCATTTGTTGCACCAATTTTTGCCTTAGCCATTCAACCCTTAGATTTAGTTTGCTTGTATTTTTTTCCCTTTTTTGCCCTCATTTTTCTTATCTTTTCATTATTTACTTTCATGAGTTCTAATGTTGTATTATTATTGATTATTTAGTGTTTTTTTGGTGATCTTAGAAGAAGCATCTTAGGGTTATACATGCTTAGATATTGGAAATGATTCGGTAAGGATACATGTCATAGTTAGGCCTTTTATGTGCAATATGTGTATTTGTATGTGGAATCCTTTTTGGAGTTGTTATATGGATAGTAGTATTACGATAATGGTGTATATGTTATATCGTATGATGAAAAAGTGAGAAAGTTGTGAAAGTATGTGTTTTGTGCATATTTTAGGTTAGTATGAATCAGGATATGTGAAATATGTATCCAATGGTGGTTATGCATTTTAATATGATAATATATATTTAGAGGTTTAAATATCATTTATATTAAGACTTGTAAGATTTTTGTGGGAATATGGGTAGCTATCTTATGGACTTTTGGTCAATATGGTTTAAAAATGGAATATTGGATATTTTAATGTGATAATTGGCTCAAAATAGGTTAATTATATAATCTATAATGTTTGGAGTTTATATGAATGGTCTAATTCCAATAAATGAGAAAAGTGGCTTTAAGCATAAATAGTTATCCTAAGGGAAGGATTATCATTACATGTATAAAATGTTGGAGTTTAACCTTTTTTAATATATTTTTAATAACGATATTTTAGGAATGCATATCAAATTTAGCGATTATACAAAACTCAGGGGAGGGTTATGATTTAATCATGAAATTAGAATTTGTGAGGAAAGGTGAATAATAATACTAAAAGTAGGTTATTATTGCATGTGTAAGATATTGAAACTAACCTTTGATTTTGAATATTATGTAAATAATGATATTTTAAGTATAGGTATTAAAATTGGTGATAAAATAAGTATGGGGGAGACGGTATACTTAATTTGTAGAATTAGGGTTTCCTAGGAGGGATGTAGCCCTTTTCCTTGGGAAAATATATTGATATTCTCATGGTTGTGTTTCATGTGTTTCAAATGATTATGCTTAGATGTATTATATACCTTTAATGTCTACATATGCGCATACATGAGGATCATGAGATATACCACCATGAATAAGATAGTAATTACTTAAAGAGAAAGATTACGTGATTCGAAGCTAATGTGTTGTTTGTTTATTCCATCGGATGATAATAGTAGCTCAAGTGTGTTTTTTCTTAAGAGATTCTCCAAACTGTTCCACCAATTTAAGAATAGTGGGGTTCTTGTTCTTAATATAAACCAGAACATGATCTTGAGATAAGCAATAGTGAATAATATATTAATAACTTAAAGTAAAAGATTACGCAAGTTAGGATCAGGGTGTTATGTCCATTCCACCTGATAATAAGAGTGAATCAAATGCATTTTTACCTAAGAAGTACTTCAAATCATTTCATCGATTTAAGAATAATAGTTAAGAGCATGTTACCCTAATAGTTGTTGGGTCAATTCCACCGGATAATAGTAGTGGCTCAAATATAAATTTTGGTTATGATCTCATATAATAATAGACCTATGGAATCAATATTTTCTTTTATTATATTGTGTTAATTATTATGATTGCTTATATTTATGTATAGCTTGTAATCTGTGTAACCTAGGTATGATTGTATAGTCACCATACTCAGTACGTAGCATATAAATCATCATTGCTATGGGTGTTGCTTATTTCCATACTAGAAAGAATGCTTCTAAGATTGAGAAACCGAAGTAGGAGTTAGGCAAGTATTTTGCCATGAAAGATTTGGGTTCAACGAAACAAATTTTTAGAGTTAGAATCATTCAAGATAGAGGAGCTAAGAATTTATAGAGAAATACATTAATAAGATACTTCAAAGATTCAAGATGGACGATGCCAAGGTCGTAGGCACTCCCCTTACTCCTCACTTGAAGTTGATCTCCAAGTAATGCCCCTATTATGATGCTGAGAAGCAAGAGATAAAGAGCATTCATTATTCATCAGTTGTGGGTAGTATAATGTATGTTATGGTGTGTATGAGAACTGATATTGCTCATGATGTTGGAGTTATTAGTATTTTCCTTTCTAACCTAGGTAAAGAACATTGGAATATAGTGAAGTGGATCTTTAGATATCTCTATGGTACTTCTAGTCTGATACTTTATCTTGGAAGTGATAAGTGGTCATTAAGGGATATACTGATTTATATGTGACTAGGGAAGTTGACTCAAGGAGTTTACTTCAACTTATTTGATCACTTTTTGCAGGGGAGTAGTGTCATGGCCATATAAACTTTAGAAATATGTTGCTTTTGTTGACTACTGAATCATAGTTCATTGCCACAACTTAAGTTAGCAAGAAGTTGCTATGGATAAAGCAATTGCTTTGAGAGATTGGTTTTGTTTACGAAATATATGTTCTCCTTTGTGACAACTAAAGCACCATACATCTTTGTGAGATTCCTACCTTCCATTCTAGATTAAAACACATTGATACACAATATCATTGGATATGTGATGTTTTGGATTCTAAGTTGCTATAGGTTGAGAAGGTACAAATTGATGATAATGGGGGGTTGATATGTTGATAAAATCCTTACCAAGATGGAATTTTGAGGTTTGTTGTAGGATTATTGGAATGGTGATCACCTCTTCATAATTAGGAAGAGGAGAATTTGCTAGAGCATTTAGGATCCCTCATATTTGGTAAAGCCCATTTTTTAACCAACATTATTTTTTTGTCATTTTTATTACATACCTAACTTTGGGAATGCTAAACATAAGCTAAAAAGGTGATGTGGGAAGGTGAGTAAATGTGATAAAAAATTGAGATTTGAATCCGATTGGTGAGAAAGAGAACTATTAAAATTTCTAAGATTATTTTCTTCTACACATGTTTATCAATTCAAAGATATAAATTTATTCACCGTTGGAAGTTGCTGATTTTTTGAATTTTTTTTTCAAGGATAACAATATTGATTCTGAATGGTGGAGATCTAATTTCAAGCTTTCCTAATTAGATTTTAATTTGTATTTTAGGGGTGCTTTTTTTAAGTTAGTTTCAAATCAATTTTGATTGTGGCTTCAATTGATTAGTTTATTGTGCTCAGTTTTAGCTTAAAATTAGGGAGGTTACTATTTACATATTGTTGTTGATTAATGTAAAAGGACTCATTATTTTTATGGCTTGTATATTGACCTTTGAATGTGTTTACAACAACTCTATTTTAGGGCTTCAAACTCTTCTATTTGGGTATTTCAATTGTTGTCTAGTTGTGTTATTTTTGATTGATGAGTATAGTATTCAGTTAGCACTTGAAGACTATACTTATTATCTCAACTCTCTCATAGTGAAAGTTTCCTAAGTGGACCAAAGTGTCCTATAGTTATTTTCATTTCACATTAGGAGGATTTATCCATGTAAATTATGTTCATTGGTTTGTTATTATTTTATTTTATGGTTGATGTTGTTGACCCCTTTTTTCATTGCCCCCATCAAAGTGGTATCAAAGCCTAGTTCCAAACCTAGGTGGGTATCCTTAGAATATTGAATGGAAGTTGTTTAATACTCTTTTGGAAATGTTAAGTTGGTATAAATATGGGAATGAGCTATCGAGGTAAGGTGATACTCTGGTGCTTCACATAAGTTGTGCCCTTCACCAATGCAGTGAAGATGGGTAATTGGCTCGATAAAGCATTTTCTTCCCCATGAGGGGAGGCTATGTGAAATACCCAAAAATGTTATCCAATCTTAATCCTAATTAATTAATATTTTAACCTAATCTAAATTTTAATTTATGGGCCATTATATTTTTTTCGCCTTAACCCTAACCCTAGATAAATGATAGATTACTTTTAGATTAACACCCAAAATTTTAAACTTAAACTTAAACTTAATCCTAATCCTAACATTAAAATTGTCTTTCCTCTTATTCCTTTTTTCTATTTTTTTTCTCCCTCCTTTTTCTTTTCTCTTTATATATTTTTCCTTCTTTCCCTTTCCATAACATATGCTCCATTCCCTTTCCCCAATTTGAGCAAAGTTCCCTTTCTCATCTCCTTTCCTTTTCTCCTTTCCCCCTTTTGGACCAAATACACCCTTACCACTTGCACCATTTCCCGACCTTCATTCTTCCTCTTCCCTTCCTTATCTTCGTCGTCACATCCCCTCCTCTACCCTATCCCTTCTCCTATTTCTTTCCCTTTCTCTTATTGAGAAACCACCCCAACCACCATCCACATTTCTATTTTGTTGCTACCTAACACCACCACCGCTGTTGGGTCCTTCTCCCCCTTATTCCCTTCTTCTTCTTCTACCTTTTCCTATCATTAACCACAAACCACCAACCTTCCCTTTTATTCTCCTCTTCCCATCCCTGTCATCGACCACCAAGCACCACCAACCATTCCACCTCTCTACTGTTGTCCACTTAGCACCACCAGCCACTCCCTACCTCCACATCCCTCTGTTCCTAACACCACCCTTACCACCACCACAATCACCAACCATCACCACCACCCTTAAGCGACAACCATCACCACCACTCTTAGCCATGACCCATCACAACCACCTTAATTTCCACCCATCACCATCCAAGCCGTCGTCCATGGTCATGCCCTCCTACACCGCTCATGCCTATTCATGCAATCCATTCCCTAGTTGTGTCGCCTTACCCTCTCCTTGGATCATAGTCGTGTCGTCGTGCATTGCCCCCTCACAAAAGCTTTCCAATTTTTGGTAACTTCTATTTTCCTCTTTTCCTTTGACGTAGTTTCCCTTAGTTAATTTTTCTAATTCTAATTTTATTATATTTCTAGCTTATAGGTGATATTAAAGGAGAAACCGTAGGTCTCAAGTGCTTAAAGACAATAGATGCTTAAGTAATGATACATGTCATACCTAGAGATTTTATGTGCAATATGTGTACTTGTATGCGATATCATGCTTGAAATTGTTATATGGATAATGTTATTATGATAATAATGTATATGTCATATCATATGATGTAAAAGTGAGAAAGTTGTGAAAGCATGTGTATATGCATATTATGGGTTGGTATGAATCAGGATGTGTAATGTCTGTATAATTATGGCTATGTATCTTTATGATGATGGGATGATGGTGGTGGTGATGACGACATATATATATATATATATATATATATATTAGAGGTTGTAAAAAGCATTCATATTGAGACTTTAAAGTTTTCTTTTATGGAAATAATGGTATTTTAGCTATCTAAGGGGTAATTTGGTCAATATGGATAAAAAATGGAATAATTGGTGTTTTAATGTGATAATGGGTTCAAAACATGTTAATCATATCATGTTGAATATTTGAAGTGAATATGAATGCTTTAAGCTCATTAAATGAGAAAAATGGCTTTAAGTGGGAATAACAACTTTAAGAGTGGGATTATTATTACATGTGTGAAATGTTTGAGTGTAACCTAAATTTATGAATATGTTGTTAATATTGGTATTTTAGAAATACATATCAAATTTGGTGGTTATATGAGTTTCATGGTAAAATTCATGATTTATTTGCAAAACTAAGGCTTTGAGGGGAAAAGTGACTAGTAACACTAAAGGTGGGATATTATCATATGTATAAGATGTTAGATTTTTTAGGTACATTGTCAATAATAGTATAAAGGATGGGTATTAAACTTTGTTGGAAAATAAGTAAAAGGAGAGAAGTTATGTTTGCTTTAAAAGTTAGGGTTTCTTAGGGGGAATATGGCCTTGTCCTTGGGGAAAATATATTAGTATTCTCATGGTTGTGTTTTATGTGTGTAAATGTCTATCTTAAGACATATTATGTGTCTTGAATGTATACACATGTTTATGCATGAGGATCTTCAGATATAGTATCATAAATAACATATTAATTACTTAAAGAAAATGATTACATAAGCTGGGGCTGAGGTGTTGCGTGTCCGTTCCATTAAACAATAATAGTAGCTCAAGCATTTTTTTCCCCTAAGAGGTGGTCCAAACCGTTTCACCAATTTAAGAATAATGGGATTCTCAAGCATCACGTAAACCAGAATATGATCTTGAGATAAGCAATAATGATTAAGATATTAATTACTTAAAATAAAAGATTATGTGAATCAGGATCGATGTATTGTGTCCATTCCACTAAATGATAATAATGGCTCGGGAACATTTTTCTCCAAAATGTGCCTCATATTGTTCTACTAGTTTAAAAATAATGGTTAGGAGCATTTTTCTATAAAACATGGTGGATTCATTTCACCAGATGATAATAGTGTTTCAGGTATTTTTCCCTTGAAGGTGCTTAAGTCCATTCCACCGGATTAAGACAAACTCAATGTAAATAATAATTTGAGTTATGATTGTATCTACTAATGGGCTTCTGGAATCAGTATTTTCTTACATCATATTATTGTGATCACTAATGTTTTTGTATGACTTATGTTTTCTCTGTAACCTAGATATGATTATATTTTTACCTTACTCAGTATACGTAGCAATAATACTAATCATCTTTTTTATGGTTGATACCCATTCCCATGAGTAGAGGGCCTAGATGAGTTTGTGCGGGTCTTAAAGGACCTATTAGATTATTACGTTACATATGATGCATTACTTGGGATAGAGTGATGATTCTCATCTTTGGGACTTGGGTTATAGAATTGGGGTTATTCGGTTGATACTTTTGGCTCGGATACCTCCTAGGACTCTCACTTTCCAATTTTTCTTTTTACGCATTTTGTCTTTTTGCTCAGATTAATCCTCTAAACAGTTGCTTAAAGTTATGAAACCTATATTTTTCTCTTTTTCACTATGTTTAAATGTTTGCCTATTTTTCCTTGTATTCAATATAAGGATGATATGGTAAGCTAGACTTATGCCTAATATAGCTATAACATCCAATTACATTTATTTTATGCTTCTACTTAAATAAAAAATTTCAATTGTAAATTTTGGGAGTGTTACGGTATGTGTTACTTTGTTCAAGAGGAGGATCGTTAGGTGTGGAGAAAAGTCCTACATTGATAAATAAGAGGTAATTAGACCAATATATAAGTCTTGTGGATTACTCCTCCTATTACAAATTAGTTTTAGGATAGAACCTCACTTGGGCTTATATATGAATATAGTATTAGATTCTTCATAATCAGGCTTGCCCGAGGCTTGGTTTTAGTCCCAACACCATCTTTATAGATAATAACTAGCTTGATATTGGAATAATTGAGATAGAAGAGTGGTCACTGGAGATAATAAAGGAACTAGTAGAAGATATTAGTGCAGACAATATTGCCGACTCATTATGCTACAAAAGAAGCGGCTGAGAGAGGACCTTATAAATTTGGGAAGTTATATATAAAATGGAGTGGTGGTGCAAATGCCAAGTTAGATCTTGGGAGGGGTAGAGTTGGTGTTGTGAGTCATTATGCTCTACATCACTACTTCTTTGTTTGTCCTCCCCAGGTTAGAGAAGAAAAATAAAGGTCATGTTGTAGTAGATCTACAAAGATGGAGGCCAACAAAGTGTGTAGTGCATAATGTGATGATCAAATGTTGGTTGAGCATTCATTCTATATAGGTTAATGCATATCCTTTAGCTTTATATGACACCGAATTGTTGTGATCCTTGTGGCCCTTGTTAGATTGATTCAAATATTCAGTTGGGGATTTTTAGGTGGATCTTGTGTCTTAACAATAAGTTAAATTTGAGTAAAACACTAATCACTTAAAATATAAGACAACTTGAATTAGAAATTTTTTTTGTTTCTCAAACTTAGGTCTCCAAGTCCATAGTTGGACCTTCAATTCAAAAGGCTCACTTTCTCTCTATAAATATTTCATATACTTTATAAAGAGTATGCATACTTAAGGACCTCGGTATTGAGGTTTAGTATAGGCGATTATTATGACATGTGGTTTCCTTAACGAGCTTTGTTTTGAAATTGAGGGGCTTGATTTTGGTAACACGTCCTTGGTGATCATTACTTTACATTATGGGATTAGACCCCTCTTAATATTTTGAATTGAATTAAAATGAATTAATAAACTAATTTGTTATATCCTAATAATAGGATTAGGGTTGGATTAATTGGTACTGAATATTGTTGTAATATGTTGATATTTGACCGTTGTTAGGGAATGGGTGGCTAGTATCATATAAAAAATTATGAGATTTAAAATGTTCTTAAAAGCTACTATCAAATGTGACCGAATGTGTTATTCTAGTATAATGCATATCTTAATGTTGTCATAAGTGTAGCATGATACCATATGAATTTGTATATTGTCACATGAGAAGATATATCATATGCATGATTCTTGATTTTGTCTGATAAATGTCTATATGAACATGCCAATTTAGTAGAAGTGTTGCCATTTACTCAATATAAGGAAATCGTAGCAATACTTCATTTTTTAGCCGAATACATGCACTGCATGGAGATGAGGAATCTTCCAAGTGTGGAGAGGATCCTTAAATAGAGATTTATTATAGAGAATGGGTGTTTGGGACCAAACATTAGGACTAACCAAAATGACACTATTAGGTGTTCTTTTGTTATCGATTTTCCTTTGGATGCTTTTGTCTATAGCTTATATTCTGGTAGATTGGTTTTTGTAGCAGAATTGTATCATCCGTAACTCTTTTTATTTATATCAAGAATCTCTTTCTATTATTTTATTGGTTTTATTGAAATATTTTAATCTTGGCACTTAGTGTAAAAAATGTATATGAGACCAGATAAATTTATACTAAATGTGGCAATAATATTCAATATTTTATCATCATGGTTATGCTAAAGTGAAAATTTTACATAGTAAAAATAATGGTGTTACAAAAAAATAAAAATAAATTAATATAGTATAATAATAATAATAATAATAATTACTTACTTACTTTTTAAATAAAAATAGTTTATTTTATTTTAGAAAAGTAGGAAAAAAATTAAAACTAAGAATTACAATAAGAATAAAAAATAAACATAATAATTTTAAAAATTGATTTTTTATATAAAAAATTACAATTTTCAATTTTACAAAATCCAAATAGAAAAAAAAGAAGTAAAAGTAAAAAAAATTAAAATTATTAAAGCGTGGTTTTAGTAACGCTTTATATATTTTTTACTTTTATATTTTAATCCATTAAAATTATTATATAGTAGTTTTTAATTTAAATTATTGAAGTAAAAGTCAAAATGAAAAAATATCATTAATACTTTCATTTTTTTATTCTTGACTTTGTTTTGAATTTTTTGTTTTAAAACTTACAGTTTATAATATATGATTTTAATATCTTGAGTTTTAAGGCTTGAAAATCATAAATCTAAAAAATTTTAAATTTAATTTAAAATTATATTTTATTTTTAATTTTAATTAAAAAATAAAATCAAAATGAAAGAAAAAATACTTAAATTAATTTTGATTAAAATATTGAATAAATGATGAAATAATAATGTCTTGAATTAAATTTGTAGTTAATTATTAAACTATATGGATATTAATTGATATATTTGTATGTATATATTTATAGTATGTACAATATTATATGTATATTTAAATAATATTATTTTAATAAAAGCTATCTTAATTGAAAAAAAATTCAAATGTTTATTTTTTATTACTATTTTTATTTTTAATGAAAATAGACTCCAAATATTCATTCTTAATTGATAATTATCTTCCATGAGAAATATCCTTGGGCTTTGAGTTGCATTTGGCAAACATTAATCAAAATCCTTTAAAACTTGCCATAAATAAGTGTGTTTATGACTTTATGAGTTAGCTAATGATTCATTTTGTTTGGGGTGAGAAAAATAATTAAAAATTAATCTATATGAAGAGATTAGAGGTTTATTAGGGGTCAATTTTTAAAATTCAATTTGGATAATATTAAATTAATTTGTGTGAATATTATTGTAATCTTATTTTGATTGAGGTGAATGAAAGTTAAAAAAATTAGCCTTTGACAACTATACCCTTTTTTTAAATCAAGAACTCTTTTGCAAGGGAAACTTTTTCTATCATGTATAAGTTTCATTTAAGTTTTCCCCTTCCCTTTCATTACTTCCCAAATATGGGGTTAATAAATATATGTTTAATGGAGGTGAATGTAGAAGAATTTTTTTTTTACCTCAAGTAACCCTAAATACCCTAAAAGAAGTCTCTAAATTTGATAAACATATTCATTCACCCCAAATTAAATGGACGCTAAGAGTTAACAATTCGAGTTTCCCACTAGGCCTGAATGTGCCAAGCTTCAAGTGCCCTTTATTAGTTTATTGTGCTCAGTAACTTACGAACCATTTTGAACCTTTTATTCTCGCCATATTTGTTTTTATTTTTAGGCTACTCCATTGTTATAGTATTAAGGAAATCAAATAAGGAGAACAAAATATCAAGTGAAGATTCATTCACCTCTTATTTTATTGATCTTCATTTCATGCATACAAATCACCATATCTCATATATATATATAGTATCCATACTTATTACATCTATTATGAGAGGCTGTTAAGTAATATGAAATCCATTAGAGGAGATGAAGAGTTAAGTGGTCACAATCATAATGGAAATACTTGTTACAATTGGTGGAAATATTTAACCTAGGATTTAATGCAATACGTATTCATGAACTCTACATCTACAATATGTAAATATGATACTTGCAAAACTCCCTCTTGGATGTATATCTATTTAATATGCAAATTTCAAAATATTTGTAACACTCATAATTAATGAATATACATGAAGGTGTATAAAGGCTTCAAAAGCATATCTCCATGTATAAAGGTGTATCATTCACCAATTTGGTACTCTCCCTCTAGAGCATACCTTTGAAATACTATCTAATAAAAAACCTTACCAAAAAAATCCTATAGAAATAAACCATGGTTAAATAAAAGAGTATAGTTTTCTCTTCCTCAATTTAACATGTCTCCTTCATATGTTGTATTACGTATAATTTTTTTTTTGTGTACAAGCACACTTCAATAGTGCTTATATTTAAATATTTGCTAGTAAAAACTCTATTAAGGATAAAACCCTGGCGTTTATACAATAATTTGAGCCACCAAATTACCTTTTCATATCATTTTTTTTCTTTAGCCCTCATTTATAGCTTATTAACTTGACACCATTAAATGTTGGACTTTATATCCATATAGATCACAATCATTAAGCAGAGACATTTGACTATTTCAACTCATTTAATCATTTATTCAACGATATTTCATAGTGACTCAAGATTAATTCTCAATCTCATCCATTATTAGTTACAACTATTTAGGTAAAGACATCACCAATATTTACTTCATAATATTTTACACTTGTGTAATAATTCATGAAAATTTAATTTGTTGGTGGAATATATTATTAGATTCTATCCATATGGACATGTCGGCTTATTGTGACAATTTTTACATCATGAAAGATCATCTCTTTGAACCTACACTATATGCTTCTAACATATTTTTACTATATTTTCCCTTAAATTATTAAAATTCACTAAAATAACTTTATGAGTTGAAACTTTATTCAAAACACATATAACTTTCATAATTTATTGGCCACAATAAATGTAAGTTGTATCTAAGCTACATTTGACAAGCATAAGCATCAACAAGTGCACTATGGTATTTTTTGGGGTTCATATCTCATGAAAGATGTCTTCTAAGTGCTTGTTTGATTTATAATAATCTCAATCTTCTTTTCCTCCCTCTAAGGCTAAGGAAATTAACATTCTCAGCCTTCTTTATGGTTCAATTTCATATTTATAGGGAAGTAAAAGCAACTATGCACTACATGAAAAAGCACCTATAGCAAAAACTCTTGCCATTGCTAAAAGTGGGAAAATAATCCCTATAATATGTCACTATAAATTCACACATACAATGATGTAGGAGCATCCATAGATTCTCGAGATGATAAGTATTTTCCATAATTGATTATAGAACCAATCACATTATATGTCTTGGATAATGATATTAATAATGTGACTAACCTTAATGAGTTTACTTTAAGTCATTCTTATAGATATATAACATATTCACAAGAAAAAGATCAAGCCAGTTAAGTTGTCACCATACGAAATATTTCATGTGTTACAAGCTATTACAAAGGGAGCTATTATACATAAAATGCAACTCCTCAAGTCAAGGGACCTATTCAACATCCTAGTCATCATCCTTGTTTTGATTAGGGCTTTTGTTAGTTGTTTTTATGTGATAATTAGATTGCTTTATTTGTAATAGTCTTTGTTGATTTATATATTATATAGGATATAGCTATATTGTGTATACTAGTTTATGAACTAGTTAGCCATGTATGTGTCATTTGGCTATCTTAATGTACTAGTTAGCAATGTAAGGCTTCTTATATAAGATATGATTGTCGACATTTATAACATATGGCTGAATCATTTGAAATCTAATACAAGTATAGAACTTAGCTATTCAACTCTTATGTAATTGAATACTCCTAACTAAGAATACTTGGAGTAATCTTAGATAGGTTGAAATTCAAAGTATAAACTTCTTGTTGAATTCTTTATCAATTCTTGCTTGAATATCCTCTTTCTCCTTCTCCCATTGTAGCTAATGATCCTTCCATAATCTTCATTCATTTGAATCTTCAATTCCATAAGAAAATTTGTGCCATAAAAATCCATGCCTAGAAACGTTTGTGGCTATGGACAAGTGTGTCATCACTATAAAATTTATGGTGGCAAAAACAGACATTTCTAGACATGTTTATAATGACAAATTTTTTTAAAAATTTGTAGCTTTTTTTGTAAAAATTGTAATTTGTAGCTACAACATTTCATCACAATATAATTTTTTTATGATAAAAAATATCAAAATTTCTAACTATTGTTTTCAAAATTTTAAACTTATAACAATAACTCATCATTGCTAAAGAGGGGTTTTGCGTCAATACCTTTAAGGAATTTTTTTTTTGAAAACTAGGGGCAATTTTTGGCCATGACATGTCATTTCTATAACTCTATATTGCGGCAACAAATTTTTCCAATTTTTTTAATATAATAATACTTTAAAAACATTTTTATAAACATTCATATATCCATCCATCTATCAATCTATCTATATATATAGATGGATGGACGGGTGGATAGATAGATAGATGGAAATTTATAATTAAAAATATACATTAAAATATAACCATAATGCATCAAATTTAAGCCTACCAAATGTTTTGCATATTACAATAAGTTGTCTCATCTCTGAATGTTTTATTTATTACAAAAAAAACCTAGTTAATATAATCCAAAAAATGTATCATCATCATTTTCTTCATCTTGAGGCTGAGAAGATTGATGGGGTTGAGGAGGTTGCTATGTAGAGATGTATCGCATTATACCATCATTGAGTTCATGATCCATCTTGGCATCATGACTTTGGAGTGACCCTAATATTTCATCAATTCTGGGGTCACTTGTAACATTCCTAAATTTAATACTTAAAAATTTTGTTTATAGAAGCATTAGTTACCACAATAATCGGTGTTATCGCCACACTTAACATAAGGTTGACATCATTTAACATTCTTATACTAAGTGCTATGGCTAAAATATTACTTTGCTTAAATTAATAAATACAATCGCAAGAACAATAAAGTAATTTCGTTACATATTAACATTATCTTGAAAAATACAAAAGATTAGGCAAAAGAGTTATAATCTCATAAAAGGAGAAATAGAAAGGAACATAAAAGTCTAAGAAACATTAGGATTGAAAGATGTTGTAGCGAATACCAAATAACCCTAACTCTCAACCCCTACTAAAAGCCATCAAGCTGAACTCTCAAAGTATTCCTACAAGATAAATACTGCTTATCGAATAGGTAAGGGGCCATAAAATAGAACTAGATAGTATAATGGTATTGAATAAACCACTATACATCACCAACATGCAAAGGCTTCATGAGGCATGGAGAGGATAATATAAAGTATAATGGTATAGTACACCAATTAGTGCATACTATAGCCAAGAGCCACATTAATATATACTCTCTGCTCTTTGCAGCCGACCCCGATGCCCTGGTTCCACACGGTGGAATTCACGATGAAAATGGCCAAGAACAGGAAATCGTCATCTATAGTTGGTTCTTCTAGTCCGCGTCGTGTATTGAGAAGCTCTAATTATGTGACTTCAGATGCTGTTGTGGGGAAGATGGGACTCATATTGGATCCTGTTGTGGGGGATGATAATTCTTTGTCTTCACCATCGTTGGGACATAATTCCGTTATTCATGGTGAATAAAATGATGGTGTTTCTATCCTTGTTGCAAATTTGGATGGAAATTCGAAGGACATAATTGAATTGCTCGAAACCTTCCCAAACCCTAATGCACCTCTTTAGAATTTAACTCCTGCAAATATGGTATTACCTGAAGCGGGTGATGATTGTATCAACCCCAATAGTTTATCTAACCCATATTCTTTGCTTGTGAATCGGGATACTCTGAATGCTACGGTTGAGACTGATATTGATATAATTCATACATCTGTTAAACTTGGGATTGACACAAGTGTCTCATGGAGGGATAAAATTGCTCTTAATCGTAACCCCCATCAATGTATGCCCTTAAATTATATGCCTCCTCAGAATGAAGAGGGGAACATTGTGGTTAATTTGATTAAAGAAGAGGTAGAGAAGGAGGTAGATGAATGGCAGCATACTTTGATATGTTGTGTATATGATCAGAATTTATCTTTTAACCAAATGATGTGGTTTGTTAAATCACAGTGGCAGTGTGTGGCTCCTCCAAAAATTTTCTGCCATGATGAGGGATTCTTTCTATTCAAATTTGATTCTACTGCTGATTGTGATTGGATTTTATCACATTATTGGTCCTTTTATAGAAAGCCATTAATCCTTAAAAGATGGCAAAGGAAGATGAAGCTATCAAAGGCTGAACTACAATTTATCCCATTATGGGTTAAATTGCATCAACTTCCATTAGAATATTGGTCTTCTAAATCCTTGAGTATGATTACTAGCTCAATATGTACTCCAATTTGCACTGATGCTATCACTTGCAGGAAGGACAAGTTTACTTACCCTAGGGTGTTGGTGGAGGTTGACATAAAGAAACCTTTGTGTGAATCTATTTTGATTAGAGATCCTGATGGATCTCTTATTTCTCAGACTGTCCAATTTGAGTGGAAACCATCCTTCTGCCATCATTGCATGGACCCTTCCCATATTGACCAAAATTGCTGGAAACTACAGAAAAAACATGTGGCTACTGAACCTAAAACCCAGGAAGAATGGAAGGTTTTTAGGGACAGAAGACGTGCTACATACCATAAGGATAATTCCCCAAATAAATCTCAGGATGCAGTGATTCATGAATTTGAGAAAAGGGATCCTGGATCAGTAGCAGAGGAAAGATATAGGAACTCCTATGTGGCTTCAAAAGTGACTGAATCCAACTCTTTAACTCCTTCTCACTTTGACAGAAATGTTAACAAATTTCAAGCCCTTAGTGATTTAAGTGACTTTAACTTTCCTCAAGACCAAAGTTCTTCCTTAGGTCAGAACCAACAACCGCCAGGACACCTTCATGATCTAGGTGATCATGCTTGCTAGCTGGAATGTGAGAGTAATAAATGATCCATCTAAATAAAGGGAGGTTTCTGGATGGATCAAAAAAAGTAAATGCTCCCTAATAGGTTTACTGGAGACAAGGATTAAAGCCAATAAAGCTGAAAGTATTAAAGTTGGCTTACAGAGAAATTGGATGTGGTGTAATAATTATCAGCATCATCATAATGGGAGAGTGTGGGTACTCTGGGATCCTTTGGTCTGGAATATCACTCACATCTCTTCCTATGCTCAGGGCATTTTATGTGATGCTAAGTCACTGGATGGGAGGAAGCATTTTGTGGTGGGATTTATTTATGCATTCAACACTAGATCAGGTAGGCAAAGTTTATAGCAATGGCTATCTTAGTGGTGCACAATCTCTCAGGCTTTGATTTTAATGGGGGATTTTAATGTCATTCTTCAACATTCTGAGAAACAAGGGGGAGACACTCCTTCTACCTAAGATATGCTGGATTTTTCTTAGTGTATTAACCTACTAGGATTAAGAGATCTAAAAGCATATGGCTGTTTCTTTACTTGGCTGAATAAAAGAAGTGGAGTTGATGCTATTTCTTGTAAGCTTGATAGGGCTATGGTGAATGTGCAGTGGCTAGATTTGTTCATTAATTCATCTGCTACCTTTCATCCACCGATTCTCTCAGATCACTTCATTGTTAGTGTTAACACAGGAGCCCTTTCTAATAGGAAGAAGCCATTCAGATTTAACAATTTTTGGGCTGATGATCCCCAATTTTTGGATATCCTTACAGCTCACTGGCATGGTCTTTCAAGAGATAAACCCCCGTTACATATTTTCAAAACTCTCTAAATGTTGAAACCAGTTCTGAAAAAATTCAACAAGATCAAATATGGCTCACTAGAATACAAAGTAGAAACAACAAGAAGAACCTAACAGAGATTCAACATAAGATACTACTAGATATTCATGATACAAATGTAACACCCCAAAATTACGACTTGAAAATTTCGTTTAAATCTTGCTTTGCGGAAGCGGAAATTAAAGAACGGTGGGTGTTACCGCCACATGTGACATAAGTCCGGTCTCCTCACCATCCTTACGTCAAG
This sequence comes from Tamarix chinensis, assembly GCA_030549775.1. Classification (NCBI taxonomy): domain Eukaryota; kingdom Viridiplantae; phylum Streptophyta; class Magnoliopsida; order Caryophyllales; family Tamaricaceae; genus Tamarix; species Tamarix chinensis. Next base: position 4,141,895 of record CM060171.1, on the reverse strand, counting down.
TGTTAAGGCTTAAAACAAATCAAACCAACCAAAGATAAGAGAAGTATAATATGAAATGAAGAGTTTTGCAAAAGACATATTATACATGACAAATGATTGTTTAGGAACATTAAATAACTAACCATTTAGAAAATAACAACAGAGTACGCAAAAGTCATTAACGGTCTGCCTTACACTCTTACGGTCCAACAAATTACAAGGAGAAGGGGAAAAAGGGGTGGGGTCCACTCGCTCCCTAAATCTACCTATTCACTGGGGTGACGCTTCTCGTAGTCTTTTAGCCAATGCATGCCCTGGACGTACTCTTCTGAAAAATGATAGTATCAGTACGACTTCCTCGTACTGAGTAAACCACAACGCCTCCGGAGAGGTAGCATACCCACGTAGCAAACATCATACAAATATGGAATTCAAGGAGAACATATGCTCACATATAAGGCCATGATTTTGAAACACACAACCACATCACATTCAACGTTACGAGCTAGGTCAAAATCCCTATCAAAGGCATTTAAGGCATTCTTATAATTTCATAATCAATTTAACTCACCAACGACCATACATTATAACATAATAGGAAGAATTATTGATATACCAAGCAATCTCACTAAGATCAAGTCATTCCTATTCCGATTATTATAGAAGAATTATGGTGGGTGTCTAATCCGATTATAAAATTCATAGCAATTCTCAAGTGGAATACAATCCCATATCCATGACAAAGATCGTCAAGGAGGGTGGTACCAAAATAAATCACTCGATTCCAGGGCAAAGCTCGCCAAGGAAGCTACACGACATAACAGTCGCCCATACTAAACCTCAGAACTCAAGACCTTAAGTACGCATACTCTCTATAGGGTGCATGGAATACCTATAGAGCAGAAGTGAGCCCGTTGACCTGAAGGCCCAAACTATGCACTCGGCGGCCAAGTCCGAGGCACGAGATTCCTTTCCAACTCGAGTCTTTCTCTTTAAGTAATTAGTGTCTTATAAAATTCCGAGTTATTCTTTCCTTTTAGAAAATCAATATTCACAAGGTTCAACTTAGGCCACCATCAACAAACAACATCACAACCAAAGACCATGAGGTCACAACCATTTCAAGCCAACACGGCCGCAGGTTAGGTATTATGCCATAGCCCGATTAATTATACGATTCAGTGTTCAAACCAATTGTCCAAATATTCCCAAAGTTATTTTAAGGCCACACTTAATTTAATTAATCCAATTATCCACTTTGGAACACCTTTTGGCTTATTGACCAAAATACCCTTAAACATTCACCATGCATGATACACATATACACTCCTAGCATGCATTTCTAATTTCCCATAAATTCATGCAATTTACACGAATAACTTTCAAATACGATCATGGTATATAAAATTTACATTTTTATCCCTAGAACACACCGCACATAATAATCACCATTTAAGCACATTTATACTCTAAGTTAACATGCTATACATTCAAAAATTATCTAAATTATCCAAGGGACACATTTAATCCATTCACGGGTCTTACTCGAAATGTGACATTATCGGTTGGGCTCAAATCCTAAACATGCACATTTCTCTTTTAGCATAAGTCCATATATGAGCATACACTTTTAATTTCTAGATTACTACCTAAGTATACAAATGTTAGCTTGGTAACATATCTTAGTACCCTATCCATACTCATTTCATTTTTTTAGCATAAATCCATATTCGTTGTCATAAGCGTACACTCTTTAAATTTTAGTATATTATTTAGGCATGTGAAAGATTTCATGATAACACATGTTAATTTACATAAAATGATATTCATGTAGAAAAGGACTACAACATGCTCCAATTTCCCACAAACATATAATAATTTGATATATACATTCTATCATGATTTAATCCTAGCAACTAGCTTATCATTTTCACATAAAAATTCTACCGTCTTCGGGTTAGTTGGGTTTACCTTGAGCTAAGCAATTGTAACACCACAAGCTTCCTCCAAAAATACTCTAAGAGAGATTGAGATTACCTAGAAATGAAAATACCACCCAAGCTACAAGCATTAATATTTATGCAAAATAAAAATAATCAAAATGCAACCTACGCAAGCTAATACTTGAAAATGATTAGGAAAAATAAATGAGGCAGTCGGTGCATGAATTTAAGCACCGAACCCACCAAAGATAGAGTGCTTACTTGGGGAAGAAAAATGGATGCTTGGGGAAGGTGGAATACAAGGTACAAGCTGGAAAAATTTTGAAACTAAATTCGGTGGAGGGGAGGGGAGTTTTGGGGCTGCACTTACTTTCTTTTGTTGCTGGAATTTAGAGAAGGGAGAGGGGGCTACAAGGGAAAATTTAGAGGGCTTAAAGGGAGGGGGAAAGAGGGTGATATCTGCAGGTTGAGACTTAATAAAAGGAGGGAAAAATAGAGAGCAAAAGGGCTGCTGCAAGGGTTAGAGTAAAGGGGGCTGCAAGTGGGCTGATTTTTTTTTTATTTGGGGGAAGGGTGTTGAACAGGTCTGCATGTATAAGGAGGGCAGCAAGGGCAGGTTGGAGCATGGATAAGGGAAGGGAATGGAGGGGTAGAAGCCTAGAAAGGTGGGGTAGGTGTGCAGGTTGAGAGGAGGGGAAGATAGGGGCTGCAAGTTGAGGTAAGGTTGGGGTTATGGGGAATAATGGCTGCAAGTGGCTGGATGATGTGATGGAGGATGGTTGGGGTTAAGGGCTGAATTTTTTGCATGGGAAAGGAGGGAAAAAAGGTGGGTCAAAGATGAGGAGATAAGGTAGGGGTGCAGGTTGGGGATAGGAGAGTTGGGGCTGCAAGTTGGAGGGAAAGGGGCTGGGTGTCGAAGGGTATGGCTGCAGGTTGGTGAGTGACGTGAGGGAGTGTGGATGGTGTTGGAGCTGCTGCTGCTGCTGCTGTAGGTTGAAGTGGCGTGGTAAAGGAGGAGAAATGGGTGGATAGATGAGGGAAAAGTAGAGTAGGGTGCAGGTTGTGGTAAAGAAAGATGAGGCTGCAAGTTGGAGGGGGGAAAAAGGCTGTGTCGAAGGTGTGAGGCTGCATGGGGGCTGCATGGCTGCAATTGCACGATAGGTTGGGGAATTTGGGCTGGTTAAAAGTGGGGTAAAAAGGTGGGGTTTGATTAGGAAAAGATTAGCAAAATCCTCCTAAGGTACTAAGCTAGCAAGTAAGGTTATTAGGAAAAGAATTTCCACCTAAGCAAGGTTTAATTTCCTCCACAAAGAAATCATGATACTATTATTATTATGATCAATATTATTATTATTAAGATTATTTTATTACTTCCCCTATTTTATTTTATTTGCCATTATTGCTAAAATAATTATTATTCTTACAATCCCCTTCTATTTTAATTACTCACCTCTTATGATCGGTATTATTAACGACATCAATTTTTAACTTCCTCTACCTTTTCTCACACTTAGGCCGGGTTATTTTTATAACTTAATATTTATAGAACTATTCAAGATAACAAGGCGATCGATAAAAAAAATATTAATAATCTTATGGTTTACTTTGCCTACTAATCAAGTTTTAAGTTTTGCATGTCTAAAATAAGGGTTAATTAATACGGGGTATTACAACAAATCTCAGAACTGAACTCCAAAAATGTGAAGACCATTTCAGCAGAACTTCCAAAAACTATGAGTGTTTCCTCAAGTAGAAATCGAAAATTCATTGGTTGAATATGGGAGATTCTAACTATAAATATTTCTTTGCTTGAATAAAGGGGAATCAAAATATGAACTCTATACAATAAATTGAACTACAGCCTGGGATATATACCTCTGAACCTGCTTGTATTACAGAGGCTTTTCTTACCTTTTACAAAGGTTTGCTTGGCTCTAGAGGTGCTAGTATAGGAATGGTAAACAATGCTGTTATGGATCAGGGCCCTACACTCCCGGACACTCACAAATATCAATTACTTTCTCCTGTTACTCCTCAAGAGGTAAAGGATGTTGTTTTGCTATTGGAGACTATAAAGCCCCTGGTATTGATGGTTACACTGCTGTATTCTTTAAGAAATCATGGGACATTATTGGAAATGATATCATAGCTGCAGTTCAGAACTTCTTCACTTATGGGAATCTTTCCCCCAACTTAATATCACTTCTCTCACCCTTATACCCAAAACCAACAATGCTACTAGGGTGAGTGATTATCGTCCTATTGCCTATTGTGGTGTTTTATACAAAATCATTTCCAAAGTCTTAACTGCTAGATTACAAACCTTAATGCCATACCTAATCAACCAAGCTCAATTAGGTTTTGTCAAAGGCAGACATATTGGTGAAAATGTGATGCTTGCTGCTGAATTGGTTAGAATATATTCCCAAAAAATATTTCCCCTAGATGTATGATTAAAATTGATATTAAAAAGGCCTATGATTCAGTCCACTGGGATTTCTTGTAGCAAGTACTTCATGCATATGGCTTCCCTCTTCAAGTTGTTAGATGGATTATGGAGTGTGTCACCACTATTTCATATTCCCTTTATATCAAAGGTGAGCTTACTAAACCTTTCAAAGCTCAGAGAGGTTTAAGGCAAGGAGACCCCCTTTCACCATATTTATTTGTATTGGTGGCAGAATATCTTACAAGGTCCCTCAGACTTCTGCGGCAGGATAAGGATTTTAATGGTCACCCCAAATGCAAAGATTTGAAGATTATTAACCTTACTTTTGCAGATGACATGCTTCTCTTTTGTAGGGGAGATTCGAAATCAGTTAATTGTCTCATCAAGGTGATCCAAGACTTCTCTGAGAGATCTTAACTTCTTATACACCCTCAAAAAAGCAACATATATTTTGGGGGTGTGGATGCCAATACTAGATCTCACATCTTGCACCATACAAATTTCTCAGAGGGTACTTTCCCATTCTCATATTTAGGGGTGCCCCTTTCTTCTGCAAGACTCACAATAGGGCACTTACAAGGAATGATTCAAAAAATAGCAAAGAAAATCACTAGCTGGCATTCCCATCTATTATCTTATGCTAGTAGAGCACAACTACTGAAATCTGTTATATTCAGCTTCCAGCTCTACTGGTCTTAGATTTTTATACTGCTAAGAAAGCTGATTATACAAATTGAAAGTATGTGTAGGCAGTTCTTATAGACTGGAAAAATAAATTCATCAAGGAAAGCTCTAGTGGCTTGGAAATAGGTCTGCTTACCCAAAAAGGAAGGAGGGCTTGGCTTTATAGATATTTATCAATGGAATAGAGTAGCTGTGGGGAAACTCCTCTGGAACCTTTGCTGCAAGAAGGACACCCTATGGGTCAAATGGGCTCATACTATCTACCTAGGCTCCCAGTCTGTGTGGTTATTCAATTCAGCTCATAAATGCTCTTGGCACCTGTAGAAAATCCTCAAGTTGAGAACTCACTTTCAGGCATTCTTTTCTAACTCTTAGATTATGGATAAACTCATAAAGGATGGATCCTATAGTATCAAGCAAATGTATGACTTCACTAGGCCTCATGGGGATAAAGCTTGGTGGTGGACTATTCCTTGGTGTGATATGGCAGCCTCTAAACACAAATTTATTACCTAGCTAGCTATTCAAAATAGGTTGATGACCAAAGTAAGATTGAAACAACCGGACCTTATTGAAGATACTGAGTGCACTCTTTGCAGGATAGGCAGGTGGAGGATATTGAGTATCTAATGTTTAAATGCCCATATAGCCAAGGTATTTGGATGAAAATTAGGAACTCATTTCATAGAAGGGAACATGCTCAATCATGGGAATCCGAACTAAAATTTTTAGCTAAAAACACAAAACAATGCAAAAGGAAGAAGGATGTACTTAGAGCTTTATTTGTCACTTTTACAAGCTTAGTTTGGCGTGAGAGGAATACTAGAATTTTTAGTAACATTTATAGACAACCTCATGAACTTCTTAAGACCATTTGTTTTGAGGCTTCTAGTAGAATTTTTGATGCTCATTGTGGCAACAAGTACGACCCCTGGAAAAATTGTATAGATTCCTTGGTGGTCTAGTCTATTTTGTACATATTTCCATTTTGGTAGTAATAAAATTACTTACTTACCAAAAAAAATTCATAATTCTCATCATACCAAATGTCACACGCTTAATATACCAAACATATCCATATAACAAATATTTTATAATCCAATTATATCAAGGGTATCCTATAAAGGGAGGAACAACAACCAAAATTAAGGTCCCTTCCCACAACCACCTCTATACCAATTATCATGATAAGGAAAGTACTGAGACAAATACCAACTAATATATCAAACCAAAGCCTATAACAATCCATTTAATCATTATGCAACAACACTTCCATTTTTAATTACCCTAGGGATAAAATAATAACCTAGAGACATAAAAATACACCGATCATACCAATGCACTAAAGCAACATAGTATCATCCCAACGTATAAGCTAGAGAACGAAGATGCAACAAGATCACAAAGTATCCTCCCATATTAGAACACCTAGTTCTTAAGTATCGATACCCCATATAGGGTCTGTAAGTCACCTATAGAGTATACTAAGGATTAGTTAAAATGCCGAGGTATCCAACACAACCACCAAACCAATATAATGGCTCTAACCTTGCCTCTAGGATAGCTAACTTTAAAGAGACATGTAATCCCCCGAATTTTTAAAAGCCTATATTTTAATAAATAAATTTTATTTGGGATAAATTAGCCTTTAAATTTATTTTAATTATTTTATGGATTTTTGAGCATATACAATTTGATATAAATATTTAATAAATTAAAATAAATATTTTGTTATTTTATCATACTCTTATTATTTAAATAATTTTCTAAATCATTATTTTACTAAAATTATCCTTTTAAACCCTTATATTTAAATTAAATTAAATTAAATTACTAAATAAATTTATTACCCAAAATTATTCTATTTTATTATTTTATCAATTAAATTATTTTATTCAATTTCCCCTTTTCTTTTCTTTTTTCCCTTTTTCTTTCTCCTTTTTCTCTTTTCCTTCTTTCTCCTTTTCTTCCCTGGGCTGCTGGTGGCCTGCCCTTCCTCTCCTTGGCGCGCTGGGCCACAGGTCTAGTCTCCCCCTCCTCTTTTGCGCGAGCCCGACCGCCTTCTTCCTTCTCTTCCTTTCTTCCCTGACCGAGCCGGCCCTCTTATTTTCTTCCTTTGGCCGCCCGCTCGTGCCCAGCTCCCCCTCCCCTTTCTTCTTCTTCTTTCTTTCTCCTTTCTTCTTCCTCCTTCCCTGGCGAAATTCCCGACCAACTTGCCATTCCACCTGCAACTCCCTCTCCCCTGTTGAGCTCCCTCTATCTCCCTCTCTCTCCTTCTCGTCGTTTTCCTGCCATACTGAGCCCACAATCTCTCCGGGGAATTTATTTATTAAATTATAAGCTTCTAACCTTATCTTTTTGTTGCAGCTTCCAATGATGACGAACGACCATATAGGATGTTTGGAGGAGGCCTTTGAGGCTTTTTTGGAATTTGTTCAGTGCCAGCACCCCCACCATCCAGAGGGCGCCGATGAAGATTGGCTTCGGAGGACCCCGTGGTCCTCGAAGGGTGGATCCGAGATATGGATCGTACCTTTGAGGCGGTGGATTGCCCCGCAGCTCGGAAGCCCAACATAGCTGCCTTCTTCTTGAGAGGCATGGCAGACGCCTAGTGGATAGAGCACCGTGCCTGGGTTGGTCCCCCGGCAAGTTGGGAGGCATTCAAGACTACTCTCTGTTCCAGATTCTACCCGAAGAGCATGAAGAGGGACAAGCTTCGAGAGTTTATGCAGCTCACCCAAGGGTCGATGACGGTGCGATAGTATTACGCTCGCTTCACTGAGCTGCTACGCTTTGCCCCCGAGATCGCTGCTAATGAGTCCACAGTGGTGTTTCAATTTGAACAAGGGTTAAACTTCAGAATCCGCAAGATGATGGGAGCAGTGCCTTTCACCGACCTGGTTACCCTGTACAAGCGTGCTTGCCTCGCCACCACCCTGGTCCAGGAGCAGACTGCCATCCTTGGGAAGAGAAAACCCGAGGGACACAGTCCAGGGGGCAGAACCCATCCACAGATAGAGGAGCTGAGGAGACCCCCACCAAGAGACCATAGTAGGGGCCAAGGTTCCCTAGGAGGATTCTCATGCAGACATTGGGCCGTAGTCACCCCGGCCGAGATTGTGGAGGTAGACTTATCTCATGCTTGAACTTTGGCAAACGGGGCCATAGAGCGTTTGAGTGTCGAGGACCGCCACATGCTCAGTAGTACCAGCCTCGACAGGCACCACAGGGGGAAGCCTTGGTGCCCCAGCAGCAGGCTTACTAGCAATACCTCCGGGCCGCACCCCCGTAGCACTACCAGCAAGCACCTACCCCAGCCGGTGCCACAACTAGAGAGGTCCAGGAAAGGCCTCAAGGACCCAGACCTTTTCCTCAAAAGGGAGGCCAGTCAGGTGGGCGCCTGAATGTGATTAGCTAGGCGGAGGCTGATCGCCAACTAGACATCATCACTGGTATGTTCACTATCTACTCTTTGACAACACATGTTTTGTTTGATTCGGGAGCCACCTTGTCCTGTATTCTTCTGCTGATGTTGCTAAGGCTAGACTGTCACCTGCTGCTAAGATAGAATTATCTATGATGCTTCCCTCCGGTGTTAAAATGGAGTGTAGTCAGTTGTTTCTGATGTGGCCTTAGTCATAGACGGGGTAGAGTTCCTAGTGGACTTGGTCGGGTGGAATTGAAGGATTTAAATGTGATTTTGAGAAGAACATGCGTAAAGCGCACCCAGAACTCTTTGTTGTAGGTCCAATCATTTCTTAGTAACCTTTTCTTTAAGGGGGTAGTTGGGATGATTAATAATGTAAGAATGGTGCCCTATCCAAGTAGAATACCTTGACCTTAACCCTAGGGAATCGCAGGTGACTTCAGAGACGAAGTCTTTCTTTAAGGGGGTAGTGATGAAATACCCCAAAACCCTAATTTAGGGAATCATGACCAAATAAGAAATTATTAGAAAGATTAATTAAATAAACTATTTTCTTTTTATGGAGTTAATTAAGGTAAAATTAGGAGAAATTTATAAATAATTTTAAATAGGAAAAATTTGAGTATTTTGCTAATTAAAATAGAATTTAAGGAAATTCTTTCAAAATCCCTAAATTAGCCTAAAAAGAGAATTTAATTATTATTTTAATATTTATATTTTATTAAATATCCCAAATTACCCCTGTTCAATATCCTAATTACCAAATTACCCCTTTAGTTGGTTAAATTACCAAATTGCCCCTCACACTTATCATGTTTACCATTTTACCCTTCTCCATTATCTAATTATCATTTTACCCTTCTATTTTATTAAATTATCATTTTACCCTTCTTAATTACTATAATTACCAAGTTACTCCTTTCCAATTCCCACTTTACCCATTTTATTTACAAAATTACCATTTTACCCCTTTACTTTCAAATTTACCATTTTACCCCTTAACTTTCAAAAATTACCATAACACCCTGTCACTTATAAAATTATTATTTTATCCTTAATTACGAAATTACCATTTTACCTCTTTTAATTTCCAAATTACCATTTTTTCCTTTAATCACAAAATTACCATTTTACCCTTTAATTACAAAATTACCATTTTACCCTTTAATTACAAAATTGCCATTTTACCCTTTTATTACAAAATTATTATTTTCCCCCCTTTAATTACAAAATTACTATTATACCTTTTAATCATGAAATTACCAATTTATCCTTTAATTCCAAAATTATCCTTTTACCCTTTAATTATAAAATTACCATTTTACCCTTTAATCACAAAATTACCGTTTTACCCTTTAATTTCAAAATTACCATTTTTACCCTTTAATTACAAAATTACGATTTTACCCCTTAAATTACAAAATTACCATTTTACCCCTTCACTTCAAAAATTACCATATTACTCCTTGGTTATAAAATTACCAATTTACCCTTTTATTATACAATTACCATAGTACCCCTTTTTAATTACAAATTACCATTTTGCCCCTTGTTACACCACTCATTTTAAATTATCACCACTACTTAAAATATTATTAATAATACCTCATCCACAACTAATATATTTAATATATACTTTTAGTACCCACACATATTAGGCTATATTCTTGTACAAATTACATTACTAAAATACCGTTAAGGCTCACAAAATATTAACCATGCATTAAGATTACAATAGCATAATACTTAACATTTTCATTATTAACCAACTCCTACCTTAAACAATATTTTCATACATAGCATATAAACTATCATGCTTTCTTTTTATCAATCAACACAAAAAACCACATATATCATATTAAACAACATATGCCAAGAATAATAATATATTAAAATCTTAATGTGCTAACATATGTTAATCCATACGTTTAAGTGAGATTTAACGGTTATCTCAATTCCCACAAAAACAAACCTTACCGGTATTTTGGTTTAAGGTTCAAGATTTGATTATCAAAACCAACGCCTAAAAATAATATCAAGACTTATTACATTAGAAATAATAAAAATCAAAGTATAAGGCTTTATAACACTTAATTAATAAAATAATTAACTTAAAATATTATTATACTTTAAAATTTTTACCCAAATAAATCAAGAAGAGTAGCAGCTCATCCTGCTCATGCAGCATGAGCTGTATGTAAAGAAAGGAAAAGGAGGGGGCTCGAAGGTGGTGAAAATAGGGAAAATTGGGCACTTTCGGGTTAGTGGTTTGGGGCTAAGAAAGAAGGTGGTTGGGGGAGGATTTAGGGTAAGGGAAGGGTGCAGAGGTGGAGAGAGGGTGTAAGTGGTGGTCGGGGATGGGTTGACGGCGGCTAAAGGCGGCGGCAGCGAGGCTGCGAAGGTGGTGGCCAAGGAGGGAGTCAAAATGGGGGCTGGTGAGGAATGAAAAGGGAGAGGGAAAATGAAGGCTTTTGGGTGGTGTTTTTGGGAAAATTAGGATTGGGGGTGGTAGAGGGGGTTGCAAGGATTGGTTTGGTGGCTTAGGTGGCAGCAGAGACGGCGGTGGATCGAGGTTGCGTAGGGTGGCTACCGAGAAGGGAGGGAGAGAAGAGAAAAAGAGGAGAGGAGGAAGAAGGAGGTTGCAGGGTGGCTCAATGGGGGTTGTGATGGTTCGGGGGTGAGGTAGATGGTGGCAGGGTGTGGTGCAGGTGGTGGTTGAGGTGACGAAAGTGGCGGAGATGGGCGGCAAAACAAAAACTGGGGGAGAGAGGGGAGGAGAAGAAAGGGAGAAAAAAGGAGGCTCGGGCAAGGCATATGGGGCTCAGGAAAATGCAAAATGAGGTAGGGAAGGAAGAAGAAAAAGAAGGGGAAGAGAGAGGAGGGAATAGGGTGCTCGAGGGGTGGCGGTAGGGTGGTAGAGGAATGGCGGTGGCAGGGAGAGGGAGAAGGGGGGTATGGTCGGGTATGGGGGAAGGGAGGCAGGGATGGTGGGGCCGAGATGGTGCAGAGAAAACTATGAGAGGGAGAGAGAGAGATAGGGGGAAGTAATGGGGGAGAGGGAGTTGCAGGTGGATGGCCGAGATTCTCACCTCGGATGGAGGAAGAAGAAAGAAAGAAGAAGAAGAAGAAGGGGAGGGGGCTGGGTGCGTGCGATGGGTGAGCAGGCCGACCGAAGGGGGAAATAACGTGGGCCAGCCCGGTCGGGGAAGAAGGGAAAGAAAAAAAAGAGGCAGGCCGGGCAACGCGGGAAGGGAAGAAAGAAAAAAAAAGGAAGGGAGTTGGGCCGAGGGAAAGAAAAGGAAAGGAGGGGAGAATGGGCCAACGACCCAGGCGCAGGAGGGAAGAGGCAGGCCAGCCCTCCGGCGGCCCAAAGAAGAAGAAAAAGAAAGAAAAGAGAAAAAAAGGAAAAGGAGAAGGAAAGAGGGAAAAAGGAAAAAGAGAAGGAAAAATGGTATTAAACAAAATAATTTAATTTATAAGATAATACAATATAATATATTTTGGGTAATAAATTGATTTAATAATTTAATTTAATATTATTAATGTATAAGGGTTTAAAAAAGGATAATTTAATTAAAATAAGGGTTTGAAAATTTATTTAAATAATAAGGGTGTGATAAAATAACAAAATATTCATTTTAATTTATTAAATATTTATATCCAATCTTATATATTCAAAAATCCATAAAATAATTAAATTAAATAGATTTAAAGGCTAATTTATCCCAAATAAAATTTATTTATTAAATTATAAGCTTCTGAAAATTTTGGGGGCTCGAAAGAAAGAAGGAGGGGGGCTTGAAGGTAGTGGAAATAGGGGAAAATAGGCAATTTTGGGTTAGGGTTTTTAGGTTAGGAAAAGAGGCATGTGGGGGAGGATTTAAGGCAAGGGAAGGATGTAGAGGTGGAGAGGGGGTGTAAGTGGTGGTTGGGGATGCGTTGGAGGCGGCTAAGGGCGGCGGAGGTGGCGGCAGCGAGGTTGCAAAAGTGGCGGCCGAGGAGGGCTCGAGATGGAAGGCTCAGAAGGAAGGAAAAGGGAGGGGGGAAAGGAGGGCCTACAGGTGGTGGTTTCGGCCAAAGGATGATTTGGAGTGGTAGAGGGGGTTGCAGGGATTAATTTGGTGGCTCAGGTGGCTACATAGGCGGTGGAATGACGTCATAATATGGCGGTGCAAGGTGGCTGCTGAGAAGGGAGCGAGAGAAGAGAAAAAGAGGATTGGAGAAAGAATGGAGGTTGTGGGGTGGCTCAATGGGGGATGGGATGATTCGAGGGTGAGGTAGAGGGTGGCAAGAGGTGGTGCAGGTGGTGTTTAAGGCGGAAGCAGCGGCAGAGCTAGGTGGCAAAACAAAAACAAGGGGAGAGAGGGGAGGAGAAGAAAGGGAGAAAAGGAGGCTCGGGAAAGGCATATGGGGCTCGAAAAATGTTCGAATGGAATAGGAAGGGAAGAAGAAAAAGAAGAAGGAGAGAGAGAGGAGGGGATAGGGTGATCGAGGGGTGGCGGTAGGGTGGTAGGGTTGGCCATAGCAGGGAGAGGGAGAAGAAGAGGGATGGCAAAGAATGGGGAAGGGAGAGATTGTGGGCTCGGTATGGCAGAAAAACGACGAGAAGGAGAGAGAGGGAGATAGGGGGAGGTCAACGGGGGAGAGGGAGTTGCAGGTTGAATGGCAAGTTGGTCGGGAATTTCACCGGGGAAGGAGGAAGAAGAAAGAAGAAAGAAAGAAAGAAGAAGAAAGGGTAGGGGGAGCTGGCACGAACGAGCAGCCAAAGGGAGAAAATAAGCAGGCCGGCCCGGTCGGGGAAGAAAGGAAGAGAAGGAAGAAGGCGGTCAGGCTCGCTTAAAGGAGGAGGGGAAGACTGGTCCTGCGGCCCAGAGTGCCAGCGAGAGGAAGGGCAGGCCAGGCCACTGGCAGCCCAAGTAAGAAAAGAAGAAAGAAGGAAAAGAGAAAAAGGAGAAAGAAAAAGGGAAAAAAGAAAAGAAAAGGGGAAATTGAATAAAATAGTTTAATTGATAAAATAATAAAATAGAATAATTTTGGGTAATAAATTTATTTAATAATTTAATTTAATATAATTAAAATATAAGGGTTTAAAAGGATAATTTTAGTAAAATAATGATTTGGAAAATTATTTAAATAATAAGAGTATGATAAAATAACAAAATATTTATTTTAATTTATTAAATATTTATATCAAATTTTATATGCTCAAAAATCCATATAATAATTAAAATAAATTTAAAGGCTAATTTATCCCAAATAAAATTTATTTATTAAAATATAGGCTTTTAAAAATTCGGGGGATTACAAACACCATTTCCAAACTTGAGATCTTCCCCTTTAAATATTAGTATTTTGTGATGTGATCATGAACATCACATATTATATAACAATTTTCAATCCCATTCCTGACTGTATTTGTTTTATGTTCAAATTGTCCCTATCAAACCTAAGGTCAATAGTTCAAGTCAAGGTTAAATTTACCACTAAGGTTAAATTTCAACACACTAATACCATCGAATATCCAATTATTCACATTAGGCGTATTATGTAAAAAATGACCAAAATGCCCTCAAAACCCTAATTTCACCTTTATTGTCTAATTTTATAGTAAACTTAATTATAATGATAATTTGTCATGAAAAGGGTAAAAGACAATAATTTACAACATTTTAGCTTGTAGGTAATTTCTAGGGTTTAGCAATCAACTATATTTTCATTATACATGCATTTCACAAGTCACACGTACAAACCCAAATCATGCAAAATGACACTTACTCAAGCAAAAGGGGCTTGGCAATGTGAGGTTGGGGAGGAAAAATGGTGGCTTTTTATGGGACTCTCGTGTAGAAAGGGGAGGGCTACATTAGGTTTGCATTCAAGGAGGGATGGGTGGTGTGAAGAGAATCTAAAGATGGTGTTGGGGCATGACAATGGCGGTGTTTAAACTTGAGGCACGATGGGGAAGAACCAATGCTAACCATAAGGAAGAAGAAGAGGAAGATTGAGGTTGGCTTTGGATGAATCATAACAAAAATAATGAGGGAAGAGGGAGGATTATATGGATGGTGTCATACAAAGAAATGGTCGAGTAGGCAATAAGGATAGGAACACATGAGTTAGTAGTAAAGGTATAGAGGTGAACAATAGGGGAGAAGGCCGAGGAGTAAAACAAGTTGAGGAAGGAGGATATACAGAAGGAAAATTTAGAATAGGGTGGGGTTGCTAATTAGAGTAACTAAACTAGATAAAAAGCATTTGGTTAGCAGAGCTAGGGTTTCAAGGTAAAATACATACATATTAAGGTCCAATAACCTAAATTCTATCTAAAATTTAACCTAATTTAATTTATATCTATTTTTCCATAATAATACACACAATAATACTTCATTTTATATGGAATATTCTTTAATGATTATTGTAATTAATTATACATAACTACCTATTTTGTAATTAGGGTTTCTAAATTAAGGTTTTTAAAAATTGGGTATTACATCATGCTAGGCACCAATAGATTGGGAGGTGTCAAACGCAACCCTTGGAGCACGAATAACAATAGAAACATTGAAAACATAAAAGTATGATACTATGCATATAACACCTCTCCTAAAGCCTTATTATAGACCAAGAATTTCACCTACTTTTACAGTTTCATTAAGTGGTCATGAGTTATTTCTTGAACTTGTCTCTATCGCTTGACTTTGAGATGGTAGCTCGTGACACCTAACCATTTCTTACTATAAATAATAATTTAAGTATTAGGAATATAAATCATTTATAAAATACCAATGTATAAAATTAAATTATAATACTTACATAATACTTTCTTTAACCCTCAAAGATCCACTCTCCATTTTGGCATGAAAATCCTTTTTAAGTATCAATATCTTATTGTAATCACTAGGTTTATGGATTAGCTTTTTATTTTTGTAAAAACAAGAAGTTATTAATGTTATAATAATATTATTATAACAAATGATTATCATTAAAGTATGATGTTTTTTACCTTCTCATGTTGGTTCATGGAAATAAATCTTAAACCATGGAGACTTGGATAAACTAAATTTAACCTATTAATCTTGTTTTTCTCTGATCGTTCCTGTAAAAAATGAATTGAAGTTAATATCATTGCCATTTATCTTAATCAAAATCATTAGGCTTTCAGTTATTATCCTTAGTCCATTTACTTTTGATCTTATATTTTCTAGTTGCATTAGGTGTCCAGAAACAATTCCAAGAGACCTCTGACCTCCTTATCTTATGAATTGATTTACCTCCACTCCTCAATATCAAAGTATTGATGTATAATGAAATAGAATACATATAATTTTTAAAACTAAATAAATATGTATATAAATTTAAAATATATAATTATTACCTAAAGTTTAGGTATTATCTTATCATTATCTTGTTGAGGGACCTTTTCCCAAGACTTTTAGCATGGTGGAATCTCTCTAGTTACATTACTAGTATGTTGATTAAATTGACTAGCACACACCCCAACAACATGGAGTATGCCATTGACTATGGAGAATCTAATAGGGTATCATCACTTTCTATATGACAACCAATAACTATGTAGATTGAGGTATTTTCCTTTTTTCCTACCTCTCCTTTATCTCATCATTAGTGTTGTAATACTAAATGTCCTAGAAATAAATATTACTAAGATAACAAATATATTCAAAAATTTCAACTAGGTCTGTAATTACCTGACTCACACCTATATATTAAACAACGAGGACCTAGAGGGGAATCATTACCTCCATTCTTGCCATGGTTCTAACAACCACATTAGTTATCACAATTTCTTACAACAACTAAATGATATATATAACACATCACTAATAGTGAATTAATATGGCATGATGCAAAATGAGCAATTTATATAACAACAATATTGCATAGAGTTCAAAGATAACAAATAAAAATCTAAATATTATGTACATACTAAACAAAATAGTAATCAAAGTCATCCCTATAACTATTTTCCTCTTCTTTAAAACTATCCATATCATAATATAAAAAACCCAACCCTTTGTGTTCTATGATATTGTATCTAATTACCTCATTGTTATCCATTGAATCATCGATGGTCTCCATCTAATCAACATCTGGAACATTGATATTCAAGTTAATAGAAGAGGAATCAACCCCATCTACTACATCCACCACATCAACCTCATCATCATCATATTTTAAATCCCAAATATGGCAATGGTTGACTTCCTAGACCATAGTGTAATTAGGTCCATTAAGCAAATCATCAACGTACCGAAATTATTTAGCTTAGGATCCCATTATATACTGATCATTCTTGTACCATTCTGACCTCTTATATACATTTGTGATTTTGTTGTCCCATTTCATTCTCTTTTTTCTAGGGTTAGTGTCAAACCATTTACACTTGAACAACACAATAGTGAAATCATCAAAGTAATAAAACTCTATAATTTCCTTGAACTACCCATAAAAATAAGTTTCACCAACTCTAGGGACATGTGCACCACTATATTTGTCACTATATTTAGGAAATCAACTCTATCGTAATCAGTACATCTGTATATATTCGATGTAAAAGGGTTATCAATTATTACAATTGTAGAAAAACTATATCTTAATTGTATTTGCTAATGCTGATATATTTACCTTAAATTAAAACTAAGATGTAAATTCTTTCTTTTAGATATTAGTTAAATTACTACCACGTTGGCTAATCTCAGTCATGTCTTCACTTTGGCATACAAATAGATTAACATCTTTTAAATATATATAGGAAAATATCATTATTGATTAATAGATGGTTGCACTTCAAATATGTTTGTATTTTAGGAAAATTAGTGAGAACATACCATTTAAGCTCTCTTAACTTCTTAATAGGTACATTGGTCCTTGTTTTCTTACCAATATTATGTGCTTGTGATTGGAAAATAGATAACTGTGAATATTTGATAATGGCATTTTCATTTCTCTCAACTTGATTAAAACTTGCCTCAATTCCTTATAATTACATAGAATATAAAGTTACTAATTCATGATCCCATAAACTTTGGCAATAGGACCTTTCATTTGCTCACTATTTCTGATATACTCCTTTAAATCCTTTTATTTTCTCTCTATTAGATACATCCTTCTCCTATGCACCTATCCATAAATTCTTTCTTCCTATTGTAAGTTCATTATTAAATGAATCGTGACATTAAAAAATGTTAGAGGAAATATTTGTTCAAGCTTATAAAGAGTAGCATCAACTTGATCATGTGCTTTCTCCAAGTTAGATAATTACAGCTTCCTAGAGCAAATTTAACTGAAGAAGCTGCATGCTTCAATAAGAATGTTGCTAATATGTTTGTTCATGAATGCACAAACACCAACTAGTAATAAGTGTTATAATATTACATGATGATCATGTGAATTCAAGCTTGTAATATTAGCATAATTTTTACTCACATTCTTTCTTAGGTTTCCTACAAACCCATAAGGAAACTTTACGACTTGAAGAAACTCAAAAAATTTCTCTTATCATTGATCAAAAGAGTATACCATGCCTTAGGTTTCATCAGCTTATTCTATTAAAAATAAAAATGCAACTTTTTTTGGATATTAATATGTTCTAAATTACTTCGTGCATTGTTATTGTCCTTCAATTTCTCATTATCACAAATTATAGTTCCTAATAAACTTGAACACATATTTCTACCCGTGTATCTTATCCAAATTATGTTTCAAAATTGTTAATAACTAGTTTGATAGTTCATAAAATATGATCTTCCTCTGCCAATTAAGCTCCTTACATCTCTCTTTCTCTTCAGAAGATTATTATGTTTCCCTAACAAGTAGTCAGCAACACGACTCAATTGTATCAAAATTTCATCAACCAATGATTTTCTAGGATTACCATTGAGCATTTAATTTCTCCTAAATGGATTATTGGTGGGGAGAAAATAATGATGAACAACATAGCAAATCTTATTCCTCATCATGATGGAACGAGTGTCCTTATTACAAGTTGGGCATGGTAAATACCCTTAACTAGGCCACTCCGATAGATATGACCATGTTGGAAAATTATTAATGGTCCAGAGTAATGCAACACAATTTGGAGCACCTTGTTACTATCCACATCTCATGTATCAAACCTTGGCAACAATGTCTCATTCAATTTTTCTGTTGGTGGTTATAAGAATACATTAATATCTATCCCAAGAGAGCTCAAACTCTAAATCAACAAAGTCAACATCAATAATGCATATTTCATGCATTAATGCAAAGGTAAGTTATAAATGGTAAAAATAATTGTCCTAATACCATACTTAGAACTCACACTTAGTAGATTAAAACCATTAAATGCTAGCCCTAATCGTACATTAAAATGGTCTACTACAAAATCTAGATGGTTTGCATCAAAATGTTTCCATACTTCACCATCAACTACATGACATAATACACACGTTTCTTTTGAGCACCCCTCCAAATGCCATCTAATGTCTTCAACTAGATGTGTACCAAATGATGTAGGAGAATCCATAGATGATCCTCAAGATGATAATGGTTTGGCATACTTGATTATGGAACTAATCACATTATGTGTCTTTGACAATAATACTTTGAATAACCTTAATGATATTACTTTAAGTTATTTTTGTAGGTACATAACATATTTGTAGAAAGAAGATCAATCCATTTAAGGTGTCAATATACTTAATATTTTCACATGTTACAAGCTATTATAAAAGACGCTATCATACACGAAAGTTAAGTCAAGAAGACCTAGTTAACCTTTCAAGTTAACATCATTGTTTTGTTTGGTATTCTTGTTAGATGTTTTCATGTATTAATTAGCTTACTTTGTTTGTAATAATCTTAGTTGAATCATGTATTATATAGGATATAAATACATTGTAATACTAGTTTTTGTGCGAGTTAGTCATTTATATGTCATGTGACTAAATTAGTGTGCTAGTTAGAAATGTTCTATAACTATATATATACATACATGTGTTGTTACATTGTAACATGGATGGGTGATTGATATATTAAAATCTAATACAAGTAATTCACTTGCTTAATTCTTTATTTATGGTTGAATAATCCTTTCTAAGACTACTTGGAGTAATCTTAGATAGGTAACATTCAAATTTGAGTTCTTGTTGAGTTCTTTGAATTATTGTTGAATTATTTTCGAAAATTCTTGCTTGAATATCTCAACTTGTTCATCCTCAATAGGCAACCAAATGATCGACTTTCATCTACATTCACACTAATTTTCATCAATCTTAGAAGATTTGTGTCAACTTAGGTATTAAAGTCATGATTTTAGCTTTTTCCTAGTCGAAACATTTCCTTCTTTCTTCTTTTTTTGTTCAAAACCTTCCTATTCTTCTCCTTATTTCATGTACAAAACCAACCATCATTTTCCCTCCCATGTACATCCATGCATATAGGAATTCTCCAACTTCAAGGGTGAAGTCTAGCAGTATATCTTTATTCAAATCATAGCACATCTTCAACTTCAAAGTTTGAAGGTGGCTAAGTAGTTTAGTATATCTTCAACTTTATCTTCAAATCTTCAGCTTCAAAGTTTGAAGATGATCGAGTAGCTTAGTATATCTTCAATCCAGCACTTAGAATATCTTAGACCTACTCTTCATATCTTCAATGTTGAAGGTTGAAGATTTTCTTCTCCTTATCCACACCTTCAAATATTAAAGGTAAGTGCTCAACTAGTCTTCTTCTTCTTTTGATCTTCCAACCTTCTTCTTCATTTCTCCTTAGTTGTCTACGAATCCCTTTGAATCTTCAAAGTGCTCGAGTGTTTTTGGTTGATTCTCTCCCTTGTGAAAACTCTTTCTTTCTCCTTGGTGTAGTCTTCTTACTTCCACCATCCAAGGTCAAATATCTTGACAGATTCAACATCAATCTTGTTAGATTAGAACCAAGCAAGAATCTTACCTATTCATCCAAACAAGTCGAGTATCATCTGAATATTAAAATTGTTATATTTTCTTGAGTATTTCATCACTATTGGGGAATAAAATTTCTTCACTTGTGTTCGAACATCATTCATCATCTCACCGTTTCTTGTGTTCTATCGTTCAAGCAAGAAGTCTTCTTATTCATTATCAATATTGTCTTGAAGATTAACAATAATACTTGATAATGCATTCCAGTATTATTCTTCCATCTATATCACCTTTTTGAGTTCAATAATCCTGTAAGAACATCATCATAACTTCAATAAGATTCCAAGAAGTAATTTCTAGCAAGTACTTGAGGTTGTGTTGAGTTCAACTTAAAGAAATAATCCAAGCATGGATGAAGAAGTATCAATCAAGATAATTCATGATACTCTTCAACAACTTTCAGCAAGTGTACATGAAACAAATAAAAAAGTGAAGCAACTCACTTCCATTCAAACCTACCTACAAAGATTAGAATCAAGGGTAGCCGACCAAGAGACTCTTCCCCACACACACAATACAATTAAGGCTATAAATGATCAAGTAGAGGGCATGGTTAGGAGGGCAATCCAATATTGAGGTGGTCATCTTAATGATATAATGGAGTATGAAGAGAGAGCACAAAATAATGGATCAAATGACTTTAGCCACAACAGAATAGGGTATCCAAATCATCAACTAAAGTACAACCATTTTTAAGATAAATGGATAAAGCCTGACCTTCCTAATTTTTATGATGAATTAGATGTTAAGTTATTTTTGAATGGTTGCATGAAATTTAAGTAAATATTTTAGTTTAAATAGTATGACGATGAGCATAAGTGCAAGTTAGCAACTCTCAAATTCAAAAATTTTGCTAGAATTTGGCATGAAAATCTTAAGAGAACATGTGATAGGCAAGATAAAAGTAAAATCAAGTCTTAGGAAAAGTTAAAGAAACACCTAAGAAAGAAGTTTGTACCTAAAGAGTATGAATAAGAGATGTATATCACATTAACTACTCTTAGGCAATGTCTTCTTAGCATAGAGGAATACACTAGGGAGTTTGTAAGACTAGCATTGTTATGTGATATGCAAGAGAGAAAAGAACAAAAGTGTGCTAGATGCTTATATGGCCTTAAAAACTTGATTAGGGAAAAAGTTCCAATGTTTGCCAATGATTCTCTTTAATATTTGTCCAAGTTAGCCTTAAAGTGTGAAAGATAAACTTAGTCTACCAAAGCTTATCATAAAACAAGTGCTTCCACTTTTACATCAAAAAAATAAAATAATTTTAATGCATCTATATCAAAATTTGGGACACATAACTATTCAACTAGTGATAAAAAATAGTTCTAACTGAGATGATAAAGGGAAAACTAATGTTAGTGAAATGTCCACTAAAAAATGTGTCAAATGTAAAGGGTATGGTCATTTTACTAGAGAATGTCTTAATCCAATCATTTTAACCTTGAGTGAAATTGGAAACATGGAACCATGTGTTGATGACGACGACTTAGAAATATAATCTAATGATGATTTCTTAAGTATGTATAAAGAGGATGGAAATCATTGTTTTATACTTTAAAGGGCATTACAAATACAACCTAATGATTACTCTACACGAAGGGATACAATTTTCTATTCAGTATAAAGCACAATCATTCTTATATACATGAATTGCTTTGTATCCTAACCCAAGTTTTCTTATCTTCTTCTTTGCATTATAATGTGATTGGTTTCACTTATTTCCAATTGGAAATGATTCATTTAGAAATTTAATAAGACCATCAAAAAACTTTTTAATCCACTTTTTCAACACCTTACGACGCATAAACTTCACCTAAAATTTCAATGATGATAACTTCTCGCATCTTGGATACATTTCAGTATCCATATCATGGAATGATTCATCATAATATGAATATGATCTATTACTAAAGTCATCATAAAAAAAGACATCAATGTAGCCACCATCAATATGTTCTTCATCACTAGCAACTAACAAATCGCCAAATACATCTTCCATCTCATTTGTCGTTACCTTAACAATATGCATCGACTCAAGCTCAACTTCGCCATGGTACAACAATTTTTCACATCCTTGTATGAGACCATTATTTAATTTATGGAGCTTAAAATTATCAAATGATTTTCACACTATGTTATTGCACTTCTTCCACAAATAACAAATGTACCCATCACCATTATGAGCACAAGGTCTAGCCATCATTAGAAATAATTGAAGCGCATTCCAAAAGTCATCTGATTGTTAATTCCATAGTAGTGTTCAACTTTTATCAATCATCATATACTCTATATAAAAATGATCATTAATTAACTATTTAATTTCTTATGTATTCTAAAGCTCATAAAAGAGAAACTGTGAACTATTTGTGTGCATTATAGTGCCTTTTTTTTTTAAATATTCTTAAAAAAAATCTTATATTATAAATAGTCATAACTAGTTTGCAAATTCGTGTAATGTATGGATGTTTTATATAAATCAAAATTATATACAATATCTTTAACACCTAGTAGGTAATTAAATTTTGTTATGATTATTACATATTTAAGGTTAAAATGTACTCACTATGTTTTAAATTTATTTGAATAGTATTTTATAAATTAAATGGATGATAATATTTTAAATTTATTCAAATAGTATTTTAAAAAATTTATAATATTAGTAACAATTAATTCTTAATTATGGATTAACTAATCTACTTATGTTTTTTTTAAAAGAATTAAGCCATGTTTTATACAACTTGTTGATAGCCTAATATACTAGTGTCAAACTAGAAAAATAAGACATTAGTTATTAGTTAATAACTTGTAGTTATAAGCATAAAGTAGATTAACTAGGTGATTTTTTAAGAATTTTTCTAAGGAAAGCTTGTAGTTATATCTTGGTAGTTATAGGGACTTGAACTATGTTTGATGCAAAATGTTGATAAGATTAAAACTAATTTTAAAACTAGATAAAGTATTAAATGACATTAAAAATTCATAATTATGTAAGTAGAATATTATGTTTTTTTTAAATATTTTTTTTATAAGGTTAAAAAAAAATTAAATTATAAAAAATAATGTTTAAAGCCCTAAATTGCAAAACAAAGCATGCTAATTTATAATAAATCAAATTTAAATTGATATTAAAAAAGGTTGGTGTATATAGATGCTCACAATCCACATATAAAATTGCTCACACGACATAACAAATAATATAAATTACAACATATAAGCTAATATACACACTCAGAATATAAAATTAGATACCCACTATTCATATAATTAAAAATATACTATAATACACTCTCAATATAATAAAAAAATTATTTTAACAATAACAAAACTATACCATTATACACTAAAAATCTTGGACCAAAAATTGAGGACTAGATGATCCACTAGTGATAGTGAAAATCAATGTTGGAGAAGGCCTAAAAAATATCACAATTAGTCTCAAATGAACTAAACTAAGTGAAAAATACTAAAAAAACAAAGAAAAAAATCGAAAGATAAGTGCTTGTGACAAAAGATGTAACACCCCCTAATTAACTGCTTAAATATTTCATTTTGCGTAAGCATTAATTATAATAATAATAGATATTATCACCACATTGAACATAAGTTTGACATCCTTTACCATTTTTATCCTAAGTGGTAAGGCTAAAATATTACTTTACTTAAATTAAAGTTTACAACGAAAGAAAAAATAGCAATTTCATTATAGATTAACTTTACCCTAATAAATGTAAAAGGATCAAGCAATTCAATTACAACATAACAAAATGAGAAATAGAAAATGACATAAGATTCTAAGGAATATTTGGATCAAAAGATGACGGGGCGAACACCAAATAGTCCTAGTTCTTAACCCATAATAGATGCCATTAGACTGAACCCTTAAAGTATTTCTACAAGGTAAACACTTTATACTGAATAGGTAGGGGACCGCAAATAGAACATGTCGGTACTATGATATTGAGTAAACCATTACACAACATTAACATGCAAAGACATATGAAACATATAGGTAATAACATGGTAGGGATACATTAAAGAAATCATGAGATACTAAAATGACCAAGTGATATAATCGAATCGATTCTAAATACCAAGGGTAGGGCACTGAGGCAACCACAAAATCAACAAATCCATATCCGTTCTAATCACCAAAGTAGGTTGCTAAGGCAAATACCATACCAAATGCCAAATATGAGTAGCGGACAAAGGCAACTATCAAAACAAACAACCTAGAACAATTCATATATATTCTTACAAAATAATGCTTCCATTTTTAATCAAATACGTATGGGAGATATAATAATAACCTTGAGACATAAAAGTACACTGGTCATGCCAACGCATAAGGCAACAAGGTACCCTCCCAACCTTTTAACCCAAAGCATAACAACACTTTGGTCATACTAGAACGTAAGGAAAAATAATATCCTCCACACCTAGGACACCTAATCCTTAAGTATTGATACCTTTTATAGGACCCTGAGGTCACCTATAGAGTATAATAGGGCCTTACTAGGGCACAGCGACACACTAGTGAACCAAATAAACCAAGGGCTCCTACCTCGTCTCTAGGCTATCTAATCCTAGAGAGAAATCATTTTCAAACTTGAAGTGACTACAGATATCATGTATTGCCTAGTAACTTCCATTTTCATACTTAATTTTCCTTTATTTCTAATCATCCAATTCAACCCTAATGTCAACGGTCTAAAATAAGGTTAAAGTCAACACTAAGGTCACCCTATTTCCATTGATTCACATTAGGTGCATTAGGATGAAAATGACCAAAATGCCCTTAAAACCCTAATTTCACCATTATTATCCAAATTTTGTACCAAGCATTATTATTATGAGGATTTGTTATGAAAAGACTAAAAGATAATGATTTATAATATTTTAATACGTAGCTAGTTCTTTATAATTTAGTGATTGACCATATTTTTTTGTTTTTCATGCATTTAGTGAGCTATGTCCATAAACCCTAATCATGCAATTCTAGCATGATGTATATTCCATACAACACCTATGTACATATTTATGGCATGCTATGTCATTTTCTAAGTAATTTACGTCATGATGTATGTAAGGAAATATTTCTAACCCTAAAACATGAGAATGACAATTATTATATTCTAACCTTAATCACGTGTGCATATTTTTTTCATTTTACATCAACCCTATCTACCATGCAAAGATAATCATAGTACACTTATCATGACATTTAAATTATAGTATCAACAAGATCAAAGTCCTAGCAAAACCCTAGACATGCATATATTAACCATTCAACAAAATACACATGCGTATATCTTCTATTAAATAACACATCAAATATATACAAATTATTTAATACCATACTTTCATGTTTCACACCTATTCATAATACTTGCATACATAATGTAAACTTCATAGTATAACACATACATATATCATTTCAAAACTCACGCATTAATCATACCTTAAATATATAATGATTTGTATGTGCTGCCACATGAGTTTACATCTTGGTAAAAGGGTATGGTTACCTCTTATCCAAGGAAAAAACTAAAGCAATATTCGCCCAATCTCCTTTCACCCTCTTTAAATTCCTTTCATCAACATAACCAACACAAATATTAGCATTTTAATATACACAAAACAACCACAATTAAATAAAAAAGAGGGTCAAAATAATAAAATAGCAAAGAAATCCACATATGTAGCAAGGAACAAAGGCTCAATGAAATAAGAAGAGAAGGGAAATGGTGAAAGGAGCCAAAGAAGGGGTGAGTAATGAAAATATGTGACATTGCTAGGGGTGGAGTTTCAGTGCTCTTGGCCTTAGCAAGGGAAGGGGGAAATGGAGGTTTTAGTTGATAGTAGATGAGGTTGTTCAGTGGAGAAGGATGCCGCAAGGGAGAGGAGATCGGTAACCTTAGCTAAAGGAATAAAGTTGGCTTCATTTTGTTCAGGTGGTAGTGGAGGGTGTGGTGCAAAAGTTTTGACCGAAGATGAAGGGGATGGAATGGAAGGGAAAGCTACAACTAGAGGAAGGGTTATGATGGTGGTGAACATTGCTTAGGTTGTATGGTGGTTTTAGGGTGCATTTGGCGATGACGAGAAGTAGGGAGAGGGCATGAGAGGTTGCTTTTGTTGGTGCCAATTTTAGATAGAAAACAAAGAGGGAGGAAGGGAGGTCAGTTGGGGCATTTAATGTGTTGTATATATACATACATATGAAAAGTGAGAGATGAGGTGAGGCATGATCGATAAGCAACCCATACACGTAGAAGATGGGAGTTGATATGGTAAGGTGTGGGTGATGGCATAGTAGAGACATGTTTTGGGGGTAAAGTTTCATGTAGGAAGAAGGGGAGAAGAAAAGGAGATCAGGTAAGTGGGGAAGAAAAAGGAAAAGAAATAGAAGGAGAAAAGGGGAAAAGAAAAAAAAGGAGAAATGGGGAGTACTTAGGTTTTATTAGAATTAGATTTAGGTTAAAATAATTTATGTCAGTGAAATACCCCAAAATTTTAATTCTAGAAATTATGGTTAAATAAGGATGTATTAGGAATACTAATTAAATTAATTATTTTATTAAAATATAGGGAGCTATTTAGGGGCAATCAAAAAAGAAAATGATTAATAGGTTGATTAGGAATAATTAGGGAGTAATGCTAATTTATATGGAATTAAAATAAAAATTATCCAATATAGCCTAAATTAAGCCAAAAAGGAATCGATTATTATTTTATAAATATTATTATCCTAAATAACCCACAAACACCAAAATACCCAACCCACATATTTTTCCCTTTCTTTTTCTTTTCTTTTCCTTCTTTTTCTTTATCTTTTCCCTTTTCTTTCTACCCCCCTCGACCTAGGTCAACATCGCACGACCCAGCCCTCCTGCGCAGCCTAGGCCGGCACCGCCTTCTCCTTTTTTTTTTCTTCCTTCCTGGCCGATTCAGTTCTTTTTTTCTTTCTTCTTTTTCTCCCTAAACCACCCGGTCTCGATCCTTTCTTCTTCCCCGAGGTGTGGCGGTAACCGAGGAGCTGCAACTCAGCGCTCCATCGACCACCATCGCGGCCACCGTCCTTCCCTCCCTCTCCCGTCGTTTTCTTTCACGTTTTTAACCCCGACCGACCTATTCCTCTCTCCCGAGTAGCCTGCCCCCATCGGGCGGCATACCTGGCATCTGCACCTCCTTTGTCTTCTTCCCCTTTTCTTTGCCCAACCAATCGATCTATATATATATATACCCCATATCCTGCCTTAATTTGAATTTTGATTTCGAAACCCTAGAATCAGCCATTCTCGCCGCTGCCCCATTAGACGAGTTGTCCACCATCGCCGCCTATCGTCGACGACCAAAACACCCCCAAAACCGCTCCTTGCACCACCCTCTACCTAACCAAACCCTCCTCGTCCCTCGATTTCCCCTACACGAGCCACCCCGGCCGTGCAAAGTCGCCCTCCCCAAACAACCAACTTCAGCCCCTGCCGCCCTTCGCACCGCCACCGTTGTCAATTTTGCCGCCACCAATGCCACCTCTACCCTCCAAAACAACCAGGGGAGCCTCCTCTACCTCCCTACACCTCCCTTTATTCCTCCTCCCTTCCTTATCCTCCTCCCTCCTTCTTCCACCACCTCAAACTTCCACAACCGCCGCCGCCGGTGCCACCACTGCCTTAGGTGGTCCTCTAACTTTCCCAACCCTTAAACTCACTTTATACAAATATTAGTTATTTAGTAATATTAATGGTATTATATATTATTATTATTATTACTATTATTATTATTATCATCCTTATTATTATTATTATTATTAGTATTATTATTATTGTTATTATTATCTTGTTAATATTGTTAATACTAACTTTATCAATTATCACTTTTATTATTAATATAAATATTTGGACCCTTATATTATTATTATTATTATTATTATTATTATTATTATCATTTTGGTTACTATATTATGGTTATTGTCATTATTATTACTATGCTTAACGTTATTATTATTATCATTATTATTTTTATTATTATTACTATTATTATTACTAATATTATTATTATTATTATTATTATTATTATTATTATTATTATCATTATTAGTATTATTATTGTTGTTGTTGTTGTTGTTGGCGTTGTTAATAATATTACTATTATTTTTATTATTATTAATGTTATTGAAACCAAAATCGGCATGTTTCCCTTTTGTTACTATAGAAGAAGAATACCGAACCTTAGTATTATTACTATTATTATTATTCAAACCTTGCTAATATTGTTCCTAATGCCTTTGTTACTAACATTATTACTATGGTATCATTATTAGTTATTACTAGTACTATTGTTATTATTTTGTTAATATTATTATAATAAAAACATTCGAACCCTTATATTATTATTATTCCAAATATAACTAATATCATTATTATCTTTAATAATATTAGTACTTTGTTAGTAATACTAATACTATATTATTATCTCATCCCTAAAACCATTATTAGCCTTAGCCTTAAAAATAATAGGGATTCTATTTCTAGGAGCATGGGTATTACTACTATTATTATTATTAGTACTATTTTATTTTAACAAGTATTAGAACTAGAGCTGGCAAAAGTTGACCCAATCCGACCGAAACCCGACCCGTTATGACCTAAAAAATTTAGTAACCGACCCGACATTGACCCGACCCGACACTGACTCGACAAAAATAAACCCGACCCGACCCGACCCGATCCCAACCCATGACCCGTCATTGACCCGACCTGATAGCTACCCGACCCGATAGTGACCCAACCCGGTATTAACCCGACCCGGAGCTGACCCGGCCCAACATTGACCCGACCTGACAATCACTTGATTTGACCCAATATTAACCTAATCAGATATCAAAATATATTATAATAATAATAAATTACACATATTTTATTATTCATTTAAAGCTTTTAAAAATATAGTATTTTATAAATTGTACTTATTTTTCATAATTTTACCCTAGATATTCTTATTTATTAATGATATCCTAATAAGATATATTATTAATAAATAAAAAACCAAAATAAAAAAGGCAAACATCCAATTGTAAGCCTATAAAATAATTTTCAAAAAGTGTTCCATTACATCCACTAATCCACCTATTTGAAGAAACTCTTAATATAAGAGCATAATAGTGTCCTTTATCAGTTATCAGTTATCACCCCACAAAATCCAACAAATAATAACTATACCCCGTATGAAGAAGAGTATCTCACATTACAATCCTAAATTTAAAGTTTTAGTTATATTTTTTCTTTTAATATTATTAATTTGCTTTAAATATAATTTAGTATTCTACATTCATTAATTTTAAATTTACAATATCCAATTATTTTTATTAATTATAATATTAATTATTTATATTTTACATTATTCAATTTTTAATTTATATCAATTTATATATAATAATTAATAATTTATGAAAATATATAAAATTATTATTTAATTTAAATTATGTTTAAAATAACTTATTATAGTTTTTTTACTATAATAAAAATATTACAATAAAAATAAAAATATAATATAATGAATAAAAATATTACAATAAAAATATAAATATAATAACGTTAATAAAATAAATACAACTAGAGAAATTAATAATATAAATTATGTAGATAAATGAATATGAAAAAAAAGATAGAATAAATGAATATAATACTATTAAAACTTATAAATATCTTTATTATTTACCTTTGTAAAAATAAAACACATATAATATTCTTAGTTCATTTATCTTTACTAGTAATCTTAAGATTATATCTAATATTTACAATGTAATAAATGATAATTATACATTGTATATTCTTGTTATTCTCACCTTTATTTTATAAAATTATCTTTTTTTAAGTAATCAAATATTTTAAGTAATCAATTAAATATAATATATGATAAACATCTAATATTTTTACTTGTAAAATTTCTAAATATTTAAAGTAATCAAATATAATACTATTAAAACTTATGAATATCTTTATTATTTACCTTTGTAAAACTAAAACACATATAATATTCTTATTTCATTTATCTTTACTAGTGATCCTATGATTATATTGTATCTAATATTTACAATGTAATACATAATAATTATACATTGTATATTCTTGTTATTCTCACCTAGTCACTTTTATTTTATAAAATTATCTTTTTTTTTAGTAATCAGATATTTTAAGTAATAAAATAAATATAATATATGATAAACATCTAATATTTTTACTTGTAAAATTTCTAAATATTTAAAGTAAGCATATATAATACTATTCACATTTATAAATATATATACTATTTTATTTACCTTTGTATAAATAAAACACATATAATATTCTTATTTCATTTATCTTCACTAGTAATGTTATGATTGTTTCTAATATATACAATGTAATAAATGATCATTATACATTGTATATTCTTGTTATGCTCACCTTTATTTTATAAAATTATCTTTTCTTAAGTAATCAAATATTTTAAGTAATCAATTAAATATAATATATGATCAACATCTAATATTTTTACCTGTAAAATTTCTAAATATTTAAAGCAATCAAATATAATACTATTAAAACTTATGAATATCTTTATTATTTACTTAAAACACGTATAATATTCTTATTTCATTTATCTTTACTAGTGATCCTATTATTATATTGTATCTAATATTTACAATGTAATACATAATAATTATACATTGTATATTCTTGTTATGCTCACCTAGTCACCTTTATTTTATAAAATTATCTTTTTTTTAGTTTTCAAATATTTTAAGTAATCAATTAAATATAATATATGATAAACATCTAATATTTTTACTTGTAAAATTTCTAAATATTTAAAGTAATCAAATATAATACTATTAAAATTTATAAATATATATAATATTTTATTTACCTTTGTATAAATAAAACACATATAATATTCTTATTTCATTTATCTTTACTAGTAATGTGATGATTGTTTTTAATATACACAATGTAATAAATGATCATTATACATTGTATATTCTTGTTATGCTCACCTTTATTTAATAAAATTATCTTTTCTTAAGTAATCAAATATTTTAAGTAATCAATTAAATATAATATATGATAAATATCTAATATTTTTACTTATAAAATTTATAAATGTTTAAAGAAATCAAATATAAAATAATTAAAACTAATAAATATCTTTATTATTTACCTTTGTAAAAATAAAACACATATAATATTCTTAGTTCATTTATCTTTACTAGTAATTTTATGATTGTATCTAATATTTACAATGTAATAAATGATAATTATACATTGTATATTCTTGTTATGCTCACCTTTAATTTATAAAATTATCTTTTTTTAAGTGATCAAATATTTTAAGTAATCAATTAAATATAATATATAATAAACATCTAATATTTTTACTTGTAAAATTTATAAATATTTAAAGTAATCAAATATAATACTATTAAAACTTATGAATATCTTTATTATTTACCTTTGTAAAAATAAAACACATATAATATTCTTATTTCATTTATCTTTACTAGTAATCTTATTATTTTATCTAATATATACAATGTAATAAATGATAATTATACATTGTATAGTCTTGTTTTGATCATCTTTATTTTATAAAATTATCTTTTTTTAAGTAATTAAATATTTTAAGTTATCAAATATTTATAAAAATTGGTGTGACCATAGCCGGCACGCAATTTAAACCCTCTTGTTGTCAATTGTAGCACAGGTAAATAAGGGTATCGTTCTAGCCGGGGATTGAGAGGGCTCGCCTCTATCTAACTAGTTTGAAAATAAAACTAAAACTAAAAATAAAATCCTAAATAATACAAAATAAATGAATAAGAAAAATACTAATGGGGGTTTATCAAAATAATAATAAAAGGAGTAAATAAAATAAAGTAAACTAATAACGATAAAAATAATGAAAATAATGGGAAACCGCAGATATGAGAAATATGTTAGGGAAATAAAAATCCACCACTAGATTAGGTCGTAATATAATATTTATTTCTAAGTCATCTTTTAATCGTGAGAAAGAGATCGACCAAGTTGCACACCAAACGCAGGTCCATACACCTTATATTACTTCCCTTAATTAATTAATACGACCACGTGCCTATATTAACCCTATTAAATACTAGCAGTATAGCAGCAACAAGCGGCTCCTATATTTAACTAAATTTAATGCATTAAGTGTAAATGGAAGTCTGTCAATCTAAGTACCCAGACTAGTACAAAACGCATGTCTAGCTGTATTTCCTTTCCTTGACCCACACGTATCGAAATGTTTTACCACTTCGGTTAGAATCAAAAAATGATTAGGTAAATTTTTATCTAACCTAGCTGCAATTTATACATATAAATTCTAGTATATTTAGATGGCAACCTAGCAGGCAAATAATCCTACATACTGTCACTTATGAGGAACCAGAACAAGGCATGCACCAAATAAACTATACTTGACAGAATCATACATATAAACGATAGCAATTAACATAGAGTCAAGAAATAATCTCACGAAACAAAGAAAATAAAATTATAATTCAAATCCTAATCTAGGGTTTCAATTTATTCCCTAACAATAAATAATCAGTTAACCATAATTATAGAATTAATTACACAGAAATATATATCTAAAATATAAATTAAAAATAAGAGAAAGAAATAACCGGAATTAATTTTGGATAAAAGATTAAGAATTTATTTAGATAAAAATTAACTTTATCTGAAATAAATTCTACCGGTATTAATTTTTCTCTAATTTTCTTCCTTCTCGGCGCTTTGATTTCTGTGCAATAATTGCTTTTCCTTTTTTTTATTCTCGGCTGACTGACACGGCTGATGTGGACGACCTGTGATTCCGCTGCCTCGCTCTCCGTGCGGCGACTGTCCTTTGCGCGTCGTCCGTGCGTCGACTGCCTCACCCGAGCTTGTAAAAGCTCTCTCCTCTGCTGCGTTCCACCGAGCCTTCGAAGCTTTTCTTTCTCCCGAGCCTATAAAGGCTCTCGTATCTTGCGTCCTGCGGCTCTGCGCCCCCCTCCGCTTTTCTTCTCACACTGTTCCCTTTATAATTTTTGACTTTTCGTCGCCACGTCAGCCCTGTTCTGTGCGGCTGCTTCTTCGCTGTGTGGCCCCTCGAGCCTCATCTTCCGTTCTTCGTTTCGTGCTAAGCCTCGTTTGGCTTCGTTGATCGTCGTTTCTTTGTCTCTTTGTTCCGGGCCTTTGGGCTTTCGGCTTTTGGGCCGTTGGTCCAAAGGTCTAATTTCTTTTTTTTTATTTTCTTTTATTTAAAAACAAAACCTGCAAAATAAAATTCAATAAAATTCAATAAATATTAATAAATAATATTTTATTCTAAATTTACTTAATTTATATCATTTTAGCTCAAATAATAATATTTATGTAATTTTTACCACTTAAGCATAAAACAATAATTATTCCCCTATATTAGTTAAATAAACTACCAAAAACTAAGATTATAAGGGTATAAAATGTGTCAAAATATGAACTCATCACACCTCCACTTCTTGCTTGTCCTCAAGCAAGTTATTACTCTAAACAATTAAAATTAAATTAACTAGCCACTTTCGTAGGTCTCACGATTACACTTAGCATGTGCAACAAGCCCTTTAAACCCCTAGGTCACCCATCGAGGACGAGTAAGGTCTCGTGAGGGTTTCACAGATGATATACCCACAAAATCACACACAAATAAAATGAAATAAAAAAAATAATCAAACTACACCTAATACCCTTAACTATTTTTTTTCAGAATGTTTTACTTTCAAACGTCAAGATTAGCAATCAATCCAGATTCAGCATTGGGAGATTTAAAGAATCAATTTCAACATATGGTTCACACATAACATGACATGTATGAACATATCAATATTATGGATGAAAATCTACCACGCCTTAGTCACATCAAGATCCATCCTCACTATGGATACCCTCTATATTTTTTTTTCTCTTAGATTCATGGCTACAAATGTCTAGAAACACTCATGTATGTGAGCTAAGATGATAAAAATAACAAATGACTCACATATATAAACAAATAAGACTCATATTTTTGTGGATAAAACCTCATGAAAGATGTCAAATACTTGCCAAATGGACCAAACCATATGCTTAACTCTTGTGACTAATCTCCATCAGATCAAAGGCTACTCATCTTGAGAATCAAATAGGACTTACTTATTGGTTGTAACGAGGTTTAAGGTAAAGAAGGGTATAGAGTATTTTAGGAGTGTGGTGCTAAAAAGATCAAGAGCTAGTTGAATCTAATAGGTAGATGAAATATAAGCTTAATTCCACATCAATGATTAATGATACACCTCTCCACCTTCACAATAAAATGTAACATCAATAGAAATTTCTCAACATTGTCTCCATAGCTCCCTCTCTTCCTTATATCCTAACACTTTTTCTTCTTTTTTTTCTGATTTTTTTTTCATACATTATTTTTATTTTTATTTTCAATTTTTTTCTCCACCAAACATAACCAATCCCCTTTCTTAGCATAAATACATATATTTCTTTCACATACACACATACACAACCACTCTTTATATCCATAACGGTATGATTTCCTTCCACTAGCTTTAAGCGAAGGTAAGGACATTAAGGCCCAATGGTTATTCAATGTAGGTAATGAAGAAAAGTATACGTTCCATGTATGGCTCAAAGGGTTTCTATAGGATGTGCATCATGGATACACAAATTAGGTTAAGCTATTTGGTCATGTGATGGAAAATTTTCTAAGTTGCCTTTATCATTTTCTCAATCAGAGCATGTTTTGACTATAAGCTTCGAATAGCACAAGAGTAAGTTCTAGTAATCTCTATAGTCCATTACAAGAGCTATCAAAGCAATTAAACATATATGAGGTTTACAAAGAAAATTTTGAAGCCAAGAAAAGTAGATGATTTTATATAAATTCGCTCAGAAAAAGAAGGTATATATGGTTCAAAAACTCACTGAGGAATGTGACGAATCTAAACATGTCATGTCGGTGGTTAGAAAATCATACATGTTCTTTCTCCATTCTCATTTAGGCACATAGATATGTGTTCCCTATATCGAAATCAACAAAAAAAATCTCCACTTACTTTATCTCAATTTCATGATCCTCTTTTTTTGTTAGATTTCAAAGATATACTCCTCATTGACTAATTAAGGGTCCTACGACTCTAAAAACACTAGACACTCTAAAAAAATCAAAACAAATTTTTTTGACACGTACATAAAACAAATGCACCCCCACACTTAAATCACACATTGTCCTCAATGTGTAAACAACTAAAGAAACATGCAATTTAAAGTATGGAGATAAAAACTAAATAAATAACTAAATAAATAACTAAAGGATAGAAAACTCCCTTATGACATTGGGTTGCCTCCCAAGTAGCGCTTGTTTTTACGTCTTCAGCCTGACATGATCTCGGTTTTTATCGTTCAAGGTGGATACGTCCACTTCAAAGCTGCTTCACCAAATCCTTCCTCGTGATGATCATCTTTATCTTGTAAGGAAGAAAAAGACAAAATGTTAGATTTAATGAAAGATTTGATCCAACAGGAACGTAACTTACCTAGCATGGAATTTAAGCTCGTGTGTAAAGAGAGAATGTTTTGCCCAATGTCCATGTACTGTAATCTCTCTATCGAAGGAACATATTTTCCCATCCTAAAATCTTTAAACACATCCTTCCAACATAACCTCTCCTTTGGAGCATCACACTTCTTATTAAATGTATCCAAGATGATTTGATTACTCTCTTCACTCTTGGATCCATACAACCTGCTAAAAGAGGGAAAATAAGGAGTGTGGTTAGCATAGATAAAATCAAAGTGGTTTAAAGGCTTACCTTGTGTCTCATGGTTATCTCCAAGCAAAAGTGGGGAATAAATGTTCAAAGATGGTATATGGTAGGTGAAAGTGATAGTCTTGTCATCCATATACTTATCTTTGTTCACTTGATCCTCATTTTGATGAGATTCTTCTTCTACTTTTACAAGCTCTTCTTCCACTTGATCTTGCTTTTCAATGTTTTCCATGGGAACCTCCTCAACTAGCTCATCCTTACATTCAGATATGGCATCATCACCCTCATAACTCTCACTTGAATTTGAAATTGAACTACTAGAGAGTTCTTCTTGTGCTTGTAATTGATTCATCAGGTTGACCATATAACCCATTTTCTCCTCTATCACTGACACCCTTTCATTTTGCATAATCTGACTTTGCACCAGTTGATTTTGGATGTCTACCAACTGGTTTTGACCATTTGTCAATGCTTCAAGAAGTTTATCCATTTTTTCTGAACTTAAGGGTTCTAAAACTGGAGAAGATTCTTGTTGAGGATATTGATAATATTTTGAAGCTTCATATTCGCGTGTGTAAGGGTCTTGATATGGCACTTGATACTGATCATTCATCTCCCATCCAAAGTTGGGTTGATGCCTCATTCTCGAATAGTATGTGCTTGTATAGGGATCGTGTCCTTGAAAACCATTGAAAGATTGAGCACCAGATTGTGTCCATCCTCCTCCTCTCATAGCTTGTTCATGGTAAGCATATGGATTTCCTTGTGTATGACACACTTCACTTGTATTAACAACTACAATAGCTTTAGCAACCTGCAAAACAAGAGTAGTAAGTTTGTTAAGTTTATCTTCAAGACTACTCATACTTACCTCATTTACTCTTGCGTTAGGATTCATGCAAAATTGTCCATAACCAAAGGATCCTCTCATAGCCACCTGAAAACACAAACACTTCAAAGGAAAAGGTAATAACAAAACACACCAAAAATCCTAATATAAAAAAAACTAAAAGAAAAAATACAAAAACACAAAAAATAAAAATAAAAACACACTAAAAATACTAGCAAAATAAAGGTGAAGTTACCAATCCCCGGCAACGGCGACAAAAATTGGTGTGACCGTAGCCGTCACGCACTTTAAACCCTCTTGT
This sequence comes from Tamarix chinensis, assembly GCA_030549775.1. Classification (NCBI taxonomy): domain Eukaryota; kingdom Viridiplantae; phylum Streptophyta; class Magnoliopsida; order Caryophyllales; family Tamaricaceae; genus Tamarix; species Tamarix chinensis. The sequence continues at coordinate 4,104,455 of CM060171.1, read as the reverse complement.
TGTCAATTGTAGCACTGGTAAATAAGGGTATCGTTTTAGCCGGGGATTGAGAGGGCTCACCTCTATCTAACTAGCTTGAAAATAAAACTAACACTAAAAATAAAAATCCTAAATAATACAAAATAAATGAATAAGAAAAATACTAATGGGGGTTTATCAAAATAATAATAAAAGGAGTAAATAAAATAAAGTAAACTAATAACGATAAAAATAATGAAAATAATGGGAAACTGCAGATATGAGAAATATGTTAGGGAAATAAAAATCCACCACTAGATTAGGTCGTAATATAATATTTATTTCTAAGTCATCTTTTAATCGTGAGAAAGAGATCGACCAAGTTGCACACCAAACGCAGGTCCATACACCTTATATTACTTCCCTTAATTAATTAATACGACCAAGTGCCTATATTAACCCTATTAAATACTAGCAGTATAGCAGCAACAAGCGGCTCCTATATTTAACTAGATTTAATGCATTAAGTGTAAGTGGAAGGCTGTCAATCTAAGTACCCAGACTAGTACAAAACGCATGTCTAGCTGTATTTCCTTTCCTTGACCCACACGTATCGAAACGTTTTACCACTTCAGTTAGAATCACAAAACGATTAGGTGAATTATTATCTAACCTAGCTGCAATTTATACATATAAATTCTAATATATTTAGATGGTCACCTAGAAGGCAAATAATCCTACATACTGTCACTTATGAGGAACCAGAACAAGGCATGCACCAAATAAACTATACTTGACAGAATCATACATATAAACGATAGAAATTAACATAGAGTCAAGAAATAATCTCACGAAACAAAGAAAATAAAATTATAATTCAAATCCTAATCTAGGGTTTCAATTTATTCCCTAACAATAAATAATCAGCCAACCATAATTATAGAATTAATTACACAGAAATGTATATATAAAATATAAATTAAAAATAAGAGAAAGAAATAACCGGAATTAATTTTGGATAAAAGATTAAGAATTTATTTAGATAAAAATTAATTTTATCTGAAATAAATTCTACCGGTATTAATTTTTCTCTAATTTTCTTCCTTCTCGGTGCTTTGATTTCTGTGCAATAATTGCTTTTCCTTTTTTTTTATATTCTCGGCTGACTGACAGGGCTGATGTGGACGACCTGTGATTCTGCTGCCTCGCTCTCCGTGCGGCGGCTGTCCTTTACGCGTCGTCCGTGCGTCGACTGCCTCACCCGAGCCTATAAAAGCTCTCTCCTCTGCTGCGTTCCACCGAGCCTCCGAAGCTTTTCTTTCTCCCGAGCCTATAAAGGCTCTCGTATCTTGCGTCCTGTGGCTCTGCCGCCCCCTCCGCTTTTCTTCTCACACTGTTCCCTTTATAATTTTTTTCATGCGTCGCTTTTGACTTTTCGTTGCCACGTCAGCCCTGTTCTGTGCGGCTGCTTCTTCGCTGTGTGGCCCCTCGAGCCTCATCTTCCGTTTTTCTCTTCGTGCTAAGCCTCGTTTGGCTTCGTTGATCGTCGTTTCTTTGTCTCTTTGTTCCGGGCCTTTGGGCTTTCGGCTTTTGGGCCGTTGGTCCAAAGGTCTAATTTCTTTTTTTTTTAATTTTCTTTTATTTAAAAACAAAACCTGCAAAATAAAATTTAATAAATATTAATAAATAATATTTTATTCTAAATTTACTTAATTTATATCATTTTAGCTCAAATAATAATATTTATATAATTTTTACCACTTAAGCATAAAACAATAATTATTCCCCTATATTAGTTAAATAAACTACCAAAAACTAAGATTATAAGGGTATAAAATGTGTCAAAATATGAACTCATCACCCGCAAAAGTCAAATGACCCTAAATGATCTGACCCGCTATGACCCGACCCGATTGCCACCTATAATTAGTACTATCATTAGAAGAAATAAAGCTATTAGGTTTGATGATATAAATATAGTTATGAATGATGACATAAGTATATTTTGACTAGTAATAACTAGTAGGCTAACATGATGGCAAAAACCCTAGTTTTCACTTATAAAACTCTGTGTAGGAGCCAAAGCCCTCTTATAGGTGAATCGAGCCAAAGTCCTAAAGAGTCGTAGGAGCGTGCTTCAAGCCCGGCGTCGCTTTAGGTAAGGATGTAGCTAAGGCCCATGTGTGTTATGTGACTTGTATGCCTTGGATGATTTATATCATGCTATGTCATTTATTATATGATTGTTATTAACTTGTCTTATGTGTAGCGCAACTTGGAGTTAAGGTATGTTTGTATATGTTTCCTTGTGGCATGTGTGTTATATGTATATATGGTGATGATGATGTGACATGTTATGGCCCTCTAGGACATGCATGATAGGACCATTGATAATACGATATGGGAGTGAAAAGATAAAAAGAAAGAAATGGGAAGTGAGTTCATTAAGAGGGATATGAGGTTGACCAAAATACCTCATGAACCATGAGAGGAAATTAAATAGGAAGGAATGACCAAAATGAATGAGAGATGGGAACCATGCATGGGAATCTTAAAATTTGTATGGGGATTTTGGGTGTTTGCATGGGATGGATAAATCTTGCATGGAGAAGATCTTTACGTGAGAAAAGTTGTATTAGGGTGTAAATAAACGAAGGGGAGAATTGTGGAGTGATTAGAGACTTGGGATGAGAAATGATACGTAGGTTGGTGTTAGGGTGTATAAGGGACCCAATTATGGTTTTGGGGATAAAGCACTAATCTGGAAAATGTGAAAGTAAAAATGATTAAGGGAGAGTGGAGTACGGGTTAAGAGTGGAAATTTATTTTATGAAGGGTGATTATGGGTGCCATGGGAGAGGAGAGATATTGGGTAAAAAGAGAGAGGTTACTTGTGGGAGAAGAAAAGTACTAGGGTTTGAAAGTGGCCAATTAGGTTTTTCCGGTCACTTGTTTAATTGAGGGGTAAGGTGATATGATTTGGGATTGGATCTAAATGAGATAAGGTGTGGGACGATAAATGGAGTACGGTAGTGTAAGTGAGAGGAAGTTGGGCCACATAAGTCCAATTAGGGTTTTCAAGGGAAAACCCTAGAAGGTGATATTAGGTAGAGTTGACGTTATAAGGTGTAGGGCCTAACCCACACCCGTAGGAGTTGGGTTTTTCATTAAGTGTATTTGTACAGGGAGATGGGCGTCGGGGTGTGATAAGGGGCGCAGGAGTCTCAAGATATGGGACAGGCCCCCTTGGGGGAATAGAAGTAGAAGGTAGTTGACATGCATGTCAAGGGTGAAAAGCTTATTCTAATAAGACACAAATAAGATACTAATTACTTAAAGAGTAAGATTGTTGAGCTAGGCCCAGACCGATCCATCGGCATAATAGTGGCTAGGTGCCGAGGTGCCCTGAAGATCGATCCACCGGCATATAATAGTGGTTAGGTACTTTCTGCCCTATAAGTGACCGATCCACTGGCTATAATAGTGGGGGATCTCGAGCTCAACAAACCAAACATTATGTTGCCAATGAATTATGGAAAAGCTACTATATACTTATAGTGAAACACCATGAAAGTCGGAGCCAGACCGATTCACCGGTATAATAGTAGCTAGGAGCGATCTGCCCTGGAGACCGATCCACTGGCATATAATAGTGGTTAGGTGCGTTTTTCCCTATAAGTGACCGATCCACCGGCTATAATAGTGGGGTTCCTGCACTCGCATGGATTAATAAAGATTATGGTATGAAATAACTATAATTGATAGAGATCTATAAGAAGGTAAGTCAGATTGGACCATAGCCAGCCTTCATCATCTATATTACTACATGCTGCCTATGTGATTGTGCTATGTGTGCTATGTTGTATGTTTGCATGCCTGGCCTTAGCGCATCTGTTACCTTACTCAGTACGCAGCGTACTGATCACCCATTTCATGGGTGCTACTCATTCCCACGAGCAGAAGACCCGTCTGAGTTTATGTAGGTAGGGGACAACATCTTTGATGCCTATGACACCTACGAGGCATCGGGCGAGGCCGAGAGTTGAACTTAAACTTGGCTTGGGGGTCAAGAGTGATTAGCCGGACTCTATCTTACTTTTGCAATGTATCATTTTACTCTGTCGTACTGTGTTGATGTAATCGAAAAACTTATTTAACTACTCTTTTGGTTGTAATCCTAAACCGCACTCTGATTTCTATATGATTTGTGTTTTATTAATGACTTGTGTTTTTATTAATAACTTGTGGTTGATGTTGACCTTGTTTAGCCTTAGCACTTAGTACTAGAATGGTAGGAGTGAACCGATCTGGTACTAAGTGTGGTGGTAATGCCCTCGAGTTTATGGTTTTGTCATTTCATGTTCGTAAAACCTTTTTTTAAAACGAAAATTTTCAGTGGTAAATTTGGGGGTGTTACAGTTAGGGTATGAACTAGGATTAAAACTGATTACACATAATTATTAGTTAATAATTAAATTTTATAAAAATGGAATATTACAAAAGAGGCAATAGGGGCAGTGGTTCAAATTCTATCTTTAAAAAACCAACAACAAACATAACTAAATATAACAACAAATGCATAAATATAATAAATTAACAACAAAATCTATAAATTTTTTTTTAACAAATAACAATAATAACCTCCAAAATCTAGCCATAATAGATAGAGAGTTGACATATAAGAGAAGAGTGAGTGGTGAAGAAAAGGATAAAATGATGGGCTAAGGAATTTTTTTTAGCAAATAGGGTTTTAAAAGACTTATAGCAATGACAATTGTAATAACTCAAATTTTAGGTAAACCTAATATTGAGCAATTAATATCATAACCTCAATCTTATCTCAAAAAAATTAATATTTTTATCTTACCCTGATTTTATAACCCTAAACCTGAACTAATGTTAATCTCTACTCCGATTTCCACAAATATGAAACCCATAACCCACTGTCATATATCCACTCAAAGTAATCAAATGATGATGGAATTAATGGCAAATATATCAAATTAAATGGAAGATGGATGGAGATAAATGAAAAATTAAAACTTCTGGAAATCTCACAAAGATAATCTCTACACAGATCTTCAAAGAGATCTCACATAAAAAACCCTTTGAATAAAGAACAGAGAATAACACACAAATAATACTCTGAAGACCGCTCTCAACTTCACAAAGTAATTGAAAGATTTAAGTACTCACAAAGAGACTTTACTTCCTTACTCAATATCACACTCTATATAAGTGTTGAATGAATGCCTATGAGCATACACCCACAAAACTAACCAGCCCGTTAGCCTTATAATACATGCTAGGATAAGGAGAATTAGTTAAAAATTAATCTTAACTAACTAGGAAACCCTATCTAATAATTTTCGAATACTAGCTGACTTGGTATTTATGTTGCATAGATGACTTTTCACATCCAAACCCTTTAATTTTTCATCTTGACATGGTCTAACTCTTTGCATGTCATTTGAGGTTGTGTTTGGAATATTATCTTGCATAAACTCTTAATTTATAGCTTAATCTTTAAGAAAGTATTGTAGGACTTCAAAACACTTTCAATATTGCTAAGAACCATTCCAAACATATTCAAGAAATATGTTTAAATGTATAAATAAGTATACACACATATCATTCTCCCCCTCTCAAAGAATTTAACCTGAAATTCAAGCATTAGAGAATGAATAGCAATGAAATCTGAATATACTCTTAAGAACACTATGGGATCATTAATAAGTAGGAATCCAAGAAAACACTAAATACATCATGATAATCAAATGCTTCATATGGATTCAAATCAAACTTTAAATCCATTCACTCTGCAAATACTAACTTCAAACCATAACAACATAGACTTCCAAGCTTCAAATCATCACTATAACTCATGGAATACTCACAATGAAGCTTTGAATCATACAATTGTTGAAAGGAAAAACTCGAACCATATAAACTCAATGAAAATCTAGGATAGTATTACACATTATCCTTGAGTACTTCAAACGTTTTCATCAAAAAAGCATGGTTTTACTTCATCTCCATCTACACTTTCATATTCATTTGGATCAAGTATATCTTCAATATTTCTATGTGCTTCCTCCTTTTCACATGCCTTTATCTCTTTAATTTATCTTATGATTAGTGCATGCTTGTTAGGACATTCCTCAAAAATATGACCACACACTATACATTTTTAGCATTACCTCTTAACATCTTCATTCATCTTCCTCCACCTTTAAAGTAGAAATAGGAGGGTGATCATTCAAACATAAGGAAAATGCTTTGGAGAATACCTTTGACTTCTTGAGTTGGCGTTCAAACTTGATCGCTAGCTTTATCATATCTTCAAGTGAATCATACAAAGAAAATTCTACTTTGTCGTGAATGTTAGAATTCAAGCCACCAAGGAACCTTACATGAGTTTGTTTCTTCCTTTATTGAATATTACAAATCAGGAAAAGTTTTTCAAAGTCTCTTGTATTCTCCTCAATACTTAAATTTTCTTGTGTCAAGGAGACCATTTTGATGAAGTTGTTTTGCTCAAATTCTCTCGGGATGAACTTCCTCTTCATATACTTCTTCAAATTGTCCCAATACTTGATATTTGGTTTGCCTTCTCTCTCTTGACTTCTCTTGATATTATTAAACCAAGTTCTAGCAAACTTTATAAATTTGAGTATGGAAAGATTACATCTCATGGTATCATGATCCTTCTTGAAGTTTAAATTAGCCTCTATTGTTTACAATCAGTCAATAAATCCCTCAGAATCAAGCTCTCCAAATAATTCTAGAAATTCAACCTTGAATCCCCTTTATTCTTCATGGACTTACCTCTTTTCTCTTATATGCGTGCTACTTGATGTACTTGAATAATTTTTAATGTACACAAGTCTATCATCCATTTGACCTCCTTTTATTTGAATAAGATGCCTTTCCATCCCTTAAACTTTATCATTTTGATCCTCCAACCTATTCTACATCTTTATCTTAAGATGTTGGAATTGAAAGTTTATGGTCTCAAGAAGGAAATTCTTAGACTCTTCACTATCCACGGTGAAAATTGAGTGGATAGAAAACTAGGAAATAGGTTTCAAATAGATAACATGGGTGAAAACCAAAGAAATAATGGGTTTTGATGATATTTATCAAGATCTTGATGAAGATCTTGGTGGAATATGCATAGAAAATATTGATGATCAACTAATGCATGAGATCATACAATCTTGCTAGATTATGAATGAGAAAGAAATGATAAAGAAATCAAAATCTTGATGAGTTCTTTCTAGAAGATGTACTAGCAATATGAATGTGTGCTCACAAATGGTTTCTTGGCAGAATTCAAGAGAAATAAGAGGAAAAAATGAAGAGAAAAGTGGTGTATGATTTGTGTAGAAAAATCTGCAAAATGAGTGGAACAAAAGGCCTAGAAAAGTGATTACCTTTCAAATGGATAAATCATGAATATTTGATAACAAAATGATGTGGATATTCTACTACAATTTCCACAAACATGAAACTCATAACCCACTCTCATATATCCACTTAAAGTAATTAAATGATGATGGAATTGGAGGTGAGTGTGTAGAATGAAATGGAAGATTGATGGTGATAAATGCCGAATTATAACTTCCAGGAACCTCACATAGACAACCCCTACAAGGATTTTCAAAGAGAACTCACATAGAAAGCCATTTAAATAAAATCTAGAGAAGATCACATAAAGAATCCTTTTAAGACCATTCTCAACTTCACAAAGTAATCGAAAGATTTAATTTCTTACAAAGAGACTCTACTTCTTTACTCAATATTGCACTCTATACAAGTGTTGAATGAATCCTTATATATAGGCATAAACCAAAAAAAATAACCAACCCATCAGCCTTATAATGCACATTGGGATAGGGGTAATTAGTTAAAAATAAATATTAACTAAATAGGAACCCCTAGCTATTAATTGTTGAATCCTTGTTTACATGGTCTCTACGTAGCATGGCTGACTTTCCACATCCAAAGCCTTCAATATTTCATATTCACATGGTCTAACTCCTTACACTTAATTTGAGGTTGTGTTTGGAATATGCTCTTGCAAAAATCTTAATTTATATCTTAATCTTAAGAAAGTGTTGTAGGGCTTCAAAACACCTTCAAGATTGCTAAGAACCATTCTATATTAAGAGAAATATGTTTAAATGCATAAATAAGAATTGCATCATTAACCTAATCCAAAACTTTATTTTGGGTAATTTGCATCTTAAATTAAACCTAACCTTAAAAAGTTGTTAATAAATTATCTTAATAACCTAACCTATATTATTTTAGCTTAAATCTAATTCTAAAACTTAACCTAATTATCTTATTTTTCCTTTTTCTTTTCTCCCTCTTCTTTTTCTTCCCCACTTGCCCAACCTCCTTTCTCTTCTCCCTTTCTTTTTACGTAAAACATTGTCCCCAAATAATGCCTTTACCATACCATCACCTACACACTACCTCTACCACCATCAATATGTCAATTCCCATTCATCCCATTCCTTGATTGATCTACTTATTGTAACCAATATTGATCATGCATATACGTACTTGCTCTTTACCCATCTTACCCGACCATGAATATCTGTATATATATGGCACATAAATTCCTAAACCATCCTTTTCCTTCATTTTTTTGATCAAAAATTTACACCACAAATGCAGATTGTCCCTCCTCGCCATCACCAAACCCGTCCCCAAAGCCATCATTGGCAAGCTCCACCAAAACTCCCCCATAATCACTGGAAACCTTCACCATTTCCTCACCCATATCACTAGCCAAACTAACTATTCATACCCTATAACCTTTGGAAAACTCCAACAAACCTCCCTTATCTTTCCTTTCTCCATTGGGCACGAGTGATCCACACTAAAACCACTCCCAACCACCATCCAATACTATCATTCCCTACACCCTACCACTAGTCAAAAGCATTACATCTACCCCTTCCTTTGGCACCAACCACCACAACCCACACCCTCTATTTGGCTAAACCAATTGAATCACACTCATCACCTTTAGCCATATACGCTAAAACTGACCCCCATCATTTGACCCACTCCACCGTTGCAACCTCAGCCCCTTTAAAATTTGTTGCTATTATATAACCCCCATTAATAACATTAGTTTCCATTGCTAACCCCATGTTTCACCTCTTCCACCAACCCCTCCTTGTTAGACCAAAGTTTTGGGTTTTCCTCTATTCATTCACTCTTCCATTACCTCAACATTTATCTAATTATGTCATTTGATCCTAATTGTGTTTTATCATAGTTTCTTATGTGATTTTACCAGAAAAGGTGGGATATGGAGTGTGCATAGAGATTAAAGCCTTTTTTTGTAAGGAAACTAGTTGTAGTCTAGGGTTTTTGTGTTAAGTGTTATTGTAACACCCCGAGTTGATATAACCACATGGGAGCCACACTAGAGCACTTTTAGATTGGCCAAATAGCTCCAAAGAGTAACATGACTCTTTTCAGCATGCCTTTTCCCCTCTCATGCTCTTCTTGATAAGTTTTAGAAATTATGAAGCTTCCTAAGAGGGCTACCCATCCTAAAAATTACTCTACGGCCATCATACTTAATTGTGGAGCTCTTAGGATAGAATCATTAAAAGGATGGTATACTATATTGATATAAATAGCCATATTAATCCTTATAATACTTCACTCAATTTGGGGCTCTTACATTCACCCCTATTCAAAGAACACAACCTTCTCATTACTCTTTGAGCACTAACCATCTCAATATAGTTTTATCTTAATAATTTCCCACTAGGCCATTGACTAGCTTATCCAAGTTTAGCTTGCAGTCACGGTTTTTCTTTGATATCATTTATAATATCCTGAGTTTTTACAACCACATAAGAGCTACCTAGAGCACGAGTCCTTTCAACATACTTTTTCCTACTTATGAGCTTCTTGAGAAATTTTTGATAAATTTCAAAACTATCCAAGAGGGTCACCTATCGTAAAAATTACTCCACAGACATGCTTAATTGTGGAGTTCTTAGGCTGGAATCACCAAAAGGATGTTATATTATGTTGATATAAATAGTCATATTAATCCTTATAACACTCCACTCAATTTGAGACTATTACAGTTATGTTTGACTATGTGTACTATATATCATGATATTATTAATATTATGTTGATACATATTTTTAATGCTATGATATGAAAATATGATATTATATTATGAGAAATGAGTGATTCGAGAAGCATATTATATCATTATGCTAATATTTTACTTGGAAAAACACTAAGCGGATTGATGTATTATATGGTTGTAATATGGGCTTAGTAGGTTATGATGAGAGATAAAATAGTATTTAAGGTATATGATGATAAAAGGAGGATATAGACATAATGATAATGAAAAATATAAGATTTTCCTAAAATAAGGATTATTGGCCACATGCAAAGGCATTTTGGTCAATATGGGTTTAATATAGAAAGTATGGTATTTTAATGTGTTATTTAATTTAAATATTATAAGGGGATTATATGAAATTTTTTAGGTTAGTCATTAATGGCCTAAGTTTAATAAAATAAAAAAAATGACTTAATTTGAGAATAGTAACCCTAAAATGGGGAAGTTATTATCACATATGTAAAATGTTAGAGTTAGACCGTGAATTTAAGATATGTTGTTAGTATTGGAATTTTAGGAAATTATATTGAATTTAATAGTTATATGACTCCTATAATAAAAGTTAAGATGTACTTGTAAAACTAAGGTTTTATAAACCTCGTAAATAGTAATTTTTGAGATAGGGTCATTATCATATTGTCTAAGACACTAGAGTTATAACTTGAATTTTGGGTATGTTAATAATAATAATAATATTATATGTGTGATAATAAATTTGTTGGATAAAATAGAAATAGAAAAGAAATTATGCCTAAAATGAGAAATTAGGGTTTCTAGGGAAGTATAGGGATTCTAGCCATTGGGGACAACCTTGTTACCTATGTTACTGTGGTTTTCATGATTTAATTGTGTTTTTTACCTATCAAATCAATCATGAATAATAAATTAATCATTTAAATTGAAAGATCACATGAGTTAGGTCGAGGTGTTTCATGGGTCCATTCCACCGGATGATAATAGTGGCTCAAGAGTGTTTTGTCCTAAGAGGTGCATAATTTGTTGCACTAGATTAAGATTAGTGGGACCATAAAATCAACATGAATGATAATATGATTTGAGATAAGTAAATAATGGAAAATTTACTAATAATTTAAAATGGAAGATTACGTGAGTCAGAACTGAGGTGATGGATTCATCCCACCACACAATAATAATGGCTTGAGTGTGTTGTCACTGAAATTTTTTTCAGACCATTCCACTAGTTTAAGAATAGTGGCTCAAGTGCATTTTTTTCTTGAGAGGTGTTTGGTCTATTCCATTGGATGATAATAGTGGCTCAAGTGTGTTGTCACAAAAAGGTCCTTTAGACCATTTCATCGGTTTACAAATAGTAAGGTCCCTAAACTTAATAAAAATAAAAGAAAGGATCATATTATATTTAATAATGAGGTCTAGATCATTAATTACCTTATATTATTCTTATGTATCTCATATGTGTACTAAATTTCAGCTATGAATACGTGTATTTATCTTTATCCCTTACTCGACTTTATTGTCACCATGCTCATTATGTAGCACATTGACCATCTTTTTCATGGATGTTGCTTATTTTCATAAGCAAATGACCTTAATGTCTGTGTGTAGGTTGATGAGGAACCATTAGATAATTTTGTAGCTTATAATGCTTTGTATATGGTAGAGTGATTTTTCGTAATAGAGGTTTTGGGCGTAGAGTCATGTTATCTGAATGGTAGTTTAATCATATACCTTTGTAGAGTCTTATATCTATAATATCCCTTTTGTTTGTATTTTTGGATATTATACCCGGAGTTAATCTCCAATTCATATTTATGTTTATGAAACTTCTCTCATTTTTCTATTTATCATGATTTACATTTTATTGTTTTGCCTTTTGATTGACGTGAGGATAGTATGGTAGGCCATATTTACGTTGATTATGATGGTAACACCCAATTCATTTGATATTATTCTTTTACTAGAAATAAAATTTTTTAGTAGCAAAATTTAAGGTGTTACTACAACAATTGTCGCTATAACACCTACAATTGTGGCAGATAAACTAGGAAAGCATGGCATGTGACACCTGCTCTCATTAGAAAGGGATATAGCGATGAAGATGTCATGATTATACATGACATTGAATGATTTTTTTTGGGGGTGGCATTGAGTCGCCCATTTTTTTCACCAATTGATTCACGATAATAGGGCTATATAACAATGATATATGCCATAAAATAAAATAAAAAATAAAAAATTTATTTTAAGGGGAAATTCTCTCTCTCTATATTTATATTTATGACGTATTGTCATAATCAAGTTATAACGTCGATAATTTCCCTCTAATTTGGCGTCATTGTTGGTATATTTGTAGCCATAATTTTTCATCACTTGCACATTTTGCTAGCGATGACACTTCATAATCACTATGGCTGTTATCACTACAAGTGTTTTGCTTGTAGTGATAAGACACTTCTAAAATTTTAATATAAGCATCAAGTTCGTTCTAGTTGAATTGACTTAAAGGAAAACATGATATGTGATTTGTGCTTACCAAAAATCTTTAAATGTATATTGACATACCACTTCTAAACCTCACTAACAAGGTCTATCAATCAAATGCTTAATCAACAACTCTACCTGATTGTATCGCATTGATTGTATTGTTATCCCAGTTGGATGACTATTCACTTTTGTGCTAATGGAACCATATAAATTGCAAGTTATAACATGTGACCCTATATTGATGTATCATTATATACTATTATATATTTAAATGATCCATATGTGTCCACTTGAATTCTATTAGGGATATAATAATTTTGTATTTTCTTACATTCTTATGGCTTGCAAATTTACCAAGATGATAAGTCGTTCATATGAGATCATTGATTGAAATGATTTTGAGGAATCTTAGTGGGTGCTTGTGCAAGCTTCAATTATCTTATATATCGTTTCTACACTAACATGATCTAATTTATCATCCCATAAAGATAATATTTTATGATCTATTAAATTCTTATTAGTGATACCTTTTGGCTTTTTACATATATCAAACACACACTTTGTGCATTTATTTCAAGCTTACCTCTAGTTGATCTTGATGGTAAAAATACCAATAAATACTCATACAACATGGTATGTTCTCTTGAAGCTTAGCCAAAATATCATGCACCCTTTTGATATCCAATCATTCCCTTAGGAAACCCTCTAATAGCTTTATCATGCCACATAAACATGTAGATTCTTACAAATTATAAGGTCATAAAATACTTCATCATTAAAATATAATGTATAATGATATTTGAATCAGACATATCAACCTTATAGATTGCATTCAAGTCTATAAGATGGGAAGCATTTATCCTTTACATTTAAATTAAATATATCAAATAGAAAACTTCAAGTTTCAACCATTAAAGTAATAACTAAATGAGAAACTTTAGACTTCAACAATCAAACTACTTATCGGATGGGAAGATTTAGGCTTCAACCTTCAAAGGCCTCTACCCATCAGAATTTTAATATAATAGGGATGATATTGTAAATACTTTAGGCACTATGGTGATAGAGGGTTCAATACAATGGTAGGTTTTAGCCATTGCCAATGGTAAAGTAGGTGTATAGTTTCATAATTAAGTGGTTAATGAATTCCTCACAAGGACATCATCACTATTTTGTGGTTTGAATAAATTGTGCAAATTAAAATTTCAAAAACTAAATTGCAAGAATTAAAATTGTGTATATATAAAGTTCAAAAATGAAGTTAGTGTTTGGGTTTATATATAATTAATTCAATCTTTTGGAGCGAAATGCACTTGAGATATTCAATACTATATGATATTCTCAATTGGTTATACATAAGTTTTGAAAGACTTTCAACTATTTAATATCCTTGATTAAATTAGTTATTCATCACTTTTTAATCATTCAATCATTGGGATAGAATTGTGCATATGGCCTTCCGAACCATTAAATCATTAGGTGAAGCTTTTGGCTTCCACCTTTATTTTGTTATACCCTTATATTCCTCAGGTACATACTTTTAAATAATATAGTTGGTTAGGAGTTTCATGCTTCTACTAATAATTGTGCAATCACCCATCGATACTTCATGTATATGGGAAAAACTTAGCCACTTCTAGTGGTCCTTCATTTACTTCAGATAATGAGTTTTGTATTATATTCTCCAATCAATTTTAGGTGATGAGATATTGATGTAGTGATGGGTGATGAGATCAATGATCCATCACTTTCAGGTATATGGTGATGGGTGTTGAGACTACTAATTTATCACTTTTAAGTTTACATACTTTTCTTAATGTGGCCACTTTAGGTGGTTTTCCATCATCTTTAAGTGATGGAGATATACATATGGTGATGGCCAATGTGACCAGCAATCCATCATTTTCGATATTGGAATTGATCATATTATACTCAATTTGGGTTTATTTAATGGGAATTTTAACCTTCTATCATCATTTACTTCAACCATTCATCTCATAAATGGAAGGAAAATCATCATACATATAATCAAATTAAACTACAAATAGTGCCTCAAGATATATAATGACATGGGTACCATCACTTACATCCTTCATGTTTCACCAAATTAAATTTATGTTATCAAACATATCAATCATAGATCATATATTAATCAAATGACAATATATCAAATAATGGAGTGAATAATGAACCATCATGAACTTATTAAACCTGTGGGTGGACATTGCCTTCAATTAATGAATAATACAATATATCATATGTCATATTCCTAATTCAATCAAATAATAAAATAACACCATTCAAATAAAAATATATGTGAAACAAAGAAAGAATATAAGGAACACAAATTATGGGCTTTTGGAGGTAAGAGATTATCATGTTTTTTGCTTTTTAACATTAATATATATTGATAATGCTTGCTCATTTGAGATACTTAAAACAAAAATCGATGGAGACTACCATCGAACCTAATTGGTACCCAAAAAAAGAAAAAGGAGAAACTAAGATCTCAAAGGTGCGTCATATAGAAAGATAAAACATGAAGTTTGATGCAAATTTTATTGGAATAATGCTTTTCCTCCATTATTTTTCTATTCCAAATTTATTTAGAGTAGCCAATTGAAGGAGATCATGCTAATAAATTATTGTAATATGAAGGAAATAAAATAAGGAGAAAAAATATTGAGAGAAGAATATGAATGAGTCTTTTATTTTATTAATCTTTATCTCACACATACAATTTACCATATCTCGTGTATATAGTATGCATACTTTTTACATCTATCATGAGAGGGTGGTAAGGATTATGAAAGGCAATATAAGAGATTGAGAGTTATACTACTTACAATCATAATGAGAATAAATATTACAACTGATGGAAATAACGAAATTATTAAACCTATGATTTATTATAATACACATTCATGTATATCCACAATACATAAATATGATATTTATAACAACCATACATATTTATATTTCTGTGTAGTCATACTCGTTATTTGTTAGAGGCCCAAGATGGAAC
This sequence comes from Tamarix chinensis, assembly GCA_030549775.1. Lineage (NCBI taxonomy): Eukaryota > Viridiplantae > Streptophyta > Magnoliopsida > Caryophyllales > Tamaricaceae > Tamarix > Tamarix chinensis. The sequence continues at coordinate 4,088,831 of CM060171.1, read as the reverse complement.
CCCAAGAAGAAAACAAATACTTACTTTTTTTCCACTTAAAGCTAAAGAGCTTATAATAGATTTTTAATCCTTAATTTTGATATTTATATAAACCTTTTTTTTAAATATTAAAACATCATCAACCTTAGAAACTCATTAATTTCCAAAATCTTTCATGATAAAATACTTCTTTATTATTTATAAGGTCTTTAAAAACTACTGTAACATATTTGTAATTTAAGTTCAATTGTTGATATAAGTTATAATAACGCCATATACCATAATAATGGGAAGCAATTTGAATATGCAACTTAACTAACTAAAATTTTAATCATAATCACTAGTCCAATACTTTTTGGTTTCTATATGGTATTATATATGAAAACATGAGCATCTTCCAAAAAAAAAAAGCATCAAAGATGTGAAATCCTTGATCTTCATCATTAGACCTATCAATTTCTAGATGAAACTATACATGACAGGACACATCTTCCAAATAAAACATTAAATACATACAAATTGGTAGAAGTTATTTATAACAAGTGAAATTTACCCCAAAAGTTTACCTTAGCTAGACGGGAATACATTTCTCTCACTTATGGATAGGATTTAGACACATTAAAGATTAAAAAACTTTAATATTATTTTAGTCCCTTTATTATGGAGGCTTATTTAAAATAATCCATATAAAATTAGCTCACATAAATTCTTATAGATAAATATTTTTCTAAACCAATTCTTATGTCTAGTTAAATGAAGTTAAATTCATATAAACTTTATCCTATTTCTTCTTAATCACTCCTCTTCTCAAATAACCACTCTCTTTACCATTTTGAGTTAATGAGGATCGTGAAAAGAGAGAAAAAATGGTATAAAATTTATTTGCTATAGTAATTAAGAATAAAAAGAGATTAATCTAAAGATAAGGAGAGTAATTGAGGACTAGGGGGATACGTAGATCAACAAACTTTAGTTGGTTTGGTTTGTCAGACAAATTAGTTTAGGATTATTCAGAAGGATTGATTTCGTTAAATATTTTTATGAGGATCATTATTAGTGATATTTAGTCTAGAGAGGATAAAATCACATTTAACTCAAAGATAAGGGATGCGATAAATTTGGAATATTGAAGCAATTAATGGAAGAAAAATTTAATTTTATGAAAATTCAAACCACCAAATTTTATGATAAAGAATAACATCTCATGAATAACAACCTTAAAATATATTTGGTGAGTTGGGAGCTTATGTGTAAACCGAGGGAAAAAGGAGGGCTTGGGATTAAAATCTTGAAGTGATGGACCAACCTTTGTTCATGAAGATGGATTGGGATCTCTTATGGTTTATGGGCTCAAATTCTACATGAGATATATTTGAAGAAAAATAATTTGTGGGAAGCTATTTATGTTTACTTGAGTTCCCCAATTTGGCTAACATATCAAAGATATATCGAGATTTGTTCAAAGGAAAACATTGGTTAGTTAAAAATGGTGAAATTGCTTGATCTTGGTTAGACTAGTGGGTTGGCTCCAACCTACTTATTAATGTGGTAACTTTACTGTTCCCTAACGAAGAGTTAAACACACATGTGTGATAATACTTTAATCTAGATGATGGTTGGCATTATAGAAATTGTTGGAACCCTCCTAAATTTGAATGATGAAACTATAGATTAGGTGATGTGGGTACATTCCCATGATGACCTCTTCTTCATTTCATTTGCCTATAAATTTCTTGTTAGGGATGATTCTCTAACTCATGTCATTCGGCCCTTCATTGGGAAGCTTCATGTTGGGCAGAGAATTGAATCTTTTCTTTGATTGGCAGATAAGGATAATCTCTTAACTAATGATTAATGCTTATAACATGTTTTTATCAAATTCTAACGGTTATTTTTCTTGCATGGAGGATACCTAGAACACTGCCCATGCTTTGAGAGATTGTTCTTCTAATAGATTAGTCTGGTTTGCATTACCAAATCATGTTATTCTCTCAGCTTTTTTTCTTTCCCTCACTTTAGACTTGGTTATGTGCTAGATTAAATAAAAATCATGCTTTTGAGTCAAACAATCCTAGTTGGGCTCATACATTCATTGCTCCATCTTGGAGGTTATGGTATATGATGAATAATATAGTGTTTTAAGGTGCTTATTTATATTGTACCAGTATGATGCATTGTATTTGACATTTTATTCACCATAAAGCCTTATCTTGGAGGAAGGTTAGTGATCTTATTCATCTAGGACCAGTGAAGTTTGCTATTTTTTTTGGGTTGGTATATGCCTTTTCATGATTTTATCAAGATAAACGTAGATGGTAGCCCTCTTTCAAACTTAGTTTCTATTTCTACAAGGGGAATGGAGAGAGATGCTATTGGGAGATTGTTATTTGGATTTTATAAAATATTGTTTATGGTATCATTTTGGTTATAGAATTGTGGGGTATTTGGTTTGGACCTAACCTTCAATATCATCCTATGTCATTTTCAGTCAGATCCTATAGACAATTGATGAGTGAATATGAGCTTTGCAAGTATTTCATAATTTTCAGGAAGTTAATAAAATGGTAGATGGTTTAGTAAATCTCAACCATACCTTTCCCTTAGGTATTTAGTTTTATGATGCACTTCCTCCCTCTATTTTTGATTATGTTATGCTTGATCTTTTGGAGGAGTGAGTATCCATAGGATCCATGGTTTATTTCTTCACTTCCACTTAGGGTTCTCTACCCTCCATTGTATAAAAAAGGGTATTTATCTCCTTATTCTTTTGGGTTTTTACAAGAGGAGAGTTAAAGTTATTTTTATATTATTAGATATAAAGATAATAAATATAGAGTCTAACAATGGAAGACTTATACTAAAAATCAACTACATAGGGATAAGAGCTAGAATGTAAGGATTCAACCTTTGTTGTTTACAAAATGATATAGAATAGCTACCATTGTGTTTTCATATGTGAAATGGTATAAAAGTTGGCCACTTATGATGATTGGCTATCTTGGTTTTTTTGGGCACAAATATTGATCTTTTAACATTTTATTTTATGCCTTTTTAGCCTCTGATCAGTCGCTCCATCTCATTGCATTTTAGGTTATCTATATTAGCATATTTAAGCTAATAATGTATGTATTTTGTTTCCTTCATTTTCTTTTTTCCAACTATTTTTTTAGCTAATAAGATGATTTAGTTGACCTAATTTTAATATGAAACCTCATTCATGAATACATCTAAAAGGTATATCATCAGTCCAATACACCCACATATTCAAGCTAGGAAACTTTGCTTTTTTGTTGGAAAGCATCTTAGCTTCTCTCTTCACATGGCTCCATGCATCACTTGTGAAATTCGCTAAGACTTTCATCCTATTGTCAAAACTTTGCCATTACAGTATTGCAATCCACTTCCACTTCCATGTTGTGCCACCCCTTATCTCTCACCATAATTAACCATATATTTTTCCATATGTCTTTAGTATCATTTATATAATTAGGTTAATCAAGAAGAGCTTACTATCTCATCGTGCCATACACTGATTTATTGAATATTGTCCATTGGAATTATATAACTAAGCTTGTTTATCATTTAGTGCATCGATATGTAACAACATATCCAAAAGTTGGTCAAAATTAATTGGAAGGAAGATTTGATGAAGCATTTCACTAAATAATTTTGTATGGCCTTAAGAAGAATTTTCTTTTGTTAATTTTTATGCCACAAAGGAAAGAGTTTGGGTCATCATGCTTTTGTTGATCGATAGGCTTCAACCTTATTTTTGTAATTTATATCATAGTTCTAGGAGCACCTTACTCTTAGTGTCATTTTTTATAATTATATAAAATTTTAAATGATAAATAAAGGTAATTTCAATATATCGATGGAAATACGGAGAAGTTGATATTTCATTTTTTCACTCTAGTATATTTGTGTTCTCCTTTATTTTATAGTTTAAAATTAAATTGTTTTTTAAAAAATAAAACAAAAATATACCTAACATTTTCCCATGTTTCCTTATAAATAAACATCCATATTGCTATACTTTTAACGTAAATAATATTATATGATGAACATAATTATTATATATGATGAACCTAATTGTCATATATGATAAACCTAATCATTATATGTGCTGAACCTAATCGTTATATGTTATGAACTGAATCATTATATGTAATAAACCAAATCATTATATCTGATGAACCTAATCGTTATATATCATGAACCTACATATTATATGTTATGAACGTAATTATTATATGTGATGAACCTAGATATTCTATGCTATCACATAAAGTGGATATGTTCATTACATATAGTTGATGTCATATAAGGATTATGTTTATAAGATGGAATACCCATGTTTATAAAATTAAACACTTAGGTTCATGACGAATACCACCCATGTTCATCACATAAAGTAGATAGGTTCATCATATATAGTTAATAACATAGAAGACTTAGGTTCATACTATATATAACACATAAGTTCATAATATTATAGTTAATAACAAAAAATGCTTAGGTTCATAACATGAAACACCTATACTTATAACATTAAAAACTTAGCTTCAAGATGGAAAAAATTCATGTTCATCATATAGAGTAGATAGGTTCATTTGTTAAACATCTTAGTTAATCACATAAACCAATTAGGCTTAGAAGAGGAATGTATATTAGAATGAACTCATATATTAATTGTATAATTATTCAAAAAAAAAAGGATCCCATATCTATAGATAATAATTATAAAACACTACTATAAATATTAAAATAGATTGCATCATATATGCAGCTATTATAATAGAGACATCCACATATCACATATGTAACTTTACATTTAACAATATGGATGGTGGTTTCACATGTACAATTGCTGTCTAAAGTCTCAATGCCTATTTGTATGGTAGTTCCAAGTTAAAACTGTCATATATTAGATAGTGAGATAATTTACCCCTAATTTTAAGGGCATAGATGGCGATTTTGACTCAAAACTGCTATCTATACCTAAGGAAGATTTTTTGATTCTTTATAATTAACCTAGTAGGTCTACCTTTTACCCCTCTCATTCATACAAACTTATAGAGGGTTGTTGTGTGGATTAGTTTCCCCTCCCTTATACTCCATCATTATTGCTTCCTCTACATCCTCCTTCTACATCTCCACCACTCTCCTCAGTAGTCATCTTTGCTAGCCTTCCTTTCTTCTTTTTATTATTCTCCTTCTCCCTTTTTTTTTTCTCTTCTCCTTCTTCTTTATTGTTAATAAGATATATATTATCGATTTATTCCATGCTTTTTATTGATTAGGTCATCATTTTGCTTCGTCATTTTTTCTATGTGATGTGTTTTCTATATCTCTAAAGGGGATTTGATATCATTATTTTTATTGTTAGTATATTGTATAAGGAATCCTGCACAATGTGTTATATATATACACACACCTATGTACGTATTTTATATATTTGTTATGGATATCACTGTTATAACTATTCTTAAATTACTCTCCTTAACTTTGTTTTTAATATAGAGTATAATGGACCGTACATGGGCATAATCTTGTAAGTTAATTAGAGAGTATATAGATGATGTTCATAACTTCCTATGCATTGATCCCTTGCAAATATTTTTCCTACGTATCTATTGTAGCAATAGTAAGAAGAAAAAAGTCAATAAAATACAATAGCATCTTTTTTTTAATAGATCTGATAGAAGTTACACTAACTAGATATGTCATAGAGATTCCATTGTTGTCCAAACTAGTTGTACTAAAAGTGATGATTTTGAATATAATAACTTTGCTAATATGGAAGAATTAAGAAATTATGTAGAATAACATTTTAGAGAATGTCTTAAAAAGTTTAAAAGTTGGCATGTTATTTGGAAATGCCTTGGTATGAAGGTTGTACTACATTTACATGATTACTAGTCATGTTACTATTGTATAAACTCAAGGCAACTAATGGATGGAGAGATAAAACTTTACTTTACTTTTTTAATTGTGGAAAGAGATGATTCTAGAGGATGATGCACTTCCTCCCAAAACATATGAAATAAAGAAGGTTCTTTACTCTATTAACTTGAATTATAAACTAAATAAATAAATCATTCTTGTCCTAATGATTGCATTTTGTATCACAATAAATATTCTTTTTAGATACATGTCCTAAATGTTAAATGTTACTATTCAATAAGGTTAATGTTCCTAACAAAATTTTGTGATACTTTCTAATCATACCAAAAATCTATTGTATGTTTAATAATATATGCGAAGAATCTATTGTGACATGTAAAAGAGATAACTTTTGATGGCAAGCTTAGAAATCCGAATGGTTCTTCTTAGTGGAAGATGATTAATACCAAATTCATTGAATTTGGTTGTGAATCTAGAAATTTGCACCTTACACTTTGCTATGATGGAATTAACCCATTCAATAGGAACACAAACTATAATTTATAGCTAGTTATCTTAGTGATATATAATCTTCTTTCATCATTATGCAAGAAGTGGAAATGGATAATGTTATATTTTCTTATGCTGGGTCTAAATTAGCTTGATAATGATATTAATGTTTATCTGTCTCCCATTGTCGAGGATTTAAAGTATAAGGGGGAATCATAGAGTTGAAATATTTGATGCATGTGTCTAAGATTCATTAAAATTAAGAGCTATGTTATTTTGCATAATAAATGATTTCCCAGCATATGGTAATCTTTTTTGTTGTAGTGTGTACATACACTATGCATGCCTTATTTATAAAGATAACATAGACTTTGTCTAGTCACTGAAGAGTAGGAAGTCCATCTATCTTGGACATTGTAAGTTTTTTCTTACAAAGCATCATTATCGTGGGTAAAGACAGGATTTTAATGAAACTATTAAAGAAGCAAGAGATCCAAATCTATTCATGAGACTCTACATATTTAAAAAGTGAGGCAATTAAATGCTCATTTTGGAAAAAAAGAATGTGAAGTTAGATCTAGCAAGTGGGTAGAAGAAAAGGTCAATGTTCTTTAACCTTCTATATTGAAAATAAAATTATATGTGCGACACTAGGGATGGCAATAGGGCTCAATGGGGATGAGGATGCTATCCCCATTCCCAAACCTAAAAGAAAAACCTATTCCTCAATTTTTACTAATGGGGATTCTTTGCCCCAATTTCCATAGAGAATATATCCTATCCCGTCCCCAATCCCTAAGTCAAACCAATATTAACATATCCTAATAACTTGTATCCATTTGTAAAACCCGTACCCATTCCCAAAACTTGAAAAAACATAATCCTCAAAATGTGAAATAATACCTAAAAACTTGCAACAAATTATTTTTGTTATTATTTTAGAAAAAAATGTAATGTTATAATGTATTTATGTGTGTGTGTGTGTGTGTGTGTGTGTAGGGCTGTAAATGACTAAGCTAGTCGGTATTCGTCTCGGCTCAGCTCGGCTTGTTAAAAGCTCGGTTTGGCTTGTTTGTTTAGTTAAATGAATCGAGCCAACGAGCCGAGCCCGAGCTCGAAAAAGATTAGCGCCGTTCATTTTTTGTCTTTGGCTCGTGAGCTTAGCTTGGCTCAACTCATTAAAAGCTCGCTTCAGCTCATTTGTTTAGTTAAATGATTCAAGCCCAAACATCATTTTAGGCTCATTTAGTTAAATGATCCAAACCCAAGCCCCGGGGTATTTGGTTCGGCTCAACTCATTTACATCCCTATGTGTATGTATGTATGTATTTGTATAATTATATATTGAGGCAAGTTTGAGGATGGGGACCCTATCTCCATCCCCGCCCATCCTCGAGAAAGTCCACAAAACATAACCCAATATTCAAAATGCTTCCCTAAACCCAAACCTAGTGGGGATTCCCCAATAGGGTCCCAAACCCACAAGGAATATTATCATCCATATGAGACACTGTCTTGATGAGATGTACATTGAGAAAAATGTATATGATATTATAATTGGAAATGTGACAAAAAAGGTTAAGGATAGGCTGGAACTTATTCAGATGGGTATAACAACAAAATTAACTCTACAAAAAGTGGGGAATAGAATATTTCGCCTCTCACATGTTATACACTTTCTAAAAAAGAGATTATTTCTTTATGTGAGTGTGTGAATAGATTGAATGTTATAGAAGGATATTCATGAAACATCAAGAACATTTTTTTTAATATTTTTTTTGTATTTAGTGGATATGAAATCACATGATCAATATGTTATCATTCAAGATTTGTTGTTAGTGGCTATACTCTCTATTTTGCCCCATTGTGTTCATAGTCCCATCAATCAATTTTTTTTCATTTGAAGGAAATATGTCCTAATGTTATTAACCATCAATGATTGGATACACTGTAGGGAGTGATTGTGATTATTTTGTGTCAACTTGAGACATATTTTTCTCTATATTTCTTTGTGACCGTGATGCATTTAATTGAACATTTGCTTAGGGAGGTTAGATTATGTACCTCAATTCATTTACATTAGATGTATCTATTTGAAAGGTTTATAAAATTCTAAAAAAGTTGTGTGAGGAACCCAAATAGGCCAAAATTATGTCTTGATGAGTCTTAACTACTAAAGGAGATGACTAGATTTTATTATGAGTTCTTACCTAGTGCTAATATCGTAGGTCTTCCTCAACTATGACATCCAGATATGTTGGATGAAGGGAAAAAGTGGTAAATGATTTCAAGTGCTCAAGATTGATGATTTTAATACATTGAGACAAACTCACTTGTATGTACTTCATAACAGAGATGATATCCAACTATTTGTGCAATAATACATGGATATGATCAAGGATTTGAATGCATCTAGCAACAAAAAATGGTTATTAAGGAAACACAACACCTCACTTCTAGATTGGTAGGTATCACAAATGCTTGATTTCAATTGTAATTTGTATTGGTCATTCCAACCCTTTGTCAGGAAGTAATGTGCTACATCTCATATATAATTGATGATAGTACTTTTCTACACAAATGAATATGGTGACATGAGTACCATGTAGAATAGTGGTGTGAGTATAATATCTAAAGATTTGTATGTATCAAGCACTAGAGACAAAAAAAAAACCTTATTTATGTATTCATGACGTACTATGGGTTGATCGATTGTATATGACTATTGGATTACACTTCCTTTAGGGTTCCTTTATTTAGTTATAAATTGGTTAACAATTAAAATGATGTTTCTACTAAGGAAGCAAGGTTTACAAAGGTGGATATTTACAGACATAGTCATACAGATGGCTCATTTATATTAGTCTCAAAAGTGAAACAACTATTCAATATTATTGATCAAGTCAATAAAGGGTTGTCCATGATCTTGTCAACAAAGAAATGAGATGGTCACATAGAAGAGGATACTGCATTGATTATGGATATACCTTTCTCATCCAATATTGAAGATGTTTCTATTGACATTTATGAGCAAGATGATCATGAAACAAGATTTTATGTACTTTACTCAAACTTTTGTGTATAAGGAAGGTAAATGTTATAACATAAAGTGACTTAGATGAATGATGAATGTAAGTATAATATAAAGCATTTCAATTTTGTAGATTTTGGAAAGTATGCCTTGTTGAAATCGTATATTAAATTTGCAAATACTATATCTTTGTGATCAATACCTTGTTAAAATGTATGTCTAATTATTACTTTAATGGTTTAATGTATGTATGATATTTAATGATCATGATGAAGATGTCAAACCCATGAGTATACAGGAAAATTCTTTGTTATTTCTGTTGGTATACTTAGTTCATATGGTAGAGCCCTTTCTAAGCTTATGAGAATTGGAGGTACCAAGTAGAAAACAATGACACTCATTTGTGATCAATGTCTTGTTATAAAATATATGCCTGCTATTATCTTGTTTGAAAATCTCCTTTTTTGCTCTACTTTTATTATTGATGTTATGATTGTTTGATCGATGTGTGTATAAATGTTATACTAACTCTTATAAGGTGGCTAGTTGATGTAAATATATAGTGTAAAATTCACATTTTGAGATGGGATACACAACACTAATGCTTGTATTTCAGTTGGGAATGCATGCAAGTTTTTATATGTAGGGAATTGTGATTGGTACAAGTAGCAGATACATTCTAAATTTTGAAAAATGGTACTATAGACAATGATTATAGGTCATCACCATTGTCTATCTCTTCGCAATAATGAAATTGAAGGTATCAGACAAGTATTTTAATTTACAACCACCGTGTATAGTACAATATAGATGATTGTTGTAGTTTAATGGGAGCCTAAGGTGAGAAGTTAGAAGATGATTGAAGGTTAAGACCATCATCTATAGTTCTACATAGATGGCACACCATTTTTATTTTGATATAGACGACTGTATTTTGAATCATCATTTATAGTATAAATGACTTTAACCCGCATGATCATTGTTTGCCACAATTTTTCCTATTCCACCGCCATCTATGCCCTTTTTTTGTAGTAAAATTAATAAAAAAATTACCCTATGTTTATCATACTTGGTGAATATATTTATAATAAAAAGTTATAAAATTTATAAAAACCTCTATCTGGAAATTAAAAGTTATAAAATTATAAAAATGACCCAATGTCTATAAATAAGAATTATAAATTATAAAATTTACACCATTTTCGTATATAAGTATTATAAATTAAAAAAATGACTTTGTTTTTTGTATATAAGTATTATAAATCATACAAATGACCATGTTTTCTTTAATAAACTTCATAAAATTACAAAAAATAACTCTATATAGTTAAATAAAGTTTATAAAATTATAAAAAAAATGTCATGGATACACCTTTGCAAGGTGCTCCCAAAAGGATTCTTAGGATCATTATATAAGAATTCTCTTATTTGTGGTCGAGTCTATGTTTTGTGATCTTGGTCGATCAATTGATTAGTAAATTGAATTCAAGTAGTAGAAGAAGAAGATACCATTTAACCTGAAGTGGATCGTTTAGTCTTCCTTTCCCGTAGCTTTTGTGCTTGCTCGGATGTCAGCATTTAACTTCATGCGGCATACATGGACCCCAATGACAATTATTGCCTTGCGTGTGAGTATCATAAAAGGAGTATTAACTTATTATGCTTCGCCGAAACTTTCTACAAGAACCATATAATTGGGACTTCTGAGGACTTCGGAAAGACTAGTAGAAGTGCGGTACGACACCAAACGATTATTTTATTGCTAAATTAACTGCAAACGTAGAAATAATAGACATTGTCTTTCCACGTCTAGTCATAGGTGCTCTTTGTCACCATGGCATGGTTAAGAAAATGAGGTATATTACTTTTAAAGTGTGTGTGATCCGTACAATCCAAATGTTGCATTCCACTACCAGCAAAGTTAGCTTAGAAGCCACTAGGTATCATAATAAAAATGGTGACCAGCATTCACATGTAGGTACACCTGGATGGCTATAGATTCAGATATAGAGATCTTTTGTATTGTAATTTCTTATTATCTTGCACCATTCTGATTTAAAAATGATAGAAAAGAAGAAGGAATAAAATTGGCCACAGCATGGTATGATGCCAAATTCCCATTGTCCTTTACGTTCCTGATGCCTTTCAACTGCTAGAACGGTAGTTGATTTGAACAGAGGTAACACTTTCCTGAAAAAGATATCTCAATAAAAAAGGATTTACTTATTTGATTCACTTTCAAATCAGCAAGAAGGCTTCTGCTCTTAGTATCGGTCATAACATCTTTAGACTTCATTAGATTTTTGTAAATTTCGCTTCACATAAAAACGCTTGAAGTGTTCCATCATTTTGTAGATTTGGTATTAGATGACAGCCATAGCAGTTACAACAACACTATCGACAACCATAACACCAACAGCAACACCATCATTAATTTTCCTTTTGACGAAATGAAGCTAATGCAAGGTAGGATGAAGTACTGCAATGGAATAAGGAGAACATACCGGACAACAATTTCTAGTCCATTTTCTTTTGTTCAATTTATGGCAAAACAATTTCTGTAGATCAATATTGTTGGTTGTTGTTGGGTGGGTTTTGTGGTGGTTTCCTTAGTGTTTTTCCCTCCATTCCTTGTGCCAACCCCTTCCTTTGGCTCCCTGCCAGCCAAATGTTCCCTCGTCTTTTGACCCTTTGTTTTGTTGGGTTTTCTCTCTTAAGTTCCTTAGCTTAACTTCTAAATACTTGGTATACCAAGTATAGGGAGTTAATGTTGGGATTGGTAAAATAGTTTTTGATCATTTCTAAGCCTCCATATTCAATGGTTATCATCTTCGATGTCCCTTCCTTTTCATTCATTCTTTCTATTGTTATTTCATTGATCTAGCCTTTTTCCTTCTTGTTTTGTGAGGGCCATCAAGTGACCTAGAGGCGGAGGCATTTTAGTGCATCATTTTAGTATTGCTTGGAGCTTAGGAAACTAGGTAACATAATTAACCTTTAGAGAATAGGATTTTGTGCCAGATGTGTAATTGTTTAAATTTTATGTATGATTACCTTTATTTTGGATAGAGCATGAATTAATATCTAAGATGAGATAGCATAATGCAAGTATATTATCATGTGTGTATAAGCATGCAAATTGGAAGAAGAATGATTTGTGTGAATCAAGCATGTTTTTATGTTTGCAGTTATATAGATGAATATGATGTTGGTCATGGATGAATATGTTGTTAGCACTTTATGAATGTGTAGTTAAACATTGATGAATATGAAGGGACCTATTTGATTTGGCTCTCGACCATTAAGCTATGTGTGGTGTTTTTGTTGGTTTTAATTTTTATAAGCACGCTTATATTATGTATGATAATATACTAAAGTGTATTTTCATGTATCATGAGGTTTTAATATGAAATGACATGGTTTCCCTTTATTTTTGGTCTCAGCATTTAGGGTCTTTATACCCTTCTTGCTTGCTCTAATGTTATCTAAGTATGTCATTATGGGTATATTAGGATGTAGTATCATGTGTGTGAATTTGGGATTATTTGGAGTTAAAATGGATTTTGGGTTTTAGGCATATTGTCAATTCAAGGCTATTTTGATCATTACCATTGTTTTTTTTTTTGGTTTTGTGAAATTTAGGTTTACCATTACATTCATCAAATCTTTTACTTAAATTTTGATGCAAAATATGTTAAGGTTTAGAGTTGTTTAGAGTAGGTTATGATTTTTGGAATTTTTAATGTAATTTTATGTGATTACAAGTATTTTAGTTATATGATTTACTATTTAGATTATTTAACTAGTTTGGCCTTACAGTTGATCTCTTCAATGTTTCTTAACCTTTGGTTGACTTATGTTCGATTGTTAACCCTTGATCAATTGTTAACTTTAGTTGGTCATGAATTTTTTTCGATTGTTAATTTTTTCATTGATTGGTGACCATTGTGTTTGAATGATTATAATTAATGGACCTCAAGAATATTAGTTAGGCCTTATGCTTTTTGGATTGGGCCTTGATCCCTTGTGGGTCAAATACAATTAACTAATAACATATTTTAATAAGTGAGATGGTTAAGTGTGTATATGGTGGCTATGTGTTCTTATGTAGGCCTTGTTACGTGCCAGTTATGAATCTTAAATAAAATATTAGTACTATCTCGAGTTGGGGAACTTGGGCATTCTCTAGGGTTTTCATTCCTAGAGGTGAGGTATAAGTTCTTGATTCTTAGTTACCCTCTTGGGTTAGCTAACATAGAAGTGAGGTGTGAGTTCTTGATTCTTGGTAACCCTCTTGGGTTAGTTACCTTAAAGATGAGGTGTGAGTCATTGATTCTCGATTGCTCTCTAGGGTTCACCCTTAGAGGTGAGGTATGAGTCCTCAATCATGGTTACTTGTTGGTCTTCCCCTCGAGAAATAATTAAAAGTGGTTTAAGTGTGATTTGGTAATCACCTTCATATGCTACCTTCCTTCATGTGAAGTTGATATTAATAAAAAGGCCCCATCTAAGATGTCTAGTTGCTCTTTTTCACAATTATTCTACCATGTGAAGCATGTTATTATTGTGTTACCATATGTTCTACTGCTTTAATTGCACTGAGCATTATTTCTAAAATGTTATCTCTTTAGGATAGTTGTGTTTTTTAGTACAAGTTGCTTATGCTGACTTTGACCTTGTTCCTAAGGAATTCTAATTGACTTGGGTTCTAAGTAAAGAGTTATAGCTATCTAGGGCAGATACATGTTTTGTATCCATAATGCTTTACATATCTGTAACACTTCCAAAATTTGCTACTAAAAAAATTCATTTAAGCAGAAGAAACAGTCAAACATAAGAGGGGTGTTGCCGCCATAATCAATATAAGCATAGCCACAGACCATCCTTATACCAACTACAAGGTAAAGGTAAAACATAACACAAATCATGATAAATATAGAACAAGTACAATCCATGTCATAAATAAGAGTTAGGTGTTCATTTCTAGAGTAAACCTGAAATACATAAATAAATGTTTAGTTGAAAATAATAAGGAGAAAACCGATTAAAAACAACAATTGCATAACACAACGTTACAAAAAAGGTCATAATAGCATCACTTCGCCCCTATTAGAGCATTGTATGCATCGAAGTCATTTATTGAGCCATCATTTTCCTACACAAACTCAGAAAATGTCTCTACTCATGGGAATGAGAAACATCCATAATAAGGGTGATCAGTAGGCTACGTACTGAGTAAGATAACCATACAATCAAGAAGGACATATAAATTAATAACAACATAATAAGAGATGGCACATGCATAAGTTGATCATACTGACTTATTTAATATATTATGAACATATGGTATTAGTACAATGATAATTATCTCATGATTTTATTCACGTTGGGTTCAGGAACCTCACTATTCTCAACCAGTGGAATAGTAAACACGTACAACTTCTAGGACAAGATGCTACTGACCACTATTCTCATCAGTGGATGGGTAATCAGAGTACAACCCTATGATATGACTCTCCTAGCTACTATTCTCACTGGTAGATCAGTAATTAACGTATAACTGGTCCTGACCCACATGGAATTTTTTTATAAGTAATTAGTGTCTTGCCGTAGATTATTATCAACTAATGGTTTGGTTTACTTGAGTTTGGGATCCACTATTCTCACCTGTGGAATGGTAATAGGATACAACTTCCTAGGCAAGACTCTTTTAGCCATTATTTTTGTTAGTGGATCGATAGGTACAATTAGACCTGACTCAAGTGATTTGTTACTTTAAGTGATTAGTGTATTATCAGTGTTTTATTTACTTTAGGGCCATCACATATTCATGTACACCTACTCATTCAAGGCACTATCCCAACTACTACCTTGAAACAACCCTGTTCTCCTTAGAAACCCTAATTTCGCAACCTTGACATGTCATCATCTCCAGTTCCTCATTTAAGTTCCCAAACTTACCCAAAAAATATTAACATGTCTTTAGAAAACCTAATGTCAATAGTCATGGCCTATTACCATATTTTACACATGTGATAATAACTAGGCTACAAGGTTACTTATCTAAAACCATAATTTCTTCAGTTTGGCATAGTCCCTTCTTTACTACTTATCTAGTCCTCAAATTCCATGCCCATTCATATATTGTTATGGTTCACCATTAACTCAAATATGATGGACTAACTCCTCCATTTTACACATGTTAAAACACCCTTCTATTCGACCCCATTTGAAACCCTAATTCCTCATTTTGGCTGCAACTACATTCCTCTATCCCAAATGACTACCTAATTTAGTACACATTCCCAAAATGTTATTTTTAACATCATGTTCCAAGGTTGTATTCCAAATCCACATTCTTGTGTATACGATAGTAGTCTACTCTTAGGTTTACTGCTTGGCCTCTCAAAACCTAATTTTACCTTTTGGTTATAACTCCTTCTCTAGTGCTTAAATGACTTCCCAAATTTACATGACTACCCAATATGCCATCATTAACCTCCTATCCACTCCTTAGTATCAAAACCCCGCTCTACTCACATATAATAATAACTCAGGTTTTACTTATCCTATATATGGTCTTTCTCCCCATACTGTATTTACCATAAATATTTTAACTTTTACCACAGTTATTTCATGTAGTGTCTCCAACCTATTTTATGCTAATTAACAACCTAAAGTATCCTACTTGCCACTTTTTCACATTATTGACCAAAATGCCCGTAGTTCTCAAAATCCCTACCTCAGTCACATGACACCCAACATAAGAACTCTCTGACTTTCCACTCATGTAATATTATAAAACATGAACATGTATATACATAAATACTTGAAATTAATACAGTCATAACTACACATCTTTTTTACCTTCAACTACTGTCAAGCCAAAACTACATATATAACACCAACGTCATTTATCATTTCATGCATGCCATCACATAACACACATCAAGGACATATTTTAAATATAGTAAAACCTTATCTATGACTATATCCATACCTAAGCGGCTTCGGTCTCTAAATATGAATGACCTACGCCTCCTCTTCTATTATCATTGGAATATTACCTAGAAATGAAAATATACACAGTTTAGACTTTCCTTTCTCTTTTATTTTCTTATTTTTAAAAATAAAAGAGAATTTAACATAAGTAAATAAAAAAGAGGATAAAGGAAATGAAGTTAACCAAAGTGGGGAGAAAATGGTGTAGGTGGCGCACGGTGGTAGTGGTTAATTTGGAGGAATAGGTGAGGGTTGATAGTTTAGGGTTGAGAGGGTGGTGGCTCTAAGACTAGATGGAGTTGGTGGTGGTCAGTGGTGGTGGTGGTGGTGGCCGCTAGTGGTGGTGGAGTTGGTGTATGATCGGGAGGAAGAAAGAAGAAGTGAGGAGAAGGGAGGGATTAGTGGGTTATTGCATGGGCTGGAGCATCTATGTAGGGTGGCTCTGGCGTAGTGGTGGCAAGGAGGGAGGAGAGAGTGTTGGTGGTGGCGGTGGTGGAAATGCATCCAGCTATAGCTGTAGGCATATGAGAAGGAAAAAGGGGAGGAGGAGAGGGGAAAGGGATGGCTCTATCGACGAGGTCAGGGCATAAGTAGAGAAGAGAGGTGGTAGGGGGCGAGCTGGGCATCAATGGAGGCAGCAACATTAGAGGTGGTAGGGGTAGAGGAAGGAAGGAAAAATAGGGATGATGACTTGCAGGTGGGAGAGGAGAGGAAGGAGAGGCTTGTAGGGGTACTTATAAATGGGGGAGAGGTTAAGGGAGAGGGAAAGATTATAGGGAAGAACGTCATCTTTGGTGTGCATGGTTGTAGGGGGAAGGTGGTTATAAGTGGTAAAGGGAGGAGTATATTGGGCAGGGTGTAGGGCATAGGGATAGGGTGTAGGTCAGTGTGCATGGCATCGCATGGCCAAGAGAGAAAGGGTAAGGGTGACCGATAGTGTGTAGGGTGCAATGACAGGGCACATAAATGGAAGGGGGAGGGTGATGCAAGGAAAAAGACTGGCAAAGAAGAAAGGGAGAAAAAAGGAAAAGGAGAAAAGAAAAGAGAAAAGGAGAACGAAAAGAAAGGAAAAGGAGATGGGCCTAACTCGCTCAGGGAAGGGAGGAAGGAAAAAAGAAAAGAGGCCTGGGTTGGGACAATGCAACCCAAGGAGGAGGAGAAGAAAAGAAAATGAAAGGATAGAAATTAAGGAAAGGAAGAAAAAGGAAAAGAAGGAAAACGAAGAGAAAAAAGAGAAAGAAAAAAGGAAAAATAAAATTTTGGGTTTGGGATTTAGGTTAGATTTAGAGTAAATTTTTTGATTAGTAATAAAAAAATAATTTACCTATAATTAATTTAAGATAACTAAATCATCAAAATTTAGAAATTAGGTTAAATTAATTTGTTGATAAATAAATTTTAGGATTTTGAAATATTAGGGTATTAAATTGTCTCTATTGAACTCTTTGTCCCTCTTCTTTCTCTTTTGATGTATTATTTCAAAGTTAACCTCTAGACTCCATTCTTATCTTATCTATTAAAGTATTTAGTTGTTTTAATCTATTTCTATTGTTTAGATTATTGTCGTAAATGTTTTAGCGTTATATTTTTTCTAAGAAAGGTATGGACTGAACTTATATTGAACATAGAGGTAACACCCAATTACTCTTATGTATGCTTCCGCTTAAAAATAAAAATTTTAAGTAGTAAATTCTGAGGTGTAAAATATAGTGAGAGTATTGAAGTATCTATAATCTATATCATTACACTCATTCCACAATAAAGATAGAAAATTAAAATATACCAGTAGTATCATGTTGATGTAAGATCCAACCATTTCTTAATGCCATTTATATGTATAGATTTGTAGCATTACATCACATATATTTTATTAATTTTTTTTGTAACCAAACACTCAAAAAATGTTCACAATTTGAAAAGGATAATCATTAGGAAAACCTCATCCAACATCAGGGATGCACTTGGTACATGGATGTAGAAAAAATAAAATGCTTTTATTTTTATTTTTTATAATTTTTTTAATTTTAAACTGAAACTACCAATGTACAAGTTATATACGTATATGTTATAGGTGAAAATTAATATGAGTGTATTTGTATGAAACATGAATAGGGTTGGGATAATAATCTTGAATTAGAGTAAGAATGAAAGTAATTGGAGGGATGATCACTAAACATAGGTGGGTGTCTCTTGAAATGTGTGTATGTGTGTTTTTGGATCACACTTGTCTATCATGTTTCGGGCTCATCTTATTCTTTTATCTCCTTAAAGAACAAGTGGTTTTTTCCTAGGGACACTTGGGCTTCGAGTATATTTCTCACTTTTTTTTCTTTTCTAATTATAAATTTTCTATTAGCATATACAATAGAGTTTTACGTATTTATTTGACAAAAAAAGTTTAAGGATATAGGGATAGTAGTTGCAAGGAGTAGAACAATAATAAAAATTAGACTAAAGTTATTAGCTAGAACTATCTCTTTTTTTGGGCAAGTGATTAGAAATTATATTACTTGTAAAAAAGGCCATAAATTACATCATATATCCCCGAGGGGTATAAATTCTTTTATACATGTAAGGAGTTAATCATATTTTCAAGTGCTTAGAAACCTTTACATTCCCTTATATATTTGATATGTCCTTAACCATTCTATGCAAACTCCCCTATACTGAGTGTTGATACTGTCACCACTACCAAAATATTCTCAAATTACATTCCTACCACACATGAAATAACAAAGGTGCAAAATAATGCTATGAATGGTAGTTGTTAAATTCTCAATCTTCTTGTCAGTTATGCTAAACAGTCCAACTCCCTTTGCCAATTGCTAATAGTGTATCCCAAATTGAAGGTATTATTAATGGTCTTCCATATATTTTTGACAAATATACGATTAGAGAACATATTATCTAAAGTTACTTCTTAGTCATTACATATATATCACACAAGTGGTGTTGATATTGTTTCCATAATATTGAGGTGTAGCCTTAGTGGCCAATTTCTCATAAGTAGTTAATCAAAGTATGATAGAATTACCCTTTCACAAAATTACCCCTCCTTATATTTTTGTTATCACAAAAATGTCACTCTTGATCATGTTTAAAGTCGCGACATTTTATGAAGCGCCCATTCAAAAATGCTATCGCAATGGCCACATGTCTGCCAATTAAACAATAGGTATATCACCTGATGGTTACATGTAGAGTTGGAAAAATTTGACCTGACCCGACCCTCTCAAATTGGCGTGACCCTTACAAAATCCAACCTAACATAACCTGTTAAATTTATCAACCCGACTCGAACCAAATCTAACCAAAAATTGATCCGAACTGACGTTGACTTGAATATAAGTGACCTGACCCGATCTAACCCAACTCTAACTCGTAACCTGACATCAACCCGACCCGCCACCAACTCGATCAACTATCAACCCGACCCGACCTAACTCGGTAAAACCAAATTTGATATTAATTAGTTATGATAATAAAAAAAATACACGTCTTATTATTTATTTAAATATTTTAAAAATATATTATTTCTTTTCTTACTTTTATTGTAAACTTACTTATTTACCAATCATATTCTAATTTTACCCATTTTTTGCGTAAAAACACAACATTATAAAGCCATAATAATAAAAAAATAACAATTAATAGCACATTATTAATCACATACTTACATAAAGTTGACGTTAATGCTTGCTTACGATGTTAATGATTTAGATTAATTTTGGTGGTCAATATCCGATTTAACCCAAATCTAAAGTGATTCAATTTAGGATTAACTTGGCCTGAACCCAACTCGACTCATCAAAATCTAAAAATATTTGATTTGTCAAGTTAATCTAAACCTGACTCGTCAAATTAAACACGAAATCACTCGCATACGAGCTTGCTTGGCCCAATCCTGACCCGATAGAGATGTAAACGAGGTGGGTTTAGGGCGAGTACACCCATACCCGTATTCATACCAGTACTCAAATTAGTACATATACCCGAACAAGTATCCACTTGCATATCTATATCCGTATCCGTTGAATATCTATTACCCGATAAATAGTATGTTTATCCATTAACAGATATTATCTAGAGGATAAATCAATTACCCAATGGATAAAATTATTTAGAGTTAAGCCAAATAAAAATTTTAACCTTAATTTATACTATATTTATTTTAAAATTAAGGGTAAAAGGGTAATTATACATCAAGTAAATGAGTGCGTATATGGATACGGGTATATGTATGGGTATGGGTACGGGTATAGATATGGATCAAACAGGTATTTTTTTCCATCCTCCATATCCGTTTAAATATTCAATAAATAAAATCCAACATGTTTTAGATAAAATACCCCCTATTTACATCCATAGACCAGACCCAACCTGACTTGACAAGCTAACCCGAAATAATCCAAAATCGACCTAACTCGAACCCAAACTATCTCAAACCGCACTTGACTTGACTTGATAAATTAATCTGACATAATCTGGATATGCAATGACCTAACCCGAACCCAACACAAAAAATTAGGTGACCCGAAATGACCTAACTCGACCCACAACCAACCTGTAAAGAAAATGACCTACAAACAACCAACCCGATAATAATCTGACTTGCTATAACCCGACTCAAACCCGACCTGCCTAACCCGATTGTCACCTATAGTAACATGATGTTATGCTAGTTTTTAAAATTATTTATATTTAGTTTGAGTTATTAAAAAATAAAAATAAAATTATATCATAATACTTTACAGGTTTGTTTCCTATAAATACACACTCATATGACTTGATATTAGGCTATTAAAATGTATTATGTAAAATTAAATTTCAATATTTTACCATCTATCAATAGATATTTAGTCATATTTCATCAATGTAAGCTTTAATGTTTTGCTATAGTAGCCTTTAATTTTCACTATAGTTGCTTTTATATTTTATCATAGATATTTTCATGTTTCACAATAATTATTATATTTTACTTTTTTATAATTATTACTATCCATGTTTCACCATTATTATTACTAAAGTTTTACTATTATTACTACTAATATTTCACTATTTATCAATAGATATTTAGTCATTTTACTAATATTTGTTGTGATATTTTACTATAGGTGTCTTAATATTTTACCCTAATTGTTGTTATATTTTATCGATATTGGTTTTTTATATTTACTAAGAAAGCCAACTTATGATGTTTTGCCATGGTAACTTTCATATTTCATCATACTATATTTTTGTTTCAACATAATTCTTTTTGTTGTTATTTATTGATATTTGTGCTGATATTTTACTATTATTATATTTATGTTTTACTACAAATAGTTTAATATAAAACATACAATAATATAAATGTTTATTTATAGAGGAAAAACTTTTAAGTATTTTGATATGATTATTTTATTTATTTTCAATAGGTAAATTTAAAGATAAAATATTTTACTTTAAAAATTTTAAATAAAATAATAAAGTTTGCATTATTTACAAATATGCCATCACATTAATGTTTCTTAATTTACAGTAACCGTTTACACCATAAAATTTATGGTACATGACTCATTATGTTTTTTTTTTTGGGTAATTAAAAATTTATTAAAACCAAAAATGAGCATTGATGTTTCCTCTCATGATGGTTGTTGGACCTTTTAAACTTAATTATAACTCGTACTTCTAAATGTGGTATCCCGAACCTTCATTGTGCGATTAAACAAATTAACGCTCTTAATCAATCCCAATCAGCACAATTTAAAGACAACAAATGTAGCGTGATCATTGGAGAACAAGGTGCTTTCCGAGGCAAAATCAAAGCCGAAAACCGGGCCAATGCCCCCACCGGCGTTTTTGACGTAATCTTTTCGTTACTTTTTTCCTTACGGAGCCTAATGTTGTGGTTAATGAGCTGTCCGTATGTGTACGTAGCTGAAGAATAGCGGATTAGGGAATATAAACCATGACATCATATGATTAATCATGTCGAGTTACATTACATTGATTCTCCCACTAGCTTCCTCGGTTCCTAGAATTCCTCACTCGATGACTAATTTTGACCATACATATTTTTAAGGAGTAGTATTTATTCTAAAAAATTATATATCAAAATAGTATTATAACAACACCTTTTTAACCTGAATATAATAATTATATTTTTATACTATAATATATTATACTCTAAGAAAAATTAAAAATTAATAAAGAGGGAATATAACATGTGTAGCCTTTCTTACAATTGTAATAAAAAATAAGCCATCAATTATTTGATGGCTTTCGATTGTCATCGGAAAGATAATTTCATTATAATTAGATAAACTTTATTGATTAAGAAATAAATTTGCTTCGAGCGCATCATTACACCACCCATATCCTGACATTTTAGGATAAGTTTGGATATGGATGGCAATCAGGTGCAAGGTTAAGTTCGAAGAATAACAAGCGGAAGGGGAAGTTTCCTATCAATGTGCCCAACTAGACACCCAACAAAAGCTAAAGATAAAGCCCTGAAAACTAACACACGAGAATCAACTGCACCATCTGCTGACCCTTCAACAAGAAGACAGCAAAAGTGATACGTACGTCTAGAACACAAAAGAAAGTAATTGCATCCAAGGATTCTATTTTTCATGCCCTAGAAAGCCATGCTTAGCAAGTCTATCCACAACAAAGTCCTTGGAAGGGTAGTATAGCGGCTTAGGAAAAGGAGGATACCATGACAATTTTAGAGGCGGCTCCCATTGTTACAGGAGCTTCGAGGAAGCATACAATCAACATATACGACAAGTTTGGGGTGCCACGTGCAGTACTAGTTTGAATTTCATATGACTTGTAGTTGTACCACGAATGCTCTTGGTTTCGTGGGTGAAGTAATGCATGTAGTTGTGGACGCGTAGTTTTGATTTATAAAACCCTCGAGTTTAAGATGGGCCATGGAACCACGCGTTTAGTGAATTAATGTCTGAAATGAAGATGATTTGAGGTGTTGTGTATTAATCCTGTTGAATTATTACTCTAATATCAATTTAATTTTTCACAAAAAAATATAATAAATTGTGTCAAAAAAGTATGAACAAGTTTAAAATTTTGCAAAAAGCAACGTATGACATTAAAAATAAGAAATAATATACGAACATTATGGTTGCCAAACAAGGCTTTGGCAAGATGTGGGCCTCGGCTAGCCACGTGAGAGAGCCGTAGTGCGCTTTCTTACTCGTACAAAACTCATTCGTGGAATAAAATTTGATTTATGTTCCTTTCAAGAAAAGAAGGAAGAGGATCGAGTATCTGACAAAGGAAGTACTAAAACAAATTAAGCATAATAAATTATTACAAGCATGTTAGTATAGAATAATTAATTAATCATGGTTAGTGGAAGTTAGTGAGATCATCATCAGCACTATAGAGTAAGCACAACAGGAAAGATTGAGCTATAGGTGCAGCGCACGGATACCATTTTTTTGAGCCATAAAGTTTGGGGACAAGAGATCGACAATTATTAATTACAAAAAAGATCCAAGCATATCTGCATACGATATGTATGTATGTGTGTGTGTGTGTGTATATATAGGAGGTAGAAGGATCATCATGATCGTAGATGGGGTAAAAAATCATTAATACCGGTACTGTGGTGCCCATGGCTTCGTCAGGGGAAGAACTAGGATGGAGGAGAGGTCCTTGGACTCCCGAAGAGGATAAGTTGCTGAATGAACATATCATCTTGCATGGCGAAGGACGATGGAATTATGTACCCAAATGCGCAGGTACTATCTATTTCTACATATGTGACTGGCGACATGTATGCATGATATATGCTGAAATATTATTGACCCATGCATATGTATGTGTATTCGATCGATTTGCAGGTCTGAATAGGAGCGGGAAGAGTTGTAGACTAAGGTGGGTGAATTATCTGAGGCCAGGTTTAAAAAAAGGCCAGATAGACGCTCAAGAAGAAGGAATCCTGATTGAACTCCATGCGTTGTGGGGTAACAAGTAATTCCATCTTCTTCCCCTTAAATCCTAGCTCCTCCGATCAGTTAATTATTATACACTAACTAATTATTACCATGATCGATCGATGAATATATATATATATATAGGTGGTCTAGGATTGCTCGATACTTGCCTGGGAGAACCGATAACGAGATAAAGAACTATTGGAGGACACATTTCAAGAACAAGGACACCGAGAAGACCGAAAAACTAAGATCTCAATTCATGAAACAGAAATATCCACGAAAAGTAAACGATCAAGTCCAGTTACCAGACCTCTCATCAGCATCATCATCAGCAGCAGCACCAAGAATTACTAATGATCAGGTTGCAGGAAGTATCTACAGTAATCATAATGCTAGTAGTAGTAGCAACAGTAGTAATACTACTTACGCTGCTCATCTCCAAGCTTCAGTCAACCAAATGATTGAACAACAACAGGAGTACTATGACACCCGTTTTATGTATTCGGATGTCCAAGCAACAACTTGGGCTCCGGATGATAATATTGGTCATGAAGAAGGGTCCTTATGGAGTGGTCTATGGAACTTGGAACTTGAAGCAGCAGCGGCTGCTGCTGCTGATCATCATCGTCAGATACTGCAGTAACGGAATGGATTGATGCAAACTACTACTCTAGCCTCTGTTACCATGGTGAGCTACAACGTCCGTATTGTAAACAATCAATGTCAATAACAACGTACGATGTAATATAGAGTCCCGTCATAATTGACAGCTAGAACGTACGTACTTGGGGTGTGTCACCGACCTCACCTCTGGGCTAACTGTAAACTAACTATATACAGCGGACTGGTTACAAAGTGACCAGAAAAAAACCGCGGTGTAGGATTTGTATGCGTTAATTAATTAGCAGAAACAGCTTAGAAAAGTGTTCATTAATTAGTACTGGAATAATAACTCGGCAGCTTTAGTATTACCTTTCTCTTCTTTTATTCGTACCAGGTTTGATTATGATATCTATCGATACTATATATTAGTACCAGGCTCCTCATGGTGCATATGCAAACTTTAATTAGACCTCCTAAATACAAAAATTATATCCCCCCGAATCGCCTTACTAGAAGATTACGGTGCCTGTTCATCTTCCTCTATCTAGTTTTGTGATTATAAAAAATAAACGGACACAAGCAGGAGTTCACCTTCCTCTATCTAGTTTTTGTCCTCGACTCTCACACTCGTCAATGCCCTTTTTCCTTCTCTTTCTTCTTCTTCCTCCTCCTCCTCCGTGTGTATTCATCTTCGATATTCAGTGCAACTCGATCTAATAACTGGGTCTACAGCTTCAACCACAAACATCATCTCTAGCGAAACACTAATGCTGCTAGATTGAGAATCCGCCATGAATGAATTGAGATTCACTCTCTAGCTAGTTGGCTTTGAGGTTTCTTATGTTAGTGCTCCTATTTGATTAGTGGTTTCCTCATTAAGATTTCTTTGTTCCACTTTCATTCTACATATGTGTAATACCCTGTATTTATAAGATTTATAAAATGACAAATTTTGTGTTTAATGAAATTTGAATGATTTTTTTTTTCTTGATACGGAACTATAGTTTGGATTTGATTTAATAAGGAAATAGAAAAATTGAATAAAATGAGTTTTCTTGGTGAATTGATCAACTAGTTCTATGAATCAATCAACTAGTCTATTGTTTTAGCTAGGGTTTTGGTTCAACAAAACCAATCGACTAGTTTGGAGAAACCAATCAGCCGGTCTCTAAAATAATCGACTAGTCTAACAAAACATATCAACTGGCTTGTCGGACCGAGTGATGTTTGAAGCTTGAGTTTTTTGAAAAAATCTTGCATCAAATTGGAACTTTGATAATCCAATTCTGAGCTATTCTTAAGTAATCATTAACATTTTGGATCATTTATCTAGCTTTAATTTTGTCCTGAACATATTTGAGAGTTTGATTTCAATAGAAGAGTGGGAGGATAACCCTACTCTTTGTCTTCTTTTTTCTCTCTCCTTTATAGGACCCTAGAACCTATGCTTTAATCCAAACTAGCATTGCACCGTTGGGAGATTTGCTTCCCATGCCAATCTACCATTTTCCTTCGTGTGTTCGATCTTTTCTGGGTAAACTCGACATGTATTCTCTATAAAATCACTATCTGAGCTCTGAAATAGAAGTTGACCCATTCTTGATGAGTTTATCTATTCAGCTCCAATTTAAATGGTGAAATTAGGGGTTTTGATCTATTTCATATCCTCAATTGTTCCTCAATCGATTTGTTGGCTATAAGTAATGCCAATCATCTCTTTTCCTTACTTTTGTTTCAACCATCAAAATACTCTAAGCTTTTCAACACTTGTGCTAATTCTTCTATACTTCAATCTTTTATTTTAATTTGATTCACTCTTCTGGTCCTTTCTCTAGCTCCTTCTTATTTTATTCTTAAGCAAGAAAGAGTTAGATTTAGGAAAAAGTTGAGTTTGCATTTAGCTAATTATGCCCCTATTTTCTCTTAGAGGTGGTTTTGGAAGTCGGAATCCTTCAACTTAAGGTTTTTGCCTCTTTGGTGGAAAGTTTTGCTAAGCTTTAAATAAGTCATTCTTATATTTGAAATGGGGTATGGATAAGTATATGAGTTAGTATAATATGTTAAATTTTAATCTTTACATGCTTGTATGATATTTTGGTATTTAAATGATGCATGTTGGAGTATTTAAGATTTATGAGAAAAATTCTTAATTGTTAAGAAATAGGGTTCATTTCCTATAAATGAGCATGGTTCCATATATGATCATGTTTAATCTTGGTATTATGCTATTGTAGTTCTATAGTTTGGATATGGTAGGATTTTAGAGCTTTAATCACATTTAAAATGTCAATTATGTGTTGTTTGGGAGCAAACTAATCGACTAGTTAAGCTAAATTAATCAACTGGTCCTTAGAATAGTAAGTTGGTTGACCCAAACTGATAGATTGGGTTGTTCGTGGTGACCTTGGTTGCTCTCTACTTAAACCTATGGACCGGTTCGTCAGAACTGGTTGACTAGTAGGACCTTACTAATTGATCGGTTTGAGGAAATTATAGGGTTCAACTCAACCAAACCGACCAACCGATTTTCCCAAATCGATTAACTGATTCAGCTAGGGCGTGCTACTTTTATTTCTTTCAACTTGAAATGTTTTGAGACTATATTTTATGTTATGATATGATTTTCTAATGACGATAACACACATCTTGACATGAATTAACTAGTCTATAGATGGACTAAATGGTTTATAATTTATAGTACTCTCAATAAGTGCCTAATGTGTATGCTATGATATCATAAGAGATGATGTAATCCAGATTCTTAGCCTAAATAGATTATCTTAATGGGTATATTTAAAATTAGCTAAGCAATAATGGAAATCCGACCACATGGTTTGGAGAGTAATAACTATTAAGATGGAATGATTATGTGGATGTGTTATTTAGTTATTATGTGGGCCTTATGTGATAACATAACCTGAGAAGACTAACACACTAATCACTTAAAGTGAAAGATAAGTGAGTTGTGCATGGTTTAAATTACCTGACCCTTGATTAGCTACTAGAAGTTAGTATACCTTTGGAAATTTATTGGCGCCTTAGGGATTTAACTTTGGGCTAGATCTAAGTAGATTTTAGTCCCTTACATACTCTAGATACTGATGATGTACTAGGGGGTATCAATAGTAAAGGGTTTGGTCACCCAGGTAGTTTATTGGCTATGACCAAACTTTATGACCATTTAGTGTTTACTTAGCTTTGGCGGGACTTTATATTCTTTGGTTTAGATAGGATTCCATAGTATATGAGACCATGGGGTGGTAATCAATCCATCGCTTGATAATGAAAAAGGGAAAAGGAAATATGGCTTGTAAATGATTAATCCAAGGGATCACATAAACTAGGAAAATTGTAAGTGGATAGTAGAAAAGTGTAGAGAGATGTGGAATAACCTACTATTGATCATATGTTGAAATCCATAATATCTATGTTGTATTGGTAAGTATTATGACTTATGAGTTGTCTAAGTCTTTGCATGACATAAAATCCTGATGTAATATATAAGCATGATGGTACATGTATATCTAGGTGTATTGTGTAAGCATGGTATGGTGTTTTAGTATGATCGCAAGTGTCATCTTGTCCTTGTATGCATGCGAGTCCCTTTGAGAAGGTGACTTGGCTTATTTGGTACAAAGTGTATTAATGTGATCATTTGTTTGGTCATCTACCAAATCTTGTGAGTAGAAGACTATGTGCAAATTTTTTAGGATGGCCGGTAGTTTGGTAGGGCTTAGTGGCTTTAGTGTTTGGACAACCGGAGACCATTTATAAGTCCTTAATAGACCATGTTTTTGGGGCTTTTCCCTATTTTCATTTTATCTCTATTGTATTTCTATACTTTTATTTACTCCATCATATGGATTTGAACATCTTGGGGACATGTTGATGCATTGTTTTGGAAGCACTTTATCTTATTGTGTGTATATATCTTACCTTTTCATACTCTATTATCATGTTTGTATTGATTGGTTTTATTAGCAATGTATCAAACATAAGATGGGTGGAATACGACTATCCTATGGTAGGCATGATGGGAACACCCTATTTTCTTAGTTTTTTTTTTTGTATTCTTCCACTTCCACAATATTTTTATAAAAAAAAAATTGGTAGTAAAAAATGGTGAATTATAGGTTGGTGTAAGAGATTTAACTTCAAAATTGCTTCATTTTAAAGTTGGTACAACAAGTTGGTATTAGGAAATTGTTATGAAATTCTTGACCTTTAAAATGTTTTAAGTTGACACCAACAATTGTTTTAATGATTTACCAACTACCTTAAGTATTCAGCTGAAGCCTTAAGTGTTTTCAAACCTATAATGTGTGTGACTTAGGGGGGTTGGAAATGTTTTATAGATAGTTCTGTGTTAATTGTGTTATGTGGTCCTTAAAGCTCAATAATTGGTTGTTTTTTATTTGTCCTAATCTTTAGGAGTTAATGGCTGTCAACAGCTGTTACAATTGCATCAAGGCATTCATGGAGACTGTTGATCCCTACATAAAGTTCCAGCGTCGAGCACCACAATTGCCACCAATGCTAGTACCCACACTAGTTTCTAAGGATTGTCTTAGGAGAGCCAAACATCATCATCCACTAATCTTTAAGGACTAAGAAGACCTTGAAATCATGAAGAGATGGGTAAGGGATATGGAAAAGACCTTTATTGCTTGTGGGTGTCCGTTGAGCAAGTGGGTCGATGTAGCTATATACTATCTTAGGGGTTGAGCAAACGCATAATGGAAGAGCATCCAATGTAGTGGCAGTGAACCTACCGCTTAGGGACCTTTCCTCGAGGAACTCTAAGCCATATTTTACCCCACTCATCTCCACATGAAGAAGCAAGATGAATTAATGGCTCTTTGACAGTGATAAATGTTAGTGAAGGAGTACTATAAGAGATTCATGGACTTAGTCTAGTTTTCTCGTAAGGTGGAGGCCAACGAGGTGATGCAAGTTCACTGTTTTAAGAGTGGATTAGAGATTAGGTATGAGGAGTTGTTAGTGGGAGTTGTTGTAATACCCTAGAATTTACTACTTAAAAAATTAGTTTTGTGGAATTGTTAATTACAAAAAAATATAGGTATTGCCGTCACACTTAGTATAAGTTCGGTTTCCTTTGCTATTTTTATACTAAATGCTAAGGTTAAAAAGTAACTTTGCTTAAATAATATTTACAATGTAGGAATAAAGTAAAGATTTAATTTTAATTATAATTTATGTTGTCCTGATAAATACAAAAGCATCAGGCAATTCAGTTACAAAATAACTAAAAGAGAAATTGCACAGGATATAAGAGTCCAAGGAATATTTAGATCAAAAGATGTCAAGGTGAACACCGGATAGTCCTAACTCTCAATCCCTAATGGAATCCATCAAACCTAACCCTCAAAGTACTCTTACAAGGTGAAAACTTTCCATTGAATAGGTAGGGGACCAAGAAAGGAACCAATCAGTACTATAGTGTTGAGTAAACCATTATACAATACTAACATGTAAGGTCATATGGGGCACATATGCATAAAACTAGCATAGATACATCATGGAAATTATGTGGACCTAAAATGGCCACAACTGATATATTCAAAAGAAGACAAAATATTGAGGTGAGGCATTGAGGAAAATACCAAACCTCATACTAAAACCTTTAGCGCACAATGGTAACTACAAAAACAATAATCCAAAATGACCCATTAATATTCTTACACAATAATTATTTCCATTTTTAATTACTTGAGGGGGATAAAATAATAAACTAGAGACATAAAAGTACACTAGTCATACCAGCATACAAAGCATCACGATACCTTCCCAACCATCTAACCTATAGGCATAACAACATTATGGTGATACTGGTGCACAAGTTAATACAGTACCCTCCACACCTAGGACATATAATCCTTAAGTATTGATACTCTCTATAGAACCCGTAGGTCACCTATAGAGTAGAATAGGGCCTTCTTAGGGCACAATGATACACTAGTGAACCAAATAAACCAATGACTCCTACCTCATATCTAGGTTAAATATCCCTAGAGAGTAACCATTTCCAAACTCGATGTCTTCCACTTTAAATAATTATATTTTATAAAGTGACCATAGAAAGCACATATTGCACAATTATTCTCATTTTCATAATTATCCATTTTTCCTTTATTTCCAATTATCCAAGTCAAAGCTAAGGTCAATAGTCTAATTTAAGGTTGAATTCAACACTACGTCAACCTATCAATATGCTAAGGCCATCTAATGTCTAGTTATTTATGAAAGATGCAATAGGTCGAAAAGGACCAAAATGCCCTAAAAACCCTAATTTCACCATTATTATCCAAATTTCATACCAAACATTTTTATTATGATTAATGTGTCATAAAAAGGCTAAAAGATACTCATTCATAATATTTTAGCATATGAGTGATCTTTATAGTATAGTGACAGACTGTATTTTTAACTCTTCTTACATTTAGTGAGTTACGCCTACAAACCCCAATCTTTCATTTCTAACACGTCATATATTCCATGCAACACATATGTATAGATCTATAGCATACAATGGAATTCAACAAGGCATTTAACATTACGGTGCAAGTAGGTAAGTATCTCAAATTTTAGAACATAAGATTAACAATTATTGTATGCTAACCTTAATCATGTGTGTATGCTTTTATACTATTTATAAAAACCCTATATAACATGAAATAATAATCATGAGATATTTATTGTGGTATTTAAATAATAATATTATAGGGTTCTAAATCCTAAAAAAAACCCTAGACATGCATACATGAATCATTTAACATATTACTCATGCATATAACATAACTCAATAATAATGGTACGTGCTATTTATTTAGCATGTCATCATTTCATATTGTATATCATTATACTAGAACGATATAAAAACTCAACATGATTCTAAATCTAAACAATCCTAACATGATCATGTATAATTTTTACCATCTCATGAGTGATTGGATTTTTCTAAATCCAAGTTTATACTAAAGATATAAAAACCATATTTTCCAAGATCCTCAAGGACTACCTAAGCAATTAACACTTATTAATACATACATTAGCATCTTATTTAATAGAAAAATACCTTGAAATTGATTAAAACAACTAAGAAGAAAAGTTTAGCAACTGACCAGGCAAACAAGGCAATAAGGACAATAACACAACTCATAAACCAAGAGAGGAAGGTGACCAGTGGAAGGAGCCAAAGAGAGGAGGTGGGTAAAGGTGAAATGAGACAAGGAAAAGGGTAAGCATGTAAAACTCCCAAATTTACTACTTAAAAATTTTATTTTGCAGAAAAATTAATTACAAAAATAATGGGTGTTACCGCCACACTTAGTATAAGCCTAACATCTTCTGCCATTTTTATGCTAAGTGCTAAGGCTAAAATATTACTTTACTTAAAAAACATTTATAAAGTTAGAACAAAATAGAGATTACAAATTTATTTTGTCCTGATAAATACAAAAAGATCAGGAAAACTAGTTATAGTATAACAAAAGGAAAAATAACAAAGGATAGAAGAGTCCACAAAATATCTAGATCAAATGGTGCTGCACCAAACACTGGATAGTCCTAACTCTCAACCCTCTACTTGAATCTATCAAGCTAAAACCTCAAATTACTCCTGTAAGGTCATCATTGCCCACTGAATAGGTAGGGGATCGAGAAACGAAACCCATTAGTACTACAGTACTGAGAAAACCATTACACTAATACCAACATGTAAGGCCACATGAGGCACAAAAAGAACATAGCATAGGTTTATCAAGGAAGCATGAGATCATAAAATGGGCACAACTGATATAGTCAAAAGAAACCCAAATACCAAGGTAGGGAACTAAGGCAACTACCAACACAACCATCCATATAAATTCCAGATACTAAGGTAAGGAACAAAGGCAACTACTAAACCTCATATCACAACATGTAGAACGCAACAACAACTACCAAAAATATTAAATCTAGAACAACCCATTAAAATATTCACACAATGATTATTTTCAATTTTAGTTATTCGAGGGGGACACAATAATAACCCAGAGACATAAAAGTACACCGGTCATACCGACACATAAGGAAACATAGTACTCTCCAACCATCCAACCTAGAGGCATAATAGTACTTTGGTCATACTGGTGCACAATACATCATAGTACCCGCCACACTTAAGTCACCTAATCCTTAAGTATTGATACCCCCTATAGGGCACGTAGGTCATCTATAGAGTAGACTAAGGCCTTACTTGGGCACGACTGACACACAAGTGACACCAAACAAACAAAGGGCTCCTATCTCATCCATAGGGTAGAGCAACCATTCCCAAACTTCAGTATTTTATAAGGTGACCATAGATATCACACATTGCACATAAATTTTCTTTTTATACTTAGCCATTTTCCTTTACTTCTAATTATTTAAGGTAAACCCTAAGGTCATATCCAATTATTCACAAAAGGTGTATTTAGTCTAAATGACCAAAATATCCACAAACCCCTAATTTTACCATTTTATCCAATTTCGTATCAAGAAACATTATTACGAGTCATTTGTCATGAAAATGCTAAAGGATAATTATTCATGATATTTTAGCACATGAATAATCTTTACGTCTTAGTAGCTGGCTATATTATCTACTTTTCATGCATTTAGAAAATTACATCTACAGCCTAAATCATACATTTCTAGGGTCGCATATATTCCATATAACACATACGTATAAATCTATAGAATATTATCTTATTCAATAGGGTAATTAACATCATGGTGTAGGTAAGGAAACACCTCAACTCTAGAACATGCGATTAACATTTATTGCATACTAACCCTAATCATGTGTGCATGCTTTATACTATTTAATTCAGCCCTAGTTACTATGCAAATATATTCGTAGTACACTTATCATGGTAAATTACATAATAAGGTTGTAGGGTTTCAAACTCTAACAAACCCTAGGCATGCATATGTAATTTATTCAATAAAACACACATGTGTATATTATTGATCAATTAATACGTTGAAAATATGCTAAATATTTAGTATTATGCCATTTACATTCATGCTTAATCATAACACTTGCATTTTCATTCTAAAAATTCTAAAGTAAAATACATACATATATAACTCTAAAAATGAGGCATAAATCATACCCTAAGCACAAAACAAACTTTATATGTTACCACATGATCTCACATCTTAGTAGAAGGGTACGGTTTACCTTTTATCCAAGCAAAAGAAATAATTAAGATTCACCTAGTTAGTCTCCAAAAAATTTCTTCAAACTCCTTATATGAACACAACCAACACACATATTAGCATATAACATAAGATAAAAATAATCCAAAATTAACTAAAATTAAATGGGCAAAAGGTTAGGGAATAAATGGAGTAATTAGCATGTTTGGCTTGCGTGAAGTGTGGTGGAATATATGGTGGAGCTATGGTAAAAATCTGGTGGTGTTTGGAGGTGAAAATAGGGGTGCACTACCGAAAATTAGAAGTTGCATGGTTGTATTGCAGGTGGTGTAGCCCTAGTTGAGAGAAAATGTCATGTATGGCCAGGCGGTGCAAAGTTTTATGGTTGTGTTGCAGGCGGTGCACCAAGCTGCGAGAAAAGATCGTGCACAGCCAGGCGGTGCAAAGTTCCACAGTTGTGCGATAGAAATTTTTTAGTGTTGCACGACCATGCACTTTGTAAAAATGCAATGGATGAGAGAACGAAGAAGGGAAAAGAGATGGTGCTTGGCGGCGATGGTCAGTGATGGTGTTGGGGAAGGTTAGGGTGACCTTGGTGGTTGATTTACTAGCCAATAGACAGAGAGTGGTGACTGAGGTGGTGCATGGTTGTAGAATGGGTGGTGTGTAGGCCAAAAATAGGGGAAAGAAGGAAGAAGAAAAAGAAGACAAGATAAGGAAGAAAGGAGAAGGAAGAGGGGGTGCTCGAGCAGTGTTTTGGACACAAAGATGGGCATAATGGAGGCAAACCAAGAGAAGAGTGTGGAGTATATATATATATATATATATATATATATATGCTCATGTGTGCGCGAACGAAAAAATGCAGGGGATAGGTGTGCGACGATGATGATGGTGATGGTGTAGCTACAAGGTGATGCTTCTAATGTTGACACTTGCAAAGGATGGCGATGAGTAGGGAATTAGTTACAGGGTGAGGGTGGTGATGGTTATATGTAGGTGTATTGCATGAGAAGTAAAACAATAGGGAAAATGGAGTGTGCAAGTTAGGCAGTGATAAGGGAGCATAAGGAGAATAAGAAAAAAGAAGAAAGGAAGTAAGGTGGTGGGTAATGGATGTATATAGGGGGTAATAGTGCAAGTGGGGAAGGTAAGGTAAGTTGCATGTGTAAGTTGCAACAATTTCAATTATTATGGCTTGGACTGATGGGAAAAGGGAGAAGAAAGAAAAGAAAAGGAGAGAGAAAATGGGAAAGAGAAAGAATTAGGGGTTAGTTTAGGTGATTTTCAATTTGCCAAAATGGTTAGGATTAGCACTAATTTTAGCGGATTTTAATTTTTGGTTTATGAATTACAATTTAACCGAGTTAAGGATTTAGATTCGGTTAAAGTTTTAGGGTTGAGAAATTGAGTTAAAGCTAAAATAAGATTTTTTTTAGGATTAGAATTGGATTAAGATATAATTTATACGGTATTAGGTTAGCTAAAATTTGGGATATTATAAAGCAACAATAATATGTGTCATTGATGGGGGTGGATATTTGAAACTTTAGCTGAATCAAAAGGAGAGGAACTAATGGTTTAAGGTGCAGCAAGGGGTAGGGGATCGGTAGCCTTTGCTAAAGGAAGGGTGGTGGCTACAAGGATTTTTACCTAAGGGTAAGAGATGGTTGAAATAAATTTGGTTGTTGGTGGAGGGTGCGGTGAAGTAGTTTTTGTCTAAGAAAAAAGGGGTAGAATGGAGGGGATGGTTGATTTTGTGGCTGTGGTTTTCATGGGAGTGGCAAAAGCCAAGGGGGAAAAGTGATGGAATTGTAGTTAACAATGATGGTGATAAACGGGACTTTTATTACTTGAGAGATCTTGGGGGAAAGGGAGAAGAGGTGTAGGCTTTCTTAGGGTTAATACATGACATAAAAAATGAGGGGAGGAAGGGTTTAAATGGAGGGTGGTGTGAAGGGTAGTAGAGTAAAACATGGGGAGAGGGAGGCATGGTTTAAGGATATGGTGTGAAGGGTCTCGCTAAGCAAAACAAGGGGAGGGAAACATGGAGGAAAGGGAGGCATGGTGCAGGGGTATGGTGTGAAGGGACTCATCAAGGAAAACATGGGGAGGGAAACTTGGAGGAGAGGGAGGCATAGTGTAGGTTTATGGTCATAATCTAATTTAGGGTAAGGGTAATAATTTATAAAGATTAACTAGGATTAAAACATCTGGTTATTGGGAGTAGGGTTACCTGATAGCAGTTAGGGTCTAAACTAGGGTTAATTTAATAACCCAAATTCTATCATATTTTAGCCTAATTAATTTTATATCTAATATGTCATAATGATACACATATAATCAACATACTTAATACAAAACATCCACCAATAATTATTATAACTAATTACACATAATTACCGATTTATAATTAAGGTTTATAAAAATGGGGTATTACATTACTAACCTCTTAAATGATACTTTATCCTCGAAGTCAAACAAAATCAAACTATCTCATTAGAACCTTAGGTGGTTTACAAATAATGGTCTTACGAGCTAGGGTCACTACCCCTTAAAAGAACTCAAGCACAAAACTATCACATAAACATGCATTGAACCAACATTAATGAGTCAAACATATGTATACACAATTAATGAGGGAATTCAAACTATCAAGTGAGCAACAACTCAACCTAAAACACATAATCCGATCCAATTCCTAACAACATAATGAAATACCCCAAAACCTAATTTTAAGAGCTATAGCTAATTAAGGATCTATTATGAGAACAAATTAAATAAATCATTTTTATTAAAATAAAAGGAAATTAGTTAGGGCAATTCAAGAAGAAAATAATAAATGTTTTTATTAGAAAAATTTTTCTATTTTAGCTAATTAAGTATTTTATTTTAGAAATTAATTAAATAAATTATTTTATTTAAAATAAGAAGGAGAAAGTAGGTCCAAATTAATAGGAATTTTATAAATAGTTTAATTGGAGAAAATTAAAGTGATTTGCTAATTAAAATGAAATTCATGAAAAATCTTTCAAAAATTCTAAATTAGCCTAAAAAGAAATTTAAATATTATTTTGTTTAAATATTATTATTTTTTAAATATTCCAATTAATTTAATTAACCCAACCCACTATTTTTTTTCCTTTTCTTTTTCTTCTTTTCTTTTTTCTTCTTTTCTTTTTCTTTTTCCTCCCCCGACCTGGGCCAGCTCAGCAGCCCAAGCCCTTCTTCCCTTTTTCTTTCCTTCGGCATAACCCGTTTCTCTCCTCCCCTTTTATCCTTCCGTGGGCCATTCTTTTTCTTTTTCTTCCTTCGACGGCCCAATGCCTCGTATGCAGCGTTTTACCTCATCTTTTTTACCATCGCCTAGTTGGTTTTATTCCTTTCCTTTCTTTTTTTTTTTCCGACCAACCGGTCCACGCACCCCCTCCATCTTCTTCTTCTTCTTCCTCTACCGTTCACACCTACGACTCCGTCAACCCGTAATTGTTCGATAATCATGCTGCTGACCACGCTGTTGATCCAACCAATCTCTCCTCCCTTTCCCCTACTGAATCGCAGCCCATTTAGACTCAACTAACTCTCCCCTCTCCTTGCACATTTCCCCTTCTCCCAACTAGCCACACCCTACCACGTTTTCTTAAATTTCACCTCAAGCGTTGCTACCGATGAGTCTAACCTACCTACCTGATCCACTTGTTCTTCCCTCCAACCTTAGTCACTTCATTTGCTCTATAAATATCCCCCATAATCAATAAGGGTCGAATTTTTGAATTCCTACCCAGAAAATCCCCCTTGTGCGCCACCGCCCCTTTAGACACCATTGCCGCCGCCTCCGGCCGCCTCCGGCCAACTCCGCCACCCTCTCTGTCCACCCAACTAATCCTTGCACTGCCCTTTAACTAACTGAACCACCCATATCCCTTGATTTTCCCAGCACACTCCACCCCTGTTGTGCAAAGTTCCCTCCCCGATCAACCCTTTCTTCCTTCTCTACCACCCTTCGCACCACCGCCCACCACCACTTCTGTCGCTGCCACTGCCTTATTCACCTTCCAAAAGCCCCTACAGACCCTCCTCTATCTCCCCTGCCTTTCTCCCCTTCCTTCATCTCCTCCTCTCTCTCTTCTTCTTCCCCATTCGGCCGCCACCGCCGCCACCATGCGCCGCCACCCTCATTCTGTTCCTCTCCTTCTAGACAACCATAACCACCCTTAATTCCACACTCTTTCTCTTTTTCTTTTTTCCAGCCCTCAACTTTTCCCTTTTTCTTCTCTTCTTCCGACCACCGCTACCGCCGCCATACACCATCGCCAGTGCCGCCTGTTGATAAGTGTGAATTTTACATCTTATTCCTAAGGTTTATAAGAGTTTTTACCTTTAATTTCAGTCAGAATTCTCCCTTTTTGTTCTTGTTACTGCCTTTGTGTTGTGAAAATTGCAGGGTCTCAAGCAACAAAAATAATCATGAAGGATGAAGAACAAGAATAACCTTAAAGGGAGAAGAAAGGAGAAAAAAAGGAGCAAAGAGGAGCAAAAGTTAAAGTGGAAAAAGAAAGAATGCATATTTAAAGTATATGGGCCTGAAAGAAGTGAAATTTAGACCAAGAAAAGGTCTGAATTTGGAGAAGCTTTCAACATCAAAGTTTTAGATATTTTTAATAGCTTTCCAACGCATCCAAAATCAGCTTAATCGGAGTTAAGATGAAAAAGTCATGGTCAAAATACGAATTATGGTCAAAGCTGACACTGGAAGCCCATCGTTACGGAAACCCTAGCGATCCACGAGGCGGTAGTGTAAAAAACTCCTATTCTAATAGCTCGAGGCAGCCTCCACTCTCTCTCTTTTCTCTCTTCTCTATCCTCTTCCCCAATTCATCAAGATTTCTCTTGTAAATTAGAGACGGAGATTCAAGAAGTTAATTTTTGCAAGAATTTGTGAACATCAAGGGTATTATCTAATGATATTTTCTTTATCTATGGAATCTCTTATTGTTTTTAATATTCTTGCTATGAATTTGATGGGCTAGATCTTGTGCTAAGGTGAAGGGGAATTTTCCCCGATCCTAATGTGTTGAATTATTGCATCCTTTTTTATTCAATTCATAATGTATGTGTTGTGTTATTGATTGATTGTCGAATTTTTGAACCCCGCTCTTTCTCTTTTTCTTTTTTCCAGCCCTCAACTTTTCCCTTTTTCTTCTCTTCTTCCGACCACCGCTACCGCCGCCATACACCATCGCTAGTGCCGCCTGTCACCACCAGTCTAAGGTTGAACCCTAAACCCTCTCAACCCTTTTTCACTATTTATATAAGCTTTAATTTATTTTATTTCATTTATTCAGATATATATACTATTATTATTATTACTATTACGATTATTATTATTATTATTATTATTATTATTATTATTATTATTACTAATGTTTTTATTATTATTTCTATTGATTATAATATTTTTATTCTTAGTGTTGCTAATAATAATAATAATATTATTATTATTATCATCATCATCATCTTCAATGTTAGTATTATTATTCTATATAGGGCTGAAACTCTATTGTGCTTATTTTAAATTTTTGTAGTAGTATTATAAATATTAAGTCTTATTATTATTATTATTATTATTTTTTATCATTAGCATTTATTATTATTATTATTATTATTAGTGTTATTATTATTATTATTATTATTATTATTATTATTATTTATTAAGTTTATTATTATTCAATGTAGGGTAGAAATCCTACTTCATTTTATCTTCGATGATTATCATTACTATTATTACCATTATGATTATTATTATTATTATTAGTATTTTTAGTATTATTATTATCGTTATTATTATTATTATTACTATTATCATTATTATTATTTTAGTATCACTAATATTATTATTAGGATAAAGTTTTCAAACCTTATATTATCAACTTTTACAATATTACTATTATTATTGTTGTTATTATTATTGTTGTTGTTGTTGTTATTATTATTTTATCAAAAACCTAGTCTTAGAATAACTTAAGAAATGATAGTATTTTTGGTAGGAGGGAATCTAATCTTTAGCTTTTCCCTCATATAGGTGAGACTAGTCAAAGCTCTAAGGAGGTGTAGGAGCGTGCTCCAAGACCGGTGTCATTTTAGGTAAGGGTGTTACTAAGGCCTTATGTGTGTTGATGTGCATTATATGCTTTGTTATGCATCCTATGTTTGTCATTGTAATTATTTCATGTGTGGTATGGCGTGGAGTTGAAGTATGTTTTTATGTTATTATATGGTATGTGTATTATGTATATGTGTTGAAATATTGTGGTATGTGATGATTGGTTTGTGACCCTTTTAGACATGCATGTGAGGATGTATAAAAGTGGTATTGTGTGGGAAAAAGGTTGAAAATGGAAAATGGGAAATAAGTTGACCAAAGGGGAGTAAGTTGACCAAAAAGAAATGAATTAACCAAGGGATGTAAGTTGACCTAAAAATGTTAATGATCCATCAATGGAAGAAGAATAGGGGTGAAAGTAAAATGAAGGAATAGGAGAGTCTATGGTTTTGCATGAGAAATCTAGGGTTTTGTATAGGAGAATCTATGGTTCTGCATAGGAGAGTCTATGGTTTTACATGATAGAATCTAGGGTTTGATATGGGAGAATCTATGGTACTGCATGGGAGAATCTAAACTAGGGTTTTGTATGGATGGACTTAGGGTTTTGCATGGCAGATTTTATGGTGTTGCA
Source organism: Tamarix chinensis (assembly GCA_030549775.1). Lineage (NCBI taxonomy): Eukaryota > Viridiplantae > Streptophyta > Magnoliopsida > Caryophyllales > Tamaricaceae > Tamarix > Tamarix chinensis. Next base: position 4,047,927 of record CM060171.1, on the reverse strand, counting down.
TGTGAGATCTAAACTAGGGTTTCGTATGGATAAATCTAGGGTTTTGCATGGAGGAATCTAGGGTTTTGTATGGTGGAATCTAGGGTTTTGTATGGATGGATTTAGGGTTTGCATGGTTGAATCTAGGGTTTCATGTGGGAGTTTTAGGGTTTGCATGAAAAGTTAGAAAGGTTGCATGGGATGTGTAAATTCTACATAGAAGTGAAGTTTATTTATAGAACGTTGATTTGGGATGTGAGGAAGGTAATGTAAGTGTTGTTTGGGTATTTGAACACTTTGGATGGAAAATAGTACGTGGAGCAATATAAGGGTACGTAGGAGAGCTAGGGTTTGGTGTGGACAATTAGGGTTTGGTGTGACTACTTAGAGTTTTTGTGGTAGCACGTATACTTGGTGATTAAAGTGTAATGATAAGGGTGAAATCTATGAATTGTGATGTATGAAGTTTTAAGAATGGTTTGGATTGTGTGAGGTGGAGTCGGATGGGCCATTTAGGCCTAAACTAGTGTTTCTGGGGAAAACCTTAAGAGTAAGGTAATGAGTGGACATATAGGTGTATAGTAGTGGGCCTTGACCCACATACATTGGAGATAGACTTCTAGTGTGAGTTTGAGTATAGAGGAAAGGTTTATGTGCAAGTTAGGAGGTGCAGGGTTCTCATAATATAATATGGGTCAATTGGAGGATAAGTGTAAAGGGAGTGATTCATGCATGTCTAGGGTAAATTTTCTGAATAAGATACTGTAATACATTAATCATTTAAAGTGGAAGATTGTTGAGCTGGGCTCAAACCGATCCATCGGTGAATAATAGTGGTTAGGGCATGATGTCCTATATGTGACTGGTCCACTGGTGAATAATAGTGGTCAGGCATTGTACCTGTACGTTTTTGGTCCACCGACTATAATAATGGGGAAATCCGTACTCAACAAACTGAATATAATTGTGCTAAGCCATGGGAAAGACACTAAGTACTTATAGTGGAACACCATGAGAATCAGGGATAGACCGGTCCACCAGCGAATAATAGTGGTTAGGAGCTTTATACCCTGTGTATTTCCGGTCCACCGACAATAATAGTGGTCAGGAGTTATGTGCCCTGTATGTATCCGGTCCACCGGCTATAATAGCGGGGTTCCCGTACTCGCATGGGTTTGATAAAAAGCATGGTGTGAATCATCTTTTGATAAGAGATTAAATAAGAAATTAATCTAGATTATAAATGGGACTTTATGTATCTACCCGAATGATTGTACGATATTATGATATCATGATGGACTATATGCTCTTTTATTTCTTCTACATTGTTTATGTGATTTTATGTGTTGGCCTTAGTGTACGGTTACTTTGCTCAGTATGTAGCTTACTGATCACCCTTTTCATGGGTGCTACTCATTCCCACGAGTAGTAGGCCCTTTTGACTTTGTGCAGGTGGGCGAGACATCAGGTGAAGCTAGGTGTTGACCATATATTTGGCTCCAAGTTCGAGAGTAGTGTGGTCGGATTTACTCTTTATGTGATTTTATTTCCTTTTGTGATGTATTTTGTATCAGATTTACCCTTTTTGATTCATTATTTGTATTGAGTATTTTAAATGAACCTTTTATCGGTTGTAAGCTTATTTCTCTTTTGGATATGAATTACAATTCTTTACGCGCACTCGGATTTTTGATGTTATGGTCTTTCTAATTCTTTTATGAACTCTTGGTGTGAGTTTAATGTCAAACTTTTCGTAGCCTTAGCACTTGGTATTGAAACTGTCGGAGAGAACCAGTTTGGTACTAAGTGTGGTGGTACCATCCCCAGAATTCACAAGTTTTCAATTTTAAAGTCTTCCACTTAAAAAGATAGTGAATTTTGGAGTGTTACAAGTTGTTCCTCAAACTTCCAATTAAGATCAAGGTCGTTTCTCTAACACATAATTCTTTAACTAGATCACTAGGAATATTGTTCCATCTACACACCCAACTTAATGAGGTAAAACAAAAAATCAAACAAGGCCTGCTAAGATGACAACTCTAAATACTAAGACCAATACAAAGTTATAATTCTAAATCATAACCTTCACAAGGCTAAAATAGGTTTCAAAATATTGAAGAATATAAGCTTTTTAAAACAGAAGATAGTTTTTTATTTAAAAAACTAAAAGTTCTGATACCAAATTATAACACCATATAATTTACTATTTAGAAATTTTATTTTACAGATTTTTTAATTAAAAAAATTATAGGATTTACCGCCAAACTCGGTATAAGTCTGGCATCTTCTATCATTCTTATATTAAATGCTAAGGCTAAAACTTTACTTTTCTTAAATAAAATTTACAATGTAGGAATAAAGCAAAGATTTCATTATAATTTGCATTTTAATTATAAATATAAAAGGATCAACCAATTAAGCTACAAAATTACGAAAAGAGAAATAATAAAGGATATAAGAATCTAAGGAATGTTGAGATCAAAATATGCCGAGGAAAACATCATATAATCCTAACTCTCAACCCTTAAAGGAAGCTAAAAAATTGAAACCTCAAAAGTACTCCTAAAAGGTGAACATTTCCCATTGAAAAGGTAGGGGACCAAGAAAGGAACCCGTTAGTACTACGGTACTAAGTAAACCATTACAAATTACTAACATTTAAGGTCACTTGGGGTACATATGTAGAAACATAGCATAGATACATCAAGAAAATAATGCGATCACAAAATGGCCACAATTGATATAGTTAACAGAAACCTAAATTCCAAGGTAGGACATTGAGGCAACTACCAAATTAGATAACAAAACATGCAACGCACAATGACATATACTAAAATAATAATCCAAAATAGCCCTTTAATATTCTTACACAATAAATATTTCTACTTTTCATTACTTAAGGGGATACAATAACAATTGAGAGGCATAAATGTACACTGGTCATATCTATGCACAAAACATCACGATACCCTCTTAACCATCCAATACAAAGGTATAACAACACTCTAGTTATATTGTTGCACAAGGTAAAAAAGAATACCCTTTACACCTAAGAAACCTAATTCTTAAGTATTGATACCCCCTATAAGTCCCTTGGTCACTTATAGAGTAGAATAAGACATTAGCCAAAATGTTAAGGCATATGATGAAACCACCAAACCAAATTGAGAGATTCTACATTATCTCTAGGGAATCTAAGCCCAAAGAGCAACCATTCCCAAACTCAAAGTATTTCACTTAAATATTAGTATTTTATAAGTTGACCACATAAATCACATATTGCACAATTATTTTCATTTCTATAATTGTAATACCCCAAATTTTGTGGAATGTTATAAGGATTGAATTGGATACTTATATTAATATGGTATACTATCCTTTTGGTGATTCCATCCTAAGAACTCCACAGTTAAGCATGCTGGCCGTGGAGCAATTTTAGGATGGGTGACCTTCTGGGAAGTTTTAAAAATTTTCTAAAAATTTCTCAGAAAGTAAGCGAGTGAGGACAAAGTGCACTGAAAGGACTCGTGTTGATTTGTGGGGCCGGCTGATCAATCCGAAAGTACTTCAAGGTAGCCCCCGCGTGATCTTATCGACTCGGGGTGTTACAATAGTTGTTAATTTTCCTTTATTTTTAATTATCTAAGTAAGCCCTAAGGTCAATAGTCCAAATCAAGATCAAAGTTAACACTAGGGTCAACCTATTAATATTCTATGGCTATCCTATGTCCATTCATTCATGAAAGATGTATTAGGTTGAAAATGATTGAAATGCTCTCAAAACCCTAATTTCACCATTATTATCCAATTTTTTTTTTTTACAATTTTTTATTATCAACAAATTTTCATGAAAATGCTATATTATACTAATTCATAATATTTTAGAACGTGAGTAATCTTTACAATTTAGCTACTAACTATGTTTTTTACTTTTCATGCATTTAGTGAGTTACACACCCCAATCATTCATTTCTAATGTGTCATATATTCCATTAAACATATATGTATAGATCTATATCATAATATGGAATTCAATAGGGCATTTAACATCATGGTGCAAGTAGGGACATACCTCAAATTCTAGAACATGTGATTAATAAATATTGTATGCTAAGCTCAATCATGCATGCATGCTTTTATACTAATTGTAACAACCTTAGATGCCATGTAATAATAATCATGATAAATTTATCAAAGAATTGAAATCATAATATTACAGGGTTCCAAATCCTAACAAAACCCTTAACATGCATATGTAAACTATTTAACATATTACTCATTTGTATAACATAACTTAATAATAATCGTATGTACTAGTTATTTAGCATGTCATCATTTTATCTTGCATGATATAATACTTGAAAGATATAAAATCTTAACATGATTCTATATCTAAAAAAAATCTTAATATGATCGCACATAATTTTTTCCATCTCATGAGTGATTAGATTTACCCAAATCCAAGCTTACACAAAAGGTACAATACTAGTCTTGTAAAAGATTCTCAAGGATTAATTAATAAATTAACACCCAAAAACACGTACATTATCATCTTATTTAACACAAAAATACCTAAAAATTAATTAAAACAACTTGGGGAAAATGTTAACAACTAAACGGGAAAACAAAGGAGCAAGGACAACCACATAACTCACAAGCCAAGGGAGGAAGGCAATCTATGGAAGGAGTTGAAGAGAGAAGATAAGCAATAATTAAATGATTTAAGGAAAAGGGTGAGCAATAGAAATATGTGTCATTGATAGGGGTGGTGATTTGCCAACTTTGGCCACAGAAAAAGGAGGGGAACCAGTAGTTTTAGGTGTTGCAAGGGGTGGGGGATCAACGACCTTTGTTGAAGGAAATGTGGTGGCTAGGAGGGTCTTTGCTGAAGGATAAAGGAAGGTTGTAGTAACTTTGGTTTGTGGTGGAGGGTGAGGTTTGGTAGCTTCTGTAAAAGCATATAGGGGTTGAATAGAGGGGATGGTTGATGGTGTGGTGGTGGTTTTAATGGGAGTGGTCAAAGCTAGGGGAAAAATGGTGGAAGTGTAGTGAATGATGATGGTGATCAATGAGTCTTTTCTTACTTGAAGGAGCTTGGAGGAAAAGGAAAAAAGGTGTATGCTTGCTTGGGGTTAATACAAAACACATAAAAAATGAGGGGAGGAAGGTTTAAATGGAAGGTAGAGTGGAGGGTAGAGTAGAGAAAAATAAGGGGAGGGAAATATGGAGGAGAGGGAGGCATAGTGAAGGGGTACGGTGTGAAGGGTCTTATGGAGAAAAACAAGGGGAGGGAACACATGGAGGAGAGGGATGCATGGTGGAGGGGTATGGTCAATATATAATTTAGGGTGGCAGTAATAATTTATAAAGATTAACTAGGGTAAAGTTATCCAGTTACTGGGAGTATGGTTACTCGATATTAGTTAGGGTTTAAGTTAGGATTAATTTAATTATCCAAATTCTATCATATTTTTACCTAATTAAGTTTATATATAATATTTCATAACACTATAAATATAATTAACATACTTAATACAAAACACCCTCTAATAATTATTATAACTAATTAGACATTATTACCAGTTTATACTTAAGATTTAATAAAATGGAATATTATAGTTGCCTGCCAGCTCTAGTATGGTTACTCGATGTATGAGTAGGCTCTAGAAGCTTCTCACGCCATCCAAGCCAAGAGTCCACAATAGGGGGTAAGAGGAAGTTTGAGGGTTGGTGGCATCCTAGCAATAGTATGAAGGCCTACTCTAGATGTAGCATACCGCCTAGGTATGGTCGGAGTATAGGGTTAACACCTCAATTGGGAGGTCAGTATGGGGGGAAATTTGAGGAGAGACAATACCATTGTAAACATTGTGAATTAGATCATCCAAGGGTGGATTGTGAGGGCAATAAGGTTATTTTCCATGGTTGTGGTATGACGAGATAAAGGGCTTATGAATGTTGTGTTGGAGGTGGCAATGTTCAGAAGAGTTAGTCTCGAGTTCAAAGCATTAGATATATTCAAAAACTGCAACCATAGACTTAGAGAGTTCCTCCGTCGCCAACTAGTGTCGTCGGCCAGTTAACCCTAGGGTTAGAAGCCTCGCATATTTCAATAGCTTTAAAGGTGAGGCAGTGCTATAGGAATTCCTTGGGGCAGATGTCTGAACATGATTAGCTAATTTGAGGTAGAGCATCAAGCTAATGTGGTAACCTATATGGTTACTATTTCCACCTTTTAACCATGTGTACTGTTTGACTCTAGTGTATCACATTATTTTGTGTCATTCTCATTCATAGCTAGAGTTGCTTTATCTCCTACTTATAGTATTTATACTTATATTTTCTTACATTTGAATGATAGAATTGCATGATCTAGGCTTTATAGAAAGGAAAACTCAATAATTAAGGGAGTAGGATTTCCCTTAGATCTCATGGAACTAGAGTTGTGTGATTTTGATGTGGTCGTTGGCATGGACATACTGGGGAAGTATTCGGAGTTAATAAATTATGTGCATGAGAGTGTGGTTCTTCAAGGAACAAATGGTGTTATGGTCTCCTATAAAAAGTGTGAACCTAACCTCTCTGTGAAGTTCATATCGGCAATTATGTTGAGTAACCTCAATCAAAAAGGGTATATGCTCTTTTTATACAGTGTTAAGATACCAAAGTTAATGAAACTCCACTAGTGTAAGTCCTAGTGATCCTAGAGTATCCCAATGTGTTTTCAAATTAGATTTTGGGTATGCCACTTGTTTGAGATTTGAGTTAACTTTGTGGACTTATTGCCAGAGACGGAGCCAATATCTAAAGAACCATACTCTATGACACCCTAAGAGATAAATGAGCTTAAGGTTCAGTTAGAAGAATTATTGGTGATGGGCTAAATTCAACCAAGTGTATTGGTCTAGGAAGCACTGGTCTTATTCATTAAGAATGAGGATGGAAGTATGAGGCTATGCATTGAATAGTGAGGTTGAATTAGGTTACGGTGATGAATCATTATCCATTGCCTCAAATTGACGATCTTTTTTACTAGCTCCAATGAGCCATAATGTTCTCCAAGATTGATATTTGGTTAGGTTACCATCAATTGAGGATAGTGGAGTAAGATATTATGAATACTACATCTGAGACCAGATACAACCATTACAAGTTCACAATATGCCTTTCGTATTCACTAATTTCCATCAACATTTTTGTCTCTCATGAACCAATTTTCTAATGATTTTAGGATTAGTTTATTGTAGTGCTCATCGATAACATCCTCATCTACTCTAATAGTATGGAGGAGCATGAAAAACATCTGAGATAGACCCTAATATTGTTAAGAACACACCAATTATATACCAAACTTTTGAAGTGTAAATTTTGGCTAGATCAACTAGCTTTCCTTAGACATGTGATTTAAAAGGAGAGTGTGTTAATGGACCCTTCCATGGTTTGGGAAGTTTTTGAGTGGCCGAAACCAACATGTGTCAAGGAGGTGCATAGATTGGTTAGCTACTAACATAGATGTGTCACGAAATTCTCCAAAATAGCTCATTAGTTGACTAACTTGCTGAAGAGTGTGGTGAAGCCTTCAAGGAGTTGAAGAGGTGTTTGACTTCAGCTCTAACACTCACGTTACCTAGTGGATAGGATGGTTTTTATGTGTATAGAAATGCTTCTAAGTATGGACTAGGTTGCATATTGATGGAGTATGGGAGTGGTAGCTTACGCTTCTCAACAATTGAAGCTGCATGAGCAGAACTATTCAGTGCATGACCTAAAGGTTGTTGCAGTGGTGTTTGCTTTGAAGGTTTGGAGGAATTATCTGTATGGTTCTTAGTGTAAGTTCTAAATCGATCACAGAAGCCTCAAGTATATTTCCATGTGGTGGGAATTGAATATGAGACAACGTCGATGGTTGGAATTGGTCAAAGATTATGACATGGAGTTAACCCACCATGAGGGTAAGGCTAATGTAGTGGCAGATACTCTTGGCTATAAGACATCACATTCCTTGAGTATGATTGTGTTGTATGATCATTTTTATTAAGAGTTTAGAGAGATGGAGATCAAATTGCTCACCATTGGTAGTTTGGAAGCAACAATGAGTGCACACACCATCACACCTTCGATATTTGATAAGATTCAAGTTAGCCAACTTGGTGATGTCAAGCTCAAAAAGATCAAGTGTAGTTTTACAGAAAGTAGAGCTAAGGGATTATAGATCCACGAAGACAATAGTGTTAGGTACTATGGTAGGTGGTGTGTACCATGGGAATGTGTTGATCTCAAGAGGAACCTACTAGAATAAGGTCAGTGTACTCCTTATTTTTTCTATCCTAGAGGGGGGATAATTTGTATAAGGATATAAAGAAGGTATATTGGTGAACTCATATGAAATAGGAGGTTGTAGAGTTTTTTGCATGATGTTTGAGCATAAGAGACCAACAACGTTAGTACAATCACCATAAGTTCTAAAGTTTAAGTGAGATAGTATATATATGGACTTTATGGTTGCTCTTTCAAAGACCCATAGTGGTTTCAATTCCATTTAGGTTATTGTGGATTGTTTGACTAAGTCAATAGTGTTCATACCATTAAAGATGACATGGAGTATGGAGTACTTAGCTAGTTCTTACAAGATGCACATTATGAGACTGCATGTGGTCCCTAAAGGCATCATGTCAAACCGAAACTATAGTTTCTTATTGAATTTTGGCAAAATTTAAAGGGTTCTTTTGGAACTTAGCTGAAGATGAGTATCCCTTTTCACCTAGCTATAGGTGGTTAGATAGAGAGGTCCATTCAAACCTTATAGGACATGATTTGGGAATATGTGTTGGATTTTGGGGGCATTTGGGAGGATCACTTGGACTTGATTGAGTTCTCTTACAACAATAGTTACCATGAGTGTATCAAAATGACACTTTTCAAGGCCTTGTATAGGAGGAAAAGTTGTACTCCCCTGTGTTAGAGCTAGATTAGTGAAACATTCATGTTGGAACTAAAAATAATTGAGGAGATGATGAGATATATTAGATTGATTCAGGAACGTATGAGAGCAGTCCTAGGACTGGCATAAGAGCTACGTAGATTTGAAAAGACCAACCAATGGTTATGAGGTGGGTAATATAGTTCTTTTGAGAGTTTCTCCCACCAAGGGAGTGAATGGGTTTGGCAATAAGGGTAATATTAGTCCAAGGTATATTTGATCGTATGAGATTGTAGATCAAGCTAGTGAGGTTGCCTATCAGCTAGCCCTACTAGTAGAGTTATCGCATGTGCACAACGTCATTTACATTTCCTAGCTGAGGAAGAAAGTGATGGACCCTTTGTATGTCATCTAGCTAGAGACATTGGAGCTTGATGAGTCTTTAACTTACTAAGAGTGGCTAGTAAGCACTTTGAACACAAAGATCAAAGAGACGCATATGAAGACCATCTCGCTAGTGAAGGTCCTTTGGTCATGATATGGTACTGAGGAGGCCATGTGGGAAACTCAGGAATTTATATGCACGAAGTATCCCAAATTTTTCTTCTAGTGTGTATCTATTGGTGTAACCTATCTTTTAAGTGGTAGTAACCCTTTTTTCTTTGTTGAATGTGATGTTTCACTGGCTATGCATTATATGATGTGATTGGATTTTTTTAGCAGGCTTTGGGGATGCAACCTTTTTTTAGGGGGTAGTACTATAATATCCCATATTTATAAGATTTATCAAATGAAAAACTTTTGTGTTTAATGAACTTTAGATGATTTCTATCATGATTTGGAACTGCAATTTGGGTTTGATTTCATATAATTTGGAAAAGTTATATAAAGTGAGTTTTATTAGCCAACTGATTGACTAGTTCATTATTTTAGCTAGGGTTTTGGTTTAACAGAACATATTAACTATTTTGGAGAAACCAATCGACTGGTCTTTAGAATAGTTGATTGGTTTCTTAGGCTAAGTGCTTTTTAAAGCTTGAGTTTTCTAGAAAATTATTGCATCAAAAATGAAACTTTGATAATCCAGTTGCTAGCTATTCTTGAGTAATCCTTAATCATTTTGATTATTTATCCAGCTTTAATTTTGCTTTGAAAAGATTTAAGGGTTTGATTTTGATAGAAGAGGGAGAGGATGTCCTAATTCTTTATCTTCTTCTTCTTCATCTATACCCTGTACGACTTTGGAACCCATGATTCAATTCCATATTATCACTACACGGTTGGGAGATTTTCTTTCTAACACAATATGTCATTTCCCTTCATGTGTTTGGTCTTTTCTAGATGAACTCGATGTGCATTCTCCACAGAATCACCATTTGAGCTCCAAAATGGAAGTTAATCCATTCTTGATAAATTCGCCTGATCAATTCAAATTTGAATGGAAAAATTAGGATTTTTGATCCGTTACATATCCTCACTTGTTCCTTAATTTCGTTGGCTATAATTAACTATAATAATCTCTTTTCCTTGCTTTTCTTTTAGCCACCAACATACCCTAAGCTTTTCAACACTTGTGCTAATTCTTCTTCACTTCAAGGTTTCATTCTAACTTGATTCACTCTTATGATCCTTTCGCTAGCTCCCTCTTGTTTTATTCTTAATTAAGAAAGATTTAGATATAGGAAAAAAGTTGAGTTTGCATTAACTTGACTATTTTTGTGTTTTCTTTTGGAGGTGTTTTTGGAAGTTAAAACCTTTTAAGTTAAGGTTTTTTCCTCCTTGGTGGAAAGTTTTTCTAAGCTTCAAGTAAGTTATTCTTACCTTTGAAATGAGGTATGAATAAGCCTGTGAGTTTTTAAGATTTCGATAAAATGCTTTGATTCTTGATAAATATGGTTAATTTCTTATAGATGAGCATGATTCCACATATGAGCATATGTAATCTTGGTCTTATGCTATGACAATATTATAGTTTGGATATAGTAAGATTTTAGCACTTTATTATCATTTAACATGTATGTTATGTGCTGTCTAGGAGCAAACCAATTGACTAGTTAAGCCAAACCAATTGATTAGACCTTTTAACAGTTGACTGGTTGGGTCAAACCACTCGACTGGTTTATATGGAGTAAGCTTGGTTTTTCTCTACTTAAACCCATTTGTTGGTTTAGCATAATCTATTGACTAAGCTTAGAACAGTTGATTGGTTTGACCATATTGATCAACTAATTTGAGGGAATTCTAAGATTTGACCGATCCAAACCGATCAACGATTTGGCAAAAGCATGATGATTTTAGTTCTTTGAACTTGACATGTTTTAAGACTGTATTTTATGCTATGATATGATTCTTTAATGATGATAACAAACATCTTTCCATGAATTCATTAACTTATTGGATGAATTAAATTGTTCATAATTCATGGTACTCTTAATAAGTGCCTTTGGAAAGTTTTAATGGGAAAACCAAAATGTATGTGATACGTTTTCATAAGGGATGATGTAATCTAGATTCTTGGCCTAAATGAATTATATTAATAGATTGAATTAATCTTGACTAAGCACTAATAGAAATCCCACTACATGGTTTGGAGGGTAATAATAATTAAGATTAGGTGGATGTGTTACTTGGTTGCTATGTGGGCCTTATATAATAACATGACCTTGGAAGAATAACACACTAATCACTTAAAGTGAAAGGTGATTAAGTTGTGTATAAGTCTAGATTACCCGATCCTCGATTAGCTACCAGGAGTTAGTCTACTTTGGAGCATTTATTGGTACCTTCAGGCTTTATCTTCAGGAGAGATCTTAGTAGATCTCAGTTTCTTACCTACTCTAGAAACTGATGATGTACTAGGGGGCATCAATACTAATGGATATGGTTAGTTGGGTGGTTTATTGGCTTCGATGGGACTTTATATCCATTTAGTTGATACTTAGCTTTGATCGGACTTTTTGTTCGCTGGTTTAGTTAGGCTTCCATGGTATGTGAGATAATGGGGGTGGTAATCAATCCATCACTTGATAAGGAAAAAGGATTAATGGCTTGTAAATGATTTATCTAAGGGATCATATAAAATTGGAAAATGGACCTAATGGAATACTCTTATAAGTGGATAGTAGAAAAGTATAGAGAGATGTGGAATAATTTGTTATTGACCATATGTTTATATATTGCTAAGAATAATGAGTTATGAGTTGTTTAAGTATTTGCAAGGTATGAAATCCTAATGCATTATATGACCATGATGGTACATGTATATCTAAGTGTATCATGTAAGCATGGTACGGTGTTTTAGTATGATCTCAAGTGTTATCTTAGCCTTGCTTTCTTGTGACTCCCTTTGATGAGGTAAATTGGCTTACTCGGTACGTAGTGTATTAATTTGCTCGTTTGTTCGGTTTCTACTGAATCCCACATGTAGAAAACCATGTGTAGATTTTTGAAGATGACTAGTAGTTTGATAAGGCTTGGAGGTTTGAGAGTTTGGATATTTGAAGACTGTTTGTAGGTTCTTAATGGACCAAAGTTTTGTGGATTTGTCTATTGGCGTTTTATCTCTATTGTATTTCTATACTTTCGACTCCTTATTAATTTGAACATCTTAGGGATTCATTGAGGTTTTATTTGTAAACATTTTATCATAGTATCTATATATATCTTATTTTTGTGTGCTCTATTATTGTATTTGGATTGATTGGTTTTCTTTACCTTGTATCTAACATGAGATGGGATGATACAACTATCTTATGTTAGGTACGACAATAACACCCTATTTTTCTTATGTATTTTGTATTCTTTCGCTTTCACAATGTTTTAAAATAAAAATTTGTATAGTAAAAAATGAAAGTGTTATAATATGCATCTTAATTTATTCATGCATAATATTTAATGTGTGTATGTATGTATGTATGTATGTATACACACATGAATGGATATCAAATAATAGATTACAAGTCAAAGAGGGAAGACATTGAGGGGGGGGGGAGTAAAATGGTTGGGGTTGGGAAGTAAAAATGGATGTTGAAAACTTCAAGAAATATGCGATAAATGCACAAGAGGTGTATATCGAGCATATTTTTAAATAGTTATTTTTATTTGACATTTAACAAAGATTGAGTTATGTTCATTAAATAATTGGCATATGTTAAAAAAAATTGATTTAGGTTGGGTAAATAATAGGGGCAGGTCCATAAAAACTAATAATTTGATTACCAACATATAGAAGTTCTAACAGCTTTTTCTCATGTTCATTAAAACTTATGTACACGTTCACTATATATTTGATGTAGATTCATCAAGATTCATCCATGTACATTAAACCTAATATTTGTGTTCATCAGCATTTTTAATATATGTATTCACCAAAACTAATATAGGTTCATAAAGTAAAGCTTTAAATTAAAAGTTGATTAAACATATATCAAATAGGGTACCGAAGACAAAGCAAGTATGCCCTTAACATATATTAAAATTTGATGTACATATGCTAAAATTGTCGAACACTTATTTACTGAACACATACCAAATGAATGCTAAATATATAGAAAATCTATATTAACCATATATTAAACATGCGTTGAACATGAAATAAGTACTTACTAAATATATATTTAAAACTAACAAATATATATATATATATATATATATATATATATATAAAGAATTATATAACTATAAAAAATGACTCAATGTCTATAAATACAAATTATAAAATTACTAAAATTACCTCTATTCATTATGCATGATAAACATGTCCATAATTCTTTTATATTAATTAAAACTAATATGCGTGTTTATAAGCATTTTATATATGTGTTTACGAAGTACTAATGAACATGTGTTTACCAAATACTAATATAGGTTCATCACATGTACCAAATACTTAACCCAATATTTAATATCATCTAGTAATCGATCTTAAGTGCTGGCTGGCTAGACTAAGACCTGAGCAGATCTATACAAATGAGGAAATTCTAAAACGTGTGTTGGGTTAGGGGGATTCTACCTGTTATGTAAAGAGAAGGAAATGCACAGGGGAATTAGTTTGGGCCAAAGAGGCACGAATATAAACAAAAAGAAGGGCCCAAAAGAGAAGAAAGTATATCATTGACTGAGAAATGAAATGTTGAAAAGTGTGCATGGGTTAGGATAACATCCTGCTGGAATCTAAAAAAATATCAGCCAGCCAAGTGAAACCTCAAAGGGGGGATAAGTTAGTGATCGCGATAATACAGTCAGAGAGAGAGGGAGAGGTGGAAGAGGAAGGAAGGAAGGAAAGGGAATCGTCAGACAGATGGAGAATATAACGGCAAGTGAAGTTGCAGGATTTGGGGTAGGCACGCTGCTCTTATGTGCTACCATTGCTGCTCCAAAAGTCGATGCTTTCATTTCCTCTTCTCAACGAAGGTAGTGTACATTTCTGACCAATTCCTTTTTGCCTTTCGAGATGTATATAATTCCGAAATAGTTCCGATAGAGAATTAAGTCTTCTTCAATAAGTGGTCAATTAATTGCAGATAAGATAAATTATTTGTGCGATCTGTGTCCCAGGTTATTTATGAATCCTCAATATCTTTAATTAATCAATTAATTTTCTGCAGCGCTTTGGGGATGTGCAAGAGATGTGGGGATGTAAAGTTGATACCTTGTAAGAAATGTAAAGGTGTTGGCTCAATCCAAGGTGGTTTTAATCCCATTGCTGGCTTGTATAATCTTACTTTTGGAGGCGGTGGCGTTGATGACGGAGGGCAGAATTCGATATCAGTCCCCTGTTCTAATTGTAATGCTAGAGGTCATTTCATATGTCCTCAATGCTGTTTATAAGCATCGGTCTTCATGCGACGGCCATAAGCAGCAGCGACTACGTATATTACATTAGTCTTCCCAAACATAAATACAGAGGACGGAATGTGATTCTATAAGATTAGTAATCAATTGTACTATTAATGTCCATATCACTATTAGTTTTTACCCCCCCCCCCAAAAAAAAACAAGAAATGATACCAAACTCTTCAGTATAGTTCTAGTAAAAGAAGACATTGTCAGAGCCTTTTCAATGTCTGGTTTGATCTCAAAGTCGTTTGCTTAGATGGTTGTTCTCTTTATTCTAGATGTTGAGTTATCCACACTCGATGTAGCATAGCCCCGCATAGATCTACTGGGCGGAGTTTGTCGGGTATCAATTGCCGTCTTACTTTCATTTGCTTGGAGCCTAAAGGTTCTTCCGAGCTCTCGATCAAGTGACACTATTTCATTCCCACGAGTGTCGTTCATGTACTAGTCTCATCCGCACTACGTCAGATAACTACTAGAACCAATATCAGATGAAAATTAAATAATAAAATAAAATGAAAATAAATGAAAATTTCTAAATCACATCAAGTCTCAAAAATCTTATATTACTTGTTGCTGGTCCTAGCAGCAACATCAAAAACTTAATAGACGTTAAAGGCTAGCGTACAGATTCAAAGTAGTCATCAAGGTATTATTTCCCTAGGGACTTTGAAGTGAGCACTAAAAGAATGATAAGACTAAGCCATGTCAATATTACCATAACCTTGACTTGAATACCTAGCTTAAAAAAGGCAAGTTATTTGGAGAGGAAGAGCTAAAACAATCAATAATAATTCATCCAAATAGTCAAATTGCTAAGGTTCTCGTTAATTCATCCAATTTATTATGTACTAGAAACTTTTACTAGTCTCAATTCATGATTCATAACAAATGTGCCAATAAGGACGTGTGACATTACACTTAAGCATGCCATAATAATCCTATTGTCAATTACTAGGGTTATTAATGAGTCGAGTCGAGCCAAGTAGGGGTAGGTTTGGGCTCTGTTAGTCTAATAAACGAGACTAAAAATGAAGCTTGAGCTTAATTTGTTTATAAATTAGCCGAGCTTTTAACGATCCGACTCATGAGCTTTTATGGTAAATGAGCCGAATTCACTAGTTTTTACACTTTAAACGAGCTTAATCCCAAATTTATTATGCTCAAGCTTGACTCGTTTAATAGTCGAGCCTAGCTTGAGCTTAATTTTTAAGCTTATTTAGCTAAATAAGTGAGTTGAGCCAAGTATTTAACAAATCGGGTCCAAAAAGCTGTTAAGCCGGTTTGGTTCGTTAACAACCCTATCAATTACCATCCGACTATCTTTAGCTTGAATATACATAATTAGCAACATATTAATAATCACTAATCTTTCCTTTAGAGTTGTAGAAATCTAAATAATATCCTTAGGCCTGCTCAATTTAATTTTGAGATATACTAAAATGTCTAATAACAAATTATATCTTGATCTCAATGGTATTTTGTAACTGATAGTGAAACATTTGATCAAACCCTTGATTTTGGCAAATAAAGCAATAATGTAACACATAAAATTAAAATGAAATCAAGGCAATAGTAAATATAATTAGAATATTTGAATCAGAAAAATCTCCCTTCATTTTAGCATAAATCGTATTAGTTCATCATTCTCATGAGAAACAGGACAATATTTGCTAAGGCATTCGTATTCAAAAGATAAGTAATATAGTATGTGAATAGACCTTTGAAATTGAGTCTTAAATGAACTTTGGTCCGTCTCTTAGAATTTGTGAGCACAAAAAAAAAGGATAGATGGAGGGCATGAGATAAGGGAGATAGATGGATGATATACATAGATGATAAAAATGATTAAAGTACCCCCATCCAAATTTAAAAAGTAACAACTAGAACTTTCAAAGTTACAAATTGCCATCAACATATATAGCATGTGTCAACCACTTTCCAAAGACATTGATGTCTTGTAATTGACATGACTATGGTGACTAATTTCACACACTTGTGTAGGTTCTTAACCTTTATTTCTCTATTTTTAATTTTTCTATCTTTGCTTTAGGTTGTGTTGACCAACATTATGGGGTGGTATTAACCTCTACGACCATTAGCATTGCTTAAGTTTAGCTCTAATTGCCATATTTAGCTCTCTTTGAGTTCACTTTTTTTTTCCAAGCACCTATACAAATAATCAAAAGCACTAAATAGGAACAAACAAGCTAAACCATGCATAAGTATCTAATGAATCCTCATGAAATACGTATCAGTAGGCACATAATTTGTGTAACAAATAACACTTATCACTACTTTAAGAAGCTAAGGAAACTATAATATTTGAAGGTCAAGGGAAAAAATGGTGACATTTTTATAAATGTTTATGCTTTTATAGTACAAATCAAAAAACTACTTTTGGTTTATTAGAAAATTATTCTTAAATGGCTAAGAAAATGGCTGTAAATAACTAATGAAACTAAGGATGATATTCAATTATCACCATGAATGTTGATTTTGACTAGATACACCTTTATATATACGTATGGTAACAAAGTGGGGACGACAACTTTTTTAGTCCTCTTCTAGCATGGAGACAATAAAAGAGGAAACTATCCCTATGGTTTAGGCATAAGACACTTAAAGGCATTTGAACCTTTAGAATTTGATACCAAATACATAAAAGTGATAGAACATACACATCCATGTAATATTAATTCATACTTGCATGCTAACACATTATCATATTGTTAAACAATATCAAGCATGATCTAAATTAGGGAATACACAACTTTCATATTAGGTTTATATAACATCGAATGGGATACTTATGAAGCATGAATAAGGAAAATTAATACAAGGATACAAAAAATGACCACTATAGATCTTCACCATCTATATGCATCATAGAAGTAACCATAATAAGGATGTAAGACATTCAGGAACAATAAAGTCCATACCTATGTGTAATAAAAAAAAAGGGGAAAAGATGGATTAATGGATGCGATATCTGGCTCTATGACTAACCACCACCTATATACTAATTTCTTAAGTGTTGACACCCCAAAAAAAAGTAGAAGTTAAGTGGGGTAGGAAAAGAACTAAAATTGATTCATACTAACCTCTAAGGGTTGTTGTGATATTAAGAGAATCAAATATAGATAATAATATAATATAGAGAGGAAGAGAGGAGATAATCTCTTATTTATGCATACATATGAGTTCTTTTACATTTACAATTCATCACATCTCATATATATTTATAGTATCCATACTAATTACATCTATTATGAGAGGGAGTTAAGAAATATGAAAGGTGGTGGAGGAGATAAAGAGTTGAGAGGTTACATCCATAATAGAAATTTATGTTATAACTATTGGTAATAATGTGATTACTAAACCTAGGATTTAATACAATACACATTTATGAATTGTACATTCACAATATTTAAATAAGATATTTACAATATAACCTATGATATTTACAACACTCCTTCTTAGGAGTACATCTTTGAAATACTGCATTATTGAAAACTTGTCAGGAAAACCTTTTGGGAAAAAACCATGGCAAAGAAAAAGAGTACACTTTTATTCCTATGAAATTAATGTGCCTCTTTTGTGTCATATTATGTAAGATTCTGTTTGTATATATGAGCACACATTGATAATGCTTACATTTGATACTTTGATAGTAAAACATATATTAGAGACAAAAATCTCAGCTTATGTACAAGGATGCGTCATCAAATTGATGTTTAAATTATTTTTTTAGTGAGAATATCTGTAATACCCCCAAATTGAGTGGAGTGTTATAAGGATTGATTTGGCTACTTATATCAACATGGTATACCATCATTTTGGTGATTTTATCCTAAGAATTCCACAGTTAAGCCTGCTGGATATGGAGCAGTTTTAGGATGGGTGACCCTCTTATAAAGTTTCAGATTTTTTTTTTAAATTTCTTGAGAAGTACATGAGTGAGGAAAAAGCATGTTGAAAGGACTCGTGTTGATCTGTGGGGCCATCCGTTCAATCCCAAAGCACTTTAAGGAAGCCCTTCATGATCGTATTGGCTCGGGGTGTTACAAATGGTATCAGCGTGAAACCGCGACCGTGAGCTAAACTAGGATGAGCCAGTTAGCCAGCTAGCTAGATGATTGTTGGAATAAACTCTATTGAGATAGTTAATGGTTGAGGTACAACGAGGACGTTGCATTCTTTGAGTGGGGGTGAATGTAATACTCCCAAATTGAGCAGAGTGTTATAAGGATTGATTTGGCTACTTATATCAGCATGGTATACCATCCTTTTGGTGATTCCATCCTAAGAACTCCACAGTTAAGTGTGCTAGCTATGGAGCAATTTTAGGATTGGTGACCCTCCTAGGAAGTTTTAGAAATTTTCTCGAGAAGTGCGTGAGTGAGGATAAAGTGTGCTGAAAGGAATCGTGTTGATCTATGGGGCCAATCATTCAATCCCAAAGTGCTCCAAGGTATCCCCCGCATGATCATATTGGCTTGGGGTGTTACAATATCTTATATCCAATTGATCTGACACCTTAAAAAGTTAGGCTTCTTGTCCATATAAATCACACTCATTAAGGAGATAAATTAAACTATTCCAACTCATCAATCATTTATCCAATGACATTCTATAATAAATTGAGAATAATTTTTACTTTTATCCATTATCCGTTGCAACTGTTTAGGTAAATATATTACCAATATCTACCTTATATAATATTACACCAGTGTAAGAATAGTTCATGAATAATTCATTTGCAAGTAGAATCTATTCTCGAATTCTATCTATATGGACATGTCGACTCATTGTGGTAAGTTTTTCATTCTTTAAAGGATTATAACTCCTCTCTCAAGATTTTAACTTTTAAGACTCATATCATACACTTCTAGTATATTTTTATCATACTTGTCATTAACTTATTTGAAGTCACCACAAATACTTCTATATGAGTTGGAACTTTAGTTGAAACACATACAATTTTCATAATTTCCTGGCCATAACAAACGTAGGTTGTTACTAAGCTACATTAAGTGAGCATAAGTATCATAAAGTGCAATTTGATTTTTCTTTTGGTCTATATCTCATGCAAGATATCTTCTATGTTCTTGCTTACTATATAATCCTAATCTCATCTTATCTCCCCATAAGGGTGAGGAAACAAGCATCCCTAGCCTTTTGTATCTTAATTTCATATCCACGGGGTAGTGAAGGCATATAAAAGACACAACTAATTTTTTAAGATAAGCATCAAGTTCATCCTAATTGACCTAGCTTAAAGAATAATGTGATATGTAATTTGTAGGTACCAAAAATCTTTGCAGGCATATTGACTTATTACTTCTAGACCTCACCAACAAGGGTTTATGAATCAAATACATAATCAATGAGTGTACCAACCTATGCTACTTCCAACTTGAAGCAATGATATTACATTATTCTAACTAGATGGTTATTTATTTTTTGTGTTAATGCAACAATATCAGTTGAAAAATATAACATTTGATCTTACATTGATGCATCAATATATACCATGTTATATTTTTTTTTCTTCACATGTGTCCACTTGAATTCTATTAAGGACATAGGGTTTTTAGCATATTCTTTCATTATAATGGCTTAATTTAAAATTTGTAAAGAATAATATGCCTGTCATATGAGGTCACAAGTTAAAAGAATATTCAAGATTATAAGTGGTTGCTCATATAAATTTCAATAATATTTCCTATCATTACTTCACTAACGTGATTTTTTTTTATCATACCACAAAGATAATATTTTATGCTCCACTAACTTTTGATTTTCAATTCTTTTTAGATTTTTACACATAAAAAATGCATTTATCATTCCCTTATGTCGGGATTATTTATATTCAATCTTGATGGTAACAATATCATCAAATACTCATAGACAATAGTAAGCTCTCTAGAAAGTTAACTACAATATCATGTACAATTTTGCTATCCGATTGCTTCTTCTAGAAACCCTTAAATAAATTTATCATGCCATAGACATGTATACATTTTTGCTAATTATAATCTTATAAAATATTTTATCCTTAAAATAGAATATACAATGGAGTTTTAATGAGATAAATCAGTTGTCTAGAACATATTTAGGTCTACAAGAAGGGAAACATTTTATCTCTACTATTAAATTGCTTATATTAAATGGAAAACATCATGTTTCAACCATTAAACTAATAATTGAATGGGAAATTTCATGCTTCAACCATTGAACTACTTATTAGATAGGAAGCTTTAGTCTTAAACCATAAAATGCCTCTAGCCACCAAAATTATAATATAATGTGGAGACTATTGTAAATACTCCAGCCAATGCTGTGGAGGAGAAGATTTGACTATGATAGGTTTTAACCACCATCAATGATAAAGTAGGTGCATAGTTTCATGAATAGACAACAGGAAAATTAAACACAAAGTCATCATCACTACTTCATAATTAGAATAAATACTTTAAACATTATAAAAATTAAACCTACTAAAGTGAAATTGCAAGAATTAAAATTGCATATACAGAAAAAGCAAAAATAAAATTAGTGTTGGGATATATTGACCACCAAATAGTTTGATCTTCCAAATCGAAATATACTTGAGGTATTCAATACCATACAACCTTCTTTATTAAGGCTTACAACTATTTGATCCTTATGATCAAATTGCACATAAGATATTCATCACCTTTTAATCATTCAATCTTCGGGATCATATTGTACATAAGCTCTTTAGGACCATTAAAGCATTGAATAAAGCTTCCGGCTTCCACCTTAATTGTGTCATTATCCTTCCATACCCTATACACGCACTTGTAAATAATATAATTGGTCAGGAGTCTACAATAAGGGTATCTTTTTTACTCTTATTGTCCTAAACCAAACAAACTTAAAGCATATCTAATAGTGGGATTAATATTTGGAAATCATCGTACTTTTATAAAAAAAATGCATTTTTCTTAACTATCTTTTTTATCCCCAATTAATTTTATATCGACCACAATAGTTTTCAATATTATAATAAAATACATATTTTTATCAACCTATATGGTATGCCATTTAGCTATAATATTTACTTTATTAATTTTTTACCTCCTTTCATTTGTGTAGGAACTTATCCTAACTCAAATTTCAACCTAGTGTTTCTCCTCTATAGTCGCATGTATGAATCAATGAACTCGGTATTACTCATTGATTCATTGTTGTGGATACTCTTAGGCTCTAAAATTTCTTCTACTTATGCTTAGGTCAAGCCTTCTTTATCTCATGTTACATGATTGATTTATGTGGTCTATGAAAAAGAAAAACCTATCACCTTAGAAGCAAGAAAAACTATGGATGGGTTGTAAATTGGTAATGTAAAAACACCGTCAACATTGACTAATAAAATGTACATGACCCAACATGCTTTACAAATGTCAAAATAATAGCTCATCGACATTCAGGTTTTTGCGTGCTTTGGTGTCAGTTTTTACTGTTCATAACATATTGATAAGATGACATCATCAAAAGGTGTAAGTGTGTTTGTACGGTCAAGTTCCCTGTGGATGCAACTAGTGATGCACGGGGACAGGGATGAAACAGAAAAATGCCATGAATCAAAAAATTAGGAAACGGGGACGGGAGGAAACGTCAATATACATAAATATTAAAATAAAAATATATATTAAATTAAAAGTTTACACAACTAAAATTTAATTCTCAAACTCATACTAAATTACTTAAAATCATACATTCAACACTATTAAATTAAATGTTCATTTTCGTTAATGACATCAACTACTTCTACTTCTTCATCTTCAACCCTTGTTTCAGAAAAAAATCACGGCCTCTAACTCGGGTTCATCGAGAGAAAGAGAAGCAACATCAAGTAATCAAATATCTTCAAAAGAACCAAAGTCATCACCTATACAAATAAATAAATAAATTTGTCATTTAATAGTTGTCACAGTTTATAATGTAATACAGAATTAGTAAACAACGAGAAAATATTACCATAGATATCCCACATCATTAGTTTTTGCTCCTTACATTCTGGAAGTCTCCTTGCTAGGAGACGATGATTTTTATGAACATACACCAAGTCTTTGGCACGCTTAGGAAGCAATCTATTCCTTTTCATAGAATGAATAAAACTATATGTACTCCAATTTCGTTCGCTGCATGAAGAAGAAGATACTTGGCCAAGAAATTTGAGGGCAATATCTTGAAGTAATGGTGCACTTGAGCCATGAATTCCCCACCAAGCCTTTGGATCAAGAATGTCTCTATCATAAAGAGAATCAAATTCCCCGAATGGACTGTGTTTAAGTGCGAAATTCGCAAACTCCATATTAAATTTGGAGCGATCTTCATGGTTAGGGAAAAGCCTTTTAAAATACCTATTTATTTTGATGGAAACCTCTTCATCTTTAGAAGGAGCAACTCTAGGTGACTTAGCATCTAACCAAATATCAATGTAAATGTGTAATACCTTCACTCAAAGGAAGAAATCAACAAAATTATAGATACTATTATTAGTTGTTAAATTAAAGAAATAAGAAGATAACACTTTAATAAAAAAAAAATAAGGTTACCTTGGGTTCAATGAGTATGCCAAAAAATGAAGGGGCATACTAATTTAGGTCCAACGGGCTGTGAGTATAGTATATACCACTTGAAAGAAAGAAGACACGTCTCCAACCTCTTTACACTCATGCTTATAAATGACATTTCTCACTTCATCAATCATTGTGTCCCACATTTCATAGATAAGGTAAATGATTGGTTTATCGGCATCACACTCTCTAATCATATGGTCAATAGGCCATGTAAACTCAAGGATATAATCAACCTTCTCCCACCATAAATCATCAAGCAATTTTTCCTTCACAAACCTTGGTTTTCCAATATTATCAACTTTATAAGAAAACCATTCTTCACTAATTACCATAGCTTGAAGGCTATATTTTATAAGCTTCATTCTCTTCAGTGTAACAACAACTTGAACAAAACGAGTATCAACAACTGCAAGCAACTTTAGAGAAGAAAACCTATTGAACATGGCTAATCTCATGGAATGCATCATTATAAAATTCTTGATTTGAATAGCATCTCCATGAATCTCAGTTATCTAATGATACTCCTTATATGTCTCAACATTATTGTTCACATTTCTTGCAGCACAAATATTTTTCAAAGCAAGATTAAGGGTATGAACAACATATGGAGTCCAATGAATATGAGGATAAATATTTTCAATGATCTCACCAGCCGAATTACAATTAGATGCATTATCAGTGATAACATGTACAACATTTTGAGAACCTACCTCATCAATGACTTCTTTCAACAGCTTAGAAATGAAGTGTTTTTCTTTGATCTCACCCAAAGCATCAATTACCTTTAAAAACATAGGACCCAAATCATAAATTGCAATAAAATTTATTAATGGTCTTCTTAGTGCATCACTCCAACCATTAGACACAATAGTAACACCCTTTTCCCTCCATGTCCTTTTGATTAGTTCCAATAATATCTTTATGTTCGATTTTTCTTATTGAAGTAACATTGTTCTCAAACGATTATAACCTAGTGGACCATAACCAGGTAAAGTATGGCTAGTAGCAAAAGCAAAAGCTACAATAAAAAAAGGATTTCTTGCTAAATTAAATGGAATACCGCCGGTGTAAAAATTCTAGCAATCATTGCATCTAATTGAGAACGCAATTGATTGTTAAAAGCTTTCTCTATAGGATTTATATCACTCAGTCGTCTCTTCTTCAATAAAGATATATCCATGCTTGAATTAGGTAAAGGCACATTTTTTGGCAACATTTGTTCAACTCTTTTCAAAGCTTCATTTTCTAAAGTTACCATTTCAAGCTTATCCTCCGCCCTCACTTTCTTACAAGTAGCAATACCTTTATCAGGAATGTTCAAAAAATGATCTCTCACCCTTTTATAGCTTCCTTACTTTGTTTGATTACAAAAATTACACGTCCACAAAATAGTTCCCCCTCCACTAGTTTTCTCACCTTTAGTAACGTAATTCCAAAGAGGATTATCATTTACGTCCGTAGAAGATACACTAACACTCATAGAACCATGTTACTATTACTACTACTAGAATTCATGATACAATCACGACGCCAAAACGCCACAAACCCACAACGCAATACAACACCAATAACAGAAATCACTGCAAGTAATATATAACAAATGATTAGTGAATCTATTTAAATCACAACAACAACACTACAAACCAAAATTAACAATCACAACACAACAACAATAACACAAACCAAAATTGGCATTTACAACACAACAACAACAACAACAACACAACCGAATTTAACAATCACAACACAACAACAATAAATCAACATTCACATCCCAACAACAAGAACAAAAACAAAAATCATAATCAACTATCACAACACAACAAAAATAATTGAAATCAGTAATTACAACACAACAACACTAACAACACAACAATAAAAACTAAAATTAACAATCACAACACAACACCACCAACCTAAATCTGCCTTTCATTTCAACCATTCTTCACATTTTTGAAAGCCTTCAATGGGCTGCCATTGCCCCTAATTCTTCAAGAATCACAATGATACAAAAATCATTTGATGCACATGAACAATCCAAAGCCCAAAGGCGCAGCACATGACCATCCATCCTCTAGCATGCTCGGGAAAAAATTTCAATGCTCAGTAGCATAATGCAACAATAATCAAGGCATATTTTACTACTCGTAACTTTTTAAGATAGCAAGGTGATAGCAAGGGGATAGAAAGGTCTTACTGTGGCTGTGGGAGCACCGATTTCAAAGCATTGCAGAGCCCAGTAGTGGCGATGGAGAGGTGGAGCGGCGGAGCAACGGAACAGAACTAAAGCTCTACACTTCAGGAAATAATGATACTGGGCTGGGAGGGAGAATGGAAGATGGATCTGTGGTTGATAGTCGATGGTTGCCAGTGAGTGCTGGGTAGGGAGAGTGAATGCTACTGCTGCGATTTGTTTAGATCGAAGCTAAGTAGCAGTTGGCAGCCGCAGCCTGTAGGTTGAAAGAAAATGGTCGATTGGAAGGGTGAGGGGGAGGACAGGGCAAGTGGGCAAGTGGGCAGAGCGTCGTATGTGCAGCCGTGCGCTCCTGCGATTGTGGGCGAAGGGATAGGGCAAGTAGCTTCAGTCGACAAAAATCCTCCTAAACAACGTCATTTTGGAGGTTTTTTTTTTCAAAATCAGCGTCCCATCTTACGTTTTGTCCCCAAAAACGTCCTAGGGATGTAAAACGGGTGCCATTCAGCATCCCCGTGCTTCATTGGTTGCAACTAGTCGGTCCCTATCCCACAGATGCAACTACTAATTTACCATGAGATAAATAAAAGAGGGTGTTGTTATTTAGAAATACAGTTTTTACTCCATAGAAAAACTTTGGCAACTTTATCCCGCCTAGCACTAGCGTAAAATGCCATAGAACCCCCTGGGAAAAAAATGGCGTACTCCCCCTCCACCAATAGAAAATGCCGCATATCCCCCATCGACAAAACATGTTGTAGGCCACCCCCATTGATTGATTTTGTTGAAGTATCTAAAAAAACCTTATTGGCAAGAAATTATTGCACAAACTTGGTTTCTACTATTATGCCATACCTTTCACTAACTCTTTATGTACAGTTATTACACAAGCTAAAAAAAAATTTATCTTCAAGTATGTGGTTGTGGGTCCTATAGGGATATTTTTTTATTAGGCCAATGGGGTATGGGCAGGTCGCATATGCAAGGGTTTTATTTTTTTTTCCTACACAAATATATTGTTTCAGTTTCTATAGTCCGAATGTATATATGTAAGTGAACAAATTCATCATTTTTATTCTTTATCATAGAGAAATCAAGTATATGCTTCATTATAAAATTTTCATTAGAGCAAGTCTTTGTTCAATATTTTGATAAAGTTTTAGATTCTTTTTATTTAAACACTCAAATAAATAATAAATTTGGAAGCTCTTCAAACTACGATAAGTTCGAAACTAAGTTCGAAACTCCTACAAGCTACGATAAGTTCACAACTCCGATAAATTATGATGATGGGATCACAACTCCAACGTAATATGATGATGGAGTGAGAATAATGACAAGATGTGGATGCCTAGAAGAAATAAAAATGGATTCTCCAAATATTAATTACCACTTAGACAAAAGAGGTAAATTTTATTTTTTTAGTATTGTAAGTTGTGTCGACGAATTAACCATAATGAAATTAATACTTATTTTTATTATATTATTACGGTAATCTATTTTTTTTCAAGATATGGATGATACATATTTTACAACCCAAAATTATTATAATTTTTTTATAATAGAGAAAATACTTTCTAATCATCAAGAACTTGTAACATAGGTTAAAGAAATGGGTAAAACTCATAAGATGATTTTTATCATCAAAGGTTCTAGAAAAGAAAATGGCGTAGGAGTAGGTAGAGTCTCAGTAAGATGTGAAGAAGTGGAACATACATCCATACTATACCTACAAATACCAAAGGTGCACATAATACACGTTTTAAAAAGAATAATTGTCCTTTTTTTATTATTGGTGTTGAAAATAATAATGGTGGATGACAAGTGGTATTTAGGAATGGGACCAATAATCATGAAATGGAAAATTATAAATATGGGCATGTTGTCCTAGGTAAGTTGACAAAAAATAAATTTCACTTTGTTGATGAACTTATTGCAGCTAATGTAAAGCCACTACAAATCATACCACTTTTTTGTAAACAATTTTGAAGGAAATATAAGTATGATAAGGTATATTTATAATACCTGATAGAAGCTTAGGTATAAAGAAATGGATGGTCAAACAATGTTCCAACATGTTATGAGTATGAAAGTTAAGAATCATTATTTTTAGTGGCACTGAAGTGAGCTAAAATCAAATGTAATAAGTAAATATCTATTTGCACATCATGTATATATTAATATTTTACATGCATTTCCTTTTGTTTTACAAATGGATTGCATATATAAGGAGAATGGATATGGAATAGCCTTATTTGACATTGTTGGATTAACACTAACATAATTGAATTTCAATATTGCGTGTGCATAGATGTTATTTGAAAAGGAGAAAAATTATTTATGGGTACTTGAGAGGTTGAATATCTTAATGGATCCATCTATACTTCCAACCACCATTATTAATTATGGGAAACTTGCTCTTATTTCAGCCATGGAAAGAATTTTTTTCACTTAAAAATAATTATTATGTAGGTTTTATATTAATAAATATGTGGAGGAAAGGTGTAAGAAAGTCTCTATCCATTCATCATTCACACGTGGTTTTATGTTACAATGGAAAAATGTGATAAATACCATAGATGAACAAACATATAAGGAACACTCTTGTCATTGGAAGAAGATTATAGAAATATGCCTAGCCTAATTTTGTATCTAAAGGTAAATTAGCTACAATCATATAAACAAAAAATTATTTATTATTTCTTCGGTAACATGTTTCATATCCATCAAATTATAATGAATAGGTATGAATGTTATTTTTATCGTCTATTTTATTTTCTTTTAATTATTTTTGGTAATAAAGTAATATACAATTTGTTTTTCTAACAAATGCAGTGTTCAAACAAATACACACGTTCCTTGAATTGGAATAATTGGAGGAAGGTGTTCATGGATCTTTGAAGAGATTTTTAGAAACATCACGAGACAACTGCAACACAATGTTCAAACAAATGCACATTTTCATTGAATTGCAACATAATGAGATAAAAATATCATTAGATAGGTCTCGGTTCAAAATTCCTCATTTCACTATAAGTTCCCTTTACACCAATTTGAAAGGTCACGTTACTCTATACACAATGGAGTTAGTTAACAAAGAATGTCAAAGAAGTAATTATGTAGGTATTGATGATGATTTATGTGGATGTTACTTGTGACATATGCACGAGATACCATGCACACACAATTAATATATATGTTCATCACTACATGCCAATCTCCCTCTTGGCTATTCATTTGTTTTAGAAGAAACTAGGCACAGATGGACCGATTAATCCACCAACACCACAAGAAGCAATAGAGTTTGCATCTAATTTACTCCATATTTCCATGGAAGTTGTCATGAGCCATCCATTGGTAATATAGAATCAGTTGGATAGAGATATATTTAATATTAATGTTCCCTTGAGAACACATCTCTAGGAGCCAGTGGTACAATAACATAGGGATCACCCAAGAAACTCCACCAGAAGGGAACCATCTAGTTAGAAGTACACAAAATAATAATTTTTTTTGTCATTCGAGATTAGTACATGGTCAGGGCTGGGGTCAGGGTTGAGGATGACAATCAACATTTATGTTGTCAGGATAATTAAAATATCCATATGTGAGTTAAATGAATTGACATATAGTTATGTATATTAGTACTTGGTATAATATGTTAACAAATGAAAATTATGGTTTCAGAGCATTGGGGTATATTATATTAAGAGATGAGAAACGGTGGGATTAGATTTGTGCTGACTTATATCACGAGATATTAATGAGATGATAGTTGTATGAAAATGTGTTTGTATATGACAACATTAATCAAGTGCTTAATACTATTGCCCACCAGGAATGGCCAGCTCTAATGGCACACCAGATGTAAATGCCAAATATTGGTCATGTCATTGCATAATATTATTGTGTTTTCTTTGCATATTAGTCATTGAATGCTTACAGTTCATTCTAACCTTTAGTGGCACAATATGGAATTCAAGTTCTTGAAAAGGTAGTGACTATATATTTTTTTACAAGATATGAGTCACTACATATCGGTATGCGGGTGTTTTATGACTTTTTTTTTCATTTCAATATTATATCAATGTGAGTTGTTATATTTTGTGTTTGAGAGGTATATCTTTTGGAAACTTTTCCATTCCAACCACTACATGAAAAATGGAATAGATACCGTAATAACAACGTTTCAACATGGAATACACTATATTTTTCAAGATTCTAATAATGACACTTATTAGTATATGATGGCATCCAAGAGCCACATCCCATATCTTCATACTCAACTTTTATCTAGAATTATTGTAATTTTTTCTTAGTTTATTTGTATTTACATCCTTTGAAACATAGACATGGTGAATTTTTCAAGAACGTTTCAATATGGAATACGCTATATTTTTTAAAATTCTAATAATGATGCTTATTGGTATACGATGGCATCCAAGAGCCACATCCTATATCTTCAAACTCAACTTTTATCTAGAATATTGTAATTTTTTCTTAGTTTATTTGTGTTTACATCCTTTGAAACATAGATATGGTGACTTTTTCAAGAACTTTTCAACATGGAATACACTATATTTTTCAAGATTCTAGCAATGACGCCTATTAGTATATGATGGTATCCAAAAGCCACATTGTAATCCCCCGAAATTTTAAAAACCTATAATTTAATAAATAGCTTTTATTTGGTATAAATTAGCTTTTAAAATTATTTAATTTAATCATTTTATTGATTTTTGAGTATATAAATTTGGATAGGAATATTTGATAAATTAAAATAAATATTTTGTTATTTTATCATACTCTTCTTATTCAAATAATTTTCCAAACCAATATTTTACTAAAATTATCCTTTTTAAGCCCATATATTAAATTATATTAAATTAAATTATTTTCCAAAAATATTATATTATATTATTTTATTTTCCCTATTTCCTTTTTCCTTTTTTTCCTTTTCTTTCTCCTTTTCCCCCTTTTTCTTCTTTCTTTCTTTTTGCTTTTTCTTTCCTTTGGGCTGCTAGGCCACGACCAGCTTTTCTCCCCCTACCTGCACACCTGGGCCGCAGGCTCGTTTTTTATCTCATGTGGCACCAGGCCTAGCCCTCTACCTTTCTTTTCCTTCCTTCCTCATTGTAGTACTCCCAAATTTACTACCGAAAAATTTCATTTAATTAAAAGGGTTTTAGCAAAAGCCGAAAGATAAACCGTAAACTCGGGGGCATTACCACCACACCTAGTACCAGAACGGGTCACTCCTACCGACCCGATACTAAGTGCTAAGGCTAAATAAGATTGATCGTCAAGTACAAATCGTTAATAAAATTCTGGTCATTAGCAAAACACAAGTCATACAGAATCAGAGTGCGAAGATCAAAAGAGTACAACCCACAATGCAGTTTTAAAGTACCAAATGTTAGAGGATATAATACAATGGAATAAAACAAAATAAAATAATAAAGGGAAACAAAATGGAGGATGAACTCCGTCCACGTCACTCTCGACCCCCAAGCTAGGTCCAGGCTCAACTCTCAGCCTTGCCCGATGCCTCGTAGGCATCAAAGACATTGCCCCCTACCTACACAAACTCAGACGGGTCTTTTGCTCGTGAGAATGAGTAACACCCATGAAACAGGTGATTAGTACGCTACGTACTAATTAAGGTAACAAACACACTAAGACCCACATACACAGAGATACATGACATAGCAGACATGGAATAATTACGTAGATAGCATGCAATAACACAATTAAACAATATCGGTTATGAACCAAATAACTTTTTCATTAGATCTTTGATAATTATAATCGATTCACATCATAGTATTTATCAATCCATGTGAGTGCGGGAACCCCACTATTATAGCCGGTGGAACGGTCACGAGGACCATACCCTGCCACTATTATAGCCGATGGACCGGTTACGAGGGTAATATACCCTACCACTATTATTTGTCGGTGGATCGGTTTGGCCCCGACTCACAAGGTGTTCCACTGTAAATATTGTATCTTTCCCATGTCTTATCATTATTATGATTGGTTTGTTGAGCATAGAATCCTCCACTATTATAGCCGGTGGAACGGTCACGAGGGCACATGCCCTGCTACTATTATTCGCCAGTGGACCGGTCATGTAGGGCATCCCGGCCCTAGCCACTATTATTTGCTGGTGGATCGGTCTTGGTCCAGCTCAACATCTTTCTCTGTAAGTACTTAGTGTCTTAACGTATCTTATTCAAAAGATTTTCACCCTTGACATGCATGACTAACTATGTATGCCCTTATCCTCCCAGGAGGGCCTGTCCCATATCTTAAGACTTCTGCACCTCCTAACCTGCCTCGACATCCTTCCCTTCCCATTTTCTCACACCGGAAACCCAACTTCTAAGTGTGTGGGTCATGGCCCGCCACCTTATCCTAGGGTTTTCACCAAAAACCCTAATCTAAGCCTATGTGGCCCTTCCTTCTCTGCCTCGCACAACCTACACTATTTTAACGCCCACGTGTCATGACCTTCAGACTCAACTCTCCCCTCATACCTCACTCCTCCTCGTTTATTTTTATTATTTTATTTTTCTTTTTCCACCTCCTCAAATTAGGGTTTCCTCCCTAAACCCTAGTCGGTCCCTAGGTACCCTTATATTATCCTATGTACTATTTTTCACCTCGAGCCTCCAGACTCCAAAACAGACCTTCCATTGCCTTCCCCACGTCCCAAAGTAACTTTCCATACGTAAAGTTCGCCCCCATGTGGACCTTAACCTCCCCATGAAAACCCCTTGATCTCTACCATGCCAAACCCTATTATTTCCATGCAAACCCTAGTTCTCCCATATAACCTTAGTTTCTCCCGCTCTTCCATTTTATTTAATTCCCCTTTTACTCATCCATTCACGGATCACAGATTACCTAGGTCATCCTTACCTACGTTAGCCAACTTACTTCCCCTTGGTTATCTTAATTTCTCATTTTTCCCATTCCACAATGCCTCATCAAATAACCATGCATGTCCTAAGGGTCACATCACATCACATCATATTTTTAGCATATCATATTAGCACATACCAGACAAGAGCACGAGAATGTACCTCGGTTCCAAGTTGCGCTACATAATAAAAATAAATAACATATAGAACACAACATATAAATCGTACAAGGCATCCAAGATAAGTAAAACATGTAACACACAGGCGGCCTTAGTTATATCCTTACCTAAATCGGCGCCGGACTTGGAGCATGCTCTTATGCCTCATGGGGTTTTTGCCCCGGTTCACCTATAAGAGGGAAATACTAAGGGTTAATCTCCCTCTATCAGAATTACCATAATTTTCCTATCTTACCCCTATCATGGCCTAATACTATGGCTAATATTAATAATAGTAGTTTATAATTAAAAGGTAGGGTTATTATTATTCTCAAGGTAGTTAAACAAATGACCGCTAATCAAAGTAAGTCTTAGTAAAATCCATAGCATTAAAGTAAGGGTTTCAATATTACTAATAACAATATTATTAATAATACTAATAATAATAATAAGAATAATAATAATGGTTATAATGATAATAATGATGATAATAATAATTGAAATCGTAGTAGTATCAGTAATAATAATATTAATGATAATAATAATAATAATAATGATAACAACAACAACAACAACAACAACAACAACAACAACAACAACAACAACAATAATAATAATAATAGTAATAATGATAATACTAAGAGTAAGAACAATAATAATAATAATAAAAATAACCACCATATCCATGATAATAATAATAATAACGATAATGATAATAATAATAATAGTAGTAGTAGTAATAATAATAATAATAATAATAATAATAATAGTAGTAGTAGGAATACTAAAATAATAATAATAGAGATAATAACGAAGTTCGTCATAGTTAAAGTAATAAACATGATTATAATAATAATAATAATAGTAATATTAGTAATAGTAATAGTAATAACAATAATAATAATAATAACACAACAAGATTTTAGTATTAACTAATACCATTAATTAGAATTTCTTAGGGATAAATGTTTGGACCTAATAGTAATAATAGTGCTAGTAATAATAGTAATTATAATATTAGTAATAATAATAATAATAATGTTAATAATAATCATAATAACACTAATAATAATAGTTAATAATATTAAAAATTACTAACACTTTTATTATTCAGGGTTTAGGGTTCAAGGAGTTGGGGCAACCTGGTTGGGTGGTGGTGCTGGCGGCGGCGACGGTGGAAGAAGGAAGAAATGGGAGAGGTGGATGTGGAGGCTAAGGGAGAGGGAATTAAGGGAAAATGGAGTTGTAGGGTGGTAGGGCAGGATCCCCTGGTTGTTTTGGGGGGTAGGGGTGGTGCCACAGGTGGCAGTATGGGCGGTGTTGGCAGCGCGAAGGTGGCGCGTGGGGGGGGGGTCGAATGGGGCAGTTCGAGGAGGCGGTTTTGCACGGCCGGGGCGGCTGGTGCAGGGCAAGGTAGGGGAAGCTGGTGGTTGGGTTGTGTAGAGGGCAGTGCAGGGAGAATTTTGGTGGCTGGGGCGGTCGGTAGAGGCGGCCGAAGGTGGAGGAATGGCTGGCTGAAATAGTGGTGGCGCACGATTTTATTTTCTGGGCTCCAAATTCCAAACCCGATTAAGGCAGCCTTCGAGGCTATTTTATAGGCTGATCAGGAAGGGAAAACGACAAGGAGACGTGGGAGAGTAAGGGGTTAGGGGTATGGCTGTTGTTCAGCAAGAGTGGCCGGCGTAGAGGTCTGCACGTGCATACCGTGATTTGTTGGGGAGAGAGAGGGATTGCGTGTGGGAGAAGGGAGGAATGGTTGGGTCAAAATTGTAGGGGATTCAACGGGGAGGAGAGGGGAGTAATGACCGGTGCAGGGGCGTGGGCTTGCAGGCTTTTTTCGACGAAAATCTGGGCTGCAGGTTGAGCGGGAGGTAGAAGATGAAGTGCAGGGCTGGATCGGCGGTCCAAGAGAAAAGAAAAATAAGGAGAAGAAAGGTCGAACCGACCGGGAGAGGGGGAGAGGAGGTGCGCGGGGAGTTGGGCCGCCCAGGGGAGAGGGTGTTGGGCCAGCGGCTAGCCTAGGTCAGGGGAGGAATAGAAAAAAAAGAAGAGAAGGAAATGAAAGAAAAGGAAAAAGAGGGGGAAAAAGGAGAAAAAGAAAAAGGAAAAAGAAGGAAAAATGGTGGTTGGGTAAATTAATATAATTTGGTAATTTGGGATATTTAATAAAATATAAATATTAAAATAATAATTAAATTCTCTTTTTAGGTTAATTTAGGGAATTTTGAAAGAATTTTCTTAAATTCCATTTTAAATTAACAAAACGCTCAAATTTTATCCAATTAAATTATTTATAGATTTTATATTAATTTGAAACTATTTTATCCTTCTTACTTTAAATAAAATAATTTATTTAATTCATTTCCAAAATAAAATCCTTAATTAGCTTAAAATACCAAAATTCCTCCTATTTAAAACACTTATAAATTTCTTCTTGATTTGCCCTAATTAATTTTATTTTATTTAATAAAAGTTAATTATTTAATTAATTTTCAAAATAAAATCTTATTTAATAATAAATAATAAAATTAGAATTTTTGGGGCATTTCACTCACGCACGTCAGCCCAGCCCTAACCCCCTTCTTTCTTTTCTTTTCTTCCCCCTCGACCGGGTCAGCCCAACTTCCTTTTCTTTCCCTTCGCCTGGCCAGCCTTCTTTGCTTCCACTTCTTCTTTCTTTCTTCGTTGCCCTTACCCGATGCCTGACCAAGCACACCCCTTGACCTTACGCCAGGCCACCGCCCTGCCACTACTACATCCCTCCCTCCCTCCCTCTCTTTCTCTCTCTCTCTCTCTGACGTTCCCTTTTCCCTATTTCGGACCAAATCAACCATGCACTCCTTAACCACGCATGACCTTCCTTTCCTCTTCTTCCCTTCCTTCTCTTTACCACCCTACCACCTCCCTACCACCCTACACACTACCATCCGATTGGCTGCCTACTGCCCTCTTCTCCCTCTTCTTTTTCTTCTTCTCACCATCCCCTTTCTTGCCCTATTTTTTTAGCCTTCTGCCCTTTCCCTACCTCCTTCTCCCCTTTTCTTCTCCTTTTATCCCAACCCCTTGTTTTTGCAACACCAACCAACTCCGTCGATTCCACCACCTCACCAACCACCTATAACTCTTCTTGCCACCTTCTACTCTTACCCTACACCACCACAATACCCCAATCGAGCCCCCTGTAGTCCCTTCTTCCTCCCCTCTTATTTTTCTCTCCTTTTTCTCCCTTCTCGGCAATCTCCCTACAATCCCTCCGTCTACCGCCATCTCGCCTCCTCTACCACCTGCTAAGCCACCAACCTACTCCCTACAACCTCCTCCACTACCCCTACACCTCTTTTAGCCAAAATTGACACCCTCACCCCCTCATTTCCCCCTTCCATATTCCTTCCTTCTTAGCCACACACACCTCGACAATCCCCTTTGCATCCTTTCCATTGCCGCCTTAGCCGCCAACAACCTATCCTCGACTACCATCTACACCCCCTTTACCCCTGCACCCTTCCCTTGCCCTAAATCCTCCCCCATCTACCTTCTTTCCTAGCCCCAAAACCCTAACCCGAAAACACCCATTCCTTCTTTTCTTTCACCCACCTTCGAGCCTTTCTCCTTTTTTTTATATATAGCTCATGCTGCATGCCTTGGGTTATTCTAGTTAATAAATTTCAAGGTATAACATTTAAGTTAATATTTCATTAATTAAGTTTTATAAAGTCTTATGCTTTGGTTTTCTCATTTATAATATGATAAGTATTGATATTATTTTTAGGTATTGGTTTTGCTAATTAAAGCTTGAATCTTTAATGGGGATATTGGTAAGGTTCAATTTTGTGAGAATTAAGGTAATCATTAAACCCTACTTAAACACATGGATAAATGTATGTTAGCATATTAGGGTTTTAATATGTTATGTTGCATGATATATATATTTTCTAGTATATTATATGTAGTTTCTTGTATTGAGTGATAAAAAGGGAAGCATACTAGTTTATATGCCATGTATGAAAGACATTCTTAAGGAAGGAGATTTGTTATTCAAGAAAGTGTTACGTACTTATCCATGTTATATTATGTTATTATGACCATTGATGCATGAATAATATTATTGTGAGCCCTAGGAGTATTTTAGTAATATGTCTTGTGCAAGAGTGTGGCCTAATATATGTAGTTGTTAATGAGTATAATGTTAAAATATAATAGCTAGTGGAGTTGGATGATGAGAATGGAGTGGTGATATTAATATTCATGTAGTGATAATAACTTAATAAAAGTGATGTAATAAAGGGGCAAAATGGTAATTTATAAGTAAAAGGGTATTACGGTAAATTTGGAAGAGAAGGGTAAAATGGTAATTTATAAGTAAAAAGGGTATTATGGTAATTTTGGAAGTAAAGGGTAAAATGGTAATTATAATAATGTAGAATGATAAAATGGTAATTATAATAGTGGAGAAGTGTAAAATAGTAATTATGATAATGGAGAAGGGCAATTTGGTAATTTAACCAACTAAAGGGGAAAATTGGTAATAATTTGGTAATTTAACCAATTAAAGGGGCAAATTGGTAGTTATGATAATGAAGAAGGGCAATTTGGTAATTTACCCAACTAAAGGGTCATTTAGTAATTATAACAAAGGAGAAGGGAAATTTGGTAATCTAACCAACCAAATGGAAAATATGATAAGTGTAACAATTATGAAGGGTGATTGGTGACCTAATAAGTGTGGGAGATAGCTTGGTAACCTAAAGCGAGTAAGGATGTGGCTAAGAACAACTATGTGTAGGTTACATGCCTTATGTGTCATGTGTTATGCCGTATTGTGTACTTTATGCTTAATGATTAATCATTTGTAACACAACTTGGAGTGAAGGTATGCTTATGTGACTTTCTTATGGTATGTGGATGATGATTATATATGTTGTGCATATGATGTGACCCTCTAGGACATGCATGCTAGGATGTTTAATAATAGGATATGGGGTGAAAGGATAAAAAGGAACAAATGGGAAGTGAGTTGACTGAGGAGATATGAGATTGACCTTATTATCTAATGATCTATAAGGGGGAAAATAAAAGGAGGTTATGATCAAAATGAATAAGTGATGTAACTCTTGCATGGGAGATTTCTAGGGTTGCATGGGGTGGATGAAGTCTGTAGGGGATGATCCTTATGTAAGAAAGGTGCTATGGTTTTGAGTGGCCAACTAGGGTTTCACAGTCACATGTATAATTGGTGAGTAGAGTGATAAGATTTGGGTTAAATCTAAATTAGATGAGGTCTTGGACGATAAAAGAAAGGTTGGGCCACTTAGGTTCGATTAGGGTTTCAAGGGAAAACCCTAGAGAGTGATAGTAAGAGAATTTAGATGTTATAAGGTGATGGGCTTTAACCCACACCCTTAGGAGCTGAGATTTCATTATGAGTAAATGGAAGGAGGAATGGATGTCAGGGTGTGATAAGAGGCGTAGAAGTTTCAAGATATGGGATGGGCCCTCTCAGGAGGATAGAAGTAGAGGTTGGTGATATGCATGTCTAGGGTGAAATGCTTTCAAATAAGGCACTAATTATTTAAAGTGAAAGATTATTGAGCCAGGTCCAGACGGATCCATCAGCATAATAGTGGCCAGGTGCTGAGGTGCCTTGGAGACCTATCCACTGGCATATAATAGTGGTCAGGTGCGTTTTGCTTTGTAAGTTACCGATCCACCGACTATAATAGTGGGGGATCTCGAGCTTAATAAACCGAACCCTAAGTTACGATAAATCATGGGAAAATAATATGTAATTACAGTGGAACACCATGAGAGTCAGGGCCATACCGATCCACAGGCATATAATAGTGGTCAGTTGCGTTCTGTCCCGTAAGTGACTGATCTACCGGCGTATAATAGTGGTCAGGTGTGTTCTGCCCTATATGTGATCAATCCATCAGCTATAATAGTAGGGTTCCCACACTCACATGGATATATATTATCTAAGAGATGATTTAATAATGATGGACTAATGGCTGAAGGCCCAAAAGTATTGATTTCTCATTATGACTCATGAATATTTGGTAGACTTGTTAAGTATGTGAATTTTATGCATGCACATCTCATCATATATGTATATACCTTTGTAATATGTGTTGCATTGTGGGCCTACTTTTAGGTGTGTTTTAAAGAATTACTCAATACCATAGTATTGAAGGGTTCCATTTATGGGGGCATTGCCTATTCAATGGGCAGTGTCCCTTGTAGGTCCTTTTCCAAGTGCTATTCAAGTGGGTAACGGGAAATAGTGTAAGGAATTATCTAGAACTATTAGGGTTTCACTCATTCTCTTTTAAATTCCTGGTTTCAATATAATCGTTTTTTTTTGTAACCACCATTGGTGGGTTCTATCCTTGTAAATTATTATTTACGCTACTCTAATTTAAATATGGGTTGAATTTCTTGTAAATTGTATTTTACAATTTTAGCCTTAGCACTTGGTACTGGAACGGTAGGAGTAAATCGGTCTGGTACTAAGTGTGGCGGTAATATCTCCAAAATTCACAATTTGATATTTTGTTTCCGCTATTCCTTTTAATAAAATAAAATTTTTCAGTAGTAAATTTTAGGGGTGTTACACACATCCTATATCTTCGGACTCAACTTTTATCTAGAATTATTGTAATTTTTTCTTAGTTTATTTCTGTTTACATCCTTTGAAACATAGACATGGTAAATTTTTACAATTTTTTTTTCTTTTTAGCTTTCCACGATAGCCTAAGTATCTAACCTATGGTAATCGGATATACTTGTACTTTATTCAGCTTAAGTATCTTGGAGTTCGACATAATTAATGTGGATTGAATAATACGTTCAATGAATAGATATAAAATAAAAACTATATAGCATTAATTGTAACAAACATATTTTAATTAAAGTACATAACCATATAGTAATACATGAAGGTCATTGCAAGTGCCCACAACCATGCCCACACTCATGCCCATACCCAGGTAGAGTAACTCCTAAATTATGAACAAGATTTCAATATATGTAACTAGATACTAATAATTTAGAGCTAGCTCTCCCCTCTAATAGAATCAACGGATAGTTTTTTGTGTGTCATTTAAACATCATTTGGCTTGAATTTGATGCTCATCATTCGAATGTTCAGCTAAATATTATTTTGTCATTGACAATACATACCTATGAGCTCTAAGAATATAATATACTAATCTATATAGTTACTATTCTAGATACTCAGAGTCATGCTTGAGATTGAAGCATTGATCTCAGAGACGTGCAGAGGAAAGAGGTGGAAGAAGACAAGACTGACGTTATTTCTCACCTCTTAATTATCCTAATTAGCCTCCAGATAGATTTGAGGTAATATATCAGTTTAAATACATCATAAAAGTGGTTAGGAATCCCTTAGGAATGATTTGGCATGTGTTGGTAAGGTTCCATTTCAATATAAGAGATCTTTTAGAAAATTTAGTTCGAAAAATATGTCCAACTCAATAAAACAACCAATGGGTTTGGCCCTACCAATCAACTTTTCTACATACCATTTGATCGGTTTAGTCGAAAAAATCTATTTTGTGGAAATGACAAACCAATTGATCGGTTTATGGAACCAGTCAATTGGTTTGCTTGAAAAACTCAATAAAATTCATTTTTCAATATGATTTCAAATCAAAATTTTCTTTAAACCAAATCACAGCATTACATTAAGATGAAAGGTCTAAAAATGGGAAACATTCTTATTAAGCCATTTATGAAAAAAAATTGGGTATTAGAATAGATTTCATTCAAGCCTTTTTATCTAACTTTTGAGGTAGTTAGCTAAGGGTTAGTAGGTTCATTACCTTGTGGTATTTATATTCCCTTTCACTTGGTACATAGTTGTGTTGTGGAAGACCATCACGGAAAAAGTTCTCCACAAGGTTGTGGCTTGTCATGGTAGGAGGGGTTTTATCCCCTTTTCACTCAGTACCTTTTCTATCCTACCAAGGTGTGGCTTGTAAGTAGGATTAAAAAGAATACTATGATAGAATTTCATGGCATTGGTGCTCTACATGATTGTGACTTGTAAATAGTTTGTGTCTGGTGTAAATATCTAAACACCCAATTTCAAAGGTTATGATATTCATACTCCTCTAGCATTTGTTGCTATGGCTTAAATGCCTATATTGAGATTGGCGCTCTATCAGGCTGTGGTCAGGAGAGGGTATGTTCGTGTTCACATTCAATGTTATAACCTATAAATACCCATAATGGGATTGGTGCTCTAGAGGGATGCATCTTATAGAAGGTATGCCCATGTTTGAGGGATCCACTTTCCCTTATGTTGTTGGAAATGGCATGACTTTCACTCTTGGTAGAGGGTTAAGTGTGGCCATTCAAATATATTAAAATTTTAGATTATATGTTCACATATTAAAATTATAATAGCATGGTTATTTTATATTTGAGATTCATGAGATTACCTTGTGTTATTCTTATTATTCCTTGATTATGTGTTTAAAATTATTGTTATGCCATCATTAATATAAAATTCATGTGCATCATGAGCCCCTTCCATGTTATTAGATATACTAGTTTTATCAGTACTTTACCATACTTATACTAACTTGTGTGGTCATTATGTTGATTTATATTATGTTTCAAGGAGCATATGAGGTTTTACAAATTTGATCAACTTTATGTGGACATACTTATGGCTATTGCTAAGGGAATGATTTATTTTATAGGAGAGTAAGGCTAATCGGCCCAGTTAGGCTTTTTGCACTATGTTAAGACATTTGTATAGTTTTGGAAACATTATCATGCCATCTCTCTCTATCTCTCTATATATTTATCTCTCCCTCCCTATCTCTCTCTCTCTCTCTCTCACTCACATGTGCTTGCGCACATGCGTGCACACCCACACAAAAATTCATGATAGCATGCATATTTTATAAGCATTTCAGCCTTACATCAAACATAAGTAAAGTGAATAATCACACCTCTTTGAGGTTTAATATGGTTGTAACATCCTTTAATTTTTATAGGGTGTTTAATAGAGAGAACATATTTTTGTAGAGTTTTTTTTACTTGTAATATACCAATTCTCACATAAGCCTCTATAATTTTCCAACGTAAATTAATCACATGCATTAAAACCTATGTACACCATCTTACTTACAAGACCTTTTTTACATCAATAACATTCATAACCCAAATAAAAAATTACACAAGTTTATAAGAAAAAATAGAAAATTTCACAAGTGTATAACATATACAAGGAAGTAAAAAACTCTACAAAAGGACTAAACATACGATGCATATATCTCCAATAACTAATCAACTTATTTTTCAAATGTAATGAAAAAATTCTAACCATTCTTGTTGGACTTCAACAATCTTAATTTTATTCAGCCATAAAACACTATAAATTTTAATTACCACTATTTGTTTAATACTTGATGTATTATAGTAAAATTGTGTGTGAGCAAGCATAATGTGTGCTTCTCTTATTTCATTCCA
This sequence comes from Tamarix chinensis, assembly GCA_030549775.1. Taxonomy (NCBI): domain Eukaryota; kingdom Viridiplantae; phylum Streptophyta; class Magnoliopsida; order Caryophyllales; family Tamaricaceae; genus Tamarix; species Tamarix chinensis. The sequence continues at coordinate 4,005,796 of CM060171.1, read as the reverse complement.
TTGTTGTAGGTGATGCCCCTCATAAATGTCATTAAAAAATAGCCATGACTTACACCATCCACTTATTGAGGACATTACATTTAGTAAATATCCTTTTATGAGTTATATAGCAAATATTAAAACATCTAAAGAAACGAAACCTATAATACCCAGTTTGCTCAAACCTTAATTACCATACATGATTGGACTAGTAACAATTCTCCTATATACATATATAATATACTATCAAATTCCATTATGTTCTTGCTAATTTTAAATATTTTGTTGATCATTTCTCTCATTTGTGAAAATTGGATGTTATTGCAATTATTTTCATTCGTGTGTTTTCACTTTTTCCATTTCATTCAAAATTTTGAATCGACCTAATGATATTTTTTATTCCATCCACCTATTATATTCATTCATGTTTCACCCATTCCTTCTTAATCGATAAATTGAGAAAAAAATTGTTTACACAATCAAATGATTTTAGCACTTTTTGCCATTTTTGATTCATTAGTCATCATATAAACGTTGAGACCAAATGATTATATATATTAGTCTTTCTAAAAATATTCCGCATCAATCCATGGCAAATTGAACCACTTGATTAATCATTTTGTGTATATGCATAAAAGCACATTTCTATGACTTATTAGTTTTTTATTTTTATTTTTATGTTTTTACTAATTTTCCATTCGTTGAACTTAAAAATAATTCTAATACCCAATATGATACGGACCCAAAGGGGTACTCCTCAGAGGGCCCTAGGGGTACTCCCCCCGGAAGAGCCCTAACTTCACCCAAAAGCTAGCTCAAGGGATGGAGGACTGACGCCCCCATATAACCTGCCCAAGGATCCCCTCAGTAACCGATGTGGGAATCCCACATCACCCACCCCCTTTAGACTGCACGTCCTCGTGCTGCCTCAGTCGGCGATCGGCACGTAAGACTGCAGGGAGGTTTGACTGATGATAGCTTTGGTACCAGATGATACAGACCCAAAGGGGGTACTCCCCCAATGGGCCCCAGGGATACTCCCCCGGGAAGAGCCCTAACTCCACCCAAAATCTAGCTCAAGGGATGGAGGACTGACGCCCCCATATAACCTGCCCAAGGATCCCCTCAGTAATCGATGTGGGAATCCCACATCACAATATTTTTTCACATTTGAATTTCTAAAATTATTCTAGACATTTTCATAAATTTTTATGTTTTTTGAAATTCAATTGATATTTTTTTCAATAAGTGTCCATTATTGGACTTTCTTACAATTTAATTGATCAAAATAAACTATAACTAATCCTCTAGCTAATATTTCTATCATAACTAGCCTCCTAACAAAAAAAATCATATTTTTTTTTAACTTGGGTACCTTTTAGCTAACCAAAAAGTAAACCAAGTACCATAATCATGATTTTATAACATTTTTCTTACACATTCAACCATATTTTAACCTCTTTCTTACAATCCTAATCCTAGAACTAAAGTGAAGCTAAAATAAAACCAAAAACTCACTCAACACTCATACATATCAGATATCACTCTATTTTTCCCACATCATGCATTCCATTACAAAACGCACATAAAATCATAGAGTTTTAGTAAAGCTTAAAATTGATTTCTTTCTAACTTGTAGCAACCTCTCCTCGCTCTATATTTTTTATTTTTCTTTTTTTTTGTTTCTTTTAAAATATTTAATTTCATAATACAACTTTATACAATTTACATCCCTTAAATCTATATTCTTCAAGCTTTATTTTACCTTGACTTTCACTTCCTGACAAGCTACACAATCGTAGCAAAGTTTAATGTTTTTGTGACTTCCAGTAATTACCAAGCATGTACCTTGATTCCTTTACCTTTAATTCATGTTTTTTTTATTGCATTTTATAATTCATCTAGGAACCCCTTTACCCAAGAAACCGTGCCCCTGCCCTCTTATTTTTCCTCTCCTATCTTCCTTGTTGACCATCCCCTACAAAATATCTATTGATGTTAATTATTGGTTCAACAGAAAAATTATACCTTGAATCATTAATTCATCCTCTTTTACCTTCCCATTTACCCTCCAAAGCCTTTATCTATCATTCATTGGTGGTTGTTTATTGTTTTTGTAGTGGTTTTCAAGCCTCTATATTTAAGATTAATCTTTCCATTTCAATTCCTTTCTTTCCCAATTTTCTTATATATTAATTTTGGTTTATCTAACTCTATTATCTTATATTCTTAAAGGCAAACAAGTGGTTTAGAGAAGGATTTGATAGATTCATTATTTTATCTTTGCTAATGAGTTTAGGAATTTTGGTAACTAAACTAACTTTTAGAAATAGGATCATGTGTTAGGTGTTTTATATTTTAGTTTTTGCATGATTAGCTTTATTTTAATTATTAGTCTGAAATAATATCTTATAATATCTTGTATAACATATTTATTCTTCTATGTTATGTTTATAAGCATGAAAATTTGATGATATAATGATTTGTGTGATTTTTGCATTTTTTATGTCTGTTGGAATTGTGATTAATATTCAAAGGGATTGTGGTGAATGTGTAACATAGTCGTGCTGAATTCTCAGTAGATTCATGATGAATGTTTGTAGACGACTCATCCTTATTATTTTATGTGAGTTTTTGGTTGTTTTAAATTCATATAAGTATGCCTTTGTATGTATAATAGGCTATAGAAACAAGGTTATGAATTTTAGAGCATTTAGAGCTAAATAAATTTTTTTAAAGGTTTTAGACACATTTGGACATGGGGATATTGGTCATTACAGAATTTTTTTTAAAGTTTTAAGTGTGAAATTATCTTCATTGGGTATTTTATGTAATTTTTGGTATATCATATATTTGGGTTTAATGTTGTTTAAAGTAAATTATAAATTTTAGAAGTTAAAGGTAATTTTAGGTGAATAATGATATTTTGGCCATTATATGTAAATTCTAAAAATTTTGATACCTAGGTGAATATGATGCTAATAATATAAGTTTAAATAGATAATTTTGACACTTTGATGACATTTGATAAGTGCACCTAGACATGTTAATTAAAATAATTAATTATGCAAGAAAAAGAAACGAGAAATAGATAATTTTGGTACATTGAATAATTTTGGTATTCAATATTTGATGTCCATATTTAAATGTCATCATAATAAAATTATTATCTAATTAAAATCCATAAGCATGAAATAAGCCACTCTTAATATTAAGGTGAGTTAGTTGACCTTAGAAATATTTTTGTCATTCTATGTACCTTTAGATGAGTTATTTGATTTGACCTTATATGTGAACCCTTGGTCAACTTAGATATTGGCTATTGAACCTTATTTAGGATAATGAGAGTTAATGTATAATGATATCTAATTTTATTAGGTCTTTCATGGCGTGAAGCTTAACCTTTAATACAACAACCAAAAATCCTAGAATTTCAATAATTTTTGCAAAACTCATAGTTATTTAAAATAGTAGAGCATAATTAATAGAGTATAAGAAATCTAAAAATATAAATAATAAATTTAACCAAATTAACCATAAGTAAAAAAATAATTAAAAAACTATGATTAATAAATATAATTACCCCTCGTAACAGCAATCGAAAACCTTAGACCTAGAATACCAACAGGTTTTGCCGAACCCATATTTAATTAACATAACATAGCATAATTAATATAGTATAATAGATCTAAAAATATAATGAACAAATTTAATTGAATTAACCATAATTAGAAAATACAATTAAAAACCATAATTAATAAATATAATCACCTCCCCAAATGGAAACTAGAAACCTTACCCGAATTATTTTAACAAACCCATATTTAATTAAAATAACAGAGCATGATAATAGAATATAATAAATCTAAAAACATAATGAACAAATTTAACTAAATTATTCATAACCAAAATATCATAATTAATACAAACATAATTAATAAACCGTAATTAATAAACATGATTACAAACATCATTAATAGAAACATACTTAACATACCATAATTAGATTACCTAATTAATACAGACATAATAACAAACCCATCTACCCAACTAAAACCATCCCCCAAGGCACAAACTATAATTATTAATTAACAAAACATAATTAATGCAAACATAATAATAATTAAGAATTCATAATTAATAATAATCAATAAAAACATACGTAATGCACACATATTTAATAAAACATAATTAATAATTAATAATAACCATTCCAATGGCAAATGATGTCATTATGTCCCCCTATCTTCAACAAAATCTACTAATCTCCCCCTCCCACTCAACAACTTTTGCCGTTCATTACAAAACATAATTAGTTTTAACATACCATAATTAGATTATCTAATTTATATAAACATAATTAACAAACCCATCTACCCACCGAAACCATCCTCCATGACACAAACCATAATTATTAATTAACAAACCATAATAAATACAAATATAATAATAAATAAAAATTCATAATTAATAATAATAATAATAATTAATATGAACATAATTAATACACACATATTTAACAAAAAAATAATTAATAATTAATAATAACCATCCCAATGACAAATGATGTGGTTTTGCCCCTTCCATCATCGGTAAAATCTGTCGATCACCCCCAAGGTAATGTACGCTGTTCCTACTCCCACACCATCGGCAAAATTGGCCGATTTTCGCTCCCCCCCACTCAGTAAAATTTGACACCTAAATCTATGATTCTCTCCGCTGGTAGTTGAAAAAAATATGAAAACTTACGTTGATCAGCCAGACGGTGAGGTTGAGAGAGTGAAAGAAGAAGGAAATGACAGAAAGAGATAGATTGCGAGAGAGTGAAATGAGGAGACAGAAAGTAGAAGGGAGGAATAAAATACACGGACTAGAGGGGCAAAATTGTAAAAAAAAATTATTTTCTTTAGAATAAAAGAGAGATTTCTAATTAACAGGTATGATGAAAAATGTGCTTCTACTATTATTCACCAATAGAGGGGTGACACGTAGTAGATAAACAGGAGTATTACTTGGAAATGTTGATAAGTAGGGCCAGAAATAATTTGAACTAAATATTCTTAAGCTCAGACTTGACTTGTTTAACTAAATAAATAAAGCAACGTAAGTTTTTAATGAGTGGGTCTGTGATCCAAAGCTATAAAATAAACAAAGAATTACTTTCTTGAGCTCAGGTTCTACTCGTTTAATAAACGAATCTAAAATTGATACTTAGGCTCAACTTATTTCACTAAACGAATGAGCTTAATTAAACTCTTACGAGTTGATCCAAATGAAAAAATAAATTGATTTAGCTCATTTACAACCCTAATAGTAATTAATAGAAACCTTTAAAAAGTTAAAAACTAATACCACCCTTGGTTAGGTAAATAACATATCAAGTAAAACCATGTTTCAATCTTTTACTTCTTTTTTTCTTTTTTCTTTTTTATGCGAACAAAGAAGCCTAGGGTGGGCAAGTTTTAATCTTTTAACATGTGGTTAAATTAAGATTTTTTTTTCATGCACCATAGTCTTCTCACTTTGTTCGATATATGCTTTGTCAGCAAAATTTTATAAAAAGATTGATGTTTCTTCATTTTCATAATATATTTATAGATATACTTATTTCCAACAAAATTGTTAGTTGGTAAAAGTTGACCGAATCCGATTCGTGCAAAATCCATCTCGACCCAACTTTGAGCGGAATATAATTGACTCGACCCAAACCCAATTTGTAACCCGATATCAACCCCACATCAATCTGACTCAATAAGACTAAATTCAATATGAATCAGTTATGTTAATAAAAAAATTATACATATCTTATCATATCTTTAAAGCTTTTAAAAAAATATTATTATATATATATTTATATTTTTTTACTTTTATTGTTGATATACTTATTAACCAATGATATTATAATTTTACCCATTTTTCTACATAAAAAAATTAAAATAATAATAATAATAAATAAGTAGCAATTAATGACACATTTTTAATCACATGCTTATATAAAATCAAACTTAATACTTGCTTATGAGGCTAATGAGTTGGATTAATTTTGGTGTTCAATATCCGGTTTGACTCAAATCCAAAGTGATTTGATTTGAGCTAGCTTAGCCCATACCTGCCCTACCCTAATAAGATAACCCAAAATGACCTAAATCCTACCTGCCCTAACCTCGAACTAGCTCAACCTAAACCAAACCCTATAAATTAACCCGATATAATTAAGATATACAGCAACTTGGACCCAACCCGACCTATAAAATTAAATAACTCAAAATGACCTGACCCAACTAACAACCAACTAGTAAAGGAAAATCACTAGCAAACAAACTGACCTGAGGATGACCCACCTTACTAAAACCCCCCCTGCCTGACCCGATTGCCACCTACAGTTGTATTTTAATTTTTCACTAAGCTTAACTCAATCTTTCACTACAATTATGAGTTTATTTTACCATCACAACTCATATCTTTCACCACTATCAAAATCTTTTTTACCAAAATTATACCTTTTTTATTTACAAAATTTAATATTTCATCATCACTCTCTATATATTTCACCAATACATACCTAAAATTTCACTTTTTAAACATATTTTTCAGCATCATTTTCCAAAAAATTTCAACATTGATCTAATTATATTTCACTAATTCCAAACTCCATATGTACCTCTTATATGAGTTGAAAGGCAAAGTGAAAAAGGTTAGACTACCAATGAACGAACATAACAAATGCTAGAAAAAATTATAAGTTTTTGCCAATTTTGAATTCTCAATACTTGAACATGACTTCTCCTTAACAAATCATAACATTTATTTTATTGGAGGCTTTATGAAAGGAACATGCATTGGGTTATTTTTAGTATACAAGCCCAAATTATGTTTTGTCATACTCATTAAGGACCAAAAAGCGTGGTGGTCTAGCTCGAGTAATGAGTTATAGGAAAAACCTAACAAATGTGTTTAGATGGGCCACTAGTTGTGAGTTAAGGCTCTAAAGGTGTGAATTACTACATTAAGATCAAACCAATACCAAATGGTCTAGATGGTGATGGAGACAGCGAATGAAGATTGTCTTTATAAGGTTCAATTTTAGGCTTAACTCTTAGTTTCCATACTAGACCTTTTTCAGATATTAATAATGTAATATACTATACTTGATATTCAAATTGATATAGGAATTGAAATTGTTGAATATAATAAGGAAATTATCCTTGTAACTTAATAGTTGAAAAAGGTGGGCCTATTGTAGCTCATGTTACCTCTTTTGTAACCTCAAAGGAATCCTTTATACCATTTGGATAAGGATTGATAATTTTAAGTGAGTATTCATAATTTTGATGATGAGCATGACATTTTTACATACTTGACTGATAGCAAGGAGCTCAAAAGATCAACGTTATATAGTTGTAGGGTAATTCTTTAGATGATCAAGTGATTTAGTTATTTTAAAGGATAAGGCGGATTTGATAATTTTCTTTCAAATACATTATTTTATTTTTTTAAGACTTTTATTTACTAATTACTTTTTTACTTTCATATTTACCTAAGATGATACTATTACAGCATAAGAGCAACGTTAAAGAGAAATGATTAAGAAGGAGTATGAGAATGCAAAAAGGAAATTATTAAAGAGTTGTATAAATCATACATACATGGCTCTTAAGTTGATGATATTTTTAGATAAAGCTATGATCATGGGTTATACCAGTATCACCATTCTTATCCTAAAAGATAGGATGCTCAAATGTTTTAAAGCACATTTTTTTAGATTAGTGTAGATGTATAATACCTCATTTCTTGAAAACATAAATTATTTAAGATCTTTATTTTTGGAGGTAGATTTCCTTTAGTTTTATGATTTATCTCATCTTTGAAGAGTTTTGAAACATTCCATTCAATACTCTTTGTTCTTTTTCTTCTTTTTTTTTTTTTGGTTTTTGCATTTTGTGAGACTTTCAAGCCACTTTTGACCTCTAAATCTTGTTGATACTCTTTCTTTCATGTGAAAATATGTTATCTTTACATTTTTATGAGTCTCCTAGGTTTTTCAAAGTTTCAAACCAAGTTTTTAGGAAAAAGACATTGTTCATAATTTCGGTATGCCTTAATCATGTGTTTTGAGGCCTACAAGGCTTTTCTAGTTATGTGAATTTCATAAAATTCTAGGGATCATATTATTTTAGTATTATTGAGCAAGATATGATCTAAAAATATTCCATTAATATTTATATCATTTTTGGATTTATTTAGATATTTTTTAATGTAATAAGTCATCAAAGACAAGTTCTTTTCTTCCATCTACACCTAAACATATTAGGTGCAATCCTAGCCTTTAATGTTTTTTTTATGATGAATAATGTGAGCTACATACTATAATACCCCATTTGTAGAAATTCTAATTATAAAATTGATAATTATGTGTTATTAATTATAATAATTATTATAGGATGTTCTATATTGAATTTATTATTATTATTATTATTATTACTATTATTATTATTATTATTATTATTGTTATTATGTGTATTATTGTGGTAAATTAGACTATAAATTTGCTTAGGTTAGAATTTGATAGAATTTGGGTGATTAGATTTAACCCTAGTTTGGACCTTGAATTGTGTTTGTTTAATTGTAGAACCCCAACCTTGTAACCAAGTTGTAATTTTATATTCATCCACACTTCAATCCATGCCTGCTATTGCTTCTTCGTGCCATTTAACTATTCATGCCTCCCTTGCCATTTTTTTCTATGCCAAGTTATGCGACTTGACTACCTTACTAAAATCTTAACCATTTTCATGCCACCATCTTTATATAATCACTAATTCATTCCTCATTTTTATTTTTGACCTAACCTTAATATGAGAACCTTCATTCATACACTTATCCTATTTCTCTTAAGGTCTCATTCGTAGCCTTCCTTGTCTCTCTCCTTTGTTATTTTACATTTTTCATCAAGGCTACCTGTGTTGAACCTTGCATCCTTACTTTGCTCACCTTTAGCTATGCGAATCCCTCACATTTTCACCCTTAGTGTAACACCTTGAGTCGATATAACCACACAAGGGTTACCTTAAAGAGCTTTTGGATTGATTGACTGGCCCCACAAATCAACATAAGTCCTTTCAAAGTGCTTTGTCCTTACTCATACACTTCTTAAGAAATTTTTACAAATTTCTAAAACTTTCCAAGAGGGTCACTCATCTTAAAAATTACTTGATGGCTGGCACACTTAACTATGGAACTCTTAGGAAGGAATAACCAAAAGGATAGTATACTATGTTGATATAAGTAGCCAAATCAATCCTTATAACACTCCACTTAATTTGGGGTATTACACTTAGTTTCATGATCTTCTTGATTTTTTAATCCTTGATGCTACGCTAAACCCTACAAACATGAGCCTTTAGTATTACAACCTCCTCTTCTACATGAAAAACTCACATTGTTACCCCATCCTTTGCATCCAAGCCTCACACCATTCGACCCTTTTTGTGTGACCTTTGGAAGTTGCATTCCCCCTTTCTAAGTGAGAAACTCACATTGCTACTCTCTTCTAGCATGAAGATCTCAGCCTTTACTTGCGTGAACTTCTCCTGTTGTTGCTTCCATACTATGTTGGCACCTCTCATAAATTTTCTTTGCCTTAGTTATCTTTTGTTCCATATCTAATTTGGTTTTGTTAATATTTATATTATTTTATTTTTTTAGATGCTAATATATATTGTTGGGTAATGTTTTCTTAGGCAATCATTGATGTGTTGTGGAGAAAAAAACTATGTTGTGCTTTTGCGTAGATTGAATTTAGGAAAATCTAATCACTTATGAGATGATAGAATTTGTGTGTGAGTATGATAGGTTATTTAGAATTAGAATCATGATAGGTTTTTTATTAATGCAAGTGTTTATGAAAGTGTGTGATAAGGTGAAATCAAGATCTTAAATACTTATCATGTACGTTCTACTTGTTATTTAATATGAAGTATATGTGTGTGGAATTAGTAAAAGGTTAAGGGATGTATCACTACACTTTGATTAGGACATGTAGCCTCATCATGTTATTTTCCTACAATATTAAGTGTTCAATGATATTGTTACAAGTTATAGCTAGGGTTGATATATAACATGATAATACTTAAGCATGATTAGGTTTAGTTTAACGTTAATCTCTATTCACATGCTCTAGGGGTAGAAATGCCTTCTTTTATGTGCCATAATAGTAACTACTATCATAAACATTGAATCATGCTATATAACTACATGTATATTTTGCATGAAATATATGAAATACTAAAAATATATGCTTAGGGTTTTTTATATATAAGTTAATATATAAGTTTTGAAATATATGCATAAGAAAAATATAGTCAATGGCTAAGTCATAGAAATTTTCTACATGCTAAAGTGTTTTAACCTTTTCATGACAGATTTATCATTATAGTAAAGTTTGGCACCAAATTAGATAATATTGTGTAATTAGGGGTTTAAGGAAATTTTATTCATTTATGACCTAATGCGCCTCAAAGTGAATAATTGGAGATAGGATGGCCTTAGTGTATTTATAAGTTAAAATTAATGTTAACTTTCACTTCGGTTTAGATTGTTAACCTTTTGGGTTGACTTGAATTATTGAAAATAAATAAAAATGGTTAAATATGTAATTAGATTTTTTTTATTATGTGATAATTATGATCACCATATAAAACATTAATATATAAAATGGAGACCTCAATTTGGAAATGGTAGCTCCTTAAGGTTAGCTACTCTATGAATACTGTTTAACCCTCATTTTGGTTCGAATTGTTTCGCTAGTGTGTCTTCATGCCCCGGGAAGACCCTCTAATTAGCTCTCTAGACTTCTTAGGGGGTATCAATATGAATAAGTGACCAAGGAGGTATAAGAGTATTATATTACTTATGTGTGCTAGTATGACTTGGTATATGTTAGTATCCTTAGGTTCTAAGGCATAAGAGTATTGTGCTACCTACGTGTGGTAGTATGACCAGGTGTAGTTCAATACCCCCAGGTTGCTATTATTTCCCCATTTAAATAATAAGGATGTATTTTTTAATGGACTTAGCATGCATTGGATTGTTAGTTTGGTACCCTACTTTTGATATTGGAATTGATTTGGTTGGTTGGTTGGTAGAACCTTAGCACGCTACCTTATTAGTTATGGGTTATGATATGGTTATTATGTGTTTTGAGATGGATGCGAAAAGGTTAAGTATTTTGGTTGTTGAGCATGAGGCTTTGATATTATATATGTTATCATATATTATTTGTATATTGTTATCACATGCATATTTCTGATTTAAACATGCATTCTAATTATTATGTGATTATATGCAATATACGTACCCTACCTCTTATAAGGTATTATGATTTACTTAATATAAGAAAGTCTTAATGATAATATATTTATAGATGATTATGTGCAAGCCATAAAGTGGCATGTGATCTATAAGTTTGGTGAGGATTAGTGGGGTCATTAGGAGGAGATTCAGTTATCACAATGGGTTTTTAGATCTAAGAGTTAGGGAAAACCAATGTCGTATCTTTAGATGTTAACTCTTATTTTATTTAGTTTTCCTTTTGAATTTTATACCCTTTATTGTATTTTTATTATTGTCGTTGTACAGAGCATGTTTATTCGTAACCTTTATCTATATTATTATCTATTCTTTCTACTATTTTTTTATTCAACTTATTTTGATCCTCATTACTTGGGATAATAAAGGTAAGGAAACTAAACTCATGCTAAGTGTGGTGGTAACAATTAGCATTTTGAGATTACACTTCATATAACAAAAATTTTAAGTAGTAAATTTGGGGGTGTCACACAAACTCTCTCCCCCATGTGGCACCACCCTTGATGTTGTTGTGGCCAAATTAGTTTTGGCTTCCTTGATGTATTTTACCCTTTTTAATCTTTATACACTAATTTTCTTTTCTTGATAGTATCCCCTAACCTACCATATGATCTTACAATGTCTGCACCACATTTTAAACCTTTGGGAGCTCCCCCTTGGTAGATAAAAAATGACCATTGGCACCACCTTGGTTCACCATCAAAAGCCACCCAATTCCTTTCATTTTCTTCTTTTTTGAACTAGAGATTATTCCATTATTATTTGTAATTAAACAAAAGTGGATTAATCTCAAGGAATAATTGGAAATCATTCTTATATTCAAGATGTGTACCTCTTCTTTTCATTAGATCTAAAGAGCTTAGGCAAACATAACACATACTAAAAGTAGCTAGATTTTGGTGCTTAACATGGTTTGTGGTGGCAACATGTCATTATGCCATGTTTAGATTGATTGAGATTTTTGATCCTTAGGCCTTGATGTTGATCCTTTGTGGTTTTGTTCAATCCATTGATATTATGATGCATGTTGCATTTTGTAGATGAAATTTGATATAAAGCATGCCTTCATTTAAGTGTATTTTGATGCTTTGAATTACACATTTAAGTCTAATTACTTTAGGTGTTCTAGATGTTCTTGGGTGTTCTTGAAATCTTTAAATGTTGATTTTTTTTGGTGTTTACTTAATTAGATGATACCTTGTGGTTCACCATAATTTATAGATAAACTTTGATTCATAACATGTTAGCTAAAGAGCATAATTAAGGGTCTTTAATTTTGGTTGAAAGTTTGAAGGTGTTAGATTTTTCTCTTGGTCTTACTAAACATTAAACATGTTCTTAGCCTAATTATTATCTAATTACCTTATGCAGGGTTAAATGAAGATTAATCATGTTCATGTCAAATATTTTTTGGTGACCTTTAACCATTGACTTTGACCTCAAGAATAGTATCTAAGTGTGAATAGTAATTTCATTTTTTTTGGTGATTATTAATTACCAATATACTTTTTGATGGTTTTCCAATTTAAGCTTCTTAATATAAAATGACATTTACCGCTAACCATGAATAAAAATTTTGAGAAAAAGTTTCCATTTGAAATGTTTTGGCCTTTTAAGTTGTTTTTCGCCATCATTTTGGTCTTTTATGGCTCAAATATGATTTTTTTTCCTTTAACCGATTCTTTAGGATTTCAAATCAATGTTATCTTACCTATTTTGACTTGAGTGGCTTTTATACCTTTAGTTTTTAATGTTTTTGGATTTACCCTTGATCTTCTTGCATTGGCATGTGCACCTTAAGTAATAGTTTACTTGTTTGGCTTTTAAGTTTTACAATGTTATGTTATAGTTTTAGATTTTTTTTGGTGGTCTTCTATGCATTTATAAAGTATTTTGGTCTAACATCTTTGATTATTTTGGGGCTTCATGCCTTGAAAACTTGGGTTTAATACTTAATCCTTAGGATCCTTGTAATCAGTTTGATATTTGATAAACTATAAATCATCTTATGCCGCTATGCATTGTGTGTTATTACTTAAACATTACCTATTTTATATTGTGTTTGTTTGAGTTTATATCTTGAATTCTTAGAAGTTTCTAAGCCTAGGGTTAGTGAGTTGTTTATAATCTCATATATTAGGTGTAGTTTGCCTATATATATTTCCTCGAGTAGGAACTTGAATAAATTATAGTTCTCTTCCTACTCGCCTTTTCTTACAACCTTTTAGGCATGCCAACACTTAATAGATTAGTATCTAGGTGGTGGTTAGTCATAGAGGTCAGATGTTGTATCCATTAATTCATTTTCCCCCATTGTCTATTACATATGGGTGTGGAATTTATTGCCCTTAAATACCTTACATCCTTGTTATGGTTGCTGCTATGTTGTATATAAATAGTGAAGATCTAGGGTAGTTATGTGTTGTATCATTGGCTTAATTTCCCTTATTCATGATTCATAAGTATCCCGGTTGGTGTTATATAAACGTAATATGGAAGTTGTGTGTTCCCTAGTTTTTATCGTGTTTGATGTTGTATAACAACATAATATTGTGTTAGCATGGAAGAATGAATTAACGTTACAAGTGAGTGTGTGTGTGTGTGTGTTCTATCATTTCTATGTATTTGGTACAAATTTTTATAGGTTCAAATGCCTTTAAGTGTTTCATGAGGTTTTGGGGTTTGGCATAAATAGTATGAATAGTGAGAATTGTATGAATAGTGTGAATAAACTTAATGACAAATCTCCTTGGAGCGTGTTTTCTAGTTTTTTTTTTCTAGCTCAAGCATGATTTTAGGTTCCTTATGTGATGCATGTTATCGCTTTTAGCAGATATTTTTAATCAATACATTTATTCTATGGATACAAAGCTTTTTCTTTAGGATTCTATGTTATAAGTTTAGTTATAGGAGTTTGTGTCAGGATGTGGACTTGGAAATGTGTTTTGGAATACTATTTCTCTTTGACTCTATTATATCCTAGCCCAACTCTATTTATATATAATTAAACATTTTGTATTGTTACTTGTTTTTCTTAGTTATTCTTGTTATTTTTTTTATTATTATATGTGAGCTTTGATTGGGTATTTGATGCACAAAATAACATAGTTTTGGATTGTGCAGGTGCTAAAGAAGTTTGATGTTGGTATTATGCATTTTGTGATAAACACCAGGGGGTTAACAAACACCGATCATGTTTATTCACAAGATGTTTTGGTTAAATGCAAAGAGTAAGGAAAACAACATGGGGGTATCGTGCTTCCTAACATGGACTGTGTTTTTTAGTGACTTTACAAAACATGTTATTTTACCCAGCATGATTTTATCTTATATAAAAGTGATGAGATAAAACCCTACCCATCATTGGTATATTTGTGTCATTGGTTGATTGATTTGTTGAATCATCTTATAATTACATAAGTGCATAAATAAAGATCTTTATTTTTCCCTAATTGTTTCATCTTACTATTGGATTATCAAATTTTCAATTTTCTTATTAATTTTGATATTGATTCGGATACATTCAATCCACGTTATTTGGCAATAATTTGGTATCAGAGCAAGGTTGTTGAAGAGATTTGGTGTTTCGGATGTCTATAAGATTTGTTATTGAGAAGTTTAGTTAATCCGTCAATTTTAGATTATGGAAATTGAAGATGCATATAATTATGATTCAAAACAAATTGGAGAAATATTTATTAGATCATTCGAATAAGTTAGAATCGATGACAAATGAGAGCTTTGAGGAGGTAGATCTGAAGGTCCTCTTTAACATGCAACTTTGTTTGTTTAATAAGGTATTGTGAGAAATGTCAAATGAATTGATAGTGGTTGCTTTATAATTGAAGCTTTAGTTATTGTATATGAAAATTTTAATAGTGAATCAACTATTTTTTTTGGTAAATAATTGGGATTTATATTACCAAAAATAAGAGAATAAGTACATGCTCAAAGCTGTGCTT
This sequence comes from Tamarix chinensis, assembly GCA_030549775.1. Classification (NCBI taxonomy): domain Eukaryota; kingdom Viridiplantae; phylum Streptophyta; class Magnoliopsida; order Caryophyllales; family Tamaricaceae; genus Tamarix; species Tamarix chinensis. The sequence continues at coordinate 3,990,488 of CM060171.1, read as the reverse complement.
TAACTAAGTCGAGCAATCAAAGTAATTCAAAACTTGCCTATATATCAAGTTTCTATTACACAAACTTAATCTACTATGAATCCTTCCAATGATATCTTTAACTACTAATCTTGGAAGTGAAATCTATGATCTAAATATGGATAGATTACGCCCTCTACAAATGTTGTATATCCCAGCATCAATAGTGGCTCGAATCAATCTCCTATATGCAGCACTTCGATCTGCAGCTTCAGATAGTTTACAAATAAAATTTGACCAATCCAGAGGGTAAAGAGCCAGCTCTAACCACTCAAATAAGAGTTTCTAGCACAACTTGGCAAAAGCACAATGCACAAATAGATGATCTAAAGTCTCCTCATGTTCACCACAAACACCACATAAGTTCTGAATGCTAGGTATCCACTGAGATAACCTTGCCTTGGTGAGAAGCGCATTATGAACTACTAGCCAAGAAATAAACTTATGGTTGGGGAAGCCATCATGTTTCCAAACAAAAGCATACCCAGCCTGAGGAGGTCCCTTGTATCGAATAACATCATAGGCCTTATGAATTTGGTAATGTTCAGAACCACATTAATCATCGATAATTGCAGTGAGAAAGAGACGTCTAAGCTTCAGTACACATCGAAAGATCCACGATTGATGCACCTTCATAGCCAATTCATGGAAAGGTTTGTTTTTGATATAATAATCATGGACCTACATTATCCATAATCCCTCTTTATGATGAACAATTTGCCACAACCATTTCCCCATTGCTGCTAGGTTCCATTTCATTAGATCATAAATGCCTAGACTTCCCTCCCATTTGGGTAGACAAACAACCTTCCAGGAAACTAAAGTAGTGTGTTCCTCCAAGTTTCTTGACCAAAGAAATATTTTGCAAATTTTCTCAACGTACTTGACTAGATCAGCAGGGAATAACATGACTTGAGACCAAAATCTAATGGTTCCCATAAGGACAAAGTTAATGAGTTTTACTCTCCTAGCATAGCTTAGAAGCTTCCTAGGCCAGTGCTTCACCTAAGACAATAACTTGTCAAGTAATACTTGATAGTGCTGCATACCAAGATAGTCATTATCCATAGGAGTACCCAAATATCTAAAAGGAAAAACGCCTTCAACACAAAAAAAAAGATCCAGCAAGGCTTGTTTAACCTCAGTAGTAACCCCATAACAAAACAAGGAACTTTTGATAGGGTTAACTTTCAAACTAGAACAGGAGGAGAAAGTAAGGAAAGACTCATGGAGATGTGTGGTAGAAGCTACATCACCTCGATAGAAAAAAAGAAAATTTTCAGTAAAAGTAAGGTTAATGATCGTCATATCAACACACCTAGGGTGACCTTTAAAATCCACCTTGTTCCACAACTATTTCAAAAGCCTATGCAAATAGTCCATTGATAGGACAAAAAGATAAGGGAAAATTAGATCACCTTAACGTAAACCTCTTCAACTAAGGAATGGAGGAGTAAGAGAGCCATTAATGTTGATAGATAACCTAACTGTAGAGACATACTAGATTATCATCTCAACAAAATTCCATGGGAATTGAAAAGCAAGCAAAACTTTCTTGAGAAAACCCCACTCTAGAGTATCATAAGCTTTCTACAAATCTACCTTCAACATCATTCGAGCACTCATTTTTCCTATTGTAATTCTTAAGAAGCTCAGAATCCATGAGTATGTTGTCGTATAAGACCCTATCCTTAATAAAAGTAGACTATGAATGATCCACAACCTCATATACCACCTTCTGCAACTTATTTACAAGGACTTTGGAAAAGATTTTGTAAATAACATTGCAACATGCAATGGGTCAAAAATCTTTTACCTTGCAGACACCCTAGAATTTGGGGATAAGGGTGATAGATGTATGGTTGATCTATTTTAGTAGAAACTAATTCCTCCAAAACAACTAGACAGCCTCACAAATCTCATCTCCTATGATGCACCAATATCTCTTATAAAATAAGGCATTGAAACCATCCAGACCTGAAGCTTTAAGATCTCCTATCTCAAAATATTCCTTCTTGATCTCTTGAGCAGTGTGAATTTGTAATAAAAAACTTGAACTTTCTTGTGTCAAAAAAGGACCACTTTGATAAATAGAATAATCAATACTTTGGAGGGAAGTACAAGATTGTCCAAGTAGCTTCTTATAGAACTCAGTGATGGTTAAAGCAATGTCATTCTCACAAGAAATTACTGAATCATCATCAATTAATAACTTGAAAATAATTGAATCAAATATTGTCAAAGGGTATAATTCATGATCGTAAATTAGGTGAGGGTCAAACTTTAAAATTTTATTTGGATAAGTTTGATTATATTGTGATGGATTTGTATAACATATAAGTTAAACTTGATAATGAAGATTTGACCATTATACTTTTATGTTATTTTCTTACAAGCTTTAAGCATTTTTGTGAGACTATTTTATATGGGAAGGATAAGTTAGTCCTTGAGGATGTAAACTCAGCCTTTTTGCAATAGGAGTTGATTGATAGCCATTTAATTGGCGGTGATACTTTCGGGGTTTCAAACAATGAGGGACTAGTAGCAATGGTGATGAATCAGGAGCGAAGGTTTGGTAACCTTAAATAATCTAGATCTAAGTTGAAGTGTTAGCATAAGAATGTAATATGTTATGAGTGTCACAAGAAGGGGTATATTAGGAAGTTTTGTCATAATAGGAAGCTTGGTGCTAAGTTTAGTGATTCATTTGGTATGCAGGATGATTTTTTTGTTCCCCTAGATGACAATGATGGAGATATATTGACGCCTAGTGATAGACATACCAAGATTAATGATTTATGGACATGGGATCCTAGGCGTTCTTACCATATATGTACCAATCAGAGTTAACTTCAGACATATGAGGTGGCTCGAGATGGATTTGTCTTGGTGGCAATGATGTTGCTTGCAAAGTTGCTAAATTAGGACAGTGTAGGTGAGGATGCATGATGACATGTTCAAGACACCATCCAAAATGAGACTTTCCCCTAAGATGACTAATAATTTCATCTCTTTGAGTTTGTTAGATTGCAATGGGTACTAGTGTGTTATTGAGGATGATACCCTAAGAGTTACAAAGGGGGCTTTGGCGGTGATGAAGAGGAAATAGGTGAGGACATTGTATGAGTTTGTAGGTGTTGTGGGAAAAGATATTATGACAACCTCGAGTATGATAGACTTAGATTTTATGAGACTTTGGCACATGAGATTGGGAAACATGAGTGTTAAGAGATTGGTCGAGCTCTCTAAGAGAGGAATGTTGGATGGATCAAGTATAAGTACTATGGAATTTTATAAGAATAGTGTGTTTAAAAATCATAAGTTGATTAGTTTTTCGACAGCTAATCATAGAACGTGAACACTTCTTGAGTATATCCATTCAAATTTATGAGGTTTAAAAAAGTGGTTTCCAATGGAGGTTCGCGATACTTACTGACATTTATTGACAGATTCTCTAGAAAGGTATGGGTGTTATTTCTTAAAGCACAAGAATTACATGTTTAGTGTTTTTAAATAGTGAAATACCTTATTAGAGAAGTAGACTAGGAAGCAAGTCAAGTGTCTTAGGACATAGAATAGTTTTGAGTTCGTTAAGTAGAGTTTCACTGAAGTCTACTAATACCATGGGATAGCTAGAGACCCACTTGTATTGGGAGACCACAATAGAATGTGGTTGGTAAGCAGATCAATAGGACCCTTTTAGAGAAGACTCATTATGTGTTAACATAAGAAAGAGTTAGGTAGAGTGTTTTGGGCTAAGGCGATTTACATGACAATATACCTGGTGAACAAGTCACCCAGTTAGATGATTAAGTTGAAGATACATGATGAGTTGTGGTCTAATAAGTCAAATTATTACATTGACTTACATGTCTATGGTAAACTTATGCCTATGCTTATGTGAATAATGGTAAACTTATGCTTATGATTATGCTAATGTGAATGATGGTAAACCTGAGCCTAGAGCCAAGAAGTATACCTTTCTTAGATTTGCATCTGGAGTGAAGGGGTATAAGTTATAGGATCTAGTAGCATCCAAGTTCTTGACTGACATAGATGTTAACTTCAATACATCTATATTCCTCGAAAAGACTAAGTATTGTGATGGTGTGTCTAAGGAGGTAATACATGATAGTGTTTTGGGCTAGGTGGAGGTCGAGGTTGAGTTAATTGATAGAGACCCTTTTGATAGACCCACTATTCCTAAAGTGGGGGGATCCCAATAGTAAGTGGAGCAAAGGGGATTTGCTCTAAGTGGAGCATGGAGGATTGTTAAGCCTCTAGTCAAGTATGGTTTTGAAAAATCAACAAGCTATGCTTTATCTAGTGTAGGGAAAATTGTTGATGAACATGAGGCAACATCATTCTTAGAGAATATTGAAATGCCCCGAAAAATTATAATCTTAAATATTATATTTAAATGATATTTTATCATAAAGATTAATTAAATAAATTATTTTGATTAAAATAAAAGGAAATTAATTAGGAAAAATCAAGAATAAATTTATAAGTATGTTAATTAAGAGAAATTGGGTATTTCAGAGCGGTTGATCCTTTCGGACACGCTCTTTCGTTTAAAATATTTTTAAGTTGATACCACAAGTGGTATCAAAGCAGGTTTCGACCATGCTCTTCTACTTTTAAACTTTTAAGTTGATACCACAAGATGGTATTGAAGTTGATTTCAACCAAGCTCCTTGTTTTTAAATTTTTCTTTAAGCTGATACCACAAGGTGGTATCAGAGCTGGTTCCGATAACCACGCTCTTGTTCGAAAATTTTTAATTTAACCAAGTGTTCCTTGTTTTAAAAACATTTACGCTCAGAGTTGGTTTTAAAAACCATTTTCTATTTTAAATGATTAGCTGATACCACAAAGTGGTATCGGAGTGGTTGGTCCTTCGGACACGCTCTTTCGATTTTAAAATTTTTAAGTTGATATCATAAGTTGGTATTGAATCTGGTTTTGACCGTGATCTTTTGTTTTTAATATTTTTAAGTTGGTACCACAAGTTGGTACCAGTGAGGTTGATCTTTTTAATTACGCTTCTTCTTGAAATTATATTTGGCTTACGAGTTTCTTTGTTATTAGTTTTGAAGCGTGTTTCGGTATCTTTTGGTTTTAATCTTTTTAATTTGATACTAAGAGTAGTATCATTTTCAAAATGAATTGGGATTAAAAAGTTCTCCTTGAATTGAAATCGTTTTTAAACCAAAAAGAATTCATTTATTTTAAAATATTTTCATTCCGGCCACAGTGAGAAGAGAAGGGTAGAATTTTAATTAAGTTTATTCTTAAGGGGGTAGTTTTTACAAGTATTTTTTTTTCTTTTGTATGGTGTCCTTATTTCCGTTGATTTAAATTTTCTTTGGTAAGTTTATCCCTAAGGGGATAGTTTATATAGATAGTAATGTTATTTTGGTTTTCTAACAACTTAGAGCATTTTCTCCCTAACCCTAGGCACTCCCGGAGACTTCGGGGGCGAAGTCTGTTTTTAAGGGGGTAGTAATGAAATGCGCCGAAAAATTATAATATTAAATATTATATTTAAATGAGATTTTATCATAAAGATTAATTAAATAAATTATTTTGATTAAAATAAAAGGAAATTAATTAGGGAAAATCAAGAATAAATTTATAAGTATGTTAATTAAGAGAAATTGGGTATTTTAGCTAATTAAGGATTTGTATTTTAGAAATTAACTAAATAAATTATTTTATTTAAAATAATGAGGAGAAAATAGTTTCAAATTAATGTTAATTTTATAAATAAATTAATGGAAGAAAATTAGGGTGTTTTGCTAATTAAAATGGAATTTATGGAAAATCTTTTAAAAATCCTAATTTAGCCTAAAAAGGGATTTAAATATTATTTTATTTAAATATTATTATTTTAAATATCCTAAATATTCAGATTAATTTAATTGACCCTAACCTAAATTTTCTCCTTTCCTTTTTCCCTTTTCTTTTTCTTTCTTCCTTTTTCCTTTTCTTTTTCTTTCTTTTTCTTCTTTTTCTTTTTCCTCTTCTTTTTCCCCGGTTGGGCTGCCCTCTCCCGCGGCCCAATCTTTTTCCCCCTCTTTCTTTCCCTCGGCCCAGCCCGTGCCCGCGCGTCCTCCTTCCACCCTCCGCCCCGTCGCGTTTTGGCTCCTTTTACACCGAAATGCGTCGTTCGTTTTAATGACGCCCTCGACCGTGCGCGAACCGGCTCGGTTCTTCCCCTTTTCTTTTCTTTTCCCGGCCGACCCGACCGCCTCCCTTCCTTCTTCCTTCTTCCTCCTTCCTCCTCCGTCGCTGCGACGCAAGCTTCGACCCCATCAATGGCTTCTCCGGCTACGGTGATTAATACCGGTCGTTTCTTGTCTCATTATCTTCCTCTTAACTCCAAGAATAAATTGGCGTAATTATTCGACGTTATCTCTCGCCCGTTTCCTCTCCCCAGCCCCGCGAACCTTCGACCGAAACCAAGGAATCGTCGGCCGTTTTCTGCCACCGGCCACCCAAATTCTTGCATTTAACACTTCCATGTCGACCTCCAGCTCCTCTTTATCCATTCCAACATCTATAAATAGCCTAATGGTAGGACTTTTGGATTTCTTTTCTTCCCCGAAACCCTCGGCCCGAGCTGCCGCCACCCCAACTTCGACTCCTCTTCCGCCGCCTTCATCCAACTTCAGTGCCACCTCCGCATTCCAAATTTTTCCCTGCAACACCCTCTACTTAACCAAACTAATTTCAACCTTCGATTATTCTTGTACGAGCCTCAATAGCCGTGCTAAGTTGGCTGCTCATTCTCGCCGGAATTTTGACCCCGAAACCTTAAACCGCCTTCCACCGCCGTGCGCCGCCACCTTTGGCTGCACCACCACCATCATTTTGTCCCTCTCCTCCTGGGCAACAATAAACACCTCTTATATCACCTCAATTCTCCCTATCTTTTTCCCAACATCCATCTTTGTCTATGTTATTCTATTTTTCCGGCCGCTGCCGCCGCCGCCGTGAACCACCGCTGGTGCCACCTATCCCCACCAACTTAAGGTTGAATCCTAGACCCTCTCAACCATTTTCCATATTATTATAAGCCTTGATTTAATTTATTTCAATTATTTGCATATAATTACCATTATTATTATTCTTAATATTTATATTCTTAATATGTTTTATTATTATTTGATGTAAAATTTATGCTGAATTGTACTTGCAGGATGGAGAGTGGTAATAAAACAATTTTATTGTTAGTTTCGAAGTTTAAGTTATTAATTGAATTATTATAGGATTATTATCATTCTTATTATTATTGTTAATATTATAATTATTAGAATAATTATTATTAACGTTTTATTATTTATGCTGGAAAATCTTAGGCCCTAATTTTGTATTAATATTCACACTTATTTATTTTAGTATTATTGTTTCTATTGTTCTTATAACTATTAATAATAATATTATCATTATCTTTATTATTTTAATATTATTATATATGTTATTAATTTCATTATTAATATTAAATAAATGGTAAGTCATTATCTATTTGAAAACTTATATTTTATTGTTATTATTATTATTATTATTATTATTATTATTATTACTGTTATTTAGATTCTCATTGATATTAGTTTTATTAATTTTGATATTATTATATTAGTATCATTATTATTATTAGGGTAAAGTCTTGAATCCTATATTATAAAGGTTTATAATATCTCTATTATTTTTTATGTCTTTAGCAAAGTTAGAATTTTGTTAAGGTTATTTTATTAGTATGTTATTATTTGGTCAAAGCCCTAAGGAGGCGTAGGAACGTGCTCCAAGACCGGTGTCGTTTCAGGTAAGGGGTGCTAAGGCCTTTTATGTGCTAAGGTGCATTGTGTGCCTCGTATGCTATGCATTCTATGTTTATGATTATTAATTATGCCGTATATGCTATGACATGGAGTTGAAGTATGTTTTCGTATGGCATGTGTATTATTTGTGTATGACCCTGTAAGACATGCATGTGAGGATGTTGATATGATTTTATGTGGGAGAAAGGATGAAAAAGGAGGATGGAGAAAGAAGTTGATTAAGGGATGTGAGTTGACCTAAGTATTCCATTGATTCATGAGTAAAGGAATAAAATGGAGAATTTTAGGGTTTCGTGTGTGAGAATCTGATTTATGATTTTTGAGGTTTTTTATGGAGAATATAATTTATGGTTTTATATGGGGAAGTTTAATTTATGGTTTGTATGGTTTTGTGGGAGACAATATAATTTATGATGTTATATGGGATAATTGAATTTATGGTTTGTTAGGGAGAATCTAATTTAAGACGTTATTTGGGGAGAATGTAATTTATGACATTATATGGGAGAACCTAATTTATGATTTGATTGGGAGAATCTAATTTATGATTTGTTTTGGGGGAATCCAATTAATCCAAATTATGGTTTTGCTTGGGAGATTCTAATTTATGATTTTATGTGGGAGAATCTAACTTATAGTCTTGTATGGGAGAATATAATTTGTGGTTATGAAAGGGGAGAATCTAATCAATGGTATTATGTGGAAAAAATCTTTGGGTTTTATATGATTTGAATCTTTGTGTTGGTATGGATTGAATTCAGGGTTTTGTGTGAATGAATCTTTGGGATGTATATGGTTTGAATCCAGGGTTTGGTATGAATGAATCTGTGGGTTATGTGGATTGAATTTAGGGTTTTGTATGATGAGATTTTGGGTTTTACATAATGGTTAATGTTTGCATGGTTGAAATTAGGGTTTCACATGGAATTTTAGGGTTTGCATGAAAAAGGTTTGAAGGTTAGTATGGGGAGATTAATGTCTGCATGGGTATGAAATTTATGTGTGGAAAGTTAATTTGGGATGTAAGGAAGGTAATGTAAGTGTTGTTTGGGTGTTTGAGCACTTGGGATGAAAAATAGCATGTGGAGCAAATTAAGGGTACAAAGGAGACTAAATTAGGGTTTTGGGATAAAACCCTAGAGTGAGATGTGAAGTAGAATTGGAGGATAATTGTGAAGGGAGCGATCTATGCATGTCTAGGGTTTAGTGGTAGCACGTGTGTAATTGGTGAATAAAGTATGATGATGAATATGGAATTTATGATTTATGATTCGTGCTTGTACATGGTGAAAACCTTTGAATAAGATACTTAAGACATTAATCATGTAAAGTGTAAGATGTTGAGACAGGCCCAGACCGATCCACCGGCATAATAGTGGCAGGGAATGTTTTCCCTCGTGACCGATCCACCGGCTAAAATAGTGGCAGGAAATATTTCCCTCGCGACCGATCCACCGGCTATAATAGTGGGGGATCCCGAGCTCAACAAAACAAAACGTTATATGTTGAAAGATATGGGAATACACTAATCACTTAAAGTGGAACACCGTACGAGAAGGGGCCAGACCGATCCACCGGCTATAATAGTGGCAGGGTATGTTACCCTCGCGACCGATCCACCGGCTAAAATAGTGGCAGGGAACGTTTCCCTCGCGACCGATCCACTGGCAAAAATAGTGGGGTTCCTGTAATCGTATGGACTTGAATAAAAGTATGGTGTGACATGATTCCTGATAAGAGATAAACTAAGTAATTGAGTCGGATTATATACATATGGGCCTTTATACTTTTACTTGGATGATCACATGAATTATGTTATCATGTTTATGATCTTTTATTCTTATGCATGGATTATGTGCTTATGTGTCGGCCTTAGTACTCGGTTACCTTACTCAGTACGTAGCGTACTGATCACCCTTTTTATGGGTGCTGCTCATTCCCACGAGTAGTATGCCTTCTGAATTTGTGCAGGTGGGCGAGATATCAGTTGGGGCTGAGTGTTGAGCGTGTTTGGCTCGAAGTTCGAGAGTGTTGTGGCCGTATTCATTCTTTACGCGATTTCATTCCTTTTGTTATTTCTTTGGTATAGTATTTACCATTTTCTGATTCATTACTCGATTGAGTATTTTAATGAACCTTTTATCGGTTGTAAGTTTAATTCTCTTTTGGAAATGAATTACATTTCTTGATGCGTACTCCGATTTTGTTTTTACAACCGTTTAATGCTTATTTGGAAATTGGATTGTATTGATTATTTCTTTTCTTAGCCTTAGCACTTGGTACTGGAACGGTCGGAGAGAACCGGTCTGGTACTAAGTGTGGCGGTAACATTTCCAGAATTCACAGGTTTTCAGTGCTTCTAATTTAATTGCTTCCGCTTTTAAGAAGAAAAAAAATTTAGTGAATTTTGGGGTGTTACAAATATTATGAGTTCTGATTTCGGTGAGTGGTGTATTGCTATAGAGGAGGATATGGATCCCTTATTAAAGAATAAGACATGGAAACTTGTTAAGGCACCCAACAAGAAGAAGATAGTTGACTATAGGTGGGTGTACAAGTTCAAATAAGGATCCCTAAAGGTCAAGAGACTAAGGTAAAATGCTCATTTAGTTGCATGTGAATTCATTCAAATTCTAGGTTTAGACTATAATGAGATATTTTTTCCTATGTGTAGATATGCTTCTATTTGTACCTTGCTCACAGTTGTGGTTATGCATGATCTAGAGTTGATGCAGTTGGATGTTAAAACTACATTTTCGTATGGTGAGCTCAAGGAGGAGATTTACATGAGTTGCCTTGATGGTTTTGATGTTGAGGGGGTGCATGATCATGTATCACTATTGAAGAGGTCACTGTATTTTCTGAACTAGTTTCCTAAACAAATGGTATAAATGATTTGATTAGTTTATTCTTAAGCATGGTTTCTTTAAGAGTGTGTATGATGGATGTGTGTACTTGAAAAAGATGGAGGGACATCTCACTTGTGTATCTTTTTCTATATGTTGATGACATGCTTATGGTAGCAAAAGATATATTTGATATACATAAGGTGAAGACAATGTTGAAGAGTGAGTTTGAGATGAAGCATCTTGGAGCTGCAAAAAGGATCCTTGGCATAGAGATCATAAGAGACTGTGAACGAAAGCTTATATATTTATCACAAGAGTCCTATGTGAATAAGGTGTTGGACATGTTTCACACGATGGATTCTAAGTTAGTGGGCACTCTATTGGCTACTCATTTTAGATTATCAACTTTTTATTGTCCTAAGTCTAAATAGGAAGAGGAGTTCATGGCTACTATTCCCTATTTGAATGTTGTTGGTGGTAGCATGTACGCTATGGTGTGTATCTAACCTAATATTGCTCAAGTTGTTAGTGTTGTGAATCAATATGTGGTGAATTCATAGAAGGCTCATTGATAAGTAGTAAAGTGGATTATGAGGTACTTGAAGAGTATAACAACAACTTTTATAGAGTATGGGAGATCAACTAATTCATTAGTTGGGTTTGTGGACTCTGATTATAGTGGAAACCTTGATAAAAAGAGGTCCACTAATGGATATGTACTTTATCTTAATGGTTTAGCTATTAACTAGAGGTCTACCTTACGGGAGGTGATGGTCTTATCTAGTATTAAGGCAGAGTATAAGGCTATGATAGAGGCCTTTAAGAAATTCGTGTTGCTTGATGGTTCAGTATGTGAGTTGGAGTTTGGTCATGGTGCTCTAGTCATTCAATGTGATAGCCATAATGTTATCTATTTAGTGAAGGATCATATTTCTTTCTATCGTTGAATGAAGCACATTGGCATTAGGTATTACTTTATCCGATGTATTGTTATTGCTAATAAAGTTTTGTTGGAGAAAGTGGGTACTTTGGATAATCTAGCTAGTATGCTAATGAAGCCACTAACCATAGGTAAGTTTGAGTGTTCTCTAACTTGATCAGTGTTCATATGACATGAGGCCCTTTGTAGAGATAGGGTTTTTTTGGAGGTCTTTATATGTCATGCGTCACAAATACTACATCAAGGAGTAGAATTGTGAGTTATGGTTTGGCATTTGATGCACACTATAACATAGCTTTAGTTCATGCAGGTGTTAGAGAAGTTTGATGTTGGTGTTGTGCATTCTATGATAAACATGGGGGGTCCTTGTTAACAAACACAAACCATGTTTATTCATAAAATTTTTTAGGGTGATTTTTTGAGCAAATATTGATAGTAAGGAAATTAACACAAGGTCCCATATTTTCCAACACGAGCCATGTTTTTTTAGAACTTTACGAAACACATTATTTTTCTTATAGGATTTTATTTGATATAAAAGTGATATAATAAAACCCTAGATGTCAAGTTGTATGAGCTAATAATCTTCTTCTTCTCCATATAATTTTTTTTTTTAGAGAATTGTTGATTTATGTGATTGTTTAGTTGATTTGTTGGTCATCTTGTAATTACACATGTCCATGAATAAAGATCCCTTTTTTTCTCTAATTATTTTATCTTATGATTAAATTATCAATCGATAATTATCTTATTATTTCCGATATTGTTTCAAATCCATTTACTTCACATTATTCTACAATATTATATCTAAAATACCCCAAATTTTAGCTAACCCTAATTTTAAGTAATTAATATTGTAACCTAATTCTAATCTTAGAAATTCTATATTTCTTTTTTTACCCCAACCTAAAATATCTTCACTTAGATTACTTAACCTAAATATAAACCTAAACCTTTTCCCTTTTTCTTTCTTCTCCCCACTTACTGGTTGAATATTTTCCTTCGCTTTGGTTCCCTTACCTTGCATGCAAATATCCTTGCTAAAGCTTAGCCTTACCTCTACCACATTTAATCTAATCACACAACCAACCCTCTCCGCCCATGATTTTCTTGTGATTGGCCTTACCGTCCATCTGCTACTCTCACCCTCTCCCCTCGAGCATGCGTGTATATATATATATATACACCTACTGATACACTCCTTCTTTCCTTTCTATACTTTTTTGTTGAAACTAGCACCATCTTATAACTTCTTCTTCTACTTGATGCAGCAAAAACCACAAAAAAAAGCACCTCCAACACTCCCAAATGAATCACCCCACTCCCCTTCAGTCATCCTTAGCCATTAGCCAAAACAATTGATGCGATCCCTCCCCTTCGGTATCCTGCACCATAGCCCCCACCTCATCTTTTATTGCCTCCACCATAATTACCTTCTCCTTTTCCTTCTCGTTGTTATAGCCACTTTAACCAAATCCCAGCACCACTCTTTTGGTAGCCACAACCACAACCTCCCTTCGACCTTTTAGCAACCTACACCACATCACACACTCCACCACGCAACCCCAACACCACCTTGCTTTGGCCAAAACAACTGGTGCCCACCTCCCTCCTTTATCCTAGCCCACCATTACCTCCTTTTCACCTTCAAATCCTTTGGTCATTGATCATCCCATAGCAATGGTATCTTTTTTCGTTTCTATCATCCTTAGCATTGCATAACTTGTTGTCTCTCCTATAGTTAGTTGGGCAAGTTTTTCCGATTACTTTCAATTTTGTTCTCCCTTTTTTCACCCTTCCTTTTCATTAACATTCCTTAGCTATATGGTTAAATCCTAATGATATTTTATTATGATTTCTTAAGTGATTTTCCTAAGGTTTCATAAGAGGAAAATTAGGATTTGCAAGCTTAGAGACCGGAGCCCTTTTTAGTAAGGATACTTGTCATAGTTTAGGGTTTTGATTGCTAAGTGTTATGCATTTTTTTTCTTATCATACCATGTGAATGTCATTATGTGAATTAATATATGTTGTTAATGCTATGTCATGCATTTGGTATCATATGATAGACAATGATTTAGTAAAGATTATGCGGTATAGTTACTTAAAGTGAAAAAACCCTCGATGTGGAATATGGTGTTATTATGAGCTTATTACTGATATATCAGACTTTGAAATGAGTATGATAAGGTCAATGAAGAAAAATGTTGATTGGAGGATAATGTGACCAAACATATAAGATTTTCATAAAATAGATCTTCAGAAAGTTTTAAATTAAAAAGATTTTCGGAGCTTATTTATGGATTTCTTTTAGAAAATTAATTTTCTTCCGTTTTACCCTTTTTGGTTTGCGGAAGATAGATTTCAAAAATTATTTAAATTAGTCTCAATCTATTATAATTTAATTTAAATATTTTTTTATATGCTTTTAAATATTTTTTGAGGTCTTATAATGTATTTTTGTAAATAAAATAGATCTTTACGTTTGTTGGTAATTTCTTCCAAAAATATTTCTGAAATTCTTTATATAGCTCTTTTATCAATTTTATGCCTTCGGATCCTTATGAAATAATTTTTTAGATAAAATCATCTATGAATATTTTTAGACTCAATTGTGTGTTTGTATTAGTAAAAGAAAAACTACCTTAACTAGCCCCCTCTTCCTTTTTCCTTTTCTCTCTTCTTCTCTCCCTTCTTTCGTTTCTTCATCTCCCCATCGGGTTCTCTCTGCACTAAACCAAACACCAACCCCCATATCCTTCCCCCTTCTCTTCCTTCATCAACCGTCGGCCACCACCATGGCACGACTCCCTCTACACGACTCCACCATCCCACCACAGCAACAATAGCAGCAAACGTAACAGCAATAGTGAATAGCTGTGACGGTGCTACCGTCCGGTCACCGCCAACATCACCCGACCACCGGCAAGTGGTCCTTGCCCTCCGATGAAGTTCCATCGACCTCCAATTACTCCGATTCGTTGTACTTCGTTCGGTAAAATTACCCCAAACCCTAACCTTTGTTTTGATTAATATGGTATGAATTAGCTTATGATAAGCTAAATTGATTGTTTGATTATGTATATATATATATATATATGTTGTATGGTTTATTTAGAGTGGTTAATTGTAGTGTATTTATTTGATTTTTGAAAATCGAAATTTTGACCTGATTATTTCCGAATTTTGGGGATTCGTTTGATTAAACAAATTTTGATAAATTGATTATACAATATGTTGTAAAATGTATCTAGTTTCATATCAGAACTATCAATTTGAAAAATTTATGCGAAATTAATCAGAATTGAATTTCTAGGTCAAAATCCTTATGTGATGAAATTGGATTACATAATTGAGTTGTTTCACTCAATTGATTTTATAATATCTTTTGAAATATATTTAATTTTATATTAGACGTGTTGATTTGGGAAAATTATGTGATATTGATCGGAATTATATTTTTAGGTCAAAACTCTTGCAGATCTAAATTAAATAGTCTAATTGAGTTATTTTATTAAATTAATTCTATAATTTAGATTATAATACATTTAATTGCAATTCAAACCTGTCAATTTAAATATTTTAGCAATATTTGTTCAGATTTGTATTCCAAGCACAAAAACCCTAATTATGCTAAATTAGGTATTTCATTTATTGGTTTTGAGCAATTGATTATATAATATGTTATAAAATATATCTAATTGCATTTCTAAGCATTCAATTTAAATAAATTATTAAAATTTAATCGAATTACATTTTTGAGCCTAAAACCCTATATTTCAAATGAAATTAGTCATTTATATAGTTATTTTTCTAAAATTAAAGTTATAGAAATAGTTGAAATGACCTTAATTGCATTCTAACACCTTCATTGGAATTAATTGATTTGAATTATCCAAGTTTGTGTCTTGGGCTTCAAAACCTAATTTTGGAAACTAATTGTCTTGAAATGGCTACTTGGAAGATAATTTGGTTAAAATTGATTATCTAGATTTATTTAAAATTAGTTTAATTTTAGTCTTAAGCTATCAATTTGAGATAATCAAAGTTAATTAATTTGGTTGCAATTCGGGCTTAAAAACCCTAATTTTTGGAGATGGTTTTATAAAACGATTTGCTTATGTTTCTCTCACCTAGTAGATTACTAGTTTTGATTTAAAATCATTTGAATTGTCTTCTTATATTATCGGGTTAGATTGGTTCCCTAAAAATGGTTTGTCTCTTTGGTCGTAAAACCTAATGAGTAAGCCATTTTTGACAAAATTAACCTATAATCTATTATCCTTTCCCTAGCTTTCCAAATCTATTTGATATGCCTAAAGTGATATGTGTTAAACCCGATTTAATTAATATTTAATCTTAAATCTTAATAGCACTAAGTTCGTGAACCTTAGGTTTTAGACACAGTTTCCAAGAAAGATCATTTGTGCCTCCTTGTGTTGATTTAATTATAATATTTGAATTATTGATTGATAAGATAGTTTTTTACCTAGTTTTCAATTTCTATCAGTGATCTAGGAAAAATTTTTGGTGGATTGTCGAGCTCTTGATAGTTCTCTCTCTCTCTCTCTTTTGCAATTTACTTAGCTAGCTTTGGATTTAGGTAAGTCACTACTTACTTTTACTTATGGCAGAATTTGGAATATATTTCTATTTGGAGTGGAAGGTGATGAGTATGCTTATTGATTATTTAATTACACCAAGTGTATACTATGTTCTTATGCAGTAATTGTATGTATGTATGAGTTTATAACTTCAATGCGAGCACATGTTAGTATGCCTCTTGAATATTATATGTGTTTGAGTATGTGAAGGGTTGATTATGATACCTTATGCTGTATTTTATGCCATGGAATTATTCGGCTCCAATGCCACTTGAAATTATTCGGCCTTAGTGCCACTTGAATTGGTTCACCTTTAATACCATTGAAATTGATCGGATTTAATGCCACTTGAATTGGTTTGGATTTAATACCTCCGGAATTGATCAGCTTTAATTCCATTTGGAATGGTTTAGCTTTAATGCCACTTGTAATGGATCGGCTTTAATGTTACTTGAAATCTATTAGCTTTAATGCCACTTGAAATCTATCACCTTTAATGCCACTTGAAATCAATCGGCTTTAATACCACTTGGAATTTCTATAATAATGGAAATTCATTGTGTTGATGGAAGTGAGTAAGGTGCTATTATGTGGGCCTGATATATGATTGGTTGAATCTTTTAATAAAACATTAATCACTTAAAGTGAAAGTCTTGAGTCAGGGTTTGTATCACTCGAGGTAGCTATCTGAGTTAGGTTTGGTATTCACTTGGTACCATTACGGTGTTTTTCTCTTCTGTGATCCTAGGTGCCGTACGAGGTTCGAAGAGGCCCTCTTCTTCTCTATACGTGTCTCAATATATTTCGACCCTATAGGGGGTATGCATACTTAAGTTAATAGGTGTTTTATTTATTGGTGGTCTGGTTACATTTTTGGTTGGGCTAGATAGGGCTAGTACTATTCAAATACTAGATTTGTTGTTACGATCCCTTAGAGTCTCCATCCTCAAGATAATATGATTAAATGATTGTGATCACAATAAAGATATATAATAATGAATTATTCTTGCTCATGTATGAACTTTATGTTTCCTTTTTTTTATGCATATCTCTTGGTTGTCTTCCTTACAATAGTGATACTTTATTATGCATGTTCATAGCCAACTATCACATGATCTATTATTTAAATCATATCTAACCCTTATGTGAAAAATGCTATTTTCTAGGAAAGTGTGTGTTACTTAGCATGCGATTATGATTTTTATACACTTGTACCCTATGTGTTGTCATGTCTAGTCATGTACTCATAAGCATGAATCCATGACCCCATGTTTTATTGTATGACTTTTGCACCACTTACCAGCACTACAAAATTTATGACTTATGCTAACAGAAATTTATTTTTTTTCCTATTGACAAAAGTTACTAATACCAATAGATATTTTTTTTGTGGGCAATGAAGAAAGTTTTACATATGGAAAATTTTAATCTGTTGGTAATAGTATATTATGCCAACAGATCTTTTGCCTAGTATATTATGCCAACAGATCTTTTGCCTACTTTTATATCTATGGGTATTAGTAACATTGTACCAACAAAACTAATACCCACTCATATATCTGTTGGTATTAGTATATAAGGAAGACAAATGTTTCAACTATTATTATATCTCCTGGTACAATAGATTCATTCCTTTTACACATGAGATACTTCTCTTATTATGATAATTACAAATTTTTATATGAAATACTAATAATATAATATATAACCATATTTATAATTATCATTATAATTATTGTTAATATTATTATAACATAACTATGATAATTAAAATAATAATAGTTATTCTTAAAATACTAAAAGTTATCATTATAATAATAATAATAATATTTATAGTAACTCTCATTATTATATGAATTATACTAATAAATATTATAATAAAGGTAATAATCAATCATGTCAGACTTCGAATGAGCTATATGATGGGGGTCTCGCTACTTGATCAATGTGATGAGGGTCTAGGTGGTGGTGTAGCTGTATTTGTTAGATCTTCTTGGTCCTAATATTATTATAGTTATTTATATAATTATTGTAATACCTCGTATTTTTTAATTCAATTTCCTTAAACTTAATGATTTTATTAATGAAATTTGATGAGAATGTTTAATTATTTTATTTGTGATTGGTTTTTTAGTTATATTGATGATTTCAAATTCATATTGAAATTTATTTAATCATTTGTCGTTGTGGATTATTCTAGAAAAATTCATTCACAATTATGACTTTTATTACATTCATATGATATTCGTTTCTATTTAAAAATATACTTCCATTTACAAAAATTATTTAACTTCTTTACAGTTCCTTAGAATTTGATTTATATATTTTCCAATTTCTTTTAATTACTATTTTGATATTTTATTTCTTTTTCCATAAGCTATATAATTTTTATTTAAAATATATTTCCATTTTCATTATATGTTTTTACTTTAATATTTTAAATTTGTTTCTAACTATAACTTCATTGTCTAATTACGACTTTGTTATGGAGTTATATTTCATAAGAAAAATTAAATTATTTTTTATTATAAAATCTCTTTGAAGTAGTAAAATCATTTTAACGATTTATTTGTAATAAATGTTTCCTTCTTTGAATTTATTTATTTTACACTATAACAAACTAGTGCATTAACGACCAATTTTTTTTTGTTTTTATTGATATATTATTAACAAACACTATCAAAAGTCATCGTTATTGGTATATCTATTGCGACTAATATAATTTTAGGTCATTAATTATTAATTTATTGTTCACTAAAAATTTTTAAGTTCCATAAATACATATATATATATATATATATGTTTTATAATAATTTTTTTCAGATCTTTAAAATTCAAAAAAAATAAAATATAATAAAAAACACTTAAACCCCTCAACTCCTTAAAATTTCTAAAAAAAAACAAAAATTCTCTCTCGCGCGCCTTCTACCCCCACCCTTTTTTCATTCTAATTTTCGGCCAATATGCACAGCATTCCCCGTCTCCAGACCTAGGCTTCCTCCTGCTCTGCACCTTCAACCCAGGTCGCACCACCACACTAACCACCCCCGCTCGAGCACACCACCACGCTTGCTCTAGCTCGTCATCGTTGTCCTCCAACGCAGCAGCAACCGCTAGCAACACACGAGGAAAGGCGCGGCATGCCACCGCCTGTCCTCCTCTAGCACCGCTCATCACCGACGAATGGTCCTTGACCACCAACGAAGCTCCAGCACCCCTCATTCCCTCCGATTTCATAGCAATTCGTTTGATATAATTACTCAAACCCTAACTTCTATTTTAATTAATTTTAAATGAATTAGCTTATGATAAGATAATTTAGTTGTTTAATTATATATATATATGTGTGTGTGTGTGTGTGTGGGTGTGTGTGTGGGTGTGTGTGTGTGTGTGTGTGTGTGTGTGTTATGAGTGATTTGGAATGGTTAATTATATTGGTTATGGTTGATTTGTGAAAATTGAATTTGTAACCCGGCTATATTCGGATTTATCGGTTTTATCTGATTAAGCTATTTTAGATAAAATTTATTTACATTATGCTTTAAAATGTATCTAATTTCATGTTAGAAATATCAATTTAAAAATTTTGTGTGAAATTAATCAGAATTGGATTCTTAGATCAAAATTCTTGAAGATTTAAATTGGATTGTGTAATCGAGTTATTTTATTCAATTCATTATATAATTTGCATTAGATTATGTTTAATTTCATTTTTGACATGTCAATTTAAATATTTTAGCAATATTTGACTAGATTTATAGTCCAAGCTAAAAACCTTAATTATGTTAAACTAGATATTTCGTTTATTATTTTAATCAATTGAGTATACGATATATGTTATCTTGAAAGTAAAATATTAGGAAGGGCTTTGGTGAATGGTGGTGTTGAAGGTTTTCTTCATTACTTTATATTGTTGTATAATCTCTTTTTTATGTCCTTAGCTTATTTTCTATGTTAAGTCACTTAAGAATTTTCTAATCATTCGAGTTGATAAAATTAGATAAAGAATATGATGATGATCAACATTGGCATTATTTTTTTGACAAGAAACAAAATATGGTATAATTGGTGTGCTTTTGTGCATTCTATTTCTTTCATTAATATTTTATTAATGATATTTGGTGTTATATTTTATAATCCTTATCATGTATTCTTCAAAATGATAGTGGGCATGTTTTATCTAATTGGCAATTGTTTTCTAATTGTTATGTTTATGCCCTTTTTTTCCTTTAGAAAATAGCACCCAATAAGAAATGGATTGGCCTTGTTGATGATCATTTTCGTGATCTAGCATATTTTACCGGAGTTGAAGAATTATTGAACCTTGCATTTCAAAAAATCAATACAAATTTAATTAGATGTCCGTGTATTAATTTTGTTAACACTAATTCTAGAATTCGTGATACTATGAAAGCATATTTGATGACCTTTGGAATTATGAGAGGTTATACTTTATGGTTTCATCATGGTGAAGAAGGACATGATAACATTCTAACATCAATATGGATCCTCAAAATAATGAGAATGAAGATGACTATGATGATAGTGATAATGAGATAGTGGAACTTTTAGAAGATAGGTATCCTCATTAAGGGCAACAACTATCATAAGAATGTTCTCAGACAAACCAAATACCTCCTACTTCAAAGAGTGCATCTAAGAATAGGCATTGTGTAGAAATATAATGAAAAACATATGGGTAGCTAAAGTAGGAATTAAAGGCTGCTAGCTAAGAATAATACATGCCACTAAATTACGAATCAACATAAAAAACATAAGAACTCAACTCTGACACCCATGGTAAATAAGGTTTACAAACAACACAAAATCAAACTGATGTCAAGTGGATATATTTTTGCACATGTCGTTGATTTTGAAAAGCTAACTGGTGGTAATAATATTCATTGTGTAGAGGTGAGATTTCTTCTCTTAATAATGTACATGTAATTATGTATATTTTTATAATGGCCTTTATTTTTTATTTTATACTTAATTTTAGCTCTAATGGTTGAATTATTAATATGTGCATCTAGCAGCATCCATGAGAAGGGACTTGTATGGTCCGGGTTACATCTTAGTATCCTTAACATCATAGAGTATACATTCTCATAAGGTCGACTATTTTCTTTGTAGTTCTCGTTTATCTTTAATTCACAACGAGTGCCAATGAGTTCTAAGTGGATATATTTTTATAAAGGCCCTTGATTTTGAAAAGTTAACTAGTGGTGGTAATTATGAGGTTGATAAGATTTTTTGAAAATTTAAAATTAAAGGTTTCTGCAACTTAATTATGATTTTCTTTCCGAAAGTATTTTTCTTCCATTTTTTTCCCATTTTGTTTAACGAATGATGTTTTCAAAATTATGTTGAATTATTTATAGTTACTCAAATTTTATAAAATTATTTTTCTGATGTATTTTTAGTTTTATTTTTAAATTGTATTCTATTTTAATAAGTGTTAAAATTTATTTAAAATATATCATTTAATCAGATAAATTTTTATTTTTTCAAAAAGATAGTCATGCAATTTTTATGAGAGTATTTCAGTTTAAATTTGACTAAATTAAAATTTTCTTTTACCTATCTTATTTTTAGATATTTATTTTGTTTTAGTTGTTTTATATATGTATTATTAAAAAAACCGTTCGAACGCCCCCATGTTTCCTTTCCCTCTTCTCTTTCTTTTCCCTTTCCTTCTTCCTTATTTGACCTTCAGCGTCTTGCGTTCTGACCCCCCTACACCCTTGGCTTCGACCTCTATCTTGTTACTACCACTACACCACGCTGCCACCATCGAGCCACTACCTCCAGCGCCTCTGGCAAGCTGTGACCGGATGCACCAGCCAATGTACCAACCAATAATGGAACAACATCCAATGATCAAGGGACGAATGCACGACCCTAACCTGCTCGCTCTCCACCTTCTCTCCATCATCCACTACAACCGCCACCACTAGAGCACCGATAGCGAACCACCACCACAACACCGAGCTACCGACCATAGACAGGAAGCACCAACAATTATAGCATGGCAGCATGCGGAAACAATGAACCTGTATTCAGCCACCACAGCAGCACACCGCCAACGCTGAAGCTCCAGTTTGACTGCCTGAGCACCATCATTGCTCCTCAATGTCTTCGTCGAGCTCCTTTTAGCTTGTAATGGCAGATTTTGCTTGGTATAGTCTTCAAACCCTAGCTCGAATTTTTTTTATTGAATTTTTGTGAATTAGCTTATGATAAGCTAAATTGGTTGTTAAATTATGTATATATGAGTTATAGGATTGATTTGGATGGGTTGATTGTGTTGTATATGGTTGATTTATGAAATTTGGATTTATAACCAAGATTTATCGGTATAGCTCGACTTCATTTGATTTTAAGTAATTTTTACCAATTGATTCTGTAAGATAGTTTGAAATGTATTTAATTGCAGGTTGAAAGTGCCAATTTGAGAAATTTGTCTGGAATCGATGAAAATCAAATTTCTTGGTCAAAACTCTTATGGTTTTGAAATTTGATTCATCATTAGCTTATTTTGTTAAATTGATTATACAATATGTTATATAATATGTCTAATTGCATTTCTAAACTTTTAATTTAAAGAAATTAATAAGATTTGACCGAATTTAGTTTTGGACCTAAAACCCTAGTTTCGAAAGTAATTTTCTAGAATTGGTCAGCATTGTGATTCTTTTTGCTAAAATTGATTGTTTGGATTTGCTTAGAAGAGGTTATGGCCTTGATCTTTAAAACCCATTTCTGAGCAACCTTGATCTAGTCACTATGAAGAGGTTGTGGCCTTTCATGAATTGCCAATCATAAGAGGGACTCACATGTGAGTAGGAGTGTTGAGAAGTTAAAACCTACATGTAATTTGTCCTAATGTTAGTGTCATAATTGATGGTTTTTTTTTATTAATACTATTACTATTGTTATCATTACTATAAGTATTATAATTATTATTAATTAACTCTGAGTGTCTTGATCACGTGGATGATCATATTCATTTAATTGATTAAATGGCCATAGAGGTTCCATTTTTAAAACAATTCCAACATTGTTGTCATAATGATTTGTATACTATGATTAGAAGATTCCACATGAGCTCTACTTGTTGGGATTGATAAGATAATTTTGCTGACTATCATAATTCCTTTATTAATGACATCATTTTGTGAGCTTTTCTGTAGCTTTGAGATATTGAATGCTTGTTGGGCTATGCTTGCAGCTCTTAGTATTGTGTTTCTAGAATTACTAAACCTCTATGGAGCATTTTAATTTGTTGAACCAGCCTGGTGGCGAGTTGGTTATTCAAAGCTTAAGGTAAGTATATCCACATTCACTTCATCTATGCTTCTGCACCCTAAATTATTCTAATGTGATGGGAATATTGATGCAAGTGTTGTCATATGAACATTTATATTTTTCAAGTTATCTTTCGTAAGTTAAATATTTAAACCTCCTGGTACTGATGATAGCAGTTGCAGTTGTTGTAGTCCAATCTTTTGCTTTATGGCTTAGACTTGTGGTGTTCAAGTACCAGAGAAAAATGCTTATGTTTCATGGGTGCAATTGTGATGATGAAGTAAATAAATTGCTAAACCTTAGAAATCTACAAGCCTTTTGTTATTTGTGATTCCTTCTTTCCCTTCATTTCATCTTTTTAAGAATTTCCCTTTTCCCTGAGCTGTCCTGCATCGCTTAGTGTCATACCACTAGTGTGTCGGCTAAGTGGATGTACCATTTTGCTTCATCTAAATCCTTCTTCGCTAAATCCATATGAGCAAGATCTTGAGCATTTGTTTACATTATTTTAGCTCCTTGACCTCTTTTGGCACTGGAAGCAACCAACACCCTACACTTTGTTGCTCTATCTCTAGTTTTCTTTTAACCTGTCGATGCCACATCCTTTATTGTTGTTTTCATATGTACTATTATGATTAATTATTACTATGATATCATTTGACCTACTTTTATATTTTTTTTCATTGAATGACATGAAGTCTAATAGGTGGCCATGTTAAAACATTAAAAATAAAAAGAACCTTGACATTTAATAATGCCAACTAGTGCATGTATGTACAATTAGTTTTCTAATTACATCATTTAGGAAAAGAAATTAAAGTCATGACAAGTGCCTAAGGGAAATTGTTAGACAATCTATTTTATCAATTATATTTAATTTTAACTAGAGTACAACTAAATGGAGGATTCATTTGGGATGTTTCTCTTTTTAGGTGATAAATAGTCACATGCTTCCTTTCTTAAACTATGTATTTGAACTAATGAACCTAAAAGCATAAGTTTTTGGGTTTGGCTTGATTAATGATTTTATACTTTCAACATTTTTTGTACGTGCATACTTTGTTTGGGCGTAAGACATGGGCATGCTTATACCAGTTTTAGAAACCATACATCTTGGAATAGTATAAGTGGGAGCTCTGAAGATTTGAACTTGTGGAATAGATTGACTCTACCATGTCAAAAACAAAAAGCTTAAATTGTGAGGCTTGAAGCTATTCATTGTTGCTCACCCTAGAAGGTATTATTTTGTAATTAATATTTCCAAGAATAAAGTAACACCCGAATATGAATCTTGTCATTGATATAGTCTAGGTATAGGTCTAGATGTACACATCACCAAAACCCTCATATACAATTGCAGTAGACTACTTCCAAAGGACCTATAGAATATTAGGGTTTCAAACTTCTGATTTATGTTTCCAAGAGTATAATTTGCAAAAATTCAAATCGGTTGATGATTGAAATATGCATGCAATGTGAATTCTGATTACCTAATCAAGTTTGCAAGTTGCACGAGCTCCTACATTATTACATGTAAATAAAAACTCAAACTCCATTCAATTTTTAGTTTTCCTTTCTATTTTACCATTTTGCGATAAATTTCTAAAAATATTGAGAATGCTTTTCTAGAATAATACTGATTAGAAAGCTATTTTAAGTTATCTTCAAAATACTTAATTTTTCTCGCACCTGCTCTCCCTCTTAAATAAGAATTTTATTATTTTTGAGAAAATTTTAAAACTCCCTTTATTTAGCTTTTGGATATGAATTTATATTAATTCGATTAAGTTACTTGTATATTTTCTCAAGGAATACATCTTGATGATTATCAAAGATAATGTTGAAGGCATTGAAGTCATTGGAGGTGCTGAATAGGATGAGAATGAAGAGGATGGTGTTTGATGTGTTAATGAAGATGTCTTGTATGTCAGCGTATGTTACAAATTGTATTTATAGTATTGTACCTACAAGACTATATTATCACTTTGACAAATAAACTAAATACTGATGATTATGTATGGTGTACTTAATTGTATATAAGGATATGTTGTTATTACAGATAAATATTAAAACAACAGATATTATGGACATCATTATCGTTTTATGAATAGATAATATATATATGTTAAAATATATATAACCAATAATATATATATATATATATATATATATATTTGTTGGTAATAGTTTTAGCAATATATATTGTTTTGTGGATAATAATTTTAGTCACAAATATCGTTTTGTGGGTAATACTTTTAGTCACAGATATCATTTTGTGGACAATAGTTTTAGTTACAGATATCGTTTTGTAGGTAATACTTTTACTTACAGATATAATTGTGGATATAAGTTTTACTCGCATATAAATATGTATAGGCATTATTAATTATTCTTAACAGATCATACTTATCTGTGGGCAAAACTTTTATGCACAGAGTTTTTACCTACAGTTTTGTCATAGAAAAATATCTGTTGGTAAAACTTTTGCCAATAGAAAAATGGTTTTTTCCAACAGATAATGCCCTATTGGTATAATTGAATTATATTGTAAGTGCAACTTTCTTTTTGGCTGTACCACCCTACTTTCACCCCAAACCTTATCCAAACACCACCAAAATTTAACCATAGCTCCATCACACATTCTTCTACACTCCCATACCATTTAAGCTTCCATTTGACTCTGGAGTTGAAGAATTGAGTGGAGACTAATTGGGTAAATCTTGATTATTCCTTTTTTCTTGGATAAGAGGTAAACCATACCCTTCTACTAAGATGTGAGATTGTGTGGTAATACATAAAGTTTGGTTGTGCTTAGAGTATTATTTATGCCTCATTGTTAGAGAAACATATGTATGTATTTTACTTCAGAATTTCTAGAACGAAATTGCAGGTGTTATGATTAGGCATAATTGTAATTGGCATAATTCTAAATATTTAGATATTCCAAAATATGAATTGATTGATAATATACACATGTGCGTTTTGGTGCATAAATTACATATGCATGCCTAGGACTTGTTAGGGTTGAAACCTTGAAACCTTATAATATAATTTACTATGATAAGTGTACTACGATTATCTTATCATAGTAATTAGGGTTGACTTAAGTATTATAAAGCATGCACGCATGATTAGGGTTAGTACATAATAAATGTTAATCATATGTTCAGGAGTTAAAGTATTTCCTTTCCTGCACCGTGATGTTAATTACCCTTTTGAATGACAAAATATGCTATAAATTTATACACATGTGTTACATGGAATATATGTCACCCTGAAAATGTATGATTTAGGCTACAAACGTAAATTTCTAAAGGCATGAAAAGTGAATAATGTAGTTAGTCACAAAGATGTAAAGATTATTCACATGTTACTATATCATGAATATTTATCTATTGGCATTTTTATGAAAAATGGCTTGTAATAATGTTGCTTGATCCGAATTGGGATAAAATGGTAAAATTGGAGTTGTGGCAGTTTGGTCATTTTGACTTAATAAACTTTTTGCGAATAACTGGATATGACCTTAGGGTTTACCTTAAATAAATAGATACAAAAGGAAATGGCTAAGTATAAAAAGGAAGTTTATGTGTAATGTGTGATATCTATGGTCACCTCATAAAATACTAATATGTAAAGTGAAAGGACTCGAGTTTGGGAATGGTTTCTGTCTAGGGGTAGCTACCCTAGAGATGAAGTAGGATTCCTCAATTTATTTGATTTTCTGGTGTATCGGTTGTGCCCCATTAAGGCCCTAGTCTACTCTATAGGTGACCTACGAGCTCTATAAGAGGTATCAATACTTAAGGATTAGGTAACCTAGGTGTAGAGGGTATTGTGTTACCTTATGCACCAGTATGACTAGAGTGTTGTTATGCCTCTAGGTTGGATGGTTGGAGGGTATCGTGTTTCCTTGTGCGCCGGTATGATCGGTGTACTTTTATGTCTCCTTGTTATTATTATATCCCCCTCGAGTAATTAAAATTAGAAATAATATTTATATGAATATTTCAATGGGTTTTTATGGATTTAATGTTTTTCAATAGTTGTCATTGTATGCTACATGTTGTGATATGAGGTTTAATAGTTGCCTTTGTGCCCTACTGTGATAACTGGAATATATATGGATGGTTGTATCGGTAGTTGCCTTAGTGCCCTACCTTGGTATTTGAGTTCTTTTAACTATATTAGTTGTACCCATTTTATGATTGTATGCTTCCTTGATGTACCTATGTTATGTCCTTTTTGTGTCTCACGTGGCCTTATATGTTGGTGTTAGTGTAATGGTTTTCTCAGTACTGTAGTACTGACGGGTTTCGTTTCTCAGTCCCTTACCTATTCAATGGGCAGTGATGACCTTGTAGGAGTACTTTGAGGGTTTAGCATGATGGCTTCCAGTAAAGGATTGAGAGTTAGGACTATCCGGTGTTAGCTCCGACAACTTTTGATTCGGATATTTCATAGACTCTTCTATCCCTTATTATTTCCCCTTTTGTTATAATGTAACTATTTTCTTGATCCTTTTGTATTTATTAAGACAAATGGAATTTGTAATCTCTATTTTGTTCTGAAGTTATAAACATTGTTTAAGTAAATTAATGTTTTAGCCTTAGCACTTAGTATAAAGATGGCGGATGATGCCAGGCTTATACTAAGTGTAGCGATAACACCCATTGTTTTTATAATTAACGCTTCCACAAAACGAAATTTTTAAGTAGTAAATTTGGGGGTATTACAAGTTTGAGGTTGGGTGTTACAAATAATCATACTAAAAGTATTAGAGCAACTATTACCACTCTCAATACAATATGTACACATGTATAATTAACAATATGTATATATTTAAAGCAAAATTATTATATGTTTATGTGTATATATGCATGCATGCATGCATGTATGTACAATGAATTTTCTATTCCATGACATTTATATCTAGTTATATTAATCATGATTGTGACTATACAAGGGTGAAATATAAATAAGGGTGGTGGGTAATTAAAATACTTTACTTTTTCTACCACATATTCTATTCATAATGTCACTTATGAATTGACAAATGTAATATATGCAATCAATTGAATTATCCTGACGTAAAAATTTCTAGGATAAATAGATCATACAAATAAATGATTAGTTTACAAGTATGATGGTTCTAAGGAAACTAATAAAGCCTCTCTTACTTATTTATTATAGATTAGTAATAATTAAGTTAATTTAATATGATTTTAATGATGTCAATCTTATCTAATCAATAGAAATAAGTTGAGAAAAATATGGCTTTAGCATATATTCTATTATATATAGACCTAGAAACCTTGCATGATGTAACCAGCTAACATGGCAGTGACAGAAAGGCGATAACTAAGATATGGAAGTCTAATATGACACATTATGTTTTATAAAGCATCACTCAATTGAAACACCCCCAAATTTTGGAACTTAAAAATTTTGTTCTAAAGAGTTTATAACGAAAGCTAAAACACAAAACATAGGGGTATCACGCTGCATCCAACATAGAAGAGGCACTCCCTATGCCTAGTCTATGTCGAGTGCAAGGCAAACGTAGCCTTATACCTAGGAATCAATTGTGGGAAGCACGTAATTCCACCACGATACAGGATACGAAATAGAGAGAAGGGAATAAATAGTAAAAACAAATGACTATGAGTCCAAATAGAGATAGAGATATCCGGATAACCATACCCTTTACCAATTCATTTACCGCTCACCCAAGGCAAGCACATCAAGCGAATTATCATCAATCACTTACAAAACAGAGCATATCTAATTTTTGGATTGAGCAAAACCCATGAAAAAGATGATCAATACGCTATATACTAAGTAAAGTAACAATACAATCAAAATCAGAAAAAAATATCATTACACACATCCACAACGGAAAGTAGTATACATGCAAGATATAAAAATCAACATAAGGTAATTACTGGTCTAGATTCGTATTATTAGAATATATCAGCATCTATTATTTTATTTACGTTGAATCTAGGGGCCCTACTATTCTCAACCGATAGAACGGTTATCCCACCCCTGGGCTAAAAGCTCTTGGCCACTATTTTTTCTGGTAAAATATATAGTTAATAATAACGTTCTTGGGGCAGAACACTCCTAGATAATGTTCTCGTCTAGTGGAACAGACATATACAACCGGTCTTGACTCACGTAGTATTCCACTTTACATGATTAGTGTCTTATAAATGATTATAATCATTCTCGGGATTTATTTTAAATTGAGTTGAGGGATATCACTATTCTCAATAGGTGGAAACGGTTAATAATATATAATCTCAGAAAATATATCCAGCCACTATTCTTACCAGTGGAACGGTTAATAATATACATTCTTAGGGAAAAATTTTCCCTTCTAATGTTCTCGTCCAGTGTAACGGACATATACAACCGTCGTTCTCGAAGGTTAAGGTATTTATTATCCTCGGAAGACCTAAATTCACAATTTAAGCATAACTTTCTCTGTATTGATCATTTATCCACAAATTTTAGTATATGTTCCTCAAATAATATTATTATTAACATACCTAAAATTCGAGGTCTAACTCCCTCATCTTACATATGTGATAATAGCTCTATCTCAAACGTTACTATTTATAATGTTCCTAAACCTTAATTTCACAGGTAAGTCATAACTTTTTCCATAAGACTCATATAAGCACCGAATTAAACATAAATCCTTAAAATACCCATATTAACAACATATCCAAAATTTGTGGCCTAACTCTAACGTTTTACACATACGATAAAAGCCCTATCTCTGAAGTTACTATTCATAAGGCTCTCAAAACCCTAATTTCACAATTAAACCACAACTTCTCCCATAAGGCTCATATAATTAAAAAATTAAATATAATTCCTTAAAATAATCATATTTAAAATATATTCGAAATTCGTTGCCTAACTCTAATATTTTATACATGTAATAATAACGTTATCGTTTTAAGGCTACTATTCCCAAATTAGGTTATTTTCTCATCTAAACAATTTATGACCTTCCTAATCACTCCCAAACACTTCACATGATATTATTAGAATATTTTAATCCATCTAACATGTTAAAATACAAAATTTTCATATTAACCAATATTGACAAAAATGCCTTTAAAAATAGTCGATAGCCCTTATTTTATGAAAATCCCATATCCTCAATATCCTTTCTTCCAAATCCTAATTTTATCAACAAAAATATTAAATATAATTATTTCCCACTTATAATAATTCATTATTCCCATACTACTCTCCCACAATTTATACTCATCCATAAAGATACGACTTATCGTAATATCACTGTATCGGCATATCTTTCGATATTCTCGCTTCCCTTCTATCATATAATTCATATTAATATATCATATCATCATCAACATGAATTTTAATAGTATAATAAAAATAACATAATAACACACATAATCATACAAGCATTTAACACAAAACCTGAAACATTGACTAGTATCCTTATAAATAAAGGCTCCGGTCTTGAAGCACGCTTATCGTAATCTGCTTCTTCTGAAACTTCCAAAATATCACCTAATAATAATTATAATTAATAATATAATCAATGAAGGTTTAAGGTAATTGAAAGGAAAAATAGTGGGAAAAACCAAACCAGGTTCAAAGAATGTGTCGGCTAAAAAATTGTATAACAATGGGGAAGGGGATGGGTTGGGATTTGTCGAGCATGGGAGTCTAGCAACGGGACAACCTACCATTGCTAGGGAGGCAGTAGTAGCAAGGGATTTCAAAAGGAGGGGGTAGGATTGGTGGAGTTGGCCAAAGGGAGGGGGTGAGCAATGGTGGAAATGGTGCAGCACACGGATGAGCTTTGGATGTTATGGCCGAATGTGGGTGGTTAGGCTTCGGTGGATTTTGCTGTAGGTTGAGGAGGGGTTACAGCAGCTCTTGCTGCAGCTAGGGGGTAGGAACAACATCTCTTATTGCAGCAAAGGTAGGGACTAAAAGAAAGAAAATGGTGTGATAGACGTTGCCGTAGGTATTGGGTGTTTTGGTGGATTTTGCCGAAGGTAGGGGAGGTTTTGAAGAGTTTTGTTGTAGCTAGGGGGTTGGAATAATGAGTTCTGGTGTAGCTAGGGGTGAGGGAATGAAAGGTTTTTCTGGTGGTAGTGGATAAGGTGTGGCAATGGTTACTGAAGGTGAGTTTTTCAGGGTGTTTTTGGCTAGTTTTGGCGATGGTAAGGAGGGGTGTTAAGGAGGATGTTTGGGGTGATTTTTTGACAAAAAATTGGAGGGATAAGGAGGTAGTTTTTCAGAGCATTAATCAGGTATATGTATGTATATATTCACATACATGCTGAGAGGGAAAGGAGAAAGCAGAGATCGGGTAAAAATTTCAACCTCAACCCGCAACCACAAGAGCTGGAAATTGACGGGGTAGGGGTATGGTATGAGGGTGGCGTGACAGGTATGATGTGTCAGGTAGAGGGAGATTAGGGTTAAGAAAATAGAATAGGATAGGGGTAATTTATTTAGGTACAAAATTAAGTAAAGTATCTAGGTAAAAATTATCTGGTTACCGGAATAGGTTTATTTGACAAAATAGCTACCAGCTACGATCCTAACCTTGGTTTAAATTTTAATACACACCCTTTAGCATATTTTAGCCTAATAAAATTTTATAACTAATAAGTCGTAATAATATTACGCATATTAATAATATTTTTAGTACAAACACCCTATAATAAATATTATAACTAATACACATAATTACCGATTATAATTATTAGAGTTTTCTAGAAATGGGGTTTTACATCAATGCTCTTCTCTAGGTTGATATTTATCCTTATTCAACTCAATGCGTATCTTTTCCTATTGATTAATATTTATCCTTTTTTGGCTTCTTTCTAGGTTGATATTTATTCCCTTCCACCTTGGCGTGTATCCTCCTATTGGTTAATGCTTGTCCTTTTTAAGGCCGAAGCGATTCTACCTTAATGTGTATTCTTATCTAGGTTAATGTTCGTATTCTTTTTTTTTTCTTAACTTTGATATGTATCATCCCTTTGGTTGATGTTTATCTTTTTTTAAGCTAGATAAGCTATTTTTATCTAGGTTGATGTTCATTCTTCTCCACTTTGATATTTTTCTCATGAAAGCAAATACTCTAACAATGTGATTTTAGAATAATTACCGCATCACCAATTTATAACTTTTCAATCGTGGTCCATATTAGCAAGCCACATCATTGCGGTGTACCTTATATGGTGCACTCGAGCACGTGATATTCATATTAGGGGTTTAGTGAGATATATATATATATATTTACAAAAAAAAACACTAAGTATATGATATAATGTGCCAATAAATAAATATGCTCAAATCTAAAACCAAACCGCCAATCAACCTCATGTGGCCAAACGCTCGTCACAAAGACATTAACTCGATTGATGATGACATTGATTTGAGAAGTCATTTTGTATGCCTCCTATACTTAACTAACGCGTGGAGGCAATATTGCAACTTAGAAAGAAACGAGAAGAAATAAAAAAAATAAACAAAATAAAGGCTTATTAGTCAAATGTAAACTCAGGCAAAAACAAATTATCAGCGACCCTAACATGCTTGAGCCAATTTTTCTTTCCCTTAATTAGTATTTTGATGTAAAAGAAGAGAGAGCAGCGGTTGTTAAGAATTTACAGAATACATAAGAAAGACTAACCACAACGTACCGCTACTACTGTTTAATTACTACCACCTCAAACGACCATCATCGATCTCAAAACACATTTCACTGATTTTCTTGGTCCTAGAACACTCATCCGTCCCTTTCCTCTTTCTAGAACTCTTTTTTATCAAGCTTCCAATAAAAGAGAATCCGGCAGACTATATAGTACGTACCACCACAACAATCCTTTTATAAAAAAATCACAAAAATAAAAGAAGAGTAAAGCAAAGAAAAATATTACAACTGCCACTAAGAAAGACAGAGAGAAATGAATAAATAAATAAGGAAAGAATGAGGTCCCTATTTTTCACCACTAGCTGGTGTTTCTCTCTCTAGGGTTTGTTTTAAGGATCAGTTGTTTCACAAAATTGGAGGGAAAGAGAGAGATCTAGTGTCCAAGCAAAGATTTGTCTCGCCTATTTATAAAATTATAGAGACAGCAAATAGAGAGGATGGTTTGAAATATGGGTCAAAGTGAAGAATTAAGCAATAATTAAGGGGGAAACGAAAGGAATTTTATGGGGGCACTATTCTATGGGGAAAAATCAAGGGAAGGAAAAGGTTATAAATAAATAAATAAATAAATAAAATAATGGGTAGAGGAAAAGTTGAATTGAAGAGGATAGAGAACAAGATAAACAGGCAAGTGACATTTGCAAAGAGGAGGAATGGTTTGTTGAAGAAAGCTTATGAACTCTCTGTGCTTTGTGATGCTGAAGTTGCCCTTATTATCTTCTCTAATAGAGGCAAGCTCTTTGAATTCTGCAGTGGCCCCAGGTATGCATATATAATCTTCTTTTCTTATACTCCTTTCTCTTCCCCCCCCCCTCTTTCTTCCCGTGTATATCCTTGGATCCATCCATGGCTAGCATGCTAGCTGGCTAGAAACAAAAGATGGATTCGATCTTTAATTAGTTTTTGATCTTATTTTCATTTGTGGGGAAAATTTCTGCGTCTTGTGCTTCATTGTTGTTTAATTGGATCTAGATGTTCAAGATTTGAGCTTTATCTTGAAGTTACTATAAATGGAAAGAAATTGGTTCTATTGAAAGTCCAACTTCCTAATTAATTAATTGTGTAATTTCCATGTGATCTGATGATGACGACATCCATAAATTAATCATTGTTACTGCCTTGATTTGCGCATATATGATATTTTTCTTCTCATCTATTTCATTAATTTATTTATTTTCTGAATATATTTCATTTCAATCCCATAAGGAGAATATTTTTTTTTTCTGCTACGTCTGTGAACAAGAACTTTTTTACAGCTGAAATTCTGTTGAGTTAATCAATCTATTTCCTAGTACTACTAGTTAGCAAACTTTTAGATCCGGTCCTCCACATTCGTATGTTGTTATCGTAATATTTCTGTTTTTGTTACATGAGATGGAACCAAGTTATTATCATATTTCTTCTGCATATTCTTTTCTTAGTTTGGTGACAAGAAAATATTCTAGTCTCCCTTAGTGCGTGTCCTATGGCTCTCATGAGGTGAAATAGGCATATAGTACATAATGGTATTTCCTTTTCTCTTCTTCTTTTTTTTTTAAACTCTGATTTTTATTTCAGTTTGTCCGAGGGTACGTAGAAAATACTACCAGTGTAATAATCGATTTTCCTTTTTAAAAGTTGCGTTTAACCCTCCCTGTTTGGCTAGCATAGTGTTTGACAACGCCATTATTATTATTATTATTATTTTTAATCTTCGGTATCCGTGAAAACTTGATTTGATATTCTCCATGCATCTGTTGTGTATAAATTGGCTATGAAAATATGTACTTCGGGGTTTTTATTGTATTACTACTTACTCGGATCCATGTGTCTGTATCCGGTCACTAGTGGTCTCTAATTGGGGAAGCGGCCAATAGTAGCTGTAGCACTTTCTTTCAAATCTCTGCAGGCTTGTTTTTTTTTTTTTTTCTTCTTCTTCTTCTTTTCTTTCCCTAGCCTGCTTGAGTGAATGAATAATACGTTAATCTGGAATACATTTGATTTCCTATATAGTGATCTTCTCCTTCGATAACCCACTTGATATTTTTCTTTCTTTCAAAAGTACTGTGTTACACCAAATTAACCGCTGGTTAATCAGAAGTCTTATGCACTAGACACCCGATACGATATCGGGATCGATTGTAGTACTATTACTGAAGGAAGAAAAGTGATATAACTGCACCGGAAGCTAGTTTGACGTTTGCTTTTGAATACGGGGTGTGTGTCAGTCAAATTCTTGAATTTTTTGGGTTCATAGGCCGGTTCAACTAAGTGTAACAGTTGGTCTAAACTGTAACAATAACCCCTGCCTTATGAATGAGACAGATTCTAACTTAATTATGACTGTCTGCTAGCTTTGGTTTTAATCATTAGACTAGATTAAGGCCTCGTCATTTCAATTGCTTCGGTTACCTTATACTGGTAATGCAGAAACATGCCTTGAATTAGGGTCATATAATTGGAAGAAGCTTATTTAACTGAAAAGCCTGTATATATGCTCGCTGCATTTCAGGTGTTCTTTTAATGGGTCATCCCTTTTTCGAAATATAGTCCTCCACAGAAACCATATGCTTTGAGAGGAGCAATTGCCTTTTGATCAGATGGATGCAAGCATCGACCATACTTTAGAGATATAGACATGTGAATATTTTTGTGATCATTGACCGCTTCTGATATATATATATATATAATGTAAAATAGACAGAAGAGTCATACGAATCCGGAATATCTATGCGAGGTGATCCAAGGATTTCTCGCAACCTAATTTGACGCAAGCACACAACCTGCGAGGATGAAAAACATGCTAGACTGCAACACCTAAAAGCTGAGACAAAGCAACTAAAGCTTCATCCGCATTCACAAAATCACAAACTAAGTGTAAACCTTAAAACAAACCCAAAACCAAAGCCATATTACATTGTTCTAATTGTTATGGATAATTACCCCCTTTGATCTACCAGATTGAGTCCATCGTTCTACCTAAATGAGTTAAAAAAAGAAGACATGATTGTTGAAACACTAATAAATATAATTCTTTGATTAATAGCTCAATTATTAAGGAGAATGTAAATATTTAATTGAAGATTGCAAATACAAGAATGAATATTTATAGGTGGGAAAAAAAAATTAGAGACTTCTATTGAGTATGAGAGGTAGGAGAAAATTAAGAGCTTTCAGCACCATACCCTCTCCTCCCTCAACCTCAAATCTTTGTTTTTTCGATGTATGTGTCCCCCTCAAGGTCGCCATGTAGGAAAATTATTTTAATGTCAAGTTGTTCCACCTCTAAATCTAGAGTAACAACTAATCCCAAAATTATACAGATGGATGTCATCTTCATAACTGGAGGGAAAATCTCATTTAAATCAACCCATGTCTCTACCCAAATCTCTTAACCACCAACCTTGCCTTCTGTCTTGGCTCAATTTTCCCCTCCTCATGCTTGATCTTGAAAATCCATTTGTTCTCTAAGACCTTCTCACCCCTTTACCTCTCTACAAGCTTGTCAATGTTTTTTTTTTGGAAGATCATTTCTTCCTTCATTATAGCCAACCACTTCTCCTTGTGGACATTGTTGATAGCCTCATCATAGTAAAAAGGTTCTTCACCTTCCAAGAGTAATACATAATCCATTGTAGAGTACTTGATGATTAATCTTGGCCCTCTAGTAAATCTTCACACCTCATGCGGAGATTTATGTGTGTCAGACTCTTGGTGATGTATTGGCTCAGGCTTATGATCTTCACAATCTCCTACCTCGGTGTGTTACCTTAACATCTCTTCACCATACCCGATGAACATACATTAACGAACCTTCTTGTTCAACTTTGTTCTCTCATCACTCAATATAGGGACAAGTACCTAATAAGAAAATACCCTAAGATGGTTATAACTCACATCTTTATCGAGCCACACTTCACTGACCACATCACTGTTTAGAAGATTTAATGGAGATGAGTTGATGAGGTGACATGATGTCTATAAAGCTTCTCCCCACAATGAAGATGGAAGCTCAACATTTGAAAGTAAGCACTTTACCTTCTCAATTAGTGTCTAGTTCATCCGTTCCTCTACCCTATTACGATGAGAGATTTTAGGAATGGTGTGCTTATATTAGATCCTATATGCATTATAATATTCATCAAATGAGGCAAGGTTTCACCCCCATTTTCCATCTTAATACAATTTAAATTCCTCCTAGTCTCACACTCAACCTTATCATGAAAAACCTTGAATTTAACCGACACTTGGTATCTGATCATTAAGGTATGTACTAAGATCTTCTTAGAGAAGTTATCAATAAATGTCATAAACTATGATGACCTACCTAATAACTTCACCATTATCGAACCATATACATCCAAGAAAAATAGATCTAGTCCCCCTACCAATTGCCTGTCAACAACTTTATCAAAGTGGTCTTGGTTTTTCTCACCCACAATATAGTAATTGCATTAGGTAACATTACCCCTTAGACATCAAAGAGAGTGCCTCAGCTGTTGAGAAGCTCGATCCTCTTCTCCTCATATGGTTAAGTCTATAATGATATACATCATAAGAATATCCCAGAAAGTTCACCTCAGCTAAGGGACAAAGCTTTACTTGAGTATGATAAAGTGAGCAACACTTACTTCCTCTGGCCACTACTAAGGACCCCTTCGTAAACTTCCAACTGCCTTTTCCAAATTGACTTACATAACCTTTATCATTGAACCTCCTAGCCATGATGAGACTCATCCTCAAGTCTAGAATATACCTCACATCTTTGAGAATCAAATGACAAACCAAGCTCATCTCTGATCTTATACTCACTATACCAATTATCCTTGAAATGCCATCATTTCCCATCCTTATTTCACTAAACTTTCCAAATATGTAGGAGGAGAATAAATCCTCATATGGGTTGATGTTGAAGGACACTCTAGTTTATACTATATTATTGACACTTACATATGACATACTTGTGGATGTGATTAGACGCTATGAGACAACCAATAAGTCATCATCAATATTGATTGTTATGTCCTCATGCTATTTGCCTTTCCTTTTAGCACCCTTCTTTATCTCCCAACAATCCTTCTTTTAGTGTTCGAGCTTCCCACAATATAAGCAAGGATTGTCCTTCTTTAAGTTCGTCAGTCTACCCTTAAACATCCTTTTCTATTTCTCACCCTTAGATCTCCAATAGTCTACTACAATTATCTTAGACTTTGATTACAATACCACACTGATTTTTCTTCTTGTCACTTCTACAAGAAGTAGAATCATCACAAAATCTATTTTGATCTTTCCATCTAGGGCATAATTGCTAAGAGATACACAAATTTTTCTAGCTACCTATTAAAGTACCTAGGACCAACTGATAAGGGAGCATCCTCATTTGATGATCACAACCTCACCATTAATTTTTCCAAAGTTGAGATTCACAAAAATCTCCTTACTTGGATAAATTAATTACTCATAAAAAAATACTAACCATGTAAGCCATGCAAACCTTGTCATCCTTTTACCACCCCCAAAAAAATAACATCCCAAAATGATCCACCTTAGCCACGTTTTTCCTCCACTTTTCCAACCTTTTTTAGCCCATTTTCTTTTATTATTTCAGCTCCATAAATGCCACAAAAACGCAGCCCATTCTACATCTATTATAGCCACACAAAATAGCCATATGTCTCTCTCAAGTTATATGATAAGTCCCTTTCAACACTTGGGAAGAACAAGGAAGGCTATAAGATATTTCTTACTCCTTTTTGTCTCTTACAAGATGAAAATGATATTTATCTCTTTCTTTGTGAGTTAAGTGGCAATTACATGACTTAAACATGTGCTATAAAGATCCTTATATTTGAAATCTACACAAATATACCCTATTATGACCGAAACTCATGGTTGGTTTATTAGGTAGTTTTCTTCATTTATTTTAGATTAAATCACATGTATTAGTTGGCTAAGTTGTAAACTTTAATCCTTTATTCCATCTATAAGTACCAAGGAGAGAACGAAAGAAGAACACAAATTGTTAATCCTTTACTCCATCTATTAGTTGGCTGCAACTTTCTCTCCATAACTGAGAGCTCCCTCCATTTCAACTCAAGTGCATGAGTTTGAAGTTTGCACAAATCTTCCAAGATTTATCTCAAGAGTTTATACCTTAGGTGGTTCTTGTGTGTATTGATTTAAGGATTTACTAATAATAAATTTTACTTCTTCAAATCTCCCCCCCCCCATTCTTCTCTTAAGTTTCGGTTGTTTAAAGTTAAATAGAACACCACTTCCTAGCATGACTCAAGTTAGATTTCATATGCATCAACTTGGTATCAAAGCTTAGGTTGTAGCAATTTGGGTATTGTTTTATCTTCCATGTTCATTGTCGAAACCAAACACACATAAAAAAAATTATGAACCAAACAACCCATTGTATTCGAGCCCCAACCCTTTTTTTTCCGCCCTTAACAAAAATCACCTTCCTTTTTAACCTTCTAAAAATTTCTCTTATCTTCAATGGGAGAATTCCCTTTACTAATAGGGTTGAGTCTTGAGCAGAAAAATAATTTAAGGAGGGATAAAGCTATTAAGTCTCTTCAAAATGATATGAGAAGAGTACTTGATATCTTGGAAATTATAGTCCCTAATATGACTCGAGACACATGAAAAAACACACCCCTCAATTCAAAACCCATATGGGGATGATGAGCATATTAGTAGTGAAGATGGAGAAGATTCATTATCTAGTAATTTTTCTATGGATCTAAGTAAGGAGAAAAATAAAATATCATTTTTGGAGTTTGAAGGCAATCACAATCCCGAAGAATTTTTGGAGTGGGGGTTGAGGTGTTGTAGATTGTTTGAGGCTAAGGGCTATTCTAACATCAAAGCCTTTAAGGTATTGGTTCTAAAGCTCAAAGGCCATGCCTCATTATGGTGGGAGAACTTGGTTCATAAGAGGAGAAAAAAAGAAAAATAAACAGTTAAGGATTGGTTGAAAATGAAGAATTTTATGAAGGAGTGATTCCTTCCTCCTTTTTTCACTCAAGACTTGTGCAATAAAATGCCCTCTGTAAATCAAGGGCCATTGAGTGTAGAGGAATACATTAAGGAGTTTGAAAAATACTCTATGAGGCTCGGTTTGGATGAGCTAAAAGAGCATATCACATCTCGATTCCTTAGTGGCCTTAGACATGATATATCTAGGAAGGTGGGGATGCATAGGTATTACACCATAGATGTGCTCTATCATTTAGCCATCAAGGTTGAAAAACATTAAAAGGAGAAGAGGGACGTGAGGTATGGAAGCCCAAATAAGGAGGCTAGCATCTCAAGAGAGGTTTTGCCACCATTCGAAGCCCCTTCCACACCTTTGAAAAAACATGTGAAGGGTAAGGGAGTGGCGATTGATAATCAAACCAAGAGTATTAGGTGTTTTAAATGTCAAGGTTTGGGGCACTATCAAAATGAGTGTCCTAACAAGAGGGTCATGGCCTTGGTGGATTTAGAGGAGGCCAACCGAGAGGAAGAAAGTGAGGAAGAGGATGATGATTTGGCCCTTAATTTAGAGGAAGAGTATACACCACTAGATGCAGGAGAATGCTTAATAATTAATAGGGTATTGCACACTAAGGAGGTCGAATGTGATAAGTCCCAAACAGAAATTATTTTTCAAACCAAGTGCACCATACTTAGAAAAATATGTTCTCTTATTGTGGATGGAAGTAGTTGTGCCAATGTTGTTTCTTGCACTTTGGTAGAGAAGCTTGGTCTCACTACTCTAAAATGTGACAAACTATATAAGCTATAATAGCTTAATGATGGTAACATAGTGAATGTGACAAAGAAAGTAAAGGTCCCATTATCCACTAGGAAGATCTATCAAAATAAAGTGATGTGTGATGTAGTTCCAATGGATGCTTGTCATTTGCTTTAGGGGGACCATGAAAATTTTATAGGAGTGTTCTATATGATGGAAGGAAAAATACCTATTTCTTGAAGTTTTATAAGAAGAAGATTGTACTCACCCCTTTAGTTACTACACCTATTCATATTGATATGAGTTGTAAAAAGTCCCTACTCATAGGTGAAAATTGTATAAATAAGGCTATAGTAAAATGGAAGGTAATCTACTTGTTATTGTTAGAGGATAATAAGGGAAATGTTTATATTAAGTCGAGGGCTCAGGCATTATTAGAGGAGTTTGATGATGTATTCCCTAATGACCTATCCCATATATTACCCCCCATGAGAGGCATAGAGCACCAAATTGACTTTATACCCGGTGCTATACTCCTTAATAAGTCAGCCTATATGTGTAATCCTAAGGAGTCCTTAGAGTTATGAAGGCAAGTAGATGAGTTATTATCTGAGGGTTTAATAAGGGAGTCCCTTAGCCCTTGTGTCTTGCCGACCTTGCTTGTACCAAATAAAGATGGTACCATGAGAATGTGTGTGTGGATAGTAGAGTTATCAACAATATTACCATAAAGTATAGGTATCCTATACCTAGACTTAATGTTATGCTTGATTGTCTATATGGTGCATGTTTGTTTTCCAAAATTGACATAAGGAGTGGCTACTACCAAATAAAAATAAAAGATGGTGAGAAATGGAAGAATGTATTCAAAAATAAGGGAGGGTTGTATGAGTGGATGGTTATGCCCTTTGGTTTGTCAAATGCCCCTAGTACCTTCATGAGATTTATGAATGAGGTACTTAGACCATTCATTAGAAAGGTTCTAGTAGTTTACTTTGATGACATCCTTGTGTATAGCTCTAGTGAAGAAGAACATGTAAAGTATCTCAAACTTGTATTTCTAGTACTCAAAGGTCACAAGATATATGCTAAGCTAGAAAATTGTGAGTTCTTTGTACCTAGGGTTACATTTTTAGGTTTTGTGGTGTTCAAGGATGGTATAGCCATGGATGAATCCAAAGTGGAAGCAATCAAGACATGGCCT
The DNA here is from genome assembly GCA_030549775.1 of Tamarix chinensis. Lineage (NCBI taxonomy): Eukaryota > Viridiplantae > Streptophyta > Magnoliopsida > Caryophyllales > Tamaricaceae > Tamarix > Tamarix chinensis. Next base: position 3,948,271 of record CM060171.1, on the reverse strand, counting down.
ACACCTACAAGCCATACACGAGTGATATCTTTTCATGTCTTGTCTTTGTTTCATAGGAGGTTTATTAGGGATTTCAGTACCCTACTAGCCCCTATAACTGAATGCATTAAGAAGGGCGAACTCAACTGGACTAAGGCTACACAAAAAACCTTTGAGGTGATCTAAGGGAAGTTAAGTGAAGCACCTATCCTAATATTAACTAACTTCAACAAATTATTTGAGGTTGAGTGTGATGCTAGTGGAATGGGCATTGGAGATTTTTTACTACAAGAAGCAAAACTGATCACCTTCTTTAGTGAAAAGCTCAATGGCTCTAGGGTGAATTACAACACATATGACAACGAGTTCTATGCTTTGGTAAGAGCTCTAGATCATTGGTCTCACTACTTGTGACCCCAATAGTTTATGCTAAACAAAGATCATGAGTCATTAAATTACATCAACGACCAACACAAGCTTAATCTAAGACATGCGAGATGGATAGAATTCTTACAATTTGTAGCCAAACATAAAAGTGGCAAAACAAATGTAGTAGTAGATGCACTCACTGGGATATATTGTATGCTCTCTTTATTAGACGCTAAAGTATTAGGGTTAGGGTGCATTCGGAAACTCTACAAGGAAGATAAATATTTTAGTTGCCATTTCAAGAATCAAGTGAAAAAGAGAGGCTTGTTTTTCATCTAAGAAGAGTTTATCTTCAATAACAAGAAGCTTTGCATTCCCAAATGTTCCATCAGATAATTACTTGTAAGGGAAGTGCATGAAGGAGGACTAGCGGGACACTTTGGCATCAACAAGACCGGAGACGTGCTTAGTGAGCATTTTTATTGGCCCAAACTTATGGGAGATGTACAAAGTATAATAGCTAGGTGTGTCAATTGTCAAAAGTCCAAGAGTTACTTCTACCAAGGGCTTTATACTCTTTTACTTATCCCACACCAACCATGGGATCATGTGAGTATAGACTTCATTGTAGCATTGCCTAAGAAACATAGGCAAAAAGATGCTATAATGTTGGTGGTGGATTAGTTCTCTAAGATGGCTCATTTCACTACCTTCCATAAGACAAATGACACCTCTTACATAGCCGATCTATTCTTCAAGGAGATAGATAGGTTGCATGTTATTCCCAATTTTATTATCTCAAATAGGAACACTAAGTTCCTTAGCTATTTCTCGAAGATAGTAGGTACCAAAATCCTATTTAGTACCGCCTACCATCCACAAACTAATGGGAAAACTACAGTCACTAATAGGACCCTCACCATGCTCTTTAGAAGTTTGATTCATAAATCCGTAAATGATTGGGAAACCAAAATATCTCATGCCAAGTTTGCCTACAACCAATCACTGACCTATGCTATAGATCAATCTCCTTTTGAAGTAGTATATGGGGTGAACTCTAGTACTCCCATCGATCTCTTACCTCTTCTCATAGAGCCCCACGAACTTTGAGGCATAAGAAAGGGCTAGGGAAATAAATAAGCTTCATGACCAGATGAGATAAAAAGTTGAGAGGGTTAATGAAGTGTACAAGAGTAAAGCCAACAAACACCAAAGACAACACTTATATGAGCTAGGTGACCTAGTTTGGCTTTACCTTAGGAATGAATGATTTCCTTCTAAATGGAAGAACAAATTAATGCCTAAAAGTGACGGCCCATACAAATTTATTGAAAAGATTGGTTATAATACATATAAATTAGAGGAAATGAGAGATATATCGAACACATTTAATGTGGGAGATCTATTTTCTTGCATTCATGATGAACCTTTCAAAGGTGAGGAGGCTGCTTTTCAAGAGGGAGAGGATGATGTGGGAGCATCCTTATTTGATGATCACAATCTCGTCATTAATTTTTTCAAGTTTGAGAGTAAAAAAAAATTCCTTAATTGGACAAATTAATTACTCCTAAAAAAATAATCAGGCAAGCCATGCAAACCTTGTCAACCTTTTACCACTCCGAAACAAATAACACCCCAAAATAAGCCATCTTAGACACATTTTTCCTCTACTTTTCCCACCCTTTTTAGCCCATTCCCCTTTATTATTTTAGCTCCAAAAATGATATTAAAATGCATCCCATTCTGCACCCATAATAACCACACAAAATAGCCACAAGTCTCTTTCAAGTTATATGACAATTCCTTTTCAACACTTGGGAAGAACAATGTAAATTCTTAAAAAGAACAACAAAGGCTATAAGACATTCCTTACTCATTTTTGTCTCTTATAAAATTAAAATATTATTTGTCTCTTTCCTTGTGAGTCAAGTGGCAGCTACATGACTTAAACATGTGCTAGAAAGATCCTTTTATTTGAAATCTTCATAGATATACCCTACTATGACCAAAACTCATGGTTGGTATATTAGGTGGTTTTATTCATTTGTTTTTAGCTTAATCAAATGTATTATTTAACTAAGATGTAATCTTTTATCCTACATTCCATCTATAAGTACCAAAGAGAGAATTAAAGAAGAACACAACTTGTTTTTGGCTACAACTTTCTCTCCATAACCAAGAGCTCCCTCCACTTCAACCCAAGTGCAAGAGTTTGAAGTTTGCAAAAATCTTCCAAGATTTATCCTAAGAGTTTATACCTTAGGTGTTTCCTATGAGTATTGATTCAAAGAGTTACTAATAATAAATTTTACTTCCTAAAATCTCCCTCCATTCTTCTGTTATGTTTCGGTTTTTCTAAGTTAAATAGAACACCACTTCCTAGCATGACTCAAGTTGTATCTCATGTGCATCACCAAAAAAGCTTGAAATTCATCCCTGACCACTATATTCATGTTCTATGAGTGGATAAATATGTGTTTGAACTCATTGAAGTGTGCATCAATGTGATATGTATCTTTATACCTCAATCTGTACAACTTCTTCATAAGTTGTACTTTTCTTTCCAGTGGTGTTATTCACATAAAGTGAATCCAACTTAGACCACACTCCATATGTCATGGTTTCTTCCTCAACATGATTGATTTCACTTTTATCTACCCAATGATGGATATAAACAAACGTTTTTTATTTTTATTTTTATTTATCAAGCTTTTTCCACTCTTCTTTTTCTTTTATGCTCTCAGGCATAACACACTCATTTTTCAATTGGGTTTGCCTACTCTTTCATATAAAGTTACCACTTCTTATAAAATTTATCCACTTATCACTTTTAAGCATAAGCATATATAATATCGCAGAAGTTACCACCACACTTATCACGAGTTTGCTCATACCCTTCTTGTACTAAGTGTAAGGTTAAAATGTTACAACTAATAAATCAAAAATTATGGAAATAGATATAGATAGTAAAAGACTTTAATAATTTAATGTAATAACAAAGTATAGAGTACATGATATAGATAATAGAATACATAAAAAGAGATAAAGGGGTAACAGAGATGAAAAGTCCAAAAGAGATATCCATAATCTAAGGCACATAACACGTGCGACCTCGGATAGATATAACTATATGCTCTAGCCCTAAGGTATAAACCTACATCACTCTATATGAGAAACTTCCTCAAAGTCAACAGGATCATCATCATATACCTACGACACAACATTTACAAATGTGTAGTATCGATATGCATCTTGTACGACCTCGGATAGATATAAATATACACTTTAACCTTAGGGTATAAGCCTACATCACTGTGCATGAGAAACTTCCTCAAAGTCAATAGGATCATCATCACATACCTACGACACAACATCTATAAATATGCAGTATCAGTAAGCATCTTTTACTAAGCAACACAACTATCCTAAAGAGATAGCATTATGTATGAGGCCCATATGAATAAAGTAGTAGAACATATAATAACAAGATAATGACATGCTTACATATAGATGTCAATTAAGCAGGATAAAACTCAACCATCAAGTATAAAATAATGTAATATAAATGTACGGATATATGAGATTCATTTATCATTTTATTTTGTTGTCATGATCACAACTAATATATTATATTAACTTGAGGATGAAAACTCGAAAAAGACCATAACAAATAATCTAGTACTCGAACGATACTAGCCCTAGTTGACCCATGTAGAAGCATAACCTGACCACCAAATAATGGGACATCTAATCACTTAAGTATACATACCTCCTATAGGGCTGAAATATATCGATACACCTATAGTGTAAGATAGGGCTTCCCAGACCTTGTAAGGCCCCTGAGATCATAGAATGGAAAACATCGGAATGATACCAAGTAAATACCAAACCTGACTCGGATAGCTACTTCGAGTGGTATATGTTCAGAATCAAGATCTTTCATTATAAGTGATTAAGGTCTTATCAAAGAATTAGGTCAGCAAGAACAAATTCCCATAGAATATCACTTAATCACTTATATGAACATAAGCTAATTAATTTAGTAAATTATAATATTATCCATGCACTTGATCCATAAAGGAATCAAGGCCCAAAATATTTATAGCAAATAGGCCCATTAACATGTCATTAATGTTTAATTAAATATATGAAGTATTAAAGCCCAATAAAGATTATCAAGGTATTAAAGCCCAAATAAGATTATTAAGGCATTAAAGTTCAAGTTCTATGCCCTAAAAGACCTAGTAAAATTTGATATCAATGTACATTAACTCTAATTAATTGAGATAAGGTTCAATAGCCAATATCTAAGTTAACCAAGGGTTCACATATAAGACTAAAGCAAATAACTAAATTATCTTTAATGTCAACTAAGTTATCTTAATATTAAGAGATGTTTATTTCATATTGAAAGGGTTATAATTGAATAATAATATTCTTATGATGAAGTATAAATATGGACACTAAGTATTAAATGCTAAAATTGCTCAATGTACCTAAAGTATATCTTTCTCTTTTATTTTTCTCACTTAAATAATTATTTTAATCAACATTTCTAGGTATACTCATCAAATGTCATCCAAGAATCAAATTTATCCATTTTAATTTATTTTATTAACATAATATTCACTTAGGTCTCAAACTTTCCAAAATTCACATGTAATACCAAAATGTCATTATTCACCTAAAATTATCTTAAACTTATAAAATTAATAACTCACTTTAAACAAAATCAAACCCAAACATATCATAGACCAAATTTTATATAAAAGAACTAACGAAGACAATGGTACCCTTAAAACTTTCATAAAGAATCTTTTATGCCCAATATATCCATGGACCAATATGCCCCAACCTTAAATAAACTTATTTCAACTCTAAATGTTTCAAAATTTATAACCTAACTTCTATACTCTATTATGGATGCAATTTAATACTCAGATATATTTGAAACAACTAAAACATAAATAAAATAACAAGGAGAACTAAGCTACTCAAATTTGGACATGTTCATCATGACTCAACTGAACATTCAACACAACTCTACTCTACATGATTTCACTAAATATTCATCACTTTTCAATAGACATAAAAACATACAAAAATCATACAAATCATTCTATCATTAATTTTTCATGCTTATGCACATAAAATAAAAACATACACATGATATGCAAGATTTTACAACATATTATTTCATGCTTATAATTAAAATAAATCTAATAATACATAAAAATAACGTATAAAACTCCTAGCACAAAATCATATTTCTAAATGTTAGTTTAGTTATTATAATTTCTAAGCTCCTTAGCAAAGCTTGAATAAGGAATCTAGAAATTCCTTCTCTAAACCCACTTGGTCACCTTTAAGAATATAATATTAAAAAGATTTAGATTAACTAATATTAATAATTATGTAAAAGGGAAGAATATAAGGTAGATAAAGATAGGTAGAGGCATGGTAGATGCTGCAAGTCAAAAAAAAAATTAGCTTTGCTGTTTTTGCACAACTGGTCGAGAAGCGAAAGTTTGGTTTAGAATAACCTTGAAGTGGCTCAATTTTAGGGATGTAAATGGCATGAAGTTGTATCATGCAATGAAATATTTTACAATAAATATAAACCAAAGGAATAGGGCAACCATAGAGAGAGAATGAGATGATGCAGGTTGGAAAGAAATCAACTTTGTACTCTGTTGAAATTTTATGATTTTATATGCATTTTACAATTAGAACACATGATTTAACAAAAATAGAGTGAAATATGATATGGAGGAGTGTGGTGAGAGTTTTTGGTTTGTCTTTAATCTCACTTGAGTTCTAGGACTAGGGGGTGTAAGAGAGAGGTTAGACTATAATTGAGTGTGTAAGATAAATTATTATAAAATCATGATTATGGTACTAGTTGTACTTTTTGGTTGGGAGAAAGGTAAACGAGTTACAAATATGATTTGGTTTGGTTATGAAACTAGTTAGGATTGAAATACTAGTTAGAAGATTGGTTACAATTTATTTTGATTAATTAAATTACAAGAAAGTCCAATAATGAACATTTAATGGGACAAATATCAATTTAATTCTAAAAATCATAAAAAAAAATTATGTAATGGTCCAGAATAATCTTAGAAACTCAAATATATAAAAATGTTGGGTATCATAGTTGGTTTGAAGCTCTACAGATTTAAAATGAGAAAAAAAGGAAAAAATTGATAAGTTGTGAAAGCACATTTTTCTACAAATGCACAAACCAAAAAACTAGGGGTTCAAATTGCCACAGATTGATGTGGATTATTATTAGAAAACCATATATATAAACATATTTTTTTAGAACTCATTTGATGACCAACGTAGTAAAAATAGTAAAAATGACTAAAATCCTCTAATTGCGTAAATGGGTTTTTTTTTTACGTAATTTAACGATTCAAAAGAAAGAGTGAAACATGAATGAATAAAATGAAAAAAAAAAATATTTTTCGATCAATTCAAATCTTTTGAATGGGTCGAAATGGGAGAAAATACAAGAATCAAAAGAATTGCAATAAATGTGTTTTCTGCAAACGAGAGAAATAATTGATGAAATGTTTAAAAATTAACATGAATGGAATGAGACTTGAGAATATAATATATGTATTTTTTACCATGTTACTAGAGCTTTCGACCTCAATCACCAAGTCCTCTATTTATGTGATATAGAGTGAAGATATACGCTTATGGGTAACTTCTTTCGACATATGTGATTGGATTGGGTATTTCTGGGTAATGCCCAATTCAATTGTAGAAAACGCTTATGCTTGGTTAGGAGTCCACAGTAAAGGTCTGAGGGGGGACATCTGGCGAGCTGCGTTTTTTGCTATTATAGGTACCATATAGGAGTCCAGAAATAGAACAGTGTTCAATAATATCATCGGCTGTAGGGGATGGATGCTTATGTTAATTAAGATGAGAATAGGTTTTTGGATCAAATATGGCAGAAAGAAGTTTTCATACAGAGCGAACGAGGTGATCCATAATGTCCAGGCTCTGTTAAGTTAGAACTCTCTTTGTCGCATCTTTTGACGGGTTTCGTGATAGGCCCTTAGATATTATGCTCTCAGTTTTGTATCTTATGATCCATACACTTCTATCTATCAAAAAAAAAGAGTGAAGATATACACAAGCACTCCCGCTGAATTCATTGAGAAAGTTGCTTTAGTGTGCGTACCACACCACATCCCCAAAACCACGAGCCTTTCCCTATTAAATAATCTAACTTTTTACACCCCTAGAGGACCTTGTAACTATTTTTCCTCAAGCTTCACAATTCCTAAACCTAATTTTGAAAGCCTCTCTATCGTCTAGCAAGCGTAAAAGTGGAAAAAATCCGTACAAGTTGAAGCGAACTAAGACTTCCATTTTTGGCCCATTTCTAGCTTAAATGACAATGAAGAATACTTTGAAAAGTTCCAGCTTGAGCCTGACATCCTTCTACCACAATTTGAGGGTCGCATAAAAAAATAACAATAAAAATTAAAAGGTAAATTATGCGGTTAAAGAAAAAAAGGTTTAAAAGGATAAGAAAGAGAACGAAAAAGTGGAAAAACAGAAGTGTGGATGAGGAAACGGAGGACACCAAACAGAAGGGAAAAAACAAATGGTTCGGAAGGAGAAATAGATGTGAATGGAGCGAAGAGTGGAAGGACAAGAGGGCCAAGTTGAAGGTACGAAGAGGTACAAAGAGTAGAGAGAAATGAGAAATTCTCTTACTACTTTCGTAAATGCTTGCGGAGCTATTGTTTAGTCTTAGATAGTTCATCAACCATTTGACATGACTAAGTAAAAACAGAAACATAGTGATGTATTTATACATGTATATTCAGTCAACTAATCATTGTTGTACGGTTGGAATTTTGTGTAACGGTTAAAATGAGACTAATCTAAGTCTCACTTAAACGGCTCATTTATTAAAACGAATTAAGTGTAAGAATTATTTTTATGTTTATTTATTATACGAGCCGAATTTAAATCTAAAAAAATTATGTTCGGTACAGTTATAGCTTAAAATCGTAGGTTCGACTTAACTTATTGAAAACTTAGTTTGACTCATTTGTTTAATTAACACAAGTATAGTCCAAACTTTATTTTAGACTAATTTATTAAATAAGATAAATTCAAATCTAAAAATTTGTGGTTCGGCTAGGCTCATTTACAAAATATATTACGAAGGCATATGAGAATTAAAAGAAAATTTGTTCAGGTAAAATTGGTCTCCCCTAATGGTTGCAATAATCTTAAAGTAAATAAGGCTCCAGCTTGTGATAGTATCAATCTTTAAACAAATAATGACTCCCCTAATGTAGCAATATGATCATGTGCAATTATGATTTAAGATTATTTTGTGGTTCTCAATCATAAAGTCATTATTGGAAGGATAACAGTGAAAAAATTTCTTAGGGGGAGGGGGTAATGGATATGATACTTGTGAATTATGTTGCTAATTCAATATCAGAGGGGGCAGTGCGTTAACAAATGAAAGGTAAGGACTATGGTAGCCTTAGTCCAACTCATTCTATTCCTATGTGTGCATGTCATGGTTCCAACACATCATTGATCTATACCATATCTGGGGTGTTCATGGATAAAATATTTAGTATTTTAAAGAAATGATGATTAGATATTCGAAAGATTCAATATCCAATTTTTTTTTGATATCCGAAACTTTGCATTGGAGGATAAATAATTTATCAGATATCCAAAACTTTCTAACATATTACAAAAAAAAGATAAAAATTCTCCGTTTAAAAGATAATAAACGAATCTAACTTAAACCAATTTAATATAATGATTTAATTCAAGTCTTAAATTACATGTTATTCCAATAGTGATTCCACATTTCTAACAATATTTAAAGAGAGTGTGTGTGGATATCTAATTTATTTGACTTTTTGTTGATTGGATAAGTTATTTGATCTAAAAAAAAATATCAGATCAATTATTTGATTTTTTGAATTGGATTGATTCATCAAAATTAGATCATATGAACATCCCTAACTACATCATTACTTCTTTGTTAAGGATCATCATTGGTTCCATTTACCACAAATCAACTCAGAGTTATCGTTGAATCACGTTGTGATAATAACCACTTAGACATGCTATCTTTAAAGCATCAAGTAAAATGTCATAGTACAAACACATTATGAATAACCATGCTTCAAATATACACAAATAATCATGTTTTAAACTTCTTACATAAATAATTCATGAAACAAAATCATCATACACATGCATAGAAGTTTTCCTACAATTCAATTCTAGCTTATTACACAATTCTAGTTTATAACTAACTCAAGTGTAGCAAGATGACACATCCTCAAGATGCTCTTGCCTGAAATATCAAAGTGAATGATCTCTCTTTAAAGGTCCACTAGACTTAGGTTTTCATTAAGGTCCAAAAGTTCAACATCGTGTCATAGGTCTCAAAGGATCACTCTCGAATCTCTTGAATGTATACCTCAATAATTTATTCTTAAGTTTGCATATTTCCTAAGAAAAACCACATTCCCTTAGACTAAATTACATGTCTTACTAACCTTAGTTGATATTAGTTGTGATTTGTCACAAAATCCAATAATCCTAAATTAGGATGGAAATCACATATCCATCCCTTGAGGCCTTCCCTAAAGAATAACAAATAAAATCCCAACTTATGATCTTATGCTATTCCATGTTACCATACAAAGTACATATAACACACAAATTTCATTATGATATTCCTTGGTATATCCAATCATTAGCAATTTATAAATCATATCCAACCAAACATGTCACTAGGCTATAATCTATCGCATGTGATAATACCATCATGTCATATATCATACTTGTCTATATCATTATTTTTATACCAAATTCACAAAGGTCATACAATATACATATGATGGTCCATGCTAATTTCAACATCATATAATGACATCACTATGTTTCATAAATCATTAATTCTAATTATTTCAACAATTTGCATAACCAAGACCACTTTATTATATATATTATGAACAAAATTGGCATAATTATCACTTTACACTAAAATAGCTAAATCTTATTTCACACAAATTCAAATCAAAAAACACAAATTTTGAGTTAAACTACATGTCCATACCATTCAAATGATAAATAATTTATTAGATATCCAATATACACTCACATGATTCATGAAAAACTTCCTAGAAGGAACCCGTTATTAGGCTACTTTAAGCCAAACTCAACTAACCCTAAAGTTTCCTAATGATGTGTTTCCTTAAAAAAAAGGGTGTGCCTTATTGATAGAGGTAGCCCTATCAATTGTTTTAGAGATCCATCATCTACAACATAAATTGGGTCATTACATATAACCCACTAAAAGAGTACAATATCCTCATTGTGTCCCAGTCAATGATTGTCTCATTACAACCTCCACTATCTACAACATAACTTCGGGAATCTTTATAGTAGTTCCTCTAGGGGTGAATGACTCATCCAAGTTCAGCTTGCAATTATGGTTTCACTTTGATACTATTTTTAACTTTTCAACACTCTATCAGTCACGGGTAGTTACTTTGAAGCGCTTTTGGGATTGAGGGCTAGCCTCATATATCAACTAAAGTTTTTTTTCACATGTTTTGTACTCAATCATTTGCTTTCCCCTTTTCATTTTTTTTTTCATATAGTCACCCATTCTTAGACTAATCTAAACAAAGTACGCTTAATCGTAGAATTCTCCAATGATGGATTTTCCAAAAGATAATGTATAATTTATTGATATAGTTAATCATATCAATCTTTTTAAGTATCCATTATCTTCCTCATAACTTGGGGTATTACATATATGCACCAATAAGCCAAAATTCCCATGATCACTTTAATATAACTTTTGTAAGTTGAGATAGTTATCTAGAAATTTTAGATTTTATGTAACTACCAACCAAAAGAGATTTAGCCATAACTTTCTACACAAACTATCAAATTGAATTATTCCAAAGTCTTATGAAAGTAGATGTCATACACCTTTAATTAACCACCACTTTCAAATTATAAAAAAAATGATTTTTGGTAATTTTTACTAAATAATCCAAAAAATTTAAAAAATCCATACTTTGTAATTAATCACCAAGTAACATTTGTTTCTCCATTCAAAATACAATACAAATTCATAAATCATAATATCATATTTCCATGATTTCAAAGATTGGAAACACAATCTAATAATCATCATATCTAGATATTATTATGTTTTTAACTATAGTATACACTATGATGCATATATCATACAAATACATAAAACCATGCCAAATCACACCAAAATTGTATAAATTATACTTAGTAAACAAAATAGCATATATAGTAAGTCTAATATAAGTTTACCAAAATGGAGTCTTTAAATAAGTGGAAAATAAAGAATTGCCATTTTCATCCTCCTTAAGAGATCAAAATAAAGGGATGGAAACTTTTGTCTTGCATTTATACTCCCCTTCTTGAAGATACATCAAAATGGCTACAAGATTGATTCTTAACCATTGAGAATAGAGTATAATGGTATGTGTATGATGAAGGAGATGTGTTTCTCCTCTTTCCCACCTTCTTTTATGTGTTTTCTTAATGATAAAGGACAGGGAGCGATGTTCAATTTAACAGTAAAAATTAGTTGGTTTAGAAAATAGCAAAAAAGTTATTAGAAGGAGAAAACTGGGGGATAAATGATGTGTGAAAAATAAGAGGACTTCCAAGTAGTAATTTGTTACATTAATTTTTATATGAACAAATCAAAGTTAGCATAAAACTAAAGCATGAAACCTGAATGCAAGTTGAATCACTCAATTTTGATACTAAAAAAATATATGCCTTAAATAATGAAATCTATGTTGGCAAATAATTGAAGATAAAGAAAATGATGCACCACACTTCAAACTTGATTTTAAAATAGATGAAAATTATTTTGATTTAATAAAAAGCACAAAAATGTGATAATGTATCCCTTGCCAATATCAAATTTGTAATTAAAAACATTTCCATAGTAGTATTCATGATAATGATGATTGTGATGGTAATTAGTAAGATAATTGCTAAGTATTTACCAAAATAATATTATATAAATCCTTATAATTAATAATTGATCCAAATATTACAAAAAAATCATGTAATATGAGAATTAAAATGCTGAAAATAGTTTACAACACTTAAGGAAAAATAGTATCATAAAAATATTTATAACAAAACATTAAAAAATGAAACAATTTTGAAACCTTAAGAAAATGATGTAACATCATCTAAATAAATTTTATGGTCAATAATATTTTATTTTTGAAAAAACTAATCTTTGAAAGTAAATTATAGCATCATATCAGAATAATCATCATATAAAACTTATAAGATAACCACAAAAAGAAAACTCTTGATGCAAAAACCCTAACCATGGAATAAATTTAAAATACCTTGAAAAATAATATTGCATCATCCATAAAAAGAAAATAATAGTTTTAAATTTTTACTTGTAAAAATAATAATTACGAAATTTAGGGTTAGAAAATACTAGCTATTACAATATATTATTACCCTTAATAATTTTGCAAAACACGCTATTTGTACATAATTATCCAATGTTATGTATTTCCTCAAGTTTCTTAAATAAGTTTTGGGGTTTAATTATTAAAATCACTCAAGAGAAATACAATGGATATATTAGAACATTGCCTGCTTCTAGGTGACCATCTATCTCCTATTTCTATTGTATATATATAAAAAAAAGAGTAGTTCACTATGTTTTCACAAGAAGTATTAACACTTAATTTAATTAAAAATATAACTTTGCTTTTGATGCATTTATGCTAGCATAAAGAGATTGTTTTTCAGAGGAGGGTAATTAATGACCAATATTCACAATAATACGTTAGAGTAATACTTATTATAAATATAGCTAACAGATATCCTAAATTCCTTTTATTTTATTCAACTTATTTTCTAACACGATACACGTAAATATATGACAATTTGTATAACAATGTATAGGTAAAAACTGACCCTTTGGTTTTACCCAACACAACGAAGCCCGTGACCTTCATATGCTCTAGGTATCCCAAGACATCACATATGTTTTTCCTTAAACCCAACCAACTTGTCCTATTCAATGACATCATGTGCAAATATTATAGCCTTAACGTCTCGTATGATGGATTAAAAAATCGGTCATTCTCTATCTCATTTGACACAATTCGCTATATACTTGCTTACAACACTCAAAGTGCGAGTAATAGCTAGCCCAACACTAACCATAGCATGCATAACACATCCCATTGTATTAAAATAAGGAAATATGGTTATAAACACTTCCTCATCTTTCGATTTGGAGCAATCTAGAGCAAACAATCTAAAGTAGCCAAAGAATTGCCTATTACATTGACATCTATTGTATAAAACCTCTTGATAATCTTGTTTGCATATAAACTTATGATAATTAAAGACAAATCTGTCTCAAATGATCACTATGCTAAGTATCTTCTTTACAATATTAAGATCCTTCATCTCAAATTCAATCTTCAACATTATTTTCATCATATTAAGCATATCATCAACATATGTCAAAAAATATACCATATAAGTTTCATCCACCTCCTTCAAGAATACACATCCTTCATAGCCACTCTAGGAGAACCCATGCTTAACCATCAACTCATTAAACCTATTATACCACTATTTAGGTAACCTATTCAGACCATATAATGGTTTCTTCAATAAGCATACATGATCCTTCTTTCCTTCAATAATGAAACCATCTATTTGGCACATATAGATCTCCTTCTAAAGCTCACCATAAAGATATGTTGTTTTAACATCCAATTACTCTAAATCCATATCTTACATAGCCAAAAGTGGAAGTCGAGTATGAATGGGAGTATGCCTGCTAATGGAGAAAATACCCAATTATAATATACATTAGGTATCTAATTAAACCTATGTGCAACTAAACATGTATTGTATCTCAATCTCTTGACTCTTGGGGTTCTCTACTTAAACTTGTGGACCCATTTGCAATCAACAACTTCCTTATTCATAGGTTTCTTCACAAGTTCCTATGTCTGATTATACCATAGATATTGCATCTCCTCCTCCATAGCAACACACCACTAAACAAAATCAACACTAGCAATGACATTATAGTATTATAATAACTCCTAAACATCAACTATAGTCTCCACTCTAGATAAATCATAGCTTGCTAACATATCAAGGCCATGCCTAATAAGATGTTTAATACCTCTTTGTAGTCTACATAAATTAGTGCCCTTTTGCTCCTCCTATTGCTTGGATCCACCCACCTTAGGGATAATGGGTTTATCATAAGGGTTTTTCTTATCTAAATCAACTTCCACCTCCACCTGGCTTGTAGCACCATAGATAATCTATTGCTCATCCTCCTTATACAATCTATCAATAGAAAACTCAATCTTTTAGAGGAATAAAAACTCCTTAAATGTAGCATCCCTACCATTCAGGAATTTGCATGTAGTCAAGTCCCACAACCTATACCCCTTCACTCTAGATGTATATCTAATGATGTGATGGCTCTAGGATTGAGCTTCCCATCATTCACATAAATATAGATAGAACACCAAAATATATGCAAATAAAAATAATCAACAGGTATATGGTTGAGGTTTAAAATAATTTTTATGACTACCTATCAATAAGTTGTATCTTCCTTTAGAAAAATTCATTATTAGAAATGTAATAACCTAACTTATATGGTACATGGCAGGGCGTAAAAGGATTAATATAACTACCTATATCAACAAGACACGTCTTTCTTTTCAAAATATTATTTTTGACGAGCTCTATAGTTAAACATATTTAGTTTGGACTAATCCAATATTTGACAATCTCTTATAAAGTTTCTCAAAAAAGCATGTAAGTTGATAAAAGCATACTAGAAAAGGTTCATGTTGATCTATGGAGCTAACGATCAATCTCAAAAGTATTTTACATAACTATTTGCAACAATTGTAGGGCTGGGGTATTACAAAGGGTGGAAGTAGCCCAATATGACAATCCTTGGGATGGACTATCATAAGATAATCAATGGTTGAAATGCACTAAGGATGTTGTCTTCTTTGAGTGGAGTGTATGTAACACCCTAGCTTATGTGGGTGACAATAGAGGTTCAAAAGGATTGATACACATTTCTTTTCGGAAATCCATATTTGCATTTTACAATTAAATGTTTTTTGTTCAGAGTAGGCTATTGATGGGTGACATCTTGGGATATTTTTGGGAAGTGTGTGAGTTGATAGAAAACACATTGGAAAGGTCATGTGTTGATCTATTGAGTCAATCATCAATCATAAAAGCGCTCAACATAATTGCCTATGAGCAGTGTGGGGTCAAGGTGTTATAGAAGAACTTTATAGTTACTAAAACGTTTTCTGGAAAGTGTGTAAATAAGAACAAAACACGTTGAAAATAGTTTATACTAATTTGAAAGGTGCTTTAGGGCTGATTGGCCACTGACGTTAGGGCTAGAGTGTTACAAACAACCTTAAGGCTTTGACACTTTTGTGCTTGAAATGATAATTAGGATGCTTCATGCATTTTTAAGTAGATGCCTAATAATATCAAATCCTTTAGTTAATTACGTGTTCACGCTAAATTATATATTAAAATTCTTATTTTTACTATTCCTTAATGTATCCGTTTTCTATAATATCAAATTGCTTAATTAATTACCTACTCATGCATACTTATATATTAAATTTATTTATTTTTACTATTCCTTCACGGGTCCATTTAATTCTCTCTATACATATTCTTGGAAATATACCCTTTTTCCTACATTTCCATTTTATGGTCCCAATCTCTGTCTTCATGCAATCAAGCCATACAATCCTATGTCTCTACAGTCTTACAATGGCTAGCTACTATTAATCTTGTTGATCGCACTCTTAATGACACATTCCAATTTCGTAGATGAAATTGCATAAAGTGGCGAGGTGGTTCTGTGTCTCATGTTGTTTTTACTTTGATCTTAGTGATCTTAATAAGTTACTTGACTAAACGTTATACAATTTCTGTATATTATACATTTCAAATCCCTTCAACTTTGCTTACCTTGTCAATAAGAATGATGGTTGTACTTTTCAAGTATATTCAAATGTGTCATTTTATCGTCATCATCATCATGATTATTATTATTATTATTATTATTATTATTATTATTATTATTATTATTACTACTACTACTACTATTATTATTATTATCTTGATTTGATTTCATAGCAATTGATTTGGTATTGCCGCACACAAGTCATAAGCCAAGTTTAAAATCAAAGTTACATGAAAATACATAACAGATTCATGTGGGTCTATATAGCCTTGTCTTGTCTTTTGTGAAGTGTAAACATATGGCGTAATATCTCTATGGCCCAACAAGCCAATTTGATTGAACTAAGAACGATTTCAATGTGAATGTGGGCCAGAGGAGGGTAGGGGTTGAGTTAATTAGTATTTGGTTTGCATGATAACTCCTGCACCGATAAGAATCAACTGGATATTAATATTTCAATTTTCTTTTTCTCCCCCCCCCCCTCCTGAGTAGCATGTTTAAAACTCTGGAGAGATACCAAAAATGCAATTACGGTGTGGTGGAAAGTGAAAATTTGCCATCCAAGGAGCTTGAGGTATGATCGTAGCCCATCTATATCTTTTGGTAGCTTATTACAATCATGCTGTAATGAAAAAATGCAAAGGAAAATTTTATGTATACATGCATTGATTGATTGTTCTTAATTAAACTGGTGTCCCATGTGTATGTACATAAAGAACCAGTCCTTCATATAATCTAACATATCTCCATTCATCAGGGAATTAGCGTTTCATACCATTGAAAACAGTCCGAATGCTCAAAGTCTAGTATACACATACGCCCAAACACAGAGTTTGCCGGCTTTTGGTTGAGCTTCAGCTGGCTCCAGGCCAGTTGTTAAGAAAATCGGAGGCTATGTCTGAAGATTTAAAAGGACCATATTGTTTTTGTATTTACCATTTCTGACAAAATCTGATCTAATGCTTTTAATTTTGTGATGCAACTAAATTCATAGATAGAATTATAACTACTAAATAAAGTATTCGACTTATGTCATAATATATAGCAAACATAGCTTATGTCAATGTTGTTATAATCAGGATTCTACTTAAAATTGATATAAGTCATCACAATCGAATCGCAGAATCGTAATATCTAACAAAGACTATATATATATGACCGCGATATATCTGCATATCACAAAATCTCATAATTGAAGCTAAAAACACTACAAAAATTCAGTATTAAACTCTAACTTCGTCACTAATTAAGTTATAAGAAGCCACAAATATCACACATTGTCAATTACATGTATACAAAAAATATTGTGATAATAGACTTCCATAGAACAAAGCTAAAAAATGAAAAGATAAAATTAAAAGGATAATTGTGATCTAAATAAAAATTAGTAAACAAATAACATCATAGAACTAATGTATCTGTCTCACTATACATAGAGAGTTTAAAAAGGATAATTTTTTTTCTTTCTAACAATCAACTTGGCTAATATCCTGCTCATGTTTCCTTTGCATTAGTTAATATTCAATATATAGTGTGTATAAAATAATAAGGTTAAAATTTAAAGTTAGAAAAAAAAAGATATATAGTAGAAACCAGAAGAAAAACTATAGTCAACATGTGGGATCGTAAAATTTTACTAATCCTATAGGATCATAAGATCTTACCACTATTCTAGTACTTTAATATTTTACCTAGGATTGTAGATCGTTTATTGACTTTTTGATAGTAAAATTATATTTTGTTATCATAAGTGTCATGGTCATATAAGATGTTGATTAGCTAAACACATGAGCTTATATATTATGAGGGACAATTTTCTTTTTGGATAACAGACTAGCTACAGAGAGTATTTGAAACAGAAAGCTACGTATGCGGCTCTACAACAAACTCAAAGGTAATTTTTTCCCCATTCATGGTTACTGCAAGGAAGCAGTACTAAGGTCTATCTATCTTACATGTATATTATTATTATATAAATGCTGCTTCTTCTTCAATTGGGATTCAGGAATATGCTTGGGGAGGACTTGGGTCCTCTTAATGCAAGGGAACTTGATCAGCTCGAACGCCAATTGGAGTCATCCCTTAAGCAAATCAGGTCTACTAAGGTAAGTTCACAAAAGAAATCTTTTGCATTTGGTCGATCGTATGAAAAGATGAGTTAATGTGAAAGAACAATCCAAGTAGCTTGGTGATTCCAATGCCAGACTCATTAACGACTTTACTGGTATCATCATTCCCCATTGGCAGACCCAATCTATGCTTGATACGCTCGGTGATCTTCATAGCAAGGTACTTACAATTGATATTATATAAAAAGGAATGAGGTGTATATGACCATTCATCTTATTCGCTAGACTAGACTACGTACATTTGCTTCTGCCATAAAAAGTACTTATTCGGTAGGGGTATTGTCATTTGAACAACAGGAACAACAACTAATTGAAGCTAATAAAGCTCTATGGGCTCAGGTGATTAAACACCACCTCCTCCTCCTCCTTCTTCTACTTCTATTATATATATGGCAGAGAAAATATATATATTTGATATCGATTGATCAATATATTAATTATATCAAAGACATCAAGCTAGCCAGCTAGCTGGTACCACCTGCAATTGTGTTGATCGATCGAGTGAGTGTGCGATTAATCTTTAATAGAAGTTAATTTAGAAAAAAATTCCTTTGAATTTCATGCAGCTGGAGCAAATCAGTAAAGAGCATGATCTTCAACATTCATGGGGAGGTGGGGAGCAAAGTATTCATCACTACACTCAGCAGCCTGCTGCTCAATCTCAGGGTTCCTTCCTGGCTCTTCAATGTAACCCACCACCACCAACACCACCTATGCAATTGCAGCTTCAAGAGTATGTCTATCTTAACTCCCATGCATACACGTGCTTAATTCCCATGCATAGATGTGCTTAATTACCATGCATACATTATATATATGCAGATTAAATATGAATACCGTACTACTGCTACTACTACTAGTCTACTATTGCAACAAGTAGTACCAAATGCGTAAAGGTTGTATATTAACTGGACAAATCAGGTTGTCCCATAAAATAACCGAAGGTAAAATTGTAATGGTGGTAAATATTGTAACTTTTCATTGATGGTAAGTAAATAATATGCCTGCCTATTGATCAATAGTAAATAATATAATATAACTGTTCTTTGATGACCAACTCTATGTTTCTTTAGTTACTTCAAATACTTCAATTTTCATAAAAAATGATTCCCTAATAGTAGTGATTCAAGGCGACAATTCAACAATTTATATTAGGGAATTGTTGCCTTGAATCAGGGCTATTAGGGAATCATTTTTATTATTATTATTTTTTTTTTGTGAAAATTGATGTATACTTGAAGTAACTAAATAAACATAAAGAGTTGGTCATCAATAGGTAATTATGTTATTTACTATCCATCAATAGGTACTTATGTTATTTACTATCCATCAATGGTAAGTTACAATATTTTCCACCCATCAATGGACAATTATAATTTTTCCTTTTGTCAATTATCTGGTGATTGTATGGCCTCCTACGTTACACTTGTATCTATGGTTTGAAAGGAGTGTTTGGCTAGAAAGTAACTCAAACTACACACGTGCATTTACTATTCTTTTTTAGAAAAAAAAAACGTTAAGAGCTTATGAGATCTTTGGTCCTCCGTTTAATTAAAAAAAATTTCTTTTTATTTTTCTCTCCATAGTGAAGATTAATTGCCTATCATCATCCGTGGACGTAGACCATATCGGGTGAACCATGTAAATCTTGTGCATTATCTATTTTCTTGTATATTTTTTCTAAGTTTATTTGATTGATCATGTATACTTTTCCATATTAATAGATCTTGAATCAATTCTACAACATTTAATACCCTTACAAGTAGTATCAAAGCTTCAGATTTGAGATGTATACCATTAACAAAGATTTAACATCGAGAAGTTTGATGGTAATATGAGTTTTATTAGCTAGAGAATCTAGATGAAGGTTGTGCTTACCCATAATGGATTGAAAAGACTCTAGAAGGTAAATTCAAGAAGCCTAAACTATGACAGATGAGTAATGCGATGAATTGGATGAAAAGGTGTTTTCAACAATCTAATTGCACCTTTCCAAGAAGTTCTTTCACAAGGTAGGTCATGAGACCTTTGCATCTTCCCTATGTTATCTTAAACTTGAATCACTTTATATGACTAAAAATATAGTGAATAAGCATCGTCTCAAAAAACATTTTTATACACTCTGTATGGACGAAGGTACTCCTATTCAACCCCATCTAGATGAATTTAATTTAATTATTATTGATATGGAGAATCTAAATGTGAAAATTGACAATGAAGATAAGGTTGTGTTATTGGTTATCTCTTTACATTCATATTTAAGTACTTTAAGGAAATTATGTTATATGAGAATAACATTACTCTCTTTTTTTATTTTTTGAGGATGTTAAATCTAATTTTTTTGTTGAAAGAAAAGTTGACCTTGAGGTTCGTTCTAATGAAAATCTTAGGGCTGGTCTGTTAAAGGTAGATATAATGATTGGGCTGGTAAAAATAAGAAGAAGAATAGATCTAAGTCTAAATGACATAATTCCAATGTGACCTATACATATTGTAAGAAAGTTGGGATAGAAATTTCCAAATGCTTTAAATTGAAAAAGAAAAAAAAGGAGGAAAAATGAAACCTCAATAAACACTTAATAATAATGTAGCTAGTGTTGCTATAACGGACCCTAAGGGAGATGTGCTCTTGACTAATTTTGATGAAAAAGGAGTAGGTCTGAATGAGTTTTAAATTCTAGTAGTAACTACCACATTTTTCCCGATAAGGATTTGTCCATCACTTATATGCAAGTTGGTTGTGGTGTCATTGTGACTGGTAATGATGTCTAGTGCAAGGTTATTGGAATAAGTAGTATGTAGATCAAGACCCATGGCAAATGTATCATTACATTGACCAATTTTAAGCATATTCCTGATTTGAAGCATACTTTAATTTCTCTTGAGACTCTTGGTTGTAGGAATTCGATTAAAGGTGGAGTTTTAAAAGTCTCCAAAAGTACTCTTATCTTGATGAAGGGCAACATATGTGGCGATCTTTATATCTTATAGGGTTCTATAGTTACAAGTTCATCTATAATATCCACAACTAAGTCTAATAAAGACCTTAGTCAATTATGGCACATGCACCTTAAGCCATATCAGTGTTGTGAGAAAGTGGGATAATCTTAATAATGGTATGGGAAAGTTAGAGTTTTGTGAGCACTGCATATTTGGGAAAAAGATGATGTTTAGATTCTCTGCTACAACATATTATATTAAGGATGTTCTGGATTATATTCATTTTGATTTATGATGAAAATTATTAATGAATTATCCCACAATGTTTAGGTTTATTCTTTGCAACATGAGAATGAAACACTTCCTACTTTCAAGAAGGGGAAAATCTAGTTGAAAATCAAACTAGGAAGAAGATAAAGAAGCTCAAGACATATAATAGATTAGAGTTTGTTGAGATTTATTTTAATGAGTTATGTGCATATCTTGGTATTGCTAGGCATAAGACACTATTTGAAAAACCAATATAGAATGGGGTTACATAATGCATTAATATGACTCTACTCGAGAGATCTAGATGTATTCTTTCCAATGCTGAAGGTGGCATCAACATGAGTTTTAGGGTGAACTAGGTTCTACAACTTGTTATATAGTTAATCAATCTCCACATTCATCCATCAATTTTAATATTCTAAAAGAAGTTTATTTAGGTAATCTTGTTCATTACTCTATTCTTAAAGCCTTTAGATGTCCTGATTATGTACATGTCAATCATGGTAAATTAGTTCATAGAGTTGTTAAATACATTTTCTTTAGCTATGCTTCTGAACATAAGGGGTATAGATTTTGGTGTCTTGTCTCTAGAAAAATGATTTAGAGTAGGAATATTACCTTTAATGAAAATAAATTATTATCTTTTAGAAAAGAATCTACTGTTTCCTTGCCTAGTATAGATGATCAGTAGGTACTAGCAAGAAGGGAGAGTTGGAAGTGAGACCTAATGATGGTGCTCACTCTTCCTCATCCACATAGTTCAACAGTAATGTTGATGGTATTAACCACATAGCTTATACCACTATTTATGTCCATCAATAGTAGGATAGTTATTATATTGCTTGAGAAAGGCTATGTGGAAATATTCTAAGGCTTATTAGATATGGAGATGGTATGATTATGGTTTGTTTAATTATGTGCTAACAATTGTTGAAGAGATTCCTTAAGGTGTTAGAAATTTTACTTATTCTAAGGTTGTATCCAATTCTATTTATTCTAACTAGTTTGTTGTCATGAACAAAGAAGTAGAGAGTTTGTACAAGAATAATACTTAGGAGTTGGTTGAGCTACCTAAGGGCCCTACTGGGTTGTTACTAGAGATATCTAAGTAGAAGGAAGGCATACCCGGGGTTGAAGATGCTAGATGGAAGGATACCTAGTTGTTAGAGGCTTTAGTCAAAAGGAAAGAATTGACTTTGATGAGGTATCCTCAACTATTATTCCTCATACCTCCATTCTTGTTCTTCTTTCTTTTATTCACTACCCCAAAAGGTAGTTTTAATAACGGTTATTTTACAGTTTTAATAACGGTTTTTAACCGTTATTAAAACGCCCGTTATTAAATCTTTAATAACGGTTCATAACCATTATCAAAAATATAAAAAAAAACTGCCAATATGAGCAAAAAATGCATGTTTAATAACGGTTTTTGAGAAAAACCGTTGTTAAACAAGAGGGTTTTAATAACGGTTCTGATGAAAACCGTTATTAAAAGATAGGTTTTAATAACGGTTCTTATGAAAACCGTTATTAAAAACATGAGTTTTAATAACGGTTTTCATCAGAACCATTATTAAAACCTATCTTTTAATAACGGTTTTCGTAAGAACCGTTATTAAAACTCCAGTTTTTTTTTTTGTTTTTGCAGTTTTGTTCCTGCCCACATACACAGTTGTATGTTCAAATAATTACCAAATCTGCATTGTAAAACAACATCAATTGATAACAAATCTACAATCACACCATATATAATTTCAATCAATCCCGGCCTTGTTAATACACCGGACATATATACTCAAGAATCAAAATTAGTAGGCATACCACAACTTGGTAGCTCTACACGCCAAAGCAAAATGTTTATAAATCTAGCTTAGAAGACTTAAAGACATAGCTAGACAAAATACAAACCTGAACATGCATGTAGAATATATAGATCTCTACCTAATACCGAATGAATGAGTGCACATGCTTGGCCCATTGCTCTCTCACTTCATCAATTTCTTCAACATTGTATTGCTGGCCTTGTGCATAATCATCGGTGAAAAACTACAAATCCCAAGTTTTGATTAATATACAGTTAGCACTTACGTTAAGTATCAAACATATATGTCATGATTCATTAATGGAAAATATCGAAAAGAAAACATACATGGCTTGGATCTATGTTGACCGATCTATTTTGGACTATCAAATCCATTGCTCTACATACTCAGTATCCACAATCTTTGTCGTTTTGCTGTTGTGGACACTGTCATATAAATTCAGTTAGCTCTCTAACTATTAGATATTAATTTTAATTAAAATAAAATGCGAAATAGTTGCCTTCCTACTTACTATGACAGGCTCGTATTGAACATTCTTTGGGTCTGGGACACCATTCCCACCTCTCCTTTGATACGCTGTCCGTAGTGCCCTAATAAATAGAGTTGGATACACAATATTGTAAGTACGCATATATACCTCAAATAATGAAAGCTAGCTAAGCGAATATATTTATAAATAAGCTAATGAAGTAAGAAGTGAAAAGTATACTAACATGTCGATAAATTCCTTCCCATAACGACGAGCGACTTCAAAAGGCACGTCATAAGTTCGAAGGGAATCAAACACATAGACTTTATTAAGATCAGGTCAGACGGCGTACAAAACCCAATGTTCAGTTGCGAGGTGAGGAATGAGATAGAGCTTGTTGTGTCCCTCAATCAAAATGCGATCCGCTAAATAGTTTATGTGCCTACCCTCTCTTATTGTACTACCATTAGCTATGTAGTATGGGCACACAAACACAATAGAGGACAGAATTCCCTCCATCGCAGCTCGAGTAGCTACCAACCTATGGACAACAAAAACAATGCATATTTGTTAATAAATAATAACTCATATAAGAGGTCATAAAAATTCCAATTGTATAAGTTAAGAGTACTAAAATCTCAAAATGAAATAATACTTACGTGACATAGACGGCGACACTTATGGTTGACATCCATTCTTGATTATAAATGTCGCTTATGTCAGCCGTTGATACCATGTAAGTAGCATCGTCCCTCCCAACATACTCAGGATGACAATCAATGAAAATATAATTGTCCCTGAGGTAGTTTTGGGCATAAAAATATAATATAGCTAATGCTGGTGGAGGTTGGCTTTGCTGATCTGAAGAAGGAATCTTTTGTGGGGCAACTGATTTTTCAGATTTAGCTCTCTTTCCTTTAGCAGCGCCCTGTTTTGTATTGCTCGTTCTACTAGTACCTCTCTTGGTTTTACTAGCAGAAGCAATCTTCTTTTTTTTATTCCTTTTTTGATTCCTTAATTGATAATATTAAACAAAATATATATTGAGCATATAAATATATATATATGAAAAAGGTATATATAGTGTAACTACTAAACAAGGTCTAATGAAGATGTCAAATGTCAATACCTCTTCAGTAGTGAGATGTATTTGATCCGCAGGCCAAGCCACGAAGCTTCCATGAGCTTCTAGTACTGTGGTTGCCTCATCGCCCTCTTTATAACAAGGCAAGTGTGCACTACCAATGATTGGAGTGTCAATACTCACTAGCCTTGTATTTAGGGCTAAATTGTACCCGTGGATTGTCTGCTTTTCAATACTGTGACTGATGCGGACCCTTCCTTTCGCCAAAATTGTTAAAAGGTCATTCGCTAATAAGTCACATTTATGCAAACCCTAAACAAAAATATTACACATTATTAATAATTTATAACACCGAATATATTTAATAACAATTCATAGTTTTTAATGCTTACCTCGGGGAGAGTAGAAAGAAATGCATCAACTTCACAACTATCTCTGACGCTATTTACATTAGGTATGTGAAGCTGATCATGGTCTACTGAATCGGATGGCTTATACCCTTGAGATTTAATAAATGACAACTCTTACTCCATTGTTGCCATCTGTTCAAATGTCACGTTCAATTTTTGGGTGAGGATGGCGACTTGCTCATTAATGCTACGAGAACCA